>CM026403.1:36885880-37064402 GCA_014843695.1 Archivesica marissinica
AGCAACATATATCAACGACTGTTCAATGGTTACATATATCAACGACTGTTCCATAGCTACATATATCAACGACTGTTCCATAGCTACATATATCAACGAATGTTCCATAGTTACATATACCAACGACTGCTCCATAGCTACATATATCATCGACTGTTCCATAGCTACATATATCAGCGACTGTTCCATAGTTACATATACTAACGACTGCTCCATAGCTACATATATCAACGACTGTTCCATATTTACATATACTAACGACTGTTCCATAGTTACATATATCAACGACTGTTCCAGTGCAACATATATCAACGACTGTTCCATAGTTACATATATCAACGACTGATCCATAGTTACATATATCAACGACTGTTCCACAGCTACATATATCACAGCGACTGTTACATAGCTACATCTGTCAACGACTGTTCAATAGCTAACTATATCAACGACTGATACATAGCTTCATGTAGCAACGACTGTACCATAGTAACATATATCAATGACTGGTCCATAGCTACACATATCAACGACTGTTCCACAGCTACATATATCAACGACTGCTCCATAGCTACATATATCAACGACCGTCCCATAGCTACATATATCAACAACTGCTCCATAGCTACATATATCAACGACTGTTCCATAGCTACATATATCAACGACTGTTCCATAGCTACATATATCAACGAATGTTCCATAGTTACATATATCAAAGACTGTTCCATAGCTACATATATCAACGACTGTTCCACAGCTATATATATCAATGAATGTTCCACAGCTACATATATCAACGAAGGTTCCATAGTTTCATATATCAACGAATGTTCCATAGCTACAAATATCAACGACTGTTCCATAGCTACATATATCAACGACATTTCCAGAGCAACACATATCAACGACTGATACATAGTTAGATATATCAACGACTGTTCCATAGCTACATATATCAACGAATGTTACATAGCTACATATATGAACGACTGATACATAGCTACATATATCAATGACTGTTACATAGTTACATATATCATCGACTGTTCCATAGCTACATATATCAACGACTGTTATATAGCTACATATATCAACGACTGTTACATAGCTACATATATCAACGACTGTTACATAGCTACATATATCAACCACTGTTCCATAGCTACATATATCAACGACTGTTCCATAGCTACATATATCAACGACTCTTACATAGCTACATATATCAACGACTGTTACATAGCTACATATATCAACGACTGTTACATAGCTACATATATCAACGACTGTACCATAGTAACATATATCAATGACTGTTCAATAGCTAACTATATCAACGACTGTTACATAGCTACGTATATCAACGACTGCTCCATAGCTACATATATCAACGACCGTCCCATAGCTACATATATCAACGACTGTTCCATAGCTACATATATCAAGGAATGTTCCATAGTTACATATATCAACGACTGATCCATAGCTACATATATCAACGACCGTCCCATAGCTACATATATCAACGAATGTTCCATAGCTACATATATCAACGACTGTTCCATAGCTACATATATCAACGACTTTTCCAGAGCAACACATATCAGCGACTGTTACATAGTTAAATATATCAACGACTGTTCCATAGCTACATATATCAACGACTGTTACATAGCTACATATAAACGACTGTTACATAGCTACATATATCAACGACTGTACCATAGTTATATATCAACGAATGTTCCATAGCTACATATATCAACGACTGTTCCATAGCTACATATATCAACGACTTTTCCAGAGCAACACATATCAGCGACTGTTACATAGTTAAATATATCAACGACTGTTCCATAGCTACATATATCAACGACTGTTACATAGATACATATAACGACTGTTACATAGCACATATTCAACGACTGTTCCATAGCTACATATATCAACGAATGTTCCATAGCTACATATACAACGACCGTCCCATAGCACATATATCAACAACTGTTCCATAGCTACATATATCAACGACTGTTCCATAGCTACATATATCAACGACTGTTCCATAGTTACATATATCAACGACTGTTCCATAGCTACATATATCAACGAATGTTCCATAGTTACATATATCAACGACTGTTCCATAGTTACATATACCAACGAATGTTCCAGAGCAACATATATCAACGACTGTTCCATAGTTACATATACCAACGACTGTTCCATAGCTACATATATCAACGAATGTTCCATAGTTACATATATCAACGACTGTTCCATAGCTACATATATCAACGAATGTTCCACAGATACATATATCAATGAATGTTCCACAGCTACATATATCAACGAATGTTCCATAGCTACATATATCAACGAATGTTCCATAGCTACATATATCAACGACTGTTCCATAGCTACATATATCAACGAATGTTCCACAGCTACATATATCAACGAATTTTCCATAGCTACATATATCAACGACTGTTCCACAGCTACATATATCAATGAATGTTCCACAGCTACATATATCAACGAATGTTCCATAGTTTCATATATCAACGACTGTTCCATAGCTACATATATCAACGACTGTTCCAGAGCAACATATATCAACGACTGTTCCATAGCTACATATATCAACGACTGTTCCATAGCTACATATATCAACGACTGTTCCATAGCTACATATATCAACGAATGTTCCATAGCTACATATATCAACGAATGTTCCATAGCTACATATATCAACGACTGTTCCATAGCTACATATATCAACGACTGTTCCATAGCTACATATACCAACGACTGTTCCATAGCTACATATATCAACGACTGTTCCATAGTTACATATACCAACGACTGTTCCATAGTTACATATATCAACGACTGTTCCAGTGCAATATATCAACGACTGTTCCATAGTTACATATATCAACGACTGATCCATAGTTACATATATCAACGACTGTTCCACAGCTAAATATCACAGCGACTGTTACATAGCTACATTGTCAACGACTGTTCAATAGCTAACTATATCAACGACTGTATACATAGCTTCAATGCAACGACTGTACCATAGTAACATATATCAATGACTGGTCCATAGCTACACATATCAACGACTGTTCCACAGCTACATATATCAACGACTGCTCCATAGCTACATATATCAACGACCGTCCCATAGCTACATATATCAACAACTGCTCCATAGCTACATATATCAACGACTGTTCCATAGCTACATATATCAACGACTGTTCCATAGCTACATATATCAACGAATGTTCCATAGTTACATATATCAAAGACTGTTCCATAGCTACATATATCAACGACTGTTCCACAGCTATATATATCAATGAATGTTCCACAGCTACATATATCAACGAAGGTTCCATAGTTTCATATATCAACGAATGTTCCATAGCTACAAATATCAACGACTGTTCCATAGCTACATATATCAACGACATTTCCAGAGCAACACATATCAACGACTGATACATAGTTAGATATATCAACGACTGTTCCATAGCTACATATATCAACGAATGTTACATAGCTACATATATGAACGACTGATACATAGCTACATATATCAATGACTGTTACATAGTTACATATATCATCGACTGTTCCATAGCTACATATATCAACGACTGTTACATAGCTACATATATCAACGACTGTTACATAGCTACATATATCAACCACTGTTCCATAGCTACATATATCAACGACTGTTCCATAGCTACATATATCAACGACTCTTACATAGCACATATATCAACGACTGTTAATAGCACATATCAACGACTGTACATAGCTACATATATCAACGACTGTACCATAGTACATATATCAAGACTGTTCAATAGCTAACTATATCAACGACTGTTCCATAGCTACATATATCAACGACTTTTCCAGAGCAACACATATCAGCGACTGTTACATAGTTAAATATATCAACGACTGTTCCATAGCTACATATATCAACGACTGTTACATAGCTACATATATAAACGACTGTTACATAGCTACATATATCAACGACTGTACCATAGTTTCATATATCAACGAATGTTCCATAGCTACATATATCAACGACTGTTCCATAGCTACATATATCAACGACTTTTCCAGAGCAACACATATCAGCGACTGTTACATAGTTAAATATATCAACGACTGTTCCATAGCTACATATATCAACGACTGTTACATAGCTACATATATAAACGACTGTTACATAGCTACATATATCAACGACTGTACCATAGTTTCATATATCAACGAATGTTCCATAGCTACATATATCAACGACTGTTCCATAGCTACATATATCAACGACTTTTCCAGAGCAACACATATCAGCGACTGTTACATAGTTAAATATATCAACGACTGTTCCATAGCTACATATATCAACGACTGTTACATAGATACATATATGAACGACTGTTACATAGCGACATATATCAACGACTGTTCCACAGCTACATATATCAACGAATACTCCATAGCTACATATATCAACGACCGTCCCATAGCCACATATATCAACAACTGCTCCATAGCTACATATATCAACGACTGTTCCATAGCTACATATACCAACGACTGTTCCATAGTTACATATATCAACGACTGTTCCATAGCTACATATATCAACGAATGTTCCATAGTTACATATATCAACGACTGTTCCATAGTTACATATACCAACGAATGTTCCAGAGCAACATATATCAACGACTGTTCCATAGTTACATATACCAACGACTGTTCCAGAGCTACATATATCAACGAATGTTCCACAGTTACATATATCAACGAATGTTCCATAGCTACATATATCAACGACTGTTCCACAGGTACATATATCAATGAATGTTCCACAGCTACATATATCAATGAAGGTTCCATAGTTTCATATATCAACGAATGTTCCATAGCTACATATATCAACGACTGTTCCATAGCTACATATATCAACGAATGTTCCATAGCTACATATATCAATGACTTTTCCATAGCTACATATATCAACGACTGTTCCACAGCTACATATATTAATGAATGTTCCACAGCTACATATATCAAGGAATGTTCCATAGTTTCATATATCAACGAATGTTCCATAGCTAAATATGTCAACGACTGGTGCATAGCTACATATATCAACGACTTTTCCAGAGCAACACATATCAGCGACTGATACATAGTTAAATATATCAACGACTGTTCCATAGCTACATATATCAACGACTGTTACATAGCTACATATATGACCGACTGTTACATAGCTACATATATCAACGACTGTTACATAGTTACATATATCAACGACTGTTCCATAGCTACATATATCAACGATTGTTACATAGCTACATATACCAATGACTGCTCCATAGCTACATATACCAACGACTGTTCCATAGCTACATATACCAACGACTGTTCCATAGCTACATATACCAACGACTGTTCCATAGCTACATATACCAACGACTGTTCCATAGCTACATATATCAACGACTGTTCCATAGTTACATATACCAACGAATGTTCCAGAGCAACATATATCAACGACTGTTCCATAGTTACATATACCAACGACTGTTCCAGAGCAACATATATCAACGACTCTTCCATAGTTACATATATCAACGACTGTTCCATAGCTACATATATCAACGACTGTTCCATAGCTACATATATCAACGAATGTTCCATAGTTACATATATCAACGACTGTTCCATAGTTACATATACCAACGACTGTTCCATAGCTACATATATCAGCGACTGTTCCATAGTTACATATACCAACGACTGCTCCATAGCTACATATATCAACGACTGTTCCATATCTACATATATCAGCGACTGTTCCATAGTTACATATACCAACGAATGTTCCATAGTTACATATATCAACGACTGTTCCATAGCTACATATATCAACGACTGTTCCACAGCTACATATATCAATGAATGTTCCACAGCTACATATATCAACGAAGGTTCCATAGTTTCATATATCAACGAATGTTCCATAGCTACATATATCAACGACTGTTCCATAGCTACATATATCAACGACATTTCCAGAGCAACACATATCAGCGACTGATACATAGTTAAATATATCAACGACTGTTCCATAGCTACATATATCAACGACTGTTACATAGCTACATATATGAACGACTGTTAGATAGCTACATATATCAACGACTGTTACATAGTTACATATATCAACGACTGTTCCATAGCTACATATATCAACGACTGTTCCATAGCTACATATATCAACGACTTTTCCAGAGCAACACATATCAGCGACTGTTACATAGTTAAATATATCAACGACTGTTCCATAGCTGCATATATCAACGACTGTTACATAGCCACATATATGAACGACTGTTACATAGCGACATATATCAACGACTGTTCCACAGCTACATATATCAACGACTACTCCATAGCTACATATATCAACGACCGTCCCATAGCCACATATATCAACAACTGCTCCATAGCTACATATATCAACGACTGTTCCATAGCTACATATATCAACGACTGTTCCATAGCTACATATATCAACGACTGTTCCATAGTTACATATACCAACCACTGTTCCATAGTTACATATATCAACGACTGTTCCAGTGCAACATATATCAACGACTCTTCCATAGTTACATATTCCAACGACTATTCCATAGTTACATATACCAACGACTGTTCCATAGTTACATGTACCAACGACTGTTCCATAGCTACATATATCAACGACTGTTCCATAGTTACATATACGAACGACTGTTCCATAGTTACATATATCAACGACTGTTCCATAGTTACATATATCAACGACTGTTCCACAGCTACATATATCACAGCGACTGTTACATAGCTACATCTGTCAACGACTGTTCAATAGCTAACTATATCAACGACTGTTACATAGCTATATATAGCAACGACTGTACCATAGTAACATATATCAATGACTGTTCCATAGCTACACATATCAACGACTACTGTTCCATAGCTACATATATCAACGACCGTCCCATAGCTACATATATCAACAACTGCTCCATAGCTACATATATCAACGACTGTTCCATAGCTACATATATCAACGACTGTTCCATAGCTACATATATCAACGAATGTTCCATAGTTACATATATCAACGACTGTTCCATAGCTACATATATCAACGACTGTTCCACAGCTACATATATCAATGAATGTTCCACAGCTACATATATCAACGAATGTTCCATAGTTTCATATATCAACGAATGTTCCATAGCTACATATATCAACGACTGTTCCATAGCTACATATATCAACGACTTTTCCAGAGCAACACATATCAGCGACTGATACATAGTTTAGTTAAATATATCAACGACTGTTCCATAGCTACATATATCAACGACTGTTACATAGCTACATATATGAACGACTGCTACATAGCTACATATATCAACAACTGTTACCTAGTTACATATATCAACGACTGTTCCATAGCTACATATATCAACGACTGTTCCATAGCTACATATATCAACGACTGTTCCATAGCTACATATATCAACGACTGCTACATAGCTACATATATCAACGACTGTTACATAGCTACATATATCAACGACTGTTACATAGCTTCATATATCAACGACTGTACCATAGTAACATATATCAATGACTGTTCCACAGCTACATATATCAACGACTGTTCCATAGCTACATATATCAACGACCGTCCCATAGCTACACATATCAACGACTGCCCCATAGCGACATATATCAACGACTGCTCCATAGCAACATGTATCAACGACTGTTCCACAGCTACATATATCAACGACTGTTACATAGCTACATCTGTCAACGGCTGTTCAATAGCTAACTATATCAACGACTGTTACATAGCTACATATAGCAACGACTGTACCATAGTAACATATACCAATGACTGTTCCATAGCTACACATATCAACGACTGTTCCACAGCTACATATATCAACGACTGCTCCATAGCTACATATATCAACGACCGTCCCATAGCTACATATATCAACAACTGCTCCATAGCTACATATATAAACGACTGTTCCATAGCTACATATATCAACGACTGTTCCATAGCTACATATATCAACGAATGTTCCATAGTTACATATATCAACGACTGTTCCATAGCTACATATATCAACGACTGTTCCACAGCTACATATATCAATGAATGTTCCACAGCTACATATATCAACGAATGTTCCATAGTTTCATATATCAACGAATGTTCCATAGCTACATATATCAACGACTGTTCCATAGCTACATATGCCAACGACTGTTCAATAGCTAACTATTTCAACGACGAATGCCAAGGTTTAAGCTAAGGTCAAGCTGTAGATTCATATTACAAGATTATATATTTACACGAAGATCTTTTAGCATAATACCCTCCAGTAATGATATTCATCTTCTAAATCGATACACAATGGATTCCTCGTTCTTCTACAGAAACACGTACTTGTTTTCTCCATTTTCCAGATTCAACAGCTAATCTATGAGATGACACTCTTAAACGTGATAACTCAATTCTGTATTATCGAATAGTGATAACATCTAAATATTTGCTAACAATGATCGATTGTTCTATAAAATAATGCTCTTGTCGAATTTTCCAGTCTATTATTAAAATCTATCGACCATAAATCACGTATTCTTTGCTTTAGGAGTGTAAGGAAGAATTCATTATGATCAACACCTTGAGCTAGCCACACCTGTTCAAAACCAAGCTTAGTAAGTACTAACTTGACATTTGACACCCATCTTTTTGTTTGGGTTAGTTTCAACATCATTCTTTAGTTTAAACATATTTTATGTTATCAATATTTACATCATGTTGTAACATGATACAAGTACAAATGGATTAAATCGGAAGCTAATAGCTTATTTAGAATTTCTCCATCACTCTTTAGCATTGCATATGCACGTTTAATATATTTAAATGCTGAACAATTACATATTTTAAACCAATAGTTTACAACACTAACTATTCTATACGATTCCAGAATGTTCCTACCTATAGATAAAATCGTTTTGTGTGGATGTTTTAACATTCACATTTCAACCCGTATGAAATCCCCATACTTCAGAGGAATACTTATTATTGGTAAAATAGCTTATCGAATAAGTCAAGTGTATATTTCGGTGAAAGATCTGTGCACTTATATAGATACGTATTCATTTTAAATATGGCCTTAAACGTTTGGCCTGATAACGATATGATAATCATGTTCATTGAATGGCCCTCCTGTTATAAGTAAACACCAACATACTTAATACTTGATAGTATTTCTAATTCCCCAGCCCCGTCTCTGTAATTTACCGGATTTTCTAAATACCATATTCTTCATTTTCTTGAAATAACTGTACTTCCACCTGCCACAATATTCACCTATCACCTTGAGTGCTGTTTGTAGTTCGCCTGCACTTTTTGCAAATATAATAACATCAGCAGCATATAATAGTAAACATATTTTCAACATACCAACATCTATACCATCTATTCCTTTATTGCTAAATGTTTGCTCTAAATCATTCAGATATCTACATATATACCAAATAAGAATGGTGACAAACTGTCGCCTTGTTGGACACCTCAATTACATGAACATGCTTCACATCTGGTATTAAAACATTTCATGTTCGATGTTACATTGCTATACATTGATTTTATTACATTTAATATATTGCCTCTAACTCCACATTGTATCAACTTATACCATAGAACAACACGGGATATATAATCAAAGGCTGTTTGAAAATCTACGAACGCACAGTATATATTAGCATTATTGTTCAGACAATGGCTTATCATACAATTTGAGACACACATATTATCAGTTGTTCTAATGTAAATCCAAACTGGGCCTCAACATATATGTAATAACTGTCTGCCCAATTATCCAACATGTTATTTAAAATACGAGTACACAATTTTCCTAATGCTCTCAACAATGTAATACCACGATAGTTTGCCTGGTCAACAATGTAATACCACGATAGTTTGCCTGGTCAACAATGTAATACCACGATAGTTTGCCTGGTCATTAGTTTCTCCAGCCATAAATATGGGCGCAATATACATGTATACATGCATTTATATAAAAATTAAAATGTAAGTGATCAATAAAGCTATTGTATTGCTACTATATTCTAATTTAACATAGAGGATGAACACTCTAGTTTGTATTTTGGTGTAATGAAATCGACAAAGCATTCATTATTTAAGCTTTATTTATTTTACAACGATTGCGAAGCAAGTTTTAACAACTTATATTAATCGTGTTGGCGCGGATGAAAGCGTAAATGTGGTCATTCGTGTGGGTTTCCTATGAATTAAAGCATTCTTACGAAAACTAACAAGCTTGTTAACACCGTTCTATCAAATTTGAGTAGCACGGGCAAATTAAATAAAACCATTCTCATCTTCAATGTCTCTACACAGACGGATCAATAATCCAGTGGTAACACACTGGACTGGTAATCCAGGGATCGCAGGTTCGATCCCCCGTCTGACCCTAATAAAATTAACAGTCTTTCAGATGGGACGTTAAACCGAGGTCTCGTGTCGGTGCTGTACACCGTGCACGTACAAGAACCAGAGGAGACTCTGAAATGGGTTACTCTCTGTATCATGCACTATCCTCCAAAATCTAAAATAACTAATCTCTTCAGGAGGCGTCGCTCATATGGGCAACCGGGTAGCGACGATTGATAAACGTAACACACATATGTCTCTAACATTGCAACATTGACAATGACGCTCATTTCTAAGTACTCTATTATTATTAGCTAATCTACCTGTATGAAATATAAGCGAATGGTCAGAAGTCCTCATTTGAGTTACAAATAATCTCAAGTCTGAAGGTAATAATCCAATATGCGTTATAGCTAAAATAAGACCAACTTTCTCGTTATATATCAGGTTCTGTTTTACTCGAGTTTCAATCCGTGGAGATGTTTTAACACGCAATACACATCAAGATTTTTATATCTTGCCAATGTTTACTACATTATTTATGATACAATATAAACATAACACCTTTTTATTGGCACACTGCAGACATTGATTCTATAAAAAGCAAACTTACAGAATACTTCACTTCCCTTCGAAGTTGTGTGAGCTTACAAGTATCTAGAAAAATCACATCAACAGAATTGATTGTATGGGCGATAAACATACATAATAAAAACCATTTTATATCAGTCACATTTCTTCTAATGACCCGAAAGTGTTAGCAATACGATCAATGATCGATCCCGATAAAGTAGCTCACATAAATAGATGACATTGCACCACAGATAGAGTGATAGATCTAAATTGTATTGCTCCAAGAATATTTATTGTTTGATCTACGTTTTATTCTGAAGCACAAATGGGATTCTCATAAATCACAAAACGAACTAACTCCTATATAACACGAATTATTGTACCCGAATGCACGATTTTGAATCAAACAGCCATATCGAAATTCCAGTCGAATGTTTTTGCCTCTCTTCCGACTTGTATCCATCATACATGTATTCAATTATGTTCCATGTACGTATTGGAATGGAATCAGTAAATATTTAATTGAATACTAAATAGTTAATGCATATTATCTTAACAGAAAGTGTATCGGATACTTAGTCTACTAAATGTGTATGACAACGCACTGCTTTGACGTGTACAAGGGATGCACATACTACTGTAATTACCTAATAGCGTTAGAATTCAAGTAGCGTCCGTAGTCGCCCAAATGTATTTATGCGGTAGCAAATTTTAAATAAACTTATATACTAGAAAACATAGAAAACGCACACTTCAAATAAGTGTATTTTTACATGAAAAACAATAACTATATAAATACATAGTTTTAAACATTTTGGAATATTGTTAGTTGTTCAGTTTGTGTTTTGTAATAAAGATATGACATATCTTTGATGGAATCCTTTCTATTTCGTTTTCATGTAATAATAATCATATAATGTAGATGTGCGTTTTCTATGTCCTCTAATATATTATATGCGCAAGTCTATTTTCAGTTTCACTTTTCAAAATACGTCTATAAGGTACCGAATGACGATACTATTTGCTTAGATTCCAATCGCAATAACATTAACTTGTGGCCCGACATGTGTGCTTTTCTTTAACTCGTCCATGTTTTGTATTCACATTTACCACACACGTGTAATAACACCTGGAATGATTCTGATTGGTTGAGAGAGTAATCCTTTTAATTTGTAAATTAAACTTTAAAGTATGCATACTTTTAAGACAAACTACGATTTAAAAGATTTGAGATGCATTATGGATAAATAAACATGGCGGACATTTTTGGAATACGTGGCAGAAAAGATACAATTTTTCGTATATAAAGTTGGAAATAGCGAACAGCAGTTTAGTAAAACATGTCAAGAATTCAAAGTACATGTGACAGACCCGAACAAGTTTGAGCATTTATCTGAATCCTGGGCCAACACTCAGAGCGCCAGGAGAGCACGCCACTAGATGGATGGGGACTGGTCTGACGTCCCACCACACCAATCACCTCAGCCATAATTTCCCCAAACATCCAATAATATCGAACTGGATGAAATAAAATAACTGCCCACTGTCGAAAAGCTGAACTTTATCATTGAATGAATGTCAAGTATGGACATTTTGAAATATAAAGTTGACTATATGGACTCTCACTTATATGTCCAAAGTGCTACGCATGGGGCACGATGCAGGGAGCGTAATATTATGAGTCAAGATTACAGTAACGGTAGTGAAGGACATAATTTCAAACAATCTAGCATGCTACATGGCAACATGCATTTTATTTGCTTTTTGCGATGTAATGTCGTTTTAAGCTTGACTATGTTTATTCAAGGAAATAAATAGTGTTTAAAGTAAAACAAAATGTATTAATTCTATTGTAATTTAATAATCGGACTGCGAATATGTGCTTTGGATCAAATTGAAACATGGGTTGGTTATATGGCTTAATAACGATACAATTATTGGAAGCATGTATAGTCCACCATATTCCACCACTGCACTGCAATCATGGGGTTTTAATGCAGATGTATTTTCTCTGTTTCAAACTAATGTATCTGAACTGAATGGGCATACGTGATAAATGATTGTGCATAATTTTGTTCATCTATTATAACTAAATGTTATAACTAAATGTTAGAGTGACATTGTACTTTGATTATTTAAACTATACAGAGTCATGTAATATTAGTGTAAATATTGTACGTACAATGATGAGATGTAAATAAAGATTACTACTACGTCAACCTTGCCGGATTATATTTTAATAGATGATTTTCTTGCAGATCAACTGCGATTTGATGAGGATTTGATTAGTAACTGTAATTCTGTTGCCAATATATTAAAGAATGAAACACCCAGAAACAGATTTTCAAAAGATGTGAAAATAAATATTATAGGTACCATCTAGTGTCCTCAAATCGTGATACCTTCGTTTTCGTTACCCCGGAAGTATTTACAATACTGCGCGCGATCGGTATTTTCTGACGTCACTAACCAGGAAGCGAGATTGGCAACTGTCACTTTCTATCTTTAGCAAGAAAATGCTCCGTATACTCCTTGGAGGCGTAAGTAATCGGTTATTTTCCTTGTATTGGTATAAAACATGCTATCTTTCATAATGCAATATTGCATCACATTTGTCCATTTGATTTACTGCAAAATATTGACCATTTCCGGTTTTGTTTTGCGTCGTCTGATTTGTTTACCTACCTGGCATTTAATGTGAAGGTCAAAATAGACTGGGTTACAATTTTGATTAGTGTAAGGGGAGTTCGTTTTGGAGACTTCTCTTATATTGTTTTGAGGTCCATACAGTGTTACTGTCATCGTCAACTAAGCGATGTGCCCTGTAGTGTAGTGTACTTAAAGGAATAGTTTACAATATTAGTTAGTGTACGGGGAGATATATTTGGAGACATCTCTTATATCGTATTGAGGTCCATACAATTGTTTACTGTCATCGTCAACGTGTCCTGTCGTGTACTTAAAGGAATATTTTTTCTTTAGGTTTATGGCAGTCCACCACATACACAGAAAAAGTACAGGCAATATTCGCCAACCGCCCTAACCAACGCCTACCAGAGTGTCTTGGCAAAGGAGCTGTCTGTAAGGAAGGCATCAACGGTCTATGCTGTTCCCATGCAGACACTGCGAGATCGTGTGTTGGGACATGTGGCAGTGGACGCAACAAGGTCATTAATAATTATTTGTAATTTTATTTTGTTGTTTTACACTTGATATTACTACATAAACATATATTCTAGCTGTATTGCTGTTTCTTATACCCTCAAGCTAATAACAACTTAATTGATACTGTAGGTCTGGTCCTGGGCCGGTCCTAAGTGAGCTGGAGGAGGCTAGGCTGGTTGCACACGTAAAAGAAATGGCGACGGTTGGGTATCCATATACCAGGGCAGAGGTCATAAACGTGGCTTCGGAGTTTGCTGCCTGCTTAGGTAAGCGAAACCGCGACACACCACTACGGTATAAATGGTTTTATGCCTTTTTAAGTAGGTGGCCAGAGTTGAAAGTACAGCGACCTAAAACTATATCAGAATTAAGGGCAAAAGCAACATCAAGAGAGAGTGTCAGTAACTATTTCAGTGAACTTGGCAACATCATGGAGAAATACAATTTAAAGCACAGTCCCGAATGCATTTATAATGTTGATGAGAAAGGTGTCCAACAAAACCTCAAGCCCACCCATGTTGTTGGTATCCGGGACGGCACCACCTCTGTCATTACATCTGAGAGGTCGACTACAACGACTATACTTGGATGTGGTAATGCAATGGGGCAACAGATACCACCATACTTCGTTTTTGCAGATATCTATTTTATACTACGTCCATCATTAGTTCATTAATCATGTCATTCCATTATTAATTTTCTTTTTATATTATTCTATACCTGTCTGTGATGTTGTAATTTTGTTAAGTAAAATTAAAAATGAACATCATAAAATCATGACTGTTTAAGTTACAGTGTTCCTGTGGTGCACCTGCCAGGTGTCATTCTATTCATTGTTGTACTTGTTGATGTACTTCAGGAGCCAGGATGAGAACAGAGTTGATGGAAGGTGCATCACCTGGAGCACAGGGTACTGTTACTACTTCTGGGTGGTCCAATGGAGAAGTCTTCCAGAATTACCTGGAAACCCATTTAGTCCGATATGCCACTGGAAAGCGTCCACTTCTCCTCTTGTATGATGGTCATCGGTCACATCTTTCACCATATATTATTGACTGGGCCATAAACCATGACATCATTTTATATGTTTTGCCACCACACACATCCCATATTTTACAGCCTATGGATGTTGGGTGCTTTGGTCCTTTTGCCAAAATATACAGCACTGAATGTAAAAAGTTTCAGCGTAATACAGGTAGGGTGGTGGATAGGTACAGTGTGTGCTCTATATCATGTAAAGCATATGCATCTGCTCTTTCTGTCACAAATTTGCAGTCCGCATTCAGAAGGTCAGGGATTTTCCCATTCCAGCCAGAAGTGGTGGACACTGATTTATTCGACATGAACCAGTTGAGGTCTGAAATGCAGGCAGACACGTCAGGTGAACAAGACATGCAGATAGATGACCATGAGCAGACAGAACCACTCGACCAGCTCTCTAATGCTCCAGAGACAGTCCCATTTGCTGATGATGAACCATTAATTGCAGTTCCACTTGTCCTGAGTAATGTAGAAAATCCAGTCTGTGGTCCATCTGTCTCATCTGAGACAAACAATATTACCGGTAGGCCTACAGTTGACAATTTCTTTAAAAAAAAGAGACCAGTATTCAAGCCACCATTTAAATCTGAAAGGAGATCACTGAGTAAAATTATTGCTGGTAAGGCCATTACAGAACCTGATGTGTCAAAAAAAATAAAAGAGTATTTAGCATATGTTCCGCCAAAAAAGTCTGTATCAACTAAAAATAAATCTAAGCCTGAGTCTGTGTCAAAAAAGTCAAAGCTTCAGACTACTGGTAAGACCGTTGCAAAAAAATCGAAATCTCGGTCAAAGTCTCAGACTGTTGCAAAATCCTCAAATTCTGGTAAATGTACAGTGCCAGTATTGGCTGCACCAGTAAAGGCAGAGCAATCGAAAGGTCCACACCCGTCTACTTCTGGTTTGTCTAAGGCTGGTGGACCAATTGATTTAACAACTCCCCCACAGTCTGAAGATGATGATACTGAATTTGTTAGTGATGATGATGATGCTAAATGTTGTGTTTGCAATAGGTCACAGCCAGAGGAGTTCGAACTATGTCACTCTCTTCTTTTTGTTAAATGGGCACAGTGTGATGTATGTGACCATTGGACCCATCTCATGTATTGTTCAAGGGTCAGATTTACAAGAGTGGGTGATGTGTTTAGGTGTCCACATTGTGATACTTGTTAGATGTTTAATGTTTTACTTGATAAATTGTCAAAGTGTGAGAAATATTCATCACAATAATAGAAATCATCATCATGCTACATAAAACGAGTTCGTTTGATATTTACACCCATTCGATTATATGCAAAATTGATTTTCCGAAAGGTCACGAAAACTCCGGTACCAGTCACCACAGATGTCGGTTCCGGGTCGTTGTAAAAATGGCAGCGCCCATTGTTATTTACGTTGTCATATTCATTTCTAATTATATGGAATAACAGAGGTAAGTTAGTTTATTTACATCATACATTTAGAAACTATGTAGTTTTAAGATTCGTTTTGTTGAATGCCGATCATTTCTTATCATAACGGAAACCGGAAACTCGAGGGTACTAAATTTTTGGAAGTGTGACAAAATAATAACCTACTTATCGTGAATAGTAGAATGGGTGCTGACAAGAATGTTGGTAATTTTACGTTTAGATGTGTATCTGTTATAGATTATGTAGTTGCTTCTACAAATTGTTTTCCATATATATCAAATTTTGAATGTATTGATGTAGACTCGCTGTTTTCAGATGGGCATTCTCTTCTTTCCTTAGATTTGTCCCTTTATGCGTCCAATGCGGCATGCTCTAACATATCCGCAGGTATACATACTCGTGACGATTCCGAAATACTGGGTAAGCCCCCGAAATGGACAAACTCTCTCGAAACTGAATTTGTCGAAAACATTGACGAACTTAAACTGAACGAAATCGTTAATTTATTAACATTTTCGGCCACGAACCCAACAAAAACTATTTCACAGTTATTCAATGATTCCGCACATACAACATTTCCACAAAACAGGTCGATTTCTAACTACTATCAATTTATTAATGAAGCGCCGAAAAATAACAAACCCTTGTTTGGCCCCCAATGTAGATTTATTCTTTATTTCAGTCTCATCGTTGTACAATACATAAAATATACACAACAAATTATCGTGGCAAAGTACAACACCATTCATTATAAAAGAATTATAAGAGACTAATCTAATCACAGATAATCAAACTATCACAGTCTATCGACATATTATTATATTTACATATTAAAACCGAGGAACAGTCGCTAATTGCAAATTAAATACTTATTAAAACCAGAAATATTGAAATGGAAAAAAAAGCACTAATGGGCAATTAAGAAATGTTTTAAAAAAATCAGTTATCAACCTCGATCAGATCGCGGTTGAACTAATTAGCAGCTGTTTCTCGGAATGGATAAGAGACACACACTCAATAAATCAAATGGATACATTATTTACATAAATAAAAGGATCGTCTTTGAAGAATATAAAAACAGGTTTTGGCAACAATTCTAATCAGAGGTATAGTAGTAAAAATAATTCTAAGCTGGTCGGATACAGGTTTGTTCCGAAAGTCATTTTCATTTAATGAGGCTTTCTCTAAGAGAACAGCTCTCAAATCATCATACAGTGAACATTCTAATAATACATGACTTTCATCTTCTAATACATTACAGAAAGGGCCTTTACGTTCATAAGAAGGCGAGAGCGAAAAATAACAAGGAACGTCGTATTTATAATCTTCACAGACAATTTGTAGTTCAGTGATTAACACGTTGGACTGGTAATCCAGGGATCGCAGGTTCGATCCCCGTCTGATAATAATAACATTAACAAATGGGATGTTAAACCGAGGTCTCATGTCGGTGCTGTACACCGTGTACGTAAAAATACCAAAGGAGATTCTGGAATGGGTCTGTATCATTGCATTATCCTACACATACATACACATACATAAATCGAAGAATTAACGGACATTACGAGAAACGCATGCAAAGCGTCCAAAATATTTTTGGAAAATTATAAACAATGGCTGATACATGGTTTATTCCTGATTCCCCCACTTTTTGATTTCTTGTATTCCTGATTCCCCCACTTTATTCTGACCGGTAAATCAGAAAAGGCGAGACCCGAAGCTATAATCTGTTTCAATTATCTATTGTTACCTGTGTGTGTCTATGGTAGATTAAAACCAATTATCATACAAACCAACTTTTTAAATGACTTTGATGTTAAATTCTTTGATATTTTCATAGGATTAATGAACATTCAATTATGTGTTTGGTGAAGGGAGTGTTAATTTAATTTCCGATTAATATCAATTAGCATACAAACATACTATTTTTGAAATGGTTTTGAACGTTTTTTTCCTCTCATTTCTCCACTAATCAGGAATTAATATGGATGTTTTAGTGGGAAAATAAGAAAAAAACACACAACAAGAAAAGAAAAACGACAGATTCCCTTAGTATCCCGCTTAAACAATTGGAAAATAATAATATTCCTACAAGTTACCCCGTAATAAGGTGGTTAAACTGCACTTTACATTAATGTTTGCTATTTCAATAATTGAAACAGATTATAGTGTTTTCACGCCCGGAGGCTATGTTACCACTAATCTCCAAACTGGACAAATTCCTGATTACCCCACAAATAAATTGACCAGTTTTTCTAAAAGTGGGGGAATCAGGAAGACACCTGATACATAGTTAATAAGGATCATCGCTTGATTCTGTAAATTATAGACCTATTACTATATTAAGTTGTCTGGGAAAACTTTTCACAGCCATTATAAATGAACGCGTACATATTTTACTAAATCACAATAACATTGTAAACGAAACCAAGGCGCCGGGTTCCGTGCCAAACATTTTACGTGTTACCACATATTTACTTTAAATTATCTGATAATAAATTAAGAAAACAAAAGAAAAAACTCTACTGCTTCTAGGTCGATATTTCGCTTGCGTTTGACCTACTTTGGAGAATCGATGTGTGGGGAAAATTAATGAAAACTGGAATAAATGGTAAACTGTTTAGAGTAATTTATAATATGTACTCGTTAAAGTTAAAAGACGTTAAATCATGTGTGTCTGCTAACAATACTTTGTCTCCCTTTTTTTAAAAGCCGTTACGGAGTTCGTCAAGGGGAAAACATTTCACCAGTTTTATTTTCGATTTACTTGAACGACCTAGAATCCTATATAGAGGTAAATAACAACGGACTCAAACGTGGCAAGCCACATTTTATTATTTTATATGCAGATGATACTGTAATTGGCAGTGATGTCTCCTTCCAAAATATGGTAAATGATTTTTATGATTACTGTACAACTTGGAAATTACAGATAAATATGAGCAAGACAAAAGTTATAGTCTTTGGTTCAAATAAGCCAGACAATTTTAATTTTACTATCAATGGGTAAACAATTGAAACAATAAAGGAATACAAGTACTTGGGGATAGTATTGTCCTCCTCGGGTAGATATTTGAATGCCAAGAAATAGTTATTATCACAGGCAAATAAAGCCATGCATATTTTATACTCAATCATTTATAATTTAGATTTATCCATTGATATTCAGTTGAAACAATTTGATCAAACCATATTACCTATTTTTACCTATAATTGCGAATTGTGGGGTTTCGAAAAAAATGACATTATTGAAAAAATACTACGTCCAAAAAAAGTAGCCCGATCTACATGCTTTACGGGAAACTATAGTCTGGGAACAGGCGTCGATATAATTTGCCTGGTCAGTCAAATAAATATATTTTAACACCGAGACTATTAATTGGGCCGTATTGAGTTTCTGATGATATCAACTGTCATTTTGCCAGACTGAGTGAAAAATTGACAGACTGGAACCCAGGTTAGGGGAACTAGGTCGATATCCAATAGAGGGAATCATTAAATCAATGATGGTTAAATACAAACATTTTAATCAGTAGCGAGTCAAGCTTATCACATTATCATGAACATATGTTATTCTCTAATACAAGTTCTAAATGGATAGAAACAATCAAATCGATACTAGATTGAACCAGAAACAAATTTGTTTGGATTAATCAAAACACCACTGATCTTCGCGATAGTCATAAACATGTTAAGCGAATATTATTAGACAAGAATTTGCAACTCACCAAAATGGAAAAACTACAGACTTTATACAGAAGATACTTCATTGGAAACTTATTTAATGTCGTTCAATACACATTTACGTTTGTCTCTGTTCCATATTAGGACTGGAAATCATATACTATAGACTACCAGTTGAATCAGGGATATGGTCTCAGTCATTTTTGCCCCTTGAAACTAGAACCTGCAGACTATGTCCACTAAACGACATCGGTGAGGAATTCCATTACCTGTTGAATTGCCCATTTTTGCATCATCAAGAAACAATCATATTCCTAGAATTTACTATTTGCGCCCATATATATTGTAATTTAAAGAACTACTTACCACTAAATCGTTTATAATCCAGAATCACCTAACACTCTTTGCTCGTATCATAATGAATCACTTTAGACGTATCTAAAATCCACGACAATAAATATAACAACATACTTCCAGAATCCGTAGTCCACTATTCACCCCATGACTATGTGTATCACAGCAATTCGAAATAAAGGTACCCGCTTTGCACGTGAAACCTTAACGGCTTAACCTATATATGATTGACTGGTGAATTCGCTTTAATATTAGTCCTATTGAAGGACATTACGATCCACGTATTTTCAACAAATTTATCGTACTATATCTAGTAAATTAATATAATATTCAATGACATTCCTATATGACTCGGTAAACACCGGGTTTCCCGTGCGTTACACTCTTTACACAGATGTGGCGTCCGTGGTCCAGTGGAAGAGCGTCGGATTTGGAATCCAACGGTCCCGGGTTCGAGACTCGCTCGGGCCACGTATGTAGTGTCATTGAACAAGGCACCTCACACACATTGCTTAGTACTGGTTAACCAATTAGGTCGGCTAAGCTTGCCCAGGAAAACATGTCTAGGTCACCGCAAGGGGTCGACATTAATGGAACATACATACATACATACTCTTAACGGTCAACTATAAACTGTTCATGTCAGGAGCAGTCTGTTCTATGCTTGTTGGGAATATTTTTATTCTTTAGTATAGATTAAGTATTTATTTGTACTCATTTTATCATTTCCCATGCCAACGTTAGTTAACACATGCAACTTCGTTTTGCGAAAGATCACTGTCCCCATGTGTACACACCCTTGTATACTATGTTGCTACATTTTATGTCATGTTGTTACTCTTTATTATAGCCAGGCATTGACTAAATGTTAATGTTGGTTTATATATATTTATTTTCTATCATATACATGGTTATTTACTCCAATTGAAATAAGGAATTGGGCAGAAAGCTATACAGCTTAATGTTAATGTTGTTGTTGTAGAAGTCTCGACGCAATTACACCGCTCTTTAAAACATAAATACACGGAAACACGGTTTGGACACCGTCTTGACCCAGATTCTTATAAAAAGGTAAACAAACATTAAAACCGTTCGTTATAACATCACCGGTTTAGCGTATTTTGGCAATATACTACCTTCGACATACTCTGTTTACTTTGGTAGGTTGTTTTGTAACTGTATTCTATCCGTATGTATATAACTACTGATAACAGAAGTGAATATTAGAGAGTAAACACGAATACACGTACTAGTTTCGTCTAAAAAAACTTTCGTCTAACGATGATTTCGGGTAGTAACTTATTCATCCACATATACTGGGTACTCCCAGCACACACTACTGAGTATGACAGGGTGGCGCTTGTCGGGGACCGTTAATAGAGATCTCATTTGAGACACAGAATGTTGAAAATAACCACATACTAAGGTCAAAACAGTCCCGAGTGGTACAGTGGCCAGCCACTTAACAAAAATGATATATATATCTGTCTGTCTGTCTGTCTGTCTGTCTGTCTATCTATCCGTATCTACCCTTACCTACCTACCTTTATCTACCTACCCTTATCTACCTACCTTTATCTATCTACCTACCTTTATCTACCTACCTTTATCTATCTTCCTTTAATGTCGAACCCCTTGCGGGAATGTAGACATGTTGCGCGTCAAAAACCGCAAAGAAGATAATAGTATGAATAGCTAAAAGCATAATTTAAGAAAGTAATGAAAATAAGTTGTGGTAAAAGTTTAAAAGCAGCTGCGCAGAACAACTAGGGACTGGCATGGTCAATATGGCAAACTGTCGTATTGAATTGCTCTATGGTAGGGTGATGGAAAATGTCAGGAGGAAGATGGTTCCAATGGTAGATTGTTCGTGGAAAAAAGAAAAACTTGTAGTAGTCTGTAGTTGCTGTAATTAACCTATAGCTTATGGAATGGCAATGGCGAGCATGACGGGATAGGGGAACTAGGTAATTTTCAATGGGAATAGCAACACGATCATTATGAATTGTATACAGAAGGGATAACCAATTGTCAATACGCCGTTGATCTAGTCTGCATATACTTAGGGAATGTAGCATGTCTGTAACACTTTATCCAACGGGCTGCTCTTCGCCTGACACCTTCATATGGTCTATCAATGTTTGGGTATTGGGCAACCAGATCTCGGAGCCATATTCAAGCTGGGGACTCACTAATGTCTGGTAAGCCATGGACTTAAGGGGTTCAGATTTGACCTGGAGGTTTCTACGTAGGAATCCTAATGTTTGATTTGCTTTCTTAGTTGACCTTTTTATGTGAGTGTCCCACGACAATTTATTTGAGATATCCACGCCAAGGTAGTTGGCTGAGGTGACCGACTCAAGTGGAGTTCATATTAACTGGGAATAGGATGTTTCCTTCTGGTGACGTGGATAACTTGACATTTGGAGGGGTTAAATTCCATGTCCCACCCCAACTCCCACTCTTCTAATCTTTTGGGGTGTGACCGATTCATTTGCAGATGATAGATAGACTGCAGTATCATCTGCAAAGATACAGACTTTGGAACTGATGTTTTGTGGGCGGTCGTTTATATAGGCTAGGAAAAGCAGGGGTCCAAGTACGGATCCCTGTGGGACTCCAGAGGAATGGCATCTGAACTAATACCATTAAGGACAACTGACTGGAGTCTATTATCTAGAAAACTCTTAATCGACCGTAATGTTTGACCTTTGACTCCATAGTCATGCATTTTTAGTAGTACTTTCTCGTGATTGACCTTATCGAAAGTCTTACTGAAGTCTAATAGGATGAGATCTACCTGATGCTTATTGTAGACAGAGGTAACCAAGTCATTGATTAGCATTACTAATTGGGTCACGCATGACCGTTTTTCTCTAAACTCATGCTGCAAATGGTACAGAATACTATGGTTAGTGAAGTGTTTTACTATCGAGGAGTAACTAAGTACTAATAACTAAGTATATGTTCTAGAACCTTGCATAGTCAGTGAGATATGCCTATAGTTGGCGGGGTGTGACTTGTCCCCTTTTTTGTAAATGGGAGCAACATTTGCTGACTTCCATTGGGCCGGCAGTGATCCTTCGTTGAGGGGAGGGAGGCCATTCCAATGCCATGGGTTAATATAGTTAATATAGTTAATATGGTGCGCTTGACCTAAATGTTACTAATGCCTTCAATTACTTATGTACATTGTATGTTTTATTGATGCCAAGCACCTTGTGGGGACCTTGACATGTTTTTTGGACAGGCTTAGCAGACTTAAGTCACTAACCAGTACTGAGATGCCTCACTCAATGACACTATATGTTCCCCAAACTAGTATCAAACCCGTGACCCTTTGAATCCAAATAAGACATTCTACCACTGTACCACTGGACATTGGACGACACACTAAGTAATTCTCTGAACCATATAACCCATATACATTCGTAGGAACAGATATTGCGTCTAACTACTGGTAAATTTCAAGATTATGTGACACGTATGTGTGTCATTCCTATACGAGTAATGCATATTTACGTTTGTTTACCTGTTAGTCTCGTTTTGGCGAAAGTAGGTCAAAACGGTGCGCACTATATAATAAGCCAAACAGTGTTTCCGTGTATATAACGCGGCTTTGCGTAGTGACGTCATGACAATTTAGTGACGTCATGACAATTTGCGCTATATTAATCGCATACTTTTCTTTGTTTTCAATGTAATACAGCTATTAAATAATATGTTCTTATGTGTACACACGTCGTCATGACAATTTGCGCTGACACCTGGCGCCAACATGAAAATAGCTACATTATTTATTAAAACGAGCGCGCTATGGTAATGCGATAACACGGATCTTATACTCATGGTGATTTCATGCCATATCTTATGAAACTCTCTTTGGAATTGTGCTATTAAGCTCACCACATAATAGCAAAATTCCAAAACTCGTTTCATAAAATATGGTATGAAATCGTGTAATATTCTATTTGTATATCACATATTACTTGGCCTCAATTTGGCCTTGTCGGTTCCAGTCCCAACATCGGGGAAAACCTATTTCATATGAGGAACGATATTATAAAGAAGCAGAACTAGTTTAGTTTTCATTTGTGGAAAAGTCCAGGCAACCAATATGCTATACATAAATACTACAGAGTCTATATTCAATTAGTTTAATTCTACACTTTTCAATTAATTAACTCTAACGTGTGTGTGACTGGTTCCTAGCCACGTGGTGCTGCTTAACAGACTATTAATTATTCACAATTCTGGGTAAGTTATGGTGGCAAATGCCCTTAGTTAAAATGGGACTACTTTCGACCGCATCGCACTTGTTTTAGTTGCCGGCGAACAATATTCATTTTCCCACATCTACATTGGTTATGAGATCAGATAATGTATCAATGTTGATGTGGTTTTTATTTCTTTGTATATTTGTGTCTAGTTTTTTGTGTGTGTACTGTTTAAGCGATTATGTTAGTATGATTGCATTTTTCTTGACTTGATGATTATGACATAATTATGTACTTAAATTGCGTACAATGCGACAGTAGGAAATACGCAATTAAACTGTATACGAGTGACTAAATTACTCCATGGCATAGAGTCATTATCTGATGAGGAGAACAATACTTTATTTTTAGAAGTCTAGACATATATAAACAAAATTTAATACTCGTCGTTTTTTTTTGTAGGATTGCCCTCCTAAATTAATAGAACATCCGATTATACTAGAGATATCTGGGTCTTAGGTTCGGGTCGTGGTGTGGTGAACTATACCAGAGCTATATGGGTCTTAGGTTCGGATCGTTGTGTGATGGATTATACTAGAGCTATTTTGGTCTTAGGTTCGGGTCGTGGTGTGATGGATTATATTAGAGATATTAGGGTCTTAGGTTCGGGTCGTTTTGTTGTGGATTATACTAGAGATATATGGGTCTTAGGTTCGAGTCGTGGTGGATTATACTAGCGATATCTGGGTCTTGGGGTCGGGTCGTTATGTGGTGGGGTGGATCAGCGGGTGTAAGTGTGGGTTGCATGTATTCATTATAGTGCTTTCGTTTAGTTTATGCAATTATTTGATTTTTTTCTTTAATTGTCAAAATCCGTCATTTAGTTTAATTGTACCCTGATGTTTTCTAATGTTGTTTGTATTATATAACATCTTTTATTCACATAAACTTTACAGTTTCTAGTGACTAACTATACATTTTACGACATAAGCATATAATTATGGCAACACATGTAGGTTATAATTATGAACTATAGTAGAAATTTACTTGATCGAAATCTTAACATTTTACTAAATGTATTCGAAATGACACATGCATATATAAGCGATATACTGTACTTCATTTCCTCACCGATATAAGTACGATTCTCAACAGAAATGACACATACATATATAAGCGATATACTGTGTACTTCATTTCCTCACCGATATAAGTACGATTCTCAACAGAAATGACACATACATATATAAGCGATATACTGTACTTCATTTCGTCACCGATATAAGTACAATTCACAACAGAAATGAAACATAAAAAACAAAATAGACACAATTAGAATAAATTAAAAACTTAGTCGATGATATCGATACTGTAAGCAATACCGATTCGATGTAGGAAATAAGATGTGTAGAAAGATATAGCGAGAGATGAAACAGCCATAAGTCAACTTCCAAGCAGTACCGACACGAGACCTCGGTTTGAAGTCCAATCTGAACGACTGTTAATTTTATTAGGGTCAGACGGGGGATTGAACCTGCGATCCCTGTTCTGGGGTGGTTGATAATCTATTCCTTTATATGCTGACTAGAGATGATACTGTTGGTTCCCCATACTGTTACTGGTGCGGGCTGTTTACTAATGTTGGCAACTCGTGTGGCCCAAACCTTTTGTTTTATTAATTTGCATGTAGCATCATTTTATGAATTATATCTGTAACGTTTGTATTATACATGTACATGATACATGCAATGACATATGATTCCATTAAAATTAAACTTTTAATAAAAAAAACATTTCTTAATTAAAGCGTTTATGACTGTATTTACGTTTATTTATCGTCGCTACCGGTTGCCGATATGAGCCACGCCTCCTGAAGAGAGTAGTTATATTGGCTTATATTCAAACACTGTTTTATACTCGTGGTGTTTCTTGCTACGTTTTAACGTAATCTTACATATTAATATTGTTCATATGCATATAAATGATGTAGTTTTGTCTTGAGAGAATACAGTCATGTTAATATTGTATTTTATTAAACATACTCTATTGACTATATTCCCCATATAAGTTCTACGTCTCTTATAAGTTAATATGAATGTCAAGGTACTTTTATTTCTTACTGGACTACTGTATTTGACAGAGAGCAATCTCTATGTAATTATGCCTGTGTGTGTGTTTTACGTTTATTTATCGTCGCTACCGGTTGCCCATATGAGCGACGCCTCCTGAAGAGATTAGTAATTTTAGATTTTTGGAGGAAAGTGCAATGATACAGACATATACCCATTACAGAGTCTCCTCTGGTTCTTTTACGTGCACGGTGTAAGGCACCGACACGAGACCTCGGTTTAAAGTCCCATCTGAAAGACGGTTAATTTTATTAGGGTCAGACGGGGGATAGAACCTGCGATCCCTGGATTACCAGTCCAGCGTGTTACCACTGGGCTACAGATCCGTCTGTGTAATTATGCCTGGTGAATGCTACAGGTATATACTTGTTTGTATGTAATTCCACTCAGTCATGCAGTGCGTATTTATTTTTTCTTTAACATAATTATTAGTGTTTATTTTCAGAATGATAGAAACTCTAGAAACATGTCATTAACGAAGTGTAATTCGATGGATATTACTATCGTCTTAAAGCAACCATAACGCACTCTTAGTGGCGTCCGTTGTCCAGTGGTAGATTCACCTAGCGTCGGATTTGGACTCGAACGGTCCGGGTTCGATACTCGGTCAGGCCACGTATTTAGTACTGGTTAACCACTTAGATCGGCTAAGCCTGCCCAGGAAAACATGGCTAGGTCCCCGCAAAGGTTTGACATTAATGGAACATACATACATATGTTGAAAAACGCATGCGTGTTTCTTAGCCCTATATATAAAGAATAATAAAACGGAGACTTGAAGACATCCGACATCGATCCATTTCATCGGCGTTGACGTGCCCTGTACTTACGCTTAACGTTTATTCAATGTATTCTCTCTGTATTATGAAACACGTTTCTACAATCTTAAACTAATTTCTCTCCAGAATTCATTCCTGAATCCATCACCACGCGGGAGAGAGAAAAGGTATTGTGCACCTAAAGTTCTTACCTAAGTAGACCACAGACGTGGAAGTCGTGATAGCTCAGTGGTAGCGCGTTCGCTTCACGTGCGAAAGGCCCGGAGTTCGAGCCCCGCTGGAGCCGTTACGAGTGTGTCCTTAGGCAAGGCATTTAAATTCCACATGCCTCTTCTCTCTCCCTCGTGGCGATGGATTCCATCAGGAATGAGGTCTTGAGAGTGATTAGTTTAAGTTATAAGAACTTGTTTCGCAATCGAGCTAAAATAAATTTGTATAAACTAAACTACCACAGACGTGGATTCTGGTACGGGCTCGAACTTACAATTTCTTGATTACAAGGTGGAAACCGTATCCATTACACCACAGATCATATTTAGTTAAACACGATGTCAGTTATAAGTGGTGGGGTGCAATGTTTACCGTTAAAGCGTTCACTCTCTGCGAGTACAGGTAGTTGCAGAGTATAAACCGTTAGTTTGTGAATTTGCCTGTCTGTGTCACCTATTAAATGCATATTATTGTAGACATTGCGATACAGGTATGGTACGATTGTGAACAGGGGTAATGTTTCCGAGATTGAGATGATGAAATAGTACTGTTATGCAACAGCTATCTGTCCACATTAGACATACATTTAGTTTAATCACATTTTATTGCTCGATTCATTTTACATATACACGTGAATACAAATCATGACAGTTTAAAGACAAGTATACGATTCGGGCCACAAGTTCTAGCAACATTACTTATGACCATTCCAAAATGCCTGATAAATATTCATCTGACCCTGAAAAAAAAAACTGGACTAACTATAACCATATGATGAAAACAACATGATGTACAGCATTGATAATATAGAGATTAAACATGGTATGTGCATGGGACTGATGACGGATAACATAATATGATGCAGAAACGCGCTCTACCATGTTTCCATGTTGTTTCTGGACGGTCAACGTGAAAGCTGGCCTAATTACGGTGTACAAAATGAGACGAACATTTCTACGGAGAATTACAGGTGTTCATACAAAATGAAATATGATTATATATACGAAACATACGACATATGACACTGGGATTGAGTATGACAAATACAAATTGGTGATAGTGTTTATATTCACACGAAAGGTTGAGAGTGTTCTGTGAAATGGAACTGATTATTTAAACATTCGTTTCGCTAAATTTAATTATACAACATTATCTGTCTGGTGTTTGGCCCGGTGCGGTGAACAATATCGGAAAAACTCCGCGCAGAGATTGTAATGCGGCTGGATAGCCGTCTTAAATTCCGTGCTATCGCCGATAGTTTCTCACTAGTTTTTGCTGGTTTAGAAGAGATGTGTAATTGTTATCCTGGATTTGTATAGTTTTATCTCTGAAACCTGGAATGATATTTAACATTTGTAATATGGATTGAGTATAGCGCAGTCTGGTCAAAATCTTCATTGGGGAATAATTGCGCGAAATCCCGCAATTGTAAACAACTACTAGATTGTATAAACATTTGACGGAAGATAGATAAAACGCTTTAGATGCTATAAATATACGATCATAAACCATAAAGTGGCTTCTGTAAATGTTTGTATGTACTGAAAGAAGAGAGGGGGAGGTTTAGTAAATATGCTAAAATGATTGTATGAATGCGTAATGGAACTTCTTAGAATAAAAGGTTTGCAATATACTGATTGATGTAACAGATTATTATTGAGATAAATCATTGTGGTTCAGTATACTGTATCTCAATAAAACACAGGCTTACCTGCATGTATCAAAACCACTGCAACACAGAAATCTACTTGGATTATGTAAATCACTGTAGTTGCATAACACGACTCATACACACTTAGACATGTAAATGAAAACAAACGGTAAAGTGTTTACTAACTAACGGCATACGAGAAAGAAAGCTTCTCGTCTGGACTTGCTTTATAGAAAACGGTAACGTGTTCACTAACTAACGGCATACGAGAAAGAAAGCTTCTCGTCTGGACTTGCTTTATAGAAAACGGTAACGTGTTCATTAACTAACGGCATACGAGAAAGAAAGCTTCTCGTCTGGACTTGCTTTATAGAAAACGGTAACGTGTTCATTAACTAACGGCATACGAGAAAGAAAGCTTCTCGTCTGGACTTGCTTTATAGAAAACGGTTACGTGTTCATTAACTAACGGCATACGGGAAAGAAAGCTTCTCGACTGGACTTGCTTTATAGAAAATGAAACGAGAACTGTTATTTCTGGAACATAAAAAGAAATATTGGCTACTGAAATACGCTACAAAGTGACATGAAAACTTACTCGGAAATTGCCTACCGCTTTGCAGCACGAGTTCACAATTAGAATACAATCACTGAGCTCTCTTGGATAACAGAAACAGTCTGACAACGTGGAAATCAATTTCGTAGGCAAGAGTGATAATTGATAAGGAAAGCTGTATAAACAATTATGTGATAATCAAAGTAGGATTATATAAGCAAGTGTATTACATATAAGCAGGTATACTTATGATATCGGCACTTTACAAACGACATTCTACACTAGTATAGCGATCAAATGATATATTAACAAGTCAGTGTAATCAATATTTATTAAATTTTTTACAGACACTATATTATAATTACAGAAAATGCATATATATGATTGAGCACAGCTGTTTCTAAAAGATGTGTTCCTGGAATTGGCAGATTTGATTATATATCCTGCAGAGTAGATGGTAGTATTACAGACATTTCCTGGAAACAATGATCAGGAAATTGTGTTATTACAATAATCTACGAGTTATATAGAGTGATATTTGTACAAACATATGGTGGCCATTGAAGTGAAGGATAGCAGATAAAAACGTACATTTTCTCGAACGTTTGATACAAGTTTTGGCTTTCTGTTGGAGGTAAAGGGGTGTACTAATTTCAGTTGTCTTTTATTGCCTGTAACTATATTATATCACTGCTGGGAGTGGCTCGGAAAAAGAAAATAATATCGTTATGTTTCTTGTATATGCCAGTACTTACACTGTGAACATCCGGGATGATTCTATGTTCGTGATCAAGGATCTGAAGGCATGCACCGAAATTAAGGAAGACAAGAGGAAACAAAACCATTCAAAGGATATATTATGAATTTGTACTTCTATATGAAGAAATACTGAATTACATATCAAAGGATTCCAGTATCTACTAACGTATCTGTCAGAAACGAACACATGATATTTGTCTAATTTAAAGCAGAACGATATTATGTTTCTACAAATACTCTGAATGTGAAGGATAATACGGTGCTAGCACGTACGTGGAATTCATACATGTACTCGTGCATAATTACTATTGTGCATTCTCTGACACGTGCAGGTTCTATCCGTTGAGGGCCCGATAGAGCATATTCCCCTGCCACAAATCAATCTAACGCGATCAGCAGACTATCTCCAGATATATGCGTCGATGAATTAACGAGCGCTATATATAGTAACACAATTGGAAAGTTAATCTGTGAGGGTAATTCTCAAGGAATATCGGTGGAACAGTAGCGTTCCTATAAAGTCGACGCACGGGTTTTAGACATCAAGCTGAAATAGAATACCGATTCGCAAATAGCAGCAATGAATTGCATTGGATAGTTCAATTAAATTTGTTTTGTTGTTAAAAACAGAGATCTGTACGGATTGCATATTTGAGTCCTTCCAAGAGAAATCAATTTCCTTGCATAAAATTGAAAAAATAAAATACCGTTAAAACGTTTCTTTATTATACAAGTGAACATTTCTCGCATATGAGGAATTGATAGTCGAGAGAATCTGATAGCACATGCAGACTAATCCTTCGTCGTTAGCAGACGACACTGATATTATTAAGCTAAGAAGGCAATTTTTCAGGAAGTGAGACGATGTGAGTGCTAAATGTAATCCAGTCCTGTCAACTATGCTATCAAGCTCTTGGCGAGAAATGTAGGAAACAATTGCTGCAGACTTTTAGATGATAGCGATTGTCAAATGTGTTTAATTTAATCTATTTATGGATATATTCGTAAAGAGTTTAGATAATGCGATTATGATATGCGCATTTTGCAAATGCAAGTACACGTACAAACCGACTTTCCGCTTCCGGAGTTGGACATGTACATCAAGGAAAACGCGAGTGGTGAATTGACGGAAAATGTCACTATATTACATAATGTAAATGGATCGTATACATATGTAGATACGGATCACCATACCAATTTGGATATTTTTCAACAGGAACTTCCTCAAACAGCACGAGGTGTATCTCTAGTGATATTTGTGGCAATTGGATTTGCGTTTAATACATTCATGATAGTTTCAATTGTACCAAATCGTCGATTGAGAACGGTAAGAAATATACTATTGGTTCACTTAGGTTGTACCGGATTACTTCTCTCATTTTTTATTAATTTATCTACAGCGGTTGTGAGCTTCACGGGCAAGTGGCTTGGAGGTGTAGTCATTTGCCAAATCTATGGATTTATCTTATCCGTGTTGACATTTGTGACTTGTTGGACAATCACAGCATTAAGCTGGGATAAATATCAGACCATCGCCAGTCCACTGCGACATTCACTAACAGCAACTGCTATAAAAATGATAGTATGTTTTGCCGTGTTTTGGACAGTTGCGTGCACGTTATCAATGCCACCTCTTTTGGGTGGTAGCCGTTATGTATTCCATGCAGAAAAGGGAATTTGCTTCGTTTGCACGAAATCTTTAACCGGCAAATTATATATCGTCTCATTTCTATTGGCTGCCATCTATATACCGCTGGGAGTCATGTTGTTTTGCTACACGCATATTTATCGTATAGCGAGAACTCAATCAAGTCGGATTGCCGCCACGATGATACAAATGACATGCGTGATTCAAGCAACCATAGCACCAAATAGTCCCCCATCTAATCTCTCCATAAAGGGCACCAAAGCCATGTGTACAATTTTCCAACTGATCGGATCATTTGTTGTTGTATATATTCCGCTCTCTGTGATACTTCTAGCAGAACTCGTTACATCCGATGACTTTAGAATGAATAGTGTCATATCGTCAAGTTTTATAATGTTATTTCTGTCCGCTCCTGTGGTCCATGCGTCAGTTTATGGATTACGCAATAAAATACTGCGCAACTCATTTCACAGATATTTACGGCGTAAAGTAAGGTATTGTTGCTACAAGGATAAGCGAAAGAATAGCATCAAATCATTTCGTTCAATTCGATCGGCGTCATTCAAAGGACGGAATCAAAACGGCGATGCGCCCGGACTACGGCGAACACAATCATTTCCGGTCCGTGGTTCCCGTACCGTGTCACGGAATCTGCGGATGTCGTACAGCAAACAGAACGGTGTACTGGAGATACCAGTGGACCCAATCATGCGCCCGCATTCATACACCGCATTAAATCCCGAATCAGTGAACGAGGAACCATCTGCCGATGAAAATAACTCTGTACACTTTCAAATTCCAGATATAGAGGAAGAAGATGACGCATAGTATTATAATAAGAACATTCATGTACATTTTGTTGTCTGTCAAACATAGAATAAGTAGTACAGAACCTACGTTCATATTGCAGCAAACTGTGGTACCATAGTAACTGTGACGTGTACTCCGTGATATAATCGTCATATACGGTAGTGCTATTCGGCGTCGCCTCAACGATGTTGATTTGAAACATGGCTCATACAAAGTGAAGGAATTGGAGAACATCTGACACAGTTTACCGTATTACAATAATGAATGAATAAATGTTTGTATTCTAATTCATTACTTATCTAGTTATCTATGGATATACATCTAGGGACTAATACATTTCAGCGACTGACACTAAACATGTCGTTTTGGAGATATATGTAATAATAAATTATTATAGAGATTTATTGCGATATTCACACCATTGTTACAAAATAAAATGAACAAATGTTTGACTCTATTATGTGACTTCAATATGGATATTGGTCCATATACAACGGTTGATGACGTAGGTCTGTCCGTCTGCCTATGCTGCTCGCACGTATTGGTGTGAATAAAAAGGTAGCACTTTGTTGTGGATTTGTGGCGGAGGAAAATGCACCAGTCCGATTTCGTCACCGCTGTACTCGTGCACACGCTATCTGGTCGAAGATTCAAGCGTATGGTTCATGTACTCGTGCACACGCTATATGCTCCAAGATTCAAGCCTATGGTTCATGTACTCGTGCACACGCTATATGTTCCAAGATTCAAGCCTATGGTTCATGTACTCGTGCACACATGCTATCTGCTCCAAGATTCAAGCCTATGGTTCATGTACTCGTGCACACACGCTATCTGCTCCAAGTTTCAAGCCTATGGTGCATGTACTCGTGCACACACTATATCTGCTCCAAGATTCAAGCCTATGGTTCATGTACTCGTGCACACACGCTATCTGGTCCAAGATTCAAGCCTATGGTTCATGTACTCGTGCACACATGCTATCTGCTCCAAGATTCAAGCCTATGGTTCATGTACTCGTGCACACATGCTATCTGCTCCAAGATTCAAGCCTATGGTTCATGTACTCGTGCACACATGCTATCTGCTCCAAGATTCAAGCCTATGGTTCATGTACTCGTGCACACACGCTATATGCTCCAAGATTCAAGCCTATGGTTCATGTACTCGTGCACACATGCTATATGCTCCAAGATTCAAGCCTATGGTTCATGTACTCGTGCACACATGCAATATACTCCAAGATTCCAGCCTATGGTTCATGTACTCGTACACACACGCTATCTGCTCCAAGATTCAAGCCTATGGTTCATGTACTCGTGCACACTTGCTATATGCTCCAAGATTCAAGCCTATGGTTCATGTACTCGTGCACACATGCTATATGCTCCAAGATTCAAGCCTATGGTTCATGTACTCGTGCACACGCTATATGCTCCAAGATTCAAGCCTGGTATTCATGTAGGAGACGTTACAGTACCGGATTCTGCGCTATAAAACAATACCATCATTGCGTTGTAATTCATCATTCTGTTCTCTCAGAGCTGTGTTCAATCCCACGCACAAAGACGAAAGTAAATGCGTCTGAAACATTTGCATAGGTACACCATTGTCATATGTTCCGTTGACATGTGTCTCGTTTAATCATATGTAGATGTCTGATGTATACAATTATAGATGTGAATACAAAATATGTCATTCACGCACGCACGCATGCACGTACGCACGCACACACACAAACACGCACGCACGCACGCACGCACGCACGCACGCACGCACGCACGCACGCACGCACACACACACACACACATACACACACACACACGCACATATATATATATATATATTTATAGGCGTGCTTAGAACCAACACCGCTACGGCTAAGCCAAGCACTAATCGTACCACTATTTCGCTGAACTACAATGAAACGCAAACGGATAACTAGTTAAACTAGGGAACAGCACTCGGAAAGAAACACACCCAACCATGGTATCTAGTATAATGCACTCGGATAGATACAAACCCAGCGCTGGTATCTAGTATAATTATGACACTGTCTTTGAACATGATAACTCAAACAGTTGTTCATGAATGTCGATGAAGCTTTGTGGATATATAGAAGGTCGGTCTAGTGGGAATTGATTCAATTTCTATTAATCCACACATTTTCACGAAAATCCATCAACAAATTGCCCTCATTCCTATGATCCTATGACTGGAGTTAATAACATTATACTTGTATACTTTGTGATTGTGCTAGCAATAAAATAATATGACTGTATATAATGATCACTATTTCTTTTAGTGATAGCTGCGTTCTCTCTGATCTCCGTTTCGTGTCGCTTGATAGTCCAGTTTCCAAGCCGATCGTTCGTTCGACATACCATTTCGTCGGCTAATTAACGTCGGCTCTGCTCATTATATTCCCAGTGCAAATTGTCTCTCTTTTGTGAGAACACGTGGGTGTTTGCTATCTAGTTCATTATTGCATAACATAACAAGTGACTAAGAGTACATATCTGGTTATTATACTAGAGGACATAGAAAACGCACACATTCGGATAAGTGTGTGTTTGCATGAAAAACAATAACTATATAAATACATAGTTTTAAACATTTTGGAATATTTTTAGTTGTTCAGTCTGTGTTTTGTAATAAAGATGGAATCCTTCGTATTTCGTTTTCATGTAATAATAATCATATAATGTAGGTGTGCGTTTTCTATGCCCTCTAGTATATGTCGAGCCACAATCGAGTTGCATTGCATAGCATAGCTGTACTGTTTACTATGCTATGCATTGGCGCTGTATTGTTCTTTGGTTTAAACAGTATTTATTCCAATAAATTTACATGTATAACACAAAAAATGTTACAAATTACATAAATTGTGCATGGTTTGGATTGGAAAACAAGTTTTCAGAAAACTTATATTAATTCCTCTCCAATGGAAATGTACATATTAAATATTTGCAACGTTTTCGGTAGGTATAAAGAATAATACTAAAATCGAGTGTAACTTGAGGCGGATATTCTATATACATGTATGCAAGAAGTACTGTTCTAAGAAGGGACATTTGGACTATTGTGTTGTTCTTTATCAGATAACTAACCTGCTATTGGTATAGCCTATTATCATGTCCGCATCAATCAAGTTTATTGGCGTAATCAGCAAAATACAATGTACATATGGCCATTAACAAATACAATATGAAGTATTGCAAATACTACAAATATAATTACATTAAACATCACAAATAACAAAAATAGGAAACTATTTATAAAACAGACAAATTGTGAAGGGTATATTTAAATTTTAAAACCTTCATTTATAAACTTTGATATATTAAATAATTGATTTTTCTTTCTAGAAGACATATATACATATAAACATAAGATAAACATTCTTACTTTTGGCCATGATATGTTGCCTAAATATGTATTCCGATTGTCAGAATTCCATGTACAACAGAGTACAAAATGATATTCGGACTCAGTGACATTATTATAGCATAACTTCAGTATGTGAGATGGTACGGTGGTCGCCAGATCGAACAGGTGAGTTTTCTCCGGGTACTCCGGTTTCCTCCCACACGAATGACCACGTTTACAATTTCATCCGCGCCAACGAGAGTGATTAATATAAGTTGTTAGAACTTGCTTCGCAATCGTTGTAAAATAAATAACGTATAAACAACATCAGTCCACTGGAGGAAACAATAATCTGGATTATAATGCGGTGTATCTGAGCTATGAGATTGGGATACTATAGTTTTTCTAACTATATGTGTCATTTCGGCGTAACATAAGTGTGGTGTGAATAGTAATGTATAGAAACGTGACACAGTGCATGTATGTTTCATATTACATAACGATGCCACTACTGTATCACAGCATGTCACTGCGCATGTGCCGAACAGTATCAATGATCAATGACACAGGTGCCGAGTGATTATAAGGTTGCTGACGACTTCAAATCACTTGCCATGCACCGCCCTATGGTCAAATCTGGCCAACAATCACTCTCTCACCCTTTCTCTCTCTCTCTCCCTACGTCTCTCCCTCCCTCTCTCATAGAGGTGCATATTGTATGCGAACACTGTGATTTGCAATAACGAGCAATTTGTAATGACGAAGCAATTTATATATTTATCAACGTTCACGGCGCCAAACCTCATAAATTCCTGTCCGAATTTTACATCTCTGTGTACACCTACATCTGATATATATACTCCAATTCAACATTCATTGACTTGTAATGTATCATCGTAAATTGCATCACAACTTCGTACTTTAATGTACAAATCCGACAGTTCACCAGTGCTATACATACTAGAGGACATAGAAAACGCACACCTACGTTATATGATTCATGATTATTACATGAAAACGAAATACGAAGGATTCCAGCAAAGATATATGACATCTTTATTACAAAACAAAAACTGAACATCTAAAATATTCCATTCCATGCGGTTTTTTTGTCCTCTAGTATATTTTGTGTACGTATACGTTCAGTCAATGACATCGGAAAACTAATTTTATCTCTGTTTTTGTCTCTGTTTTTGTCTCTATTTGTGTAAGTTGCATCGTTTAGTTCAAGTTGCATCATGCTACTGGCATCCCAGGAGTACTTGAAACTGAGAACGAATCAAATAGCGCACACTCATTTTTTTATCGACAGAAAACGATGGAAATGATCTTCAGTGAAATGGAATGACGTGTGTCAAGCCAGCAAGTTAGATTTATGATTAAACGTCACTGTCTCATTGTGTGTCTGTCTGCTAGAGATTGAGTGTTTGTCTCTGTGGTTCTCTGATAGGAAAGTATGCGTCTGATTGCGTGTATTAACCATTTACTCACATCATAATAAAGACTGTATTTAACGAGAGAACTCATTTGAACAATTAAGGAAATCCTACCTTGAGGTCCTTCAACAAATGGGTGCAATATGCCCCATTGATTAGTCATGTTACGGTTTTGGAAGTTAGGTTAGTGCAATGATACAGACATAGCCCCAGTCCATAGCCTCCACCGGTTACGTTACGCTCGGCACCGATACCAGCTATCCATTATAATGTCTCATCGCAAATACTATGATAATAATCATTTTTGAATGATGTGGCACAGTATCGAACATGACACCCTGGCTTGCAAGTCCAGTATGTTTACCACTGCATTATTGATCTGCTGTGGATTATGCATATCGCCATATTCTCTTCGTTAGACATAAAACCCAAACATAGTTCATATTGATTCGTGCAGTGACCATCACAGAGTGGCTATGCATAGTCGTTGGCTTCAAATCATGTACCACTCAGCGCTGTAGGTTCGAATCCCTAAAATATATTTACAGTGGCACCTCCAGCAAAAACAGCTAGTGAATCACAATATGCCGTGGCTACTTTAAGCCTCTAAAACAAGCAAGGTTGAGTCACCAACAACAACAAATACTATTTGATTTTATCACAGGCACAAACGTACATTTCTAGATTTTAATGCTCTTTTATTTTTTAGCAACTGTATAGTTGATAAAGCCCCAGTAATAGTGTACTTTGCATGTGCTGCACAATGTGTTATTGGAAGGAATGGGTGAGTAGAAACCGTAGCAATGGTCCATAACTGCCTGTCTAATAAACTGCTTTTCCCGACGTCATAGCCCGTGTGTAGTGTGTCATATGTTCACAGATGGTGTGATACACTTCAGGTCATGGTTATTCCGTAATATATCCTCTCTCATAAACTTCTTTATTATCAGAAGATATTATACATAGAATATTAGGTTACTGTGTTATAAATTGTAAATTATTAGTCTCGTCTCCGAACAAAATGCAAGGCTCGGCAAAGTCACCATTTACAAAGTTACAATGTCTACAATGTGTGCGTACAGTCAGTTCACAAGCACACGTTCATGTTGTGAACACATGTTCAAACAGTGTACGCTTAAACATGAATAATATGTTATTGAGAAATGGAAATATATAGAGAATATTAGGTTACTGACATATACATTTTAATTCATGATTTGGAGAACACATACAAGGCGAGGCTCTTCATAGCCTGGGAACAGGCGTCGATATATTTTGCCTGGTCAGTCAAATAAATATATTTTAACACCGAGACTATTATTGAGTTTCTGATCATATCAACGTCATTTTGCCAGAAGTTAAAAAGTGACAAATCGACAGACTGGAACCCAGCCAGGCTAGGTTCTTTCCACAGCTAGCACTCGGCTACATGTGTACGTGATGCATAGCTGTATCATTCCATTTGTATAGAGCATACAATGACTTTAAGCTATAGACATTTATTTGTTGTCTATGTTTCTTTTATCATAAAAAGCAATATCACTAACATGGATCGTGCATATATAATCCTGCAGAATGCTTCGCTCGTGTATCTATAGACAATCGGAACGAAACAAAATATCTGATTTAAAAGTGATTCAGAACAAATTCAATATCATTATTATGTATAATTGGTTAAATCTGAATAGAACATACAGACGGTACTAAAGATCCATCTGTCTGGTTATATCATAGATGAAATAAAGCCCATAATTCCCGTACCTATAGAAGCATCGTGAATGTTCTCTTTATTCTATGGTCTAGATTGAAAAGGGTACCTTATATATTTTATAAGTTAATTTAATTATATCTAAGGTTGACGGTACACATTTGGGAAGAAAGTAGTTCCCGATCAAAGAAGCAGTTTAAGTAATGGAAAATAAGTTCCATATGTCTCCATACAGTCAAACCTGTCGTAAACAGTCAGCCATTGACTCACATACAATGACTGCTTAGCACAGGTGGCTGCTTAATACAGGTCACATGTATAACAAGACAACATCTTGGTAATCTGGAAACTGGCTGCTTAATACAGGATAGCTGAATAACGGAGGTAACCACTAACACATGTCTGACTGTATTTCATTTTAAGCAATGCAATATAACGTTTTAGTGTTGCTGGTTTATGTTTATTTGTTTACTATAACTTACGTGAGTATGAACTAGTTCCTCGAAGGAAATGTAATCGCGATGTAAATATAATTTATACAGTCCCTTGTTTTGTAATAACATTCAGGATTATACAATATATGTTTTCAAAACTTGGAGCCCAATCCTTTTGCACTTTGAACATGTCATGTATATGGATATTATCAGGATTTATGTACGTTATTAATGTGACAGTAATGTTAGTGTGATTTGTAAATTGTATTCATAATTATGGGAAAAGTTGCAATAAAATATTAGTAAATTAAAATAATTATACAATAGGTAATGTACTTGAACAAGTGTTGAATATGGAAAAAAATGTTGGAAACAACGTATGTAAATTCCTTTCCAATGTTAAACATGTCAAAAATAAAGTACAAAATAATCAAATTGTTGATTACAATTTCAGAGACTGCAACATTCTCTTGTTATTTCATGTGGTTGTAAATGAATGCGCAAACAAACTCATAGACTTAGTAATTTATTACGCTGGCATACACCTACTGTTACGTATTGCAGGTAAACCATGTACCTAGTCTAGTCTGATTACGCCATCTGTCAAACATCGCAATATATTAGGCAATACTTCACTCCTCATCCTATCTCCTTTCTGATGTGTGCATCAAATGCAGCAATTACCTCTTTCACTGCCAATGCCGCATAACATCGACTTTACAAAAAGCAAGGATCCCGATAAGACAGAACGTGCCGTTTGATCAGGATATATATGCTGATTGCTCGTCAGACAGTGGAGCTGAAGCACCTGTCCGAATAGCAAACAACATAAATATTATATCCTGATCAGACGCGGAGATTTGAAATTTGGTTGCAATTTGCATCTTGGTTAAACTTGGGGTTTTTTCCAATCCCATCGATTTCTGTAATGAATTAGCCTCTTGGTCAACTTCACGGAAGCACTGGTAGATTCCCTTGTCAGTTGTTCTAGTGATTTTAATGTGTATGAAAGTAGTTCTCCTGAATGTGTCAGTGTCGTCTACGGAGAGCTAGCTCCAATAATTTTAACCCCCGTTTAGAGATTTAAAGAAATATGTTTAGGCGGCAGAGCTTAAGAGGTGTCTTGTTGTCCAACCCCTCTGATAATAGATGTGTTAAACTGCCATCACGGGGGCATTGTCGATGAAACTAGAACTTAGACGTGGCGGAAATTGCCCGAGGGGAGAGCAGATTTACACGAAGGGCTATATTTTTACTACGAAATGTTCTTAATTATTTAGACTAATCTTCTTATTATATACTTGGAATTTAATCACGCCAATTCAGTGTCGCTGATTAGTTAGTTTCACTTGGGGGGATTACTAATGTTGATACAACTTGAAATCCAACCCATTTGCTTTCATTTGTGTGCCAATCTTTGTATTGTTATATATGTGTATGCAATGCAATAAAATATTATTAAAGCAATTAATGTCAATTAATATAACGTTGATTCAGCCATTTATATTTAAATACTTTTAATACTTAAACATATAGAACAACATGTACACGATTATGATTGTCGGCTCATAAGTTAGGAGTTTAAACGTTTAAACTTTATTTATTTTACAACGATTGCGAAGCAAGTTCTAACAACTTATATTAATCACTTTCGCTGGCGCGGATGAAAGCGTGTGTGTGGTCATTCCTGTGGGAGGAAACCGGAGCGGAGAAAGCCCACTTGTCCGATCTCACATACTTCCTGGTCCGAGGATCGAACCCGGGTTACATTGGCGAGAAGCGAGCGCGTTACCCACTGCGCTAATTGGATAGCCAATTAGGAGCTAATCTTGCAGATGGCTTAAACTACATAAACTACCATTAAATAACAGAAAGTGTCAGTTCTGTAATGTCGTAGAAGACGAATTTCACTTTTTATTTGAATATCCACTCTACAACGAAGTACATTCAATTCATATGAATATTGGAATATATAACATACAAATATTATAGGAAACACCCAAATATATTAAAATTTAGTGAACTACACATATCAGATAGGTTGTTAAAGCGACATTGCATTGCAAAAAGCAAATAAAATATGGTTACTTATAAATAGCATTGCTATTACAAATTCTTCCGAAATTATTCGAGCACTAACTTTCAATCAATGATCAGTTGTTTTATGGTCTGTAAACTCACTAAATTGAAAGAAGGTTCACATATAACGTTCAGCCACGCTCCTGATTTGACGTGTGTTTATTATTGGAGCCTATACTAACGGGTGATACTGTCGGTTAGAGATAAGTTAAATCTGGATGCACAGGCTAAACATAAATATACACAGGCATACACGTGAGATATAGCTGTGAATTTGCACAATAAATGTTGCTATTCAGGATACACGCGTTGCATTACGCATAGATGTTGACCCTATTTACATTATTTTGCTATGTCAATACACGTCGTATACGCCGCTTGTTTATTTGTTGAAATATTCCGATTCTGTTACAACAATTTGGACTAAAATGATACCTTATTATAAGAAATCACACGCTGTAGAACTGTGCTTTATTCACCGATGTAGTGTCGCTTTAACTGTTTTCTTTAGTATCAATACACATATATAATATAAGAAAGCCATATTGTTCACATACGCATTAGTCAACAACAACAACAACAACAAATTATTTTATTAGAGTCAGGTCACATATTACAGTAACAACATGACTAAATTTCGTTTTTAGAATATGGGTAATATACAATAGTGATGAGATGCTTACACTATTTGATTCCGAAATAATTGCAGTACTACAATGTGGACAACATTAAAAAACTCTTCGACTCTATCAGAGTAGAGTCCATCATATCATTTATCAAGGCAATAGGAATTTATAATAAGCTGTGATATCAATTGTTAATCATGCCTTTGTAGTAATCATTCATTCATATATTACCTGTAATTAATCTTACGTCTTTATAACTTCTTAGTATTAATTTTTACGTAATGCATATACTTATATAGAATTTTATTTCATACACTCGACAATAAACATAACTTTAATGCGCGCTACATGACCTTAGATGTCGATGCGCCGTAAAACACCATTCATTCATTTATTCCGAAATATTAACGACAAAACTACGCAGTGAATGTAAAAGCTTGAACAAATGTGGATTCTAAGTCTAATTTGAACACATTCACCGCAATTTTCCGAAATATTTCAGAGTGCCCAGATTCGCATGGCACCGGCCAATTTATACGTGTAATGCAGATATAGTCTGAAGTCTCAGTATGTTCACATAACACGAGCTTTGGTCACCACCGTACATGTAGGTCCTTTACCACCTTCGCTCTATTCATGTCCTCAGTATCGCATCTAGTATATACAAATGTAGTTTAGCACGTGCAGGTTAATAACATTAGACTAACCTCTGTATAGAGACCTCATACATTTTCACTGTGAGGGAGAGAGAAGATGCATGTGAGAGAGAAAAGGCCATATGACTTTCACAAGGACATCAACACTAATGTTTCGGCGGGGTTAGAACTCATAGCTTCTTGATATTCAATTCAATATAGTTATTGCATTACATATAATAACATATTTATAGCAAACAATACATAAACAAAGTACAATGGAAAGGCATGGATACATTTTCAGAAGAGCATACTAGATGGTTGCGGTGCCTAAAATTGTTAATGTCTTGCTAATCGTTTATATATATACAATACAATACAATAAGTTTATTGCATAAAACAGTATACATGTTTGTAGAAATTAAGTAAAAACAGGCAGTGACATGGAACTTTACAAAAGAGCACAATCACAAGTTGAAATATATGTGTAAAATATCCGTTCGTTTCGTTGCTTATTTGCAAAATATATAAATTTGGAAAGGCCAATGGTATATAACGATATATCAGTTTGGATAGGTTTTGAAACTTTTGAACAATTATCCTCTTAGTCTCTGTAAGTACAATATGGTGATGACACAAGTAACGCTTCACAGGATACCGTCCTATTTATAGAGCACTTAGGAAGGAGTACTAGAGTGATGGCAGCAGCATCTTTTACAATCGAACTTTTCAACAATCCAACATATGTTACCTCTGAAACATAGTGTAAATTATATGTGCGTTGCCTGATCTACTAATGTTTTTGTGTGTGTGATGATTCACGAATGTCAAGACTAAATTGGCAGCTACCTTTCACAGTTTTGAAAGAATTACATTTTGGCAAGTAAGTTCATCGTTTTAACCACTTGTAGAACTAATTATGCGCACGCATATCTGGCAGACGCCCTCTGTTTTACGTAACATTCAGACCTGGAGAAATACATTATAATACAGTGCCCGCCAACAATAAATATGCAGAGAGAGAAATACAATTGCTATATTTGTTTGTTGTCGAGTTTGTGATTTTGATTTGTATGTGTGTTTTACGTTTATTTATCGTCGCTACCGGTTGCCCATATGAGCGACGCCTCCTGAAGAGATTAGTATTTTGACATGTTTGGAGGATAGTGCAATGATACAGACAGAGGCCCATTCCAGAGTCTCATCTGGTTCTTTTACGTGCACGGTGTACAACACAGACACGAGACCTCGGTTTAACCTATTGTATTAGGGTCAGAGGGGGAATCGAACCTGCGATCCCTGGATTACCGGTCCAGCGTGTTACCACTGGACTACATATCCGTATCTATTGTGATTTTGATCTAGCAACGTGTCAGCTTTAAATTGTGGTTGAATACCCTAAATACACATTGAGCATTGTTGCAAGCATGAGTGTGCTTTGGTAGTACAACTGAAAGTAATTCGACCACTATCTCACTGGAAAGTAAATCGACCACTATCTCACTGGAAAGTAATTCGACCACTATCTCACTGGAAAGTAATTCGACCACTATCTCACTGGAAAGTAATTCGACCACTATCTCACTGGAAAGTAAATCGACCACTATCTCACTGGAAAGTAATTCGACCACTATCTCACTGGAAAGTAATTCGACCACTATCTCACTGGAAAGTAATTCGACCACTATCTCACTGGAAAGTAAATCGACCACTATCTCACTGGAAAGTAATTCGACCACTGACAGTCAATAGGCCCACTAATTCGTGTTCAACCCATTTTTATTAGTTTACTAAACATTAATTCCAATAGTTAGAGAAGCAATCGTACATGCAAATAACGTCATAAAAGTGACGTTACCTGATGATGCAATATCCAATTTCGATATTGGGATACTTATCACGTGGCGACTTATTAAACGTTTGCAATGATATGTAATCTAGACTCGATGTTATAAAACGTCTGATTCGTTGCGCTGTTTGCATTTTCCCAGAATCAACCAATCCAGTTACTCGCGCTTGGATTTGAACTTGGAGATGAATTGTATAACAGTGGAACCATGCATGCATATACTCGAATGGTTACTGCTATAAATAATACCAACATGATAATTGGCAGACGGATCTGTAGTCCAGTGGTAACACGCTGAACTGGTAATCCAAGGATAGCAGGTTCGATCCCTCGTCTGTCCTAATAAAATTAATAGTCTTTCAAATGGGACTTTAAACCGAGGTCTCGTGTCGGTGCTTTACACCGTGCAGGTAAAGTAATCAGAGAAGAATCTGGAATGGGTCTCTGTCTGTATCATTGCACTATCCTCCACAATCTAAAATGAGTAATCTCTTCAGGAGGCGTCGCTCATATTGGCAACCGGTAGCGACGATGAATAAACGTAAAAACACACATAGTGCTATGTCTGATTTGTTGCGCTGTTTAAATTTCCCAGAATCAATTATTGCTATAAATAATACCAACATAAATATATGATACTTGTATACTTTCTTTGGTCGTGTAGTATACATATGAACAAGATAAAGGTACTATGATATTGTAATAGGTTTATAAGCAGGTACAAACTGAACGATATGCCGAAGTAGCATTCAATTGTTCTTATCAAACATAAAGGAAGGTTAACAAATTAGTGTTTGGATCATTGAATATGTTTCTGTTTTAAAGTCACTTTTTGCGTGTTTCTTAATCTTCTCGTTTACTTTATTTATTTTACACTATTTAACTTATATTAATCACTCTCGTTGGTGCGGATGAAAGCGTACATGTGTCATTCGTGTGGGAGGAAACCGGAGTACCCGGAGAAAACCCACATGTCAGATCTGGCGACCACTGTACCATCTCACATACTTCCCGGTCCGAGGATCGAACCCGGGTTGCATTGGTGAGAAGCTAGCGCGCTAACCACTGCTCTAGTCGGACAGTCGAATCAAACTATAAGTCGTATGCAAATGTATCGCAGTGTTATATTATTATATTTAGTTTTTTTTTATTTAAGTTTATTTAACGTCGCTACCAGTTTCCCATTTGAGCGACGGGCAGTTTACCTAACAACACCTAGCAACACATTTCCTGTGCAGGCTCCAGCGGTTAACCAGTACTTGGGGTACCAACCTCCGTAAGAAACTGCCAATTTGTTCATATAAATGTGACACGGTCTGAGCGGGGCTCGAACCCGTGGCCATCAGAGATGATAGGTTACAGTGGTATACAAGTCAGAGACCTTAACCACTCGACCACGGAGGCGGACCAATTTACAAGTTATTGATGATTTTGTATATAAATGTAAGTAATGTACATGTAATAACTAATACAAAATACAGATCAGTTGTCGGCGATCGTTAAATTATTACTCAAAAATCGTATTTACTTATGATTCAAAATTGCAAATTTAAGACAGGAACATGTTTTCTAAGCATACGCGGCTTAGAATAGTTCGTCTTGTCTGACATTCCGAGTTCAATTATTTACGGGACTTTAATTAGTTACAACTAATGGTAAGTTTTATTTCACAGACGTCAATAGACCAGGTTGGTCCACGAGACAACATAATTACAAAACATTTCACTAAGGAAGATTAGTTCAGAAACTAATTAGGTCACCCACAATAAATAAAGAAATCTATTTCTACATGGTTAAAGTCACATGATTGGTGAAAATATTTACTCATATCAGTTATTTATCAACAACAGTGTACATAATATACACAAATACACAGATATTCAATCATACCAATATGAGTTGTTTTGTGTTTATTTATCGTCGCTACCGGTTGCCGATATGAACGACGCCTCCTGAAGAGATTAGTCATTTTAGATTAGTTTATACAAATTTATTTTAGCTCGATTGCGAAACAAGTTGTTTCAACTTATATTTAATCACTCTCGAGACCTCATTCCTGATGGAATCCATCGCCACGAGGGAGAGAGAAGAGGCAACGTGGAATTTAAATGCCTTGCCTAAGGGCACAATCGTAACGGCTCCAGCGGGGCTCGAACTCCGGACCTTTCGCACCTGAAGCGAGCGCGTATCCACTGCGTTATCACGACTTCCACTTCCATTTTAGATTGTTGGAGGGTTGTGCAATGATACAGATATAGACCCATTCCAGAGTCTCCTCTGGTTCTTTTCTGTGCACGATGTAAAGAACCAACACGACACCTCACGACACCTCAGTTTAACGTCCCATCTGAAAGACTATTAGTTCTCTATTAAGGTCAGACGGGGGATCGAATTGCGATCCCTGGTTAACCAGTACAGCATGCTACCACTGGACTACAGATCCGCCTGTAATCTGCGTTGGGTTTAATTCACGTGTGTATATACATGTACATAGCTGTTCACACAATTCTTTCAGTAATGTATTTAAGTGTCTAGCGTTACACTTAAGACAAATATGCGATGTAAGCGTTATGTTGGTATCGCTATAATAGAAACCTGGAACGAGTACAAACAACTTGGTGTACCTTGATCAATATTCATTATAGTTGAAACGTGTTGTAATCAGATTATCTGTTTTGTGGGTTCAAGTATGCACACTTCAGGTTAGTACGTCCTATTATTTCTATTCAAATATCTCCTTTGTACATCTGAGGAAATGTGTTCCATGGACGGAAGTGTACGGAGTCCGGTATAAATCCGCGTATTCGGTACCGTACTGCACCAAGGACTAACTGTTCCTGATGCTAACTCTAAATTTAACACTCATTTTATAAATTATATAAACATGGATATTTTTTCAAAATTTTACTTTGTCTTTTCACGCGCAAATAGTTCATGATTTCGATAGGCTTGCATTCATAATTTAATAATAAGTTATTGCATGTGTGTTCATGCATTACATTGCAATTATACACACAATGAAATACGTGGAAAACAATTAGAAATTAAATTATTATTACACGTAGTTAGTATTGCTGTTCAAACTAGAAACATATCTTCATATAATTAAGGAACCAAGGTACAGAAAGGCTCTCTCACGTTTTAGAACATCGTCACATGACCTAGCTATTGAACGTGGTCGATACTTAAACACACCTAGGATTGAACGAATATGTGCAAATTGCAACTCATTGATTGAAAATGAATATCATTTCCTTCTCATATGTCCAAAATATTCAACATTGCGATCTAAATACATAAAACGCTATTATTATACCTGGCCAACATAACAAAAATTTGCCAATCTTATGTCAACAAACTCCAAAATTACTTTGAATAATCTTTGCAAATTCATTTACCATGCTAACCTGTTAAGAAATGTAACGTCGTAAAAACTGCTGTTACATGCCAATAACATTGAAATATCCGCATGAATTATATGCTCTTTGTTAAAAATCCATGTCTTTGTATTAAAATGTTTGTAATTGCTATAAACATATATATATATACATGTTTTATGCAATAAATTTGTTGAATTGAATATACGATTTAATCTGGAAACAAATGCAAATGTATTGGACTACACGTTATGACAGCAGTATTTGCAGCCCTCCCGCTTGCGTTCTGTTTTAAGATGACTAAAATAACATACTATGCAACCCGATACAACAACTCGTCTTTACTGTGAAACATTGATAGAATGAAATTAGAAAATCTACTGAACATGGCTCAATAAAGTGCTGTTTCTTTATGAAACTTATTTCGTGTGTGTTTACTTTGTTAGCGATCAGACAAACAACAGTACTGCATATACCGTCTCCGTGGCCTAGTGGTTAAGGCGTCCGCCTACGGAGCGGGAGATCGAAGGTTCTCATTGAAGAATCTCATCAGGGGTTCGTTCTGATATGACCGGTTGGTGAGCCGCCAGCTAGTTAAATAATGGTTACCGATTGCCTACTAGCCTGGCGCCTTGCATACAAGCATAGGATTCGGGAAGTACTGATGTTCATAAAAAGAGGTGTCTCATAAGTCAGAAATGGTTGACCCTTTAAATAGAGGTGACACTATAGTAAACAAACACTTTACTTTATATCAAAGGAATTAATCACGGGTTAATAGTTTCCATCGACATCCACGCTAACATTAAACAGCCTAATGTAGTTCATTAACGATTAATATTAAGCATACATATTAGCTGTCCGATTAGTGCAGTGGTTGGCGCGCTCGCTTCTCACCAATGCGACCCGGGTTCGTTCCTCGGACAGGGAAGTATGTGAGACGGTACGGTGGTCGCCAGATCGGACAGGTGGGTTTTCTCCGGGTACCCCGATTTCCTCCAACATGAATGACAACATATACGCTTTCATCCGCGCCAACGAGAGTGATTAATATAAGTTGTTAAAACTTGCTTCACAATCGTTGTAAAATAAATAAAGTTTGAACAAATTAAGAAATAATGTTGTCTTTCAGTTGGACGACGTTAGAGTGTGTAGAGACCGAAAGCTTCCACGCTAACTTTAAACATGCCTAATGTAGTTCATACCCAGAGGGAAACTATTAACCCGCGTTTAATGTAGTTCATTAACGATTCTTTTCAAAGACACAAAGACAATATAGCACACTTTGCATTTAGAAATGTCTTAGTTCAGATTTGCAACTGATCGTCTGTCGGAACAGGTATGTATGTTCCATGTATGTATGTTTCATTAATGTCAAACCCATTGCGGGGACGTAAACATGTTCTCCTGGGCAAGCTTAGCCGACCTAAGTGGTTAACCAGTACTAAGCGATGTGTGTGGGGTGCTCAATGACACTACATATGTGGCCTGACCGAGTATCGAACCTGGGACCGATCGATTCCAAATCCGACGCTCTACCATTGGACCAAGGATGCCATACATGTAAATAGATCGTCAGCCTAAATGGTAGGGAACGCCTTTTGCGTGACGAACACTGTCTATTACTGCGAACGCGCATGCACGTATCTTCTTTTGCGTGACGAACACTGTCTATTACTGCGAACGCGCATGTACGTATCTTCTTTTGCGTGACGAACACTGTCTAATACTGCGAACGCGCATGCACGTATCTTCTTGTGCGTGACGAACACTGTCTAATACTGCGAACGCACATGCCCGTATCTTCTTGTGCGTGACGAACACTGTCTAATACTGCGAACGCACATGCCCGTATCTTCTTTTGCGTGACGAACACTGTCTAATACTGCGAACGCACATGCCCGTATCTTCTTGTGCGTGACGTACACAGTCTAATACTGCGAATGCGCATGCCCGTATCTTCGAATGAGCATGTCAGCTGCATATCATTAGTTGGGAACCCTCATACGAAAATGTATACAATCAGGGCACATACGTTCATCTAAGTAAATGCAATCGAAATGTATCGAGCTCTGCTGGAGCTGTTACGATTGTGCCCTTAGGCAAGGCATTTAAATTCCACGTTGCCTCTTCCCTCGTGGCGATGGATTCAATCAGGAATGAGGTATCCAGAGTGATTAATATAAGTTGTAAGAACTTGTTTCGCAATCGAGCTAAAATAAATTTGTATTAACTAAAGCCTTAGTCACAACTACCCGTACGGGCTGGTACGGGCAGTGCACCGTGGAAAAAATCGGCAAATTAAAAAATATTGCAAGGAGCACGTACGTGTTCCGTACTTTTTTCAAGTTCGCAGGCAGCTCGCAAAGTCCGCAGACAAGTTTTGGTCTGACCAAAACTTTTCTGCGTCTAGTCCGCGATCGACAGCCCGTGAACAGCACGCAGGAAACACGTACTACCTCCGCAAGGGGAGAGCACGACAGGCGTGGGTTGGTGGCACGGCTCAAACCTTCCCGGTTGGGAAAAAAGCGCGCGAACTACGTAGGCAGGACGCACGAAGCACGCACGTGTGACTCACTCACCCCGTGCATGCCTCTTGCGTGACACGTGCGGTAGGCACGGATGTCCAATCGCAGGGGGAAACATGGCACCCACGCTGCACGCACTTCACTCGCAACTTGCAAAGCCCATGCGTTCCACGTGCGTACAGGTATATGAAGGCCCCGGAAAACTCACTTTCAATCAGTCGCTCACAGTTTCGACGAAGGCATCACTGCAGCACTTTGGAGAATTTTCACTATTTCCTGGATTTAATTCCCAATGCCTGGCCCAAGGATGAAAGCCAGTTCCAAGGGGGCAGGACGTGGGAAGAAGACCCACAGAAAGGAAACACGGCGTGCAGCTTCACCTGAATATTCTGACACTAACGTGCAGGACACTCAGGCAACATCATCTCACGAGAGGGAAGAGGCAGTGTCCCCTCCAGCAGAGGAGGAAGCAGGAGATAGCGACGCTGGTAGCCCGAGCACCGTTGCCAGCCTTAACGGAAAGCGGCCCACCACCACCAGCTACAACTTCCCGGCTGATCTGGAGCAGAGATTTGTAGAATTTTTTGAAGCAAATGACTGCTTTTATAATAAGGAATCGGAGTTATTCGCAAACAGTGTTCACAAGAGCAGACTCCTCCGAGACCTGGCGAATGAGGCAAACACAGACCGTGAGTACAAATACTTTATTAATTTCCTAAATTCAGGGAATAGTGAGTGGCCCGTTTATCATGCGCTAAAATATGGTGGACCACCTACACTTTCATATGGTGTTTTACATTTAAAAACATGCTATATACATCTGTGAGGAAATGTGATGTGAAATCGTGACTTACAATGTCACTTTATGTCATACTGACATAATATTGTACTTGTTGTCTGCTTTCAGACAATATGGCATCCCGATCACCCCGCTGTTGTTCTTCCTCCCCCAGCGCAAGGAGGTGTAGAAGACAACGTCTCATTCTACGTGGCAGTGCCATGGTGTGTGATGTGAACTGTATGTGTACGCTGTGTATGATCTGGACGATCTGGATGACTTGGTCGACGAGGGACACTTTATGTAGAGAGGTGGAAATGGACCGCGGGCCGTACTATCGCCGCATGGAGAAAGTACGCAATACGTACGTTCATCTTGCGTCCGTCGTGCGTGTGTTGAAAGGGGCCCGTACGTTTCATGAAAACGTGCGACAAACGTGCGTTTGACTCACGTTTGCCTTGCGTCATTTGCAAGGAGCACGTACAAGTCGCACTTACAACGCACGGCGCACGCTTGAAAGATGTTTCCACTGACCCCGTGCACGTGGGTGGCAAGACAATGCCACGAGACTTCCACGGCCTCTGCGAACCTGCCACGGCCATTAAAACCCGAAAAAAACGCAGAGAACGTGCGTCCCCCAAAAAACGTACGGCAGTTGTGACTGAGGCTTAAGGATGTGCATCCGCAGTCGAATGTAGTCCCAATAACTAATATAGTTCATTTTTCTTTTTGGTAAAAATGCATTTTCATGACAGCTGTTTGTGTTTGTGTTTTTTTGAGAAATTATGTGACTTGAGAAGACGCAGTCTAGTTGATGTGTAGAAAAGATGTGGTATAAGAATTCAGGCCATTGCAAACTGAAGGTTGGTATACTGTATTATTTGGCGGAGGAATACAGTGTGTAAACACAGTGACATTATTCACAGGTGAGAACTGAATATGGAAAACATTATAATTGGAAGAGTTTTGCTCTTTTACAGTTTCATTTGAATATCTCTTCACAGTGGGTGTGGTATGAGAAGAAATGAAAGATTGGAAATATAAATGAACAGACTATATGTTTTTACTATTTACTATGTATTTAATAGGTACTTTATTTGTCGTTTTACAACCTATAGTCTCCTCCAGAGCACTTTCTTGTTTCTATCGGTCAAATGAACAACAGTTCTAGTACATCTATACACAGGCCAATTCATTTTTAGAGGATAGTACAGGACGCTCGAATTACAGAAGCATTCCTGTGTAGTGTACATGCTAGGTGCATAACACCGACACATGCGACCTCGATGTATAAGTTGAACGACTGTTAATTGTATTATAGACATATTGGGGAATCGAACCTACTATTCCTGGATACGCAGTCCAATGTGTTAACCACTGAATAGTTTAAACTGTATTTATTTTACAACGATTGCGAAGCAAGTTTTAACAACTTATATTAATCACTCTCGTTGGCGAGGATGAAAGCAAATATGTGGTCATTCGTGTGGGAAGAAACCGTCAGCCTAAATTGTAAGGCACGCCTTTTCGCGCGACGAATAACTGAATAACCCAATCTGAAAGACTGCTAATAGCATCGTGGTCATACGGAGGACATAACCTGCGTTCCCTGGATTCCCAGTCCAATGCGTTAACAACTCAACCAACGAGACAAAAGTAAATCATTAATAAATAACAGAATATACGTTCATCCAAAACGACATATCACCATATGTATATTACGTCACGGCTATTAAAGGAAATACAGGCCGCTGGTTGGATAATAACTGGGGCATGCTCTAGGAAACGTCTACTGTATTCAGTTGAGTCAGAAATTCAGCACAGATTTTAAATTTATATTGAATTATTGTTTTTAGGTTACAGCATCAATTGCATCGTCTGCCACATCGCACATGTCAAACTGTCAATTAAAACATCTAACTATAGGATAGCACTTGGAGAAATGCAACACCCCCGCTCGTAGGTTTTTGACATGCAAGTTGCCAGTGGAATACAGTACAACATGTGTTAGTGGTCACCTCTATTAAGCAGCCAACATGTATTAATCAGCAAGTTGCCAGTGGAATACAGTAAAACATGTGTTAGTGGTCACCTCCATTAAGCAGCCAACATGTATTAATCAGCAAGTTGCCAGTGGAATACAGTAAAACCTGTGTTAGTGGTAACCTCTATTAAGCAGCCAACATGCATTAATCAGCCAGTTGCCAGTGTAATACAGTAAAACCTGTGTTAGTGGTCACCTCTATTAAGCAGCCAACATGTATTAATCAGCAAGTTGCCAGTGGAACACAGTAAAACATGTGTTAGTGGTCACCTCTATTAAGCAGCCAACATGTATTAATCAGCAAGTTGCCAGTGGAATACAGTAAAACATGTGTTAGTGGTCACCTCTATTAAGCAGCCAACATGTATTAATCAGCATGTTGCCAGTGGAATACAGTAAAACATGTGTTAGTGGTCACCTCTATTAAGCAGCCAACATGTATTAATCAGCAAGTTGCCAGTGGAATACAGTAAAACATGTGTTAGTGGTCACCTCTATTAAGCAGCCAACATGTATTAATCAGCAAGTTGCCAGTGGAATACAGTAACACCTGTGTTAGTGGTCACCTCCATTAAGCAGCCAACATGTATTAATCAGCCAGTTGCCAATGGAATACAGTAAAACCTGTGTTAGTGGTCACCTCTATTAAGCAGCCAACATGTATTAATCAGCAAGTTGCCAGTGGAATACAGTAAAACATGTGTTAGTGTTCACCTCTATTAAGCAGCCAACATGTATTACTCAGCCAGTTGCCAGATTCCCAATATGTTGTTTTGTTATATATTTAACCCCTATTAAGCAGCCACATGTGTTAAGCAGCTACTTTCTGTAGTTCCCTTGGCTGGCTGCTCAACACGGATTTGACTATATATATATTTACACTATGGGCTTACAATAGAGGTAAATTGGTCAATAGTCCAGTAGTCAACAAGTTGGACTGCGAATCCAGGGATCGCATGTTCGATACCCCGTCTGACCCTAATAATATTAACAGTATTTGAGATGGAACTTTAAACCGATGTATCATGTCTCGTGTCGGTGCTTTGCACCCTGCATGATAACAGAACCAGAGGATACACTGGAATGTGTCTCTGTCTGCATCATTGCACTATCCTCCAAACTCTAAAATGACTAATCTCTTCAAGAGGCGTTGTTCAAATGGACAACCGGTAGCGACGATAAATAAACGTAAAACACATACAATAGAAGTTAATGGGAGTGAACATTCGCAGACCACCATGACTAATTGTCTCGACATTTATCTCAAAGTCGAGTGACATCCCCTCTATTCTATATATGCACACAGTTGTGGAACTTCCCCCTCTATTCTATATATGCACACAGTCGTGGGAATTCCCCCTCTATTCTATATATCCACACAGTCGTGGGATTTCGCCCTCTATTCTATATATGCACACAATCGTGGGACTTCCCCCTCTATTCTATATATGCACACAGTCGTGGGAATTCCCCCTCTATTCTATATATCCACACAGTCGTGAGACTTCCCCCTCTATTCTATATATGCACACAGTCGTGGGAATTCCCCCTATATTCTATATATCCACACAATCGTGGGACTTCCCCCTCTATTCTATATATGCACACAGTCGTGGGAATTCCCCCTCTATTCTATATATCCACACAGTCGTGAGACTTCCCCCTCTATTCTATATATGCACACAGTCGTGGGAATTCCCCCTCTATTCTATATATCCACACAGTCGTTGGACTTCCTCCTCTATTCTATATATGCACACAGTCGTGGGAATTCCCCCTCTATTCTATATATCCACACAGTCGTGGGATTTCCCCCTCTATTCTATATATCCACACAGTCGTGGGACTTCCCCCTCTAGTCTATATATGCACACAGTCGTGGGAATTCCCCCTCTATTCTATATATCCACACAGTCGTGGGACTTCCCCCTCTATTCTATATATGCACACATTCGTGGGACTTCCCCCTCTATTCTATATATCCACACAGTCGTGGGACTTCCCCTCTATTCTATATATGCACACAGTCGTGGGAATTCCCCCTCTATTCTATATATCCACACAGTCGTGGGACTTCCCCCTCTATTCTATATATGCACACATTCATGGGACTTCCCCCTCTATTCTATACATGCACACAGTCGTGGGAATTCCCCCTCTATTCTATATATGCACACAGTCGTGGGACTTCCCCCTCTATTCTATATATGCACACAATCGTGGGACTTCCCCCTCTATTCTATATATGCACACAGTCGTGGGACTTCCCCCTCTATTCTATATATGCACACAATCGTGGGACTTCCCCCTCTATTCTATATATGCACACAATCGTGGGACTTCCCCCTCTATTCTATATATGCACACAGTCGAGTGACTTCCCCCTCTATTCTTTATATCCACACAGCCGAGTGACTTCCCACTCTATTATATATATGCACACAGTTGAGTGACTTCCCACTCTATTATATATATGCACACAGTCGAGTGATTTCTTCCTCTATTCTATCTATATATGCACACAGCCGAGCGATATTTCCACCTCTATTCTATATATGCACACAGCCGAGCGATTTTGCCATCTCTATTCTATATATGCACACAGCCGAGCGATTTTGCCATCTCTATTCTATATATGCACACAGCCGAGGGACTTCCCCCTCCATTCTATATATCCACACAGCCGAGTGACTTCCCCTCTATTCTGTAGTGTTCTTTTTTAAAGCGACATTACACCGCAAAAAGCAAATAAAATGCATTTTTTCACGTATAAATGGATAGCTACTACACATTCTTCCGACTATTCTCGAACACTAACATTGAATCAATAAATAGTGGTTTGTGGTATACACACTTTCAAAAGTGAAGGTAGGATTTCATATAACGGTCATCCACACTCCTGAATTGACGTTTGCTGTCATTGGAGTCAATACTAAACACGCGATACTTTCGTTTAGAGATAATTTAACCAAGATTAGTCTACAAATAAATATGTATAGGCACACATTTGAGATATCACGGTAAATATGTACCATCACTCGTGTATTCAGGATAAACGCTTTGTATTACGCATGAATGTCGACCCTATTTACATTATTTTGTTATGTCAATAAGCCGCGTATACGACGTTTGTTTATTTGTTGAAATACTCAGTTTTTGAGGCAAATATTTGGAAAGAAATTATACCATATAATAGCAAATTACATGCTGCAGATATTTGCGTTTTCACCGATGTAGTGTCGCTTTAAAGCAAACTGTGTTAATCTACAACCTATACTAGTGTCTAAACAGAAGCAGCATTGCATCTAGTACACGTATCATAAAGGTTAAAACGTTCTCCTAACTGAGTAAATACCAAGAGTGAACTATTACCATTTAAAATTTAAACTTTATTTATTTAAATTATTTTACAACGATTACGATGCAAGTTTTAACAACTTATATTAAACACTCTCGTTGGCGCGGATGAAAGCGTATGGGAGGAAACCGGAGTATCCGGAGAAAACCCACTTGTCAGATCTGGCGACAAACGTACCATCTCACATACTTCCCGGTCCGAGGATCGAACCCGGGTTGCGTTGGTGAGAAGCGAGCGCGCTAACCACTGCGCTAATCGGACAGCCAATTATTAACATAGATGGCTTATCCAACATCCAGTGTGTGTTTTACGTTTATTTATCGTCGCTACGGGTTACCCATGTGAGCGACGCCTCTTGAAGAGATTAGTCATTTTAGATTTTGGAGGATAGTGCAATGATACAGAAAGAGACCCATTACAGAGTCTCCTCTGGTTCTTTTACGTGCACGGTGTAAAGCACCGACACGAGACCTCGGTTTAACGTCCCATCTGAAAGACTGTTAATTGTATTAGGGTCAAACAGGGGATCGAACCTGCAATCCCTGGATTACCAGTCTAGCGTGTTAACCACCATCCAGTGTGCGCATGAGATCTATATATCTAGCTGTATGTATGTCTGTTCACAGTTACTGCATACGGAATATCCTCTGAAATCGCTAGTCAATTTTCCTGCAACTGTGTGCATCATCGTAGCCACGAGTAGCTAAATTCGCTGTGATCGAAAATTCAAGATTGCCGCCCTCGTGGTCAAATTTCGACTTCTCCATCCGAACAGCTTAGTTAGTTTAAAAAGCAATGGTTGGAGAGAATAACCGTGCAACTACATAATGTATAGTAGCCTATATATTGCTACCGCCATTGTGGTCATCTTGAAAATCTAATTTTTGACTTTTGGACACTTGGTCTGGACTAGACGTCGTTCAGGCCATGGTGCATGGCCATGTTGGTCGTTTTGTAAAACCCTGTTCGACTTCTCATATAGTGAAAATGGAAACCATGTGGTGCAAAGGAAGCAACGATAAAAACAGAGGAAATCAATTAAGAGGACCAATATACTATTAGGAGTATTCAGGGGCAGTAACTGACTAATGTTTCTCATTTGTAATAGTTAGAAGGTACTCTATGTTGCAATATATCCGTTATCTAACTACATTGTCGGTCAACGACGATTACGTTAATATAAATCAATGGGCTTGTTATTCAATAACAATGTACCTAATTAGGAAAACATCAGTATTCAAATGGAAATGGGAAGCTTACTGGGTTATGAATACATCTAGTGAGTTTTCCTAATGATATTAGTGTGTGATATCAAACTATTTAAAGCCATATGGCCAAATGTGATATAACTGATACCAATATTTGTGTTATAATATAAATATTATGTCAGATTCCTGTTCAAAATAAGAAAGAATGTGTACTATATGCATGTGTTACGTGTATGCGAGTGATCCGTGTATGGGAGTGTCCCGTGTATGCGAGTGATCCGTGTATGCGAGTGTTCCGTGTATGCGAGTGTCCCGTGTATGCGAGTGGCCCGTGTATGGGAGTGTCCCGTGTATGCGAGTGTCCCACGTATGCGAGTGGCCCGTGTATGCGAGTGGCCCGTGTATGCGAGTGGCCCGCGTATGCGAGTGGCCCGTGTATGCGAGTGTTCCGTGTATGCGAGTGTCCCGTGTATGGGAGTGTCCCGTGTATGCGAGTGATCCGTGTATGCGAGTGTTCCGTGTATGCGAGTGTTCCGTGTATGCGAGTGTTCCGTGTATGTGAGTGGCCCGTATATGCAAGCATCCCGTGTATGCGAGGGTTCCGTATATGCGAGTGTTCCGTGTATGTGAGTGGCCCGTGTATGCGCGTGTCCCGTGTATGCTAGTTTTCCGTGTATGCGAGTGTTCCGCGTATACGAGTGTTCCGTGTATGCGAGTGTTCCGTGTATGCGAGTGTTCCGTGTGTGCGAGTATTCCGTGTATGCGAGTGTCGCGTGTATGCGAGTGGCCCGTGTATGTGAGTGTTCCGTGTATGCGAGTGTTCCGTGTACGTGAGTGTCCCGTGTATGTGAGTGGCCCGTGTATGCGAGTGGCCCGTGTATGCGAGTGGCCCGTGTATGCAAGTGGCCCGTGTATGCTAGTGACCCGTGTATGCGAGTGTTCCGTGTATGCGAGTGGCCCGTGTATGCGAGTGTCCCGTGTATGCGAGTGTTCCGTGTATGCGAGTGGCCCGTGTATGCGAGTGGCCCGTGTATGCGAGTGGCTCGTGTATGCGAGTGGCCCGTGTATGCGAGTGTTCTGTGTATGCGAGTGGCCCGTGTATGCGAGTGGCCCGTGTATGCGAGTGGCTCGTGTATGCGAGTGTTCGGTGTATGCGAGTGTTCCGTGTATGCGAGTGGCCCGTGTATGCGAGTGTTCCGTGTATGCGAGTGGCACGTGTATGCGAGTGGCCCGTTATGCGAGTGACCCGTGTATGCGAGTGGCCCGTGAGTGGCCCGTGTATGCGAGTGTTCCGTGTATGCGAGTGGCTCGTGTATACGAGTGTTCCGTGTATGCGAGTGGCTCGTGTATGCGAGTGGCCCGTGTATGCGAGTGACCCGTGTATGCGAGTGTCCCGTGTAAGTGAGTGTTCCGTGTATGCGAGTGTTCCGTGTACGTGAGTGTCCCGTATATGTGAGTGTCCCGTGTATGCGAGTTTTCCGTGTACGTGAGTGTCCCGTATATGCGAGTGTTCCGTGTATGCGAGTCGCCCGTGTATGCCAGTGGCCCGTGTATGCGAGTGTTCCGTGTATGCGAGTGTTCCGTTTATGCGAGTGTTCCGTGTATGCTAGTGTTCCGTGTATGCGAGTTGCCCGTGCATACGCGTGGGCCGTGTATGCGAGTGTTCCGTGTATGCGAGTGTTCCGTGTATGCGAGTCACCCGTGTATGCGAGTGGCCCGTGTACGCGAGTGGCCCGTGTATGCGAGTGTTCCGTGTATGCGAGTGTTCCGTGTATGCGAGTGGCCCGTGTATGCTAGTGGCCCGTATATGCGAGTGGCCCGTGTATGCGAGTGTTCCGTGTATGCGAGTGGCCCGTATATGCGAGTGGCCCGTGTATGCGAGTGTTCCGTGTATGCGAGTGGCCCGTGTATGCGAGTGGCCCGTGTATTCGAGTGGCCCGTGTATGCGGGTGTATGCGAGTGGCCCGTGTATGCTAAATGTGATGCATGCACATTAATTGCATTGGTATTATGATTTGCTACTGGTAATTGGAGCGACGTAGAGAATTTAATGAACAAAGACTAACCTAGTTAAAATAAGATTACATACGTTTCTTCAACAATGTCAAAGTACATTAAACATGTTAGAAATGATTTATTTACTGATAAAACTTGTATAATACTTATTTTGTAACAAATACAATTGTATGATAGCAATGTTTGTGAACATTTAGGAAAATATAAAACACGTCTTAAAATGGCCTGGCCTCGAGGTTGCAAAACATTTCTCCTAACTCAAACTCAGTCTCAAGCTTCTGATTGGTTCAGCTGGCAGTAAAACAAAGAATCAAATCATTTGAGCTTGAGTTTGAGATCTGAGAAAAGTGTTATAACCTCGGGCACTGGCAATGAGACTGGAAGTTTAAAAACGTGTCTATTATAATTCATCAATATTACACACTTTCCAATGGTGGAGTCTGATCTATCTTTTAATTAATATAAGCATACGTGCGTTGCGTTTATATATAGAATTTAAGCCGAAAACGATACAATATGTAAAATATAGGACTGTGTGTGGCACAAAGCATCGAATACAGTAACAATAGTATAGATATTGGATCCGTTTGAGGTTTATATCTTACTTAAACACGTCACGACATTGTTTTAATGGGGTATACAATTCATGTGTGGTGTTAAAAGTGTGGTAACACGCTGGACTGGTAATCCAGGGATCGCAGGTTCGATCGCCGGTTTGACGCTAATAAAATTAACAGTCTTTCAGATGTGACATTAAACCGAGGTCTCGTGTCGGTGTTTACGCGTGCACGTAAACGAACCAGAGGATACTCTGGAATGGGTCTCTGTCTGTATCATTGCACTGTCCTCCAAAAATCTAAAATGACTAATATCTTCAGGAGGAGTCGCTCATATGGGGCAACCGGTAGCGACGATAAATAAACGTAAAACAGACAAAGTTAAAAGTGTATGTGGGGGTGGGGGGCGATAGCAGTATACAGAAGATTAGTCCTTTCCTTCGTCATACCATGGCTTCATCTCGATTATGTAGTATACTTGGCTTAAAGGGAGGGACTTACAATAAACAGCATAGCTCTAAATTTGAAAATTCCACTCACTGTATGCTCTTTGGGATGTTAGTAACGATATCTGAAAAATCTGTGGTGATTAAAAATACAGAAATGACAAAAAAACGACTTTTATCAGCCCCTTTCATATGGTAATGAAGGTAGCCATTTTCTTTTGAATATCCCTCGTCAATGACGTCACTGATGCAACAAGCACAAATTTCTTGACTGACCTTGACCTTGTTGGTACTTCTGCTCTGTGGCGCTATGCAATTTGTTGGCACATACTAAAACACTGACCACTGACCACTGACTGAATCGGTAGGGGAAAATAGAAGTGGAGTGTTTTTGTTTTATTTCATCAAAATAAGGGATGTTTTTGTGGTTATTATCTAAAGTTTATGACATGGTAGATAGTTTATAGGTGACATTGTAAACAAAAATTATGATTTTGATGCGAAATTTGACGTTTGTTTTCAGTCAGTGAAATCCAACTCTGACTCTACTGTTTACTGACCAAGTCAAAAACATAGTTTTTTCAATGAAAAGTTCATCTAAATCTTGGTCGGAGGGTAAAATTACAATCTTTATCTATCATAGATCCCTAAAAACATAACATCAATGTCCTACACCTTTTATCCACAGAGTAAATGGACACTGACTGAAGTACATTGCCCTCCCCTCCAAACTGCTCTACAATTGTTTTTCAAATTCTAATTCTAATTCAAATTTCTACAGGTTGTTCCAGTAAACTGTCACAGACTGGCCAGAGAAGAGGCCATGAGACCCCAATTGTCTTTCTGGATGGTAGAAACTGACCGACAAGACTAATTACTGACTGAAGACGACAACTGAACGCATCAAAATCATAATTTTTGTTTACAATTTCACCTATAAACTATCTACCATGTCATAAACTTTAGATATGACCACAAAAACATGACTTATTTTAATGAAATAAAACAAAAACAACACACTTCTATTTTCCTCTACCGATTCAGTCAGTAGATTTGGTCAGTGGTCAGTGTTTTAGTATGTGCCAATTTGTTGGCTTTCACACGTGCAGTTCTTTGTCCTATTTGTACTACTAAATACACGGTTTCGGGGTCAAATCACCGCCCAGAAGTGGCGTGTTCTCATTTTTATACAAGAATAACCTATTTTATAACCGATTTGGGTGATTTAGAAGGAAACAACCGAGGTAAGAGGCTATATTTTCGGCTTGAAATGGTGGCATAGAATTATCACTATACCATACCATGTACACCTGCAGTGTAAATGTACACAACATGACACAATGCATGGATTGTGAATAATGTGAATGTGATGCACTGCCCTGTTCTGATGATTGGGTGGTATGCTAGGGTCAGGGTGTGTTATCTGGCTCTGGGCTGGCGTGCCTGGATGGGCCACCCCCTACTGGCCCTACCCCCCAAAGCCCCGGCCCAGGCCATGCCAAAAGACAACAAGATGATTATAATGAAAATGTAGCCTAGCCATGCTAGCTAAAAATAGATTACCCTGCCCTTTGTGGTGAATCCATTGAATCAGTTGATTAGGCCAGAGGAGGCATTGCATTCATGACGTCACTGCTCTCCTATTTTGGAGGAGAAAACACCACTATTCATGAAAAATGGCCGCCATCATGTCACCTTCATTACCATATGAAAGGGGCTGATAAAAGACGTTTTTTTTGTCATTTCTGTATTTTTAATCACCACAGATTTTTCAGATATCGTTACTAACATCCCAAAGAGCATACAGTGAGTGGAATTTTCAAATTTAGAGCTATGCTGTTTATTGTAAGTCCCTCCCTTTAAACATATTTATGCATTCATAATGTACAGTACATATCTATTGTATACAGTATGGGAATGGATTTAATCGAACGATCATCCGCGCCAACGAGAGTGATTAATACAAGTTGTTAAAACTTGCTTCGCTATCCTTGTAAAATAAATAAAGTTTAAGTCTATTCAGGTACAGAGACTGACTCAACGTTGGAAACGTTGCGAGATTTACCCGCTCCGCCATATACCTACTCACTGGGCACGTCATCTATCTGCGCTCTATATCTATAACAACGTCAACTCTGACTTCTGCGATAATGCTTTCCAACATCTGTTATCTTTACTTCATCAAGAAATTTACTTTTGATTAACAGATCGGCATGCCATTAATAATTGTAAAACACTGTTCATTTGAATTATATAGGTAGAAATGAGATTGCTGTAGCACGCTATACTCCCTCTGTGATATCGCTTGCCCAGGCAACATATTCTGTTTAATTTTATTGCGATTATGCTCTGCACAATCTGAGACTGACCTCTGAAAGTCTCTCAGTGATTCATTGAAGCATGAAAGTTGTTCCTGGATTTTGACGACTATAGTTCACTAGTTCATCGAAGTCTGCAACTAGTTGCTGTAAGTATATTCAATGATTCCTGAACTTGTGATTGGTTCCTGAATAAATTGAGAGTTTTTCCTGACATCGATGTGTGACCCTGAACGCATGTGACTGATTCTTGGAATATTAGTTCCCCCCTGAAAAGGCTACGAGGGAACCTGCCAGTCTGCGAGTGATATATTACACTCTCTTTCTTGTAAGTTTCTTGTGTGCTTTACGTTTATATATCGTCGCTACCGGTTGCCCATATGAGCTACGCCACCTGAAGAGATTAGCCATTTTAGATATTTTGGAGGATAGTGCAATGATACAGACAGACCCATTCCAGAGTATCCTCCGGTTCTTTTACGCGCACGGTGTAAAGCAGCGACACTAGACCTCGGTTTAAAGCCCCATCTGAAAGACTGCTAAGTTTCTTTGCAACTGATTCATGGAAAGTCTTCGAGTGGTTTATGAACATCTGTGTTTGATTCTGATAGCATATGGTGTGTGCATCGCCACTGTGCCATCGAGCATCCCCAACCCATCGATGCAACGAAGGCGACGCTGGATACATAGTACAAGCTAAAGCATCGTGTAATCTTTATTCAACTTCGATATACTTTTGAATAGTGGGAACATTTAGTTGATAAGAATAGCAATACATATGTGTGGAGGTTTCCTGATAAATCTAAGTGTGTACGGAAAATAGAAGTTATTATTTGTATAGACGAAACTATTACAGAGATATAGACACTAAATGGCAGCACATTAAGATATAAACCCCATCATCACTATGCCGTACCAAACATATAAATATCTCCGACATGGTGCAGCGTATAGATTCATCATTTAACATGACAACAGGGTTATCAATAACACGATATAACAGGGATAATACTTGCAAGTAGCGTTAAATGAGGACACAAATAGACATGATCTGTAATATCACGTGGAGTAACATCCAGTAATATGTTTTCTCTCTAAAGGAAGATTATATTTTGGAAGACAGAATAAACCCACGGCAGTTAAGCCGCTAAGTGGTGTAGGTGGTTGGAATTAGTCCTTCTCTGCACTATAGGAAGTTAATACGCTTGCTGGAGTTGTCACCCACAGTAAATCCCACTTTATTCTAAAACTACTTAGAGAAACGTGGAACATTTCAACTGCCACAGAAACACAAGAATAATTATTGATTATGTAGTTTCTGTCGCGAGGTCTTTTCTCCGTTTATTCTTTGAGCGTATGGGTTCAGGTCCTGTAATAGAGTACGTCTATAAAAGTACAGTTCCCATGCATTTTATACCAATACTAAATGTCTTGATATATAATCAATGTCGAATACCAATAACAATGGGGCTCACGAGAAGGATAGTATGTATACATTAGTAAGTTCCGGTAAGATGTTAAAATAACGAACTATAGGACTGTAAAGGTATATGTAGTTATAAGATGACAGGTAGGTTTTATTATATACTCAATTCCAAAATAAAGTGTGCACTTTGTTTTCTGTGATTTCTCATCGCCTATTTAACCGAAGGCCTATAAATTTGGTACCAAACTTTAGATCAGACCCTGTATAATATGGCAGACATATCAGATGTTATGTCACGGTCAGTTTAAGTAGCTTTTTTTATGCGAGAAAGGAGACGGTGCTAAAATCAAAGTTGCAAAAGTACTCAAAGCATCATGGTACATTCAATAATGCATTTAAAGTTGTTTTAATCGCAGTTCTGGTGGGTTTTTTTCGATCAGTATCTTGTGTGCGCACCTCTGCTGTTGATACAGACGGCAATTCGACTTCGCATATACTGCACGTAACGTCTGATTACTGCGTCAGGGATGTTATCCCACTCTTGCACAAGGGCGTTTGCCAAGTCCCTCAGATTGTGGATATTTCCTCGGGATCGCACCCTTCTGCCAAGGTAATCCCAGATATGCTCGATTGGGTTCATATCCGGGGATATAGCAGGCCAGTGAAGCACGTCAACGTTGTTCCTGTTGAGAATGCTTGGATACGTTGAGTTTCGCTCAATCTAGGCATGTTCGTTGTGTACCAATGTGAACTCAAATGTGATTTAACCGTTATATAAGATATAAGGATTACACTAATACAAGTTTCCGGTGACATGTATATTTTCCTCGGGCTGCACGTGCAAATCATGCGAAATCAAGTCTCACAGATTGGACTGACATTATTTGCATACCACGTGGTAGATTATGCAATTGATCGATGACATATATACTTGAGGTATATCATGCGAAATTTCTAACCGATACGTCTTCTAAATAGTGAAATATTCTAAATTCAAAAGTGCACACTTTATTTTGGAATTGAGTATATATACATTATATATGTTTATTTTCCAACTAAGACATTTCCAGGAAATAATTGTTCGCATACATGCATGAATTGCTGCTAGGAATTGGATCAAGAGTACTATTCTTCAAATCTACTTTTCCTTATCATTCCGTGTGAACATTCTACCAAGATGTCACTAGCAGCATTTACTATGTCACTAGCAGCATCCAATATGTCACTAGCAGCATCCACTATGTCACTAGCAGCATCCTCTATGTCACTAACAGCATCCACTATGTCACTAGCAGCATCCAGGATGTCACTAGCAGCATCCACTATGTCACTAGCAGCATCCACTATGTCACTAGCAGCATCCACAGTGTCACTAGCAGCATCCACTATGTCACTAGCAGCATCCACTATGTCACTAGCAGCATCCTCTATGTCACTAGCAGCATCCACTATGTCACTATCAGCATCCACAATGTCACTAACAGCATCCTCTATGTCACTGGCAGCATCCTCTATATCACTAGCAGCATCCACTATATCACTAGCAGCATCCACTATGTCACTAGCAGCATCCACGATGTCACTAGCAGCATTCTCTATTATCACTAGCAGCATCTACGATGTCACTAGCAGCATCTACTATGTCATTAGCAGCATCCACTATGTCACTAGCAGCATCCACGATGTCACTAGCAGCATCCACTATGTCACTAGCAGCATCCACTATGTCACTAGCAGCATCTACTATGTCATTAGCAGCATCCACGATGTCACTAACAGCATCCTCTATGTCACTAGCAGCATCCTCTATGTCACTAGCAGCATCCACTATGTCACTAGCAGCATCCACTATGTCACTAGCAGCATCTACTATGTCATTAGCAGCATCCACGATGTCACTAGCAGCATCCACGATGTCACTAACAGCATCTTCTATGTCACTAGCAGCATCTACGATGTCACTAGCAGCATCCACTATGTCACTGGCAGCATCCTCTATATCACTAGCAGCATCCTCTATATCACTAGCAGCATCCACGATGTCACTAGCAGCATCCTCTATATCACTAGCAGCATCCACGATGTCACTAGCAGCATCCTCTATATCACTAGCAGCATCCACGATGTCTCTAGCAGCATCCACGCTGTCACTAGCAGCATCTACGATGTCACTAGCAGCATCCACTATGTCACTGGCAGCATCCTCTATATCACTAGCAGCATCCTCTATATCACTAGCAGCATCCACGATGTCACTAGCAGCATCCTCTATATCACTAGCAGCATCCACGATGTCACTAGCAGCATCCTCTATATCACTAGCAGCATCCACGATGTCTCTAGCAGCATCCACGCTGTCACTAGCAGCATCTACGATGTCACTAGCAGCATCCACTATGTCACTGGCAGCATCCTCTATATCACTAGCAGCATCCTCTATATCACTAGCAGCATCCACGATGTCACTAGCAGCATCCTCTATATCACTAGCAGCATCCACTATGTCACTAGCAGCATCTGCTATGTCATTAGCAGCATCCACTATGTCATTAGCAGCATCCACGATGTCACTACTAGCAGCATCCACGATGTCATTAGCAGCATCCACGATGTCACTAGCAGCATCCACGATGTCACTAGCAGCATCCTCTATGTCACTAGCAGCATCCACGATGTCACTAGCAGCATCCACGATGTCACTAGCAGCATCCTCTATGTCACTAGCAGCATCCACGATGTCACTAGCAGTATCCACGATGTCATTAGCAGCATCCACGATGTCACTAGCAGCATCCACGATGTCACTAGCAGCATCCTCTATGTCACTAGCAGCATCCACGATGTCACTAGCAGCATCCTCTATATCACTAGCAGCATCCACGATGTCTCTAGCAGCATCCACGCTGTCACTAGCAGCATCTACGATGTCACTAGCAGCATCCACTATGTCACTGGCAGCATCCTCTATATCACTAGCAGCATCCTCTATATCACTAGCAGCATCCACGATGTCACTAGCAGCATCCTCTATATCACTAGCAGCATCCACTATGTCACTAGCAGCATCTGCTATGTCATTAGCAGCATCCACTATGTCATTAGCAGCATCCACGATGTCACTACTAGCAGCATCCACGATGTCATTAGCAGCATCCACGATGTCACTAGCAGCATCCACGATGTCACTAGCAGCATCCTCTATGTCACTAGCAGCATCCACGATGTCACTAGCAGTATCCACGATATCACTAGCAGAATCCACGATGTCACTAGCAGCATCCACTATGTCACTAGCAGCATCCACTGTGTCACTAGCAGCATCCTCTATGTCACTAGCAGCATCCTCTATGTCACTAGCATCCTCTATGTCACTAGCAGCATCCTCTATGTCACTAGCAGCATCCTCTATGTCACTAGCATCCTCTATGTCACTAGCAGCATCCTCTATATCACTAGCAGCATCCACTATGTTACTAGCAGCATCCTCTATGTCACTAGCAGCATCCACGATGTCACTAGCAGCATCCACGATGTCACTAGCAGCATTTACTATGTCACTAGCAGCATCCACGATGTCACTAGCAGCATCCACGATGTCATTAGCAGCATCCACTATGTCACTAGCAGCATTTACTATGTCATTAGCAGCATCCACTATGTCATTAGCAGCATCCACGATGTCACTAGCAGCATCCACTATGTCACTAGCAGCATCCACTATGTCACTAGCAGCATCCTCTATGTCACTAGCAGCATCCCCTATGTCACTAGCAGCATCCTCTATATGACTAGCAGCATCCACTATGTCACTAGCAGCATCCCCTATGTCACTAGCAGCATCCACTATGTCACTAGCAACATCCTCTGTGTCACTAGCAGCATCCCCTATGTCACTAGCAGCATCCTCTATATGACTAGCAGCATCCACTATGTCACTAGCAGCATCCTCTATGTCACTAGCAGCATCCACTATGTTACTAGCAGCATCCTCTATGTCACTAGCAGCATCCACTATATCACTAGCAGCATCCACTATGTCACTAGCAGTATCCACTATATCACTAGCAGCATCCACTATATTACTAGCAGCATCCAATATGTCACTAGCAGCATCCACGCTGTCACTAGCAGCATCTACGATGTCACTAGCAGCATCCACTATGTCACTGGCAGCATCCTCTATATCACTAGCAACATCCTCTATATCACTAGCAGCATCCACGATGTCACTAGCAGCATCCTCTGTATCACTAGCAGCATCCACGATGTCACTAGCAGCATCCTCTATATCACTAGCAGCATCCACTATGTCACTAGCAGCATCCACGGTTCAAGGGGGATCGAATCTTCGATCCCTGGATTACCAGTCCAGCGTGTTACTACTGGACTACAGATCCGTCTGTTGATATGTGAACCATTTGAATTGCCCAATTTATTCCTGAACCATCGAGTGAAACATAGGTCACGTGATAAATGAGAAATTGGCGAGATACTTCAGCTTCCTAAACAACTTACTGTGGAACAATCAGTAAGGATTATAACTGGCATGTCGGGCTTACTGACTTAGTTCCCGCTTACAAAATGTCATAGTAGCCTCATGATAAGTTGTCCATCTGCTTAGGTTTGAGGTGTTAATGTCGTACGAACAACTTAGGTCATATGGTGACCTCTCTAGCTATTATTTGTGAAGGAAGAAACCTGGTGTCCCTACGATCATAATTCCAGGCAGGGACAGGCACCCGGGTAGAACCATCAACCTACCGCATGCAAGTTACCTTCCTCGCTTGAAAGAATGTGATTTGAACCTACATCGGCGAGGGACGATTTATTTGAATTCAACGAGCGTAACAACTCTACAAAGGAGGACCCGTCCAAAATAAATTGACCATGTCCAGTTTAGCTATTGGTATGCATTATTCTATGAGGATAAATTATGACATTGTTCAATGTACGAGAACTAAATCGTCTATACATATTTATACTACAAGTACGAGATATTAACATTGACAAAGTCAATGACATATATAACTGACATCAATATGCATGTACAGTCAAACCAGTCTATAAAGGCCACCCTCGGGAAAGTCAAAAAGTGGCCTTTGTTGGCAGGTGGCCTCTCAATAGAGGGTTAAAATGCATTGGAAATGGCTCGACGGAAGAGAAAAATGGTGGTCTTTAGAGACAGGTTTTTCATATGCGGCCTTTATTCGGAGGTGGCCTTTAGCACAGGTTTGACTGTATATAAATTCACAGATTAGCCTGTGTGTGTGCATACATCTGAATTTATTTGCAGATCTGGGCATGGTCCTAATTTAAACCATTTGAACCTACAATGCACGTACACGAATCCCGGTCAGCCACACTGTAACTTAACACATTCACCAAAGCTCCACCATATCAGTTATTCTGGTGCCCATTTCAATAAATTGTCATAGCTATGAAATATCATAAGACGTTTGTATCGATGGATATGATTGGTTTTAAAAAAATAGTTATCCAATAACAAGTGCCGTGATAGCTTCGTGAAAACGACTTCAGGTTGATGAAGAAGACGAAGAGTGCTGTATTAAAGACTTCAAGTCTACACTTGTTCTAAATGATCTCGTCTGAGATGTAATATATAAAATAAGATCCGATTAGCGCGCTCGCTTTTCACCAATGCAACCTGGGTTTGATCCTCGGACCAGGAAGTATGTGAAATGGTACCGTGGTTCCCAGTTCGGACAGGTGGGTTTTCTCCGGGTACTCCGGTTTCCTCACACACGCATGACCACATATACGCTTTAATCACGCCAACGAGAGTGGTTAATATAAGTTGTTAGAACTTGCTTCGCAATCATTGTAAAATAAATAGAGCTTAAACTTAATATATAAAATATTCTATAACACAGTTTACAGTTTCTCCTCTGTGACTTATCTTTACAGCTACATTATGTCGAAGAGCACATTAAAGCTATCAGAAATGACAAGGCTTCAGTGAACCAATCGATGACGAAAACGGATCATCTACAAGTTGTTTTAAGCACACCAAATCATTTTGAAGGACACTCACTTAATACTTTCCCTTTATCTGCAATAGATGGAATGTTAGTGACATTATGCATTGCAATAAGATGGTTGGCTGTGTACAATACATGGACAGTTAGTGACATTATGCATTGCAATAAGATGGTAGGATGTGCACAATGCATGGACAGTTAGTGACATTATGCATTGCAATAAGATGGTTGGCTGTGTACAATACATGGACAGTTAGTGGCATTATGCATTGCAATACGATGGTTGGCTGTGTACAATACATGGACAGTTAGTGACAGTATGCATTGCAATAAGATGGTTGGCTGTGTACAATACATGGACAGTTAGTGACAGTATGCATTGCAATAAGATGGTTGGATGTGTACAATACATGGACAGTTAGTGACATTATGCATTGCAATAAGATGGTTGGCTGTGTACAATACATGGACAGTTAGTGGCATTATGCATTGCAATACGATGGTTGGCTGTGTACAATACATGGACAGTTAGTGACAGTATGCATTGCAATAAGATGGTTGGCTGTGTACAATACATGGACAGTTAGTGACAGTATGCATTGCAATAAGATGGTTGGCTGTGTACAATACATGGACAGTTAGTGACAGTATGCATTGCAATAAGATGGTAGGATGTGCACAATGCATGGACAGTTAGTGACATTATGCATTGCAATAAGATGGTAGGATGTGTACAATGCATGGACAGTTAGTGACATTATCCATTGCAATACGATGGTTGGCTGTGTACAATGCATGGACAGTTAGTGACATTATGCATTGCAAAGAATATAATGAGCGATAGCTGCCATCTTGAATTCTAGAAAAATAGCCGCGAAAGTTTTCGAACTAAAAGTCATGAATTTTGTTAGCTACAACAAACTCGTTTCAACAGCGATAGGTTAAAAGGAAATCTTCACGAATATGAATGCAAATAATACAGAACCAATGTAATCTGGTTTACATACCTAAACTGCTAAAGTAGACATTTTTGACAAACTATCCACACACGTCTGACTATTCTTCATTTCCCAAGTGCCCGGAAAATTACAGCAGCCTATTCATAGCTACACTAGGAAACTACAGGCACGCTAGGAAACTACCGACATTTATAGAAATGATAAAAACAAATACAGCCACACATATGCGAGACATATGGTTTTACTTTCAATATTTACATAGGGGTGGTGAAACAAATAATGGACAACAAAGGGTATATAACAAGTACATCAAACAACACAATTAAAAATTACAGACGGATCTGTAGTCCAGTGGTAACACGCTGGACTGGTAATTCAGGGATCGCAGGTTCGATCCCCTATCTGACCCTAATAAAATTAACAGTCTTTCAGATGGGACATTAAACCGATGTGTCGTGAGGTGTCGTGTCGGTGCTTGACGCCATGCACGTAAATGAACGAGAGGAGACTCTGTAATGGGTCTCTGTTTGTATCATTGCACTATCCTCCAAAACTCTAAAATGACTAATCTCTTCAGGAGGCGTCGCTCATATGGGCAACCGGTAGCGACGATAAATAAACGTAAATCATGGTTTAAACATAATTTATTGCCAACATGTACATAGCAATTTGGTTTGAGCCACAAGTGCTTTCCACATTATGAAACGGCTCTCCCCAATACGTAAAAAATAATTAATGTCATAATATAACTAGCTAGTGATATAGATATAGCTGAGTATAGCCGGTGGAATGGCGAATTCACTGGTTATTGGAACATAGCACATAACAGTAGGTCGGGTCCTCAATCATCTGATAGTGTTATTAAAATATAATAGTGTGCGTCCGGAATATATAGCCTAGTGAATTCTGATTGATTTTACGAATGGCTATGATGTAGCAGAATATATAGCCTAGTGAATTCTGATTGATTTTACGAATGGATATGATGTAACAGTCTGAATGTCATGATTACTTGAATGGCTAAGTTTCTATGTAGGAAGACCTGACAGTTTGTGACGTCAAGTGGAGAATGCCAAAGTTAATGCTCGTTTATAATTTCGCGATTTGTCTGGATTAGTCATTATACAAAGTTCATGTCTCTTGTGATGGTTAAAGCGATGCATGCCAGGTGTATTTCTAATAACCCCAACCACTAACGATCACGGGTCGTAAGGCTAGCTGTGTGGCGTCCATGGTAGAGGGTCGGATTTGGAATCGAACGGTCCCGGGTTCGATACTCGGTCAGGCCACGTATGTAGTGTCATTGAGAAAGGCACCTCACACACATTGCTTAGTAGGCCTACTGGTTAACCACTTAGGTCGGCTAAGCCTTACCAGGAAAACATGTATTGGTCCCCGCAAGGGGTTTGACATTAATGGAACATACATAGCTTAGTTTACACACATTTAATCTTAGCCCGATTGCGAAACAAGTTCATACATCATTATTTCGATTGCTCCCGAAACCGCGTTCCAGGTGGAATATATCGCTATGATGGAGAGAGAAGAGACAGTGCGGCATTTAATCGCATTGCCTAAAGACACAATCGTAACGGCTACAGCTGGGCGCAAACTCCAGGCTGCTCACACCTGAAACGATCGCGCTACCACTGCGCTATCACGACGTCCACGTAAGGCTAGGTAGATTGGAAACACATGCATTCCTACGTTGTACTGGTAGTGTACGATTATACAGTAGCCGAGCTTATCGACTCGAAATATTGGTCGCCTTTTTCAACACTATTTCCTGAAGGAAAAACAACCACGGATACATACATGTACATAATTATATTCTCGTCCATTTACACGTGTGAATTCTTGGACTAGTTGGTAAGCCGTCACACGTGTGGGAGATACATTGCAGATAATCAAATAAGTATGTGAGAGGGTACGGTGGTCGCCAGATCGGACAGGTTGTTTTTCTCCGGGTACTCCGATTTCCTCCCACACGAATAACCACATTTACGCTTTCATTCACGTCAGCGAGAGTGATTAATATAAGTTATCCAAACTTGTTGTAAAATCAATAAAGTTTAAACTTAATCAAGATAGGCAAAACTGTATGAGCATTTCAGTCAAAACTTTAAAAACTTGATCGAGATAGGCGTGTGTTATACAATATTTTCCACATGAAACATGAGAAGAAATCTGCGCATTTCACTGTCCTTCAACATTACAGCTAATAGTACCAATGAAGTAACAGTATACTTATGCATTGCATGCTTTTTCTGTGAGCTTTTTTTATTTTTATACAAATTTATTTTAGCTCGATTGCGAAACAAGTTATTTCAACTTATATAAATCACTCTCGAGACCTCATTCCTGATGGAATCCATCGCCACGAGGGAGGAGGGAGAGAGAAGAGGCAATGTGGAATTTAAATGCCTTGCCTAAGAGCACAATCGTAACGGCTCAAGTGGGGCTCGAACTCCGGATCTTTCGCACCTGAAGCGAACGCGCATCCACTGCGCTATCACGACTTCCACAGTGAGCTTTGAAAGTAGACCGGGTGTGTCATTAATGCTCGAAGATCCCTAATAGGTATAGGATATACAGTCAAACCTGTCTTAAGCAGCCAGCCAATGGAATCACAGAAAGTGGCTGCTTAGCACAGGTGGCTGCTTAATAGAGGTCAAATGTATAATAAAACAACATATTGAGAATCTGGAAAATGGCTGCTTGATACAGGTTGGCTGCTTAATAGAGGTGACCACTAAACACAGGTTTGACTGTACGCCGAAAACGTTCCAATATGTACAATATTAGACTGTGTGGGGCGCGTAATGGATCCATTTAAGGCTTATATCTTACGTAAAACACACTTGTATAACAAGATCCTACTAATTAAAATTGTTCATTTCGTCATTTTACGCGTATAATATAATATGTTGGCCTTTTGACACCAGTACAATATTAATAATCATGGGCTGCAAGTACACAGGTATAAGGTCACGACAGTGTTTAAGTTCACATATGAAACGACATGAGAGCCAGGTGTTTCGGAAATCTGATATGAATCCGTAGTTCTATTAAATGAATACATAATGTTTGTTTACTATTTGGGTTTTAATTCGTACAAACATCGTTGGTCCTATGACGAGTTTCCGGCTATTATTGGTGTAGGAGGACGCTGGGTGACCCCACACCTCCAACACTATTTCAGGCACAGTCCATTCCCATCGAAGAAATCTTATCCCTTCGCATGATGAACATATGTTCATTCTTAGAAATACATACTATATTAGTATACAATATATTATATTCTAACACGACCCAGCTAATAACATACATAATTGTAGAGTAAAATCTACCTCGGGTTATTCTGCAATATACCTACCTTGAACTATGCTGCGCGCGCACCGTGTTTTGGCTATTCCATTTATACAATGCGTGTAAAGTTTTATGAATGAAAGTCAAGTGCTGTTTGTAAAATATACCGTGGGAATTCACGGAAGTGAGCTATTTTTAGAATCAGATAATCTCTTGTCCGTCTTGTTTTTCTGTTAAGTAACGTTTCAGTTACTATTCTGTACAGTTTTATTTGACAAAATAAATAACATTATTGATCAGTTACAACTTTTATTCATTTATGCACTAGATTGATATTTCCCATAAAAGATAGCGCCATCACCCCTTACGCGGGAGGAAATTTCGAAAGCCAAATGCAGCGGCGTTTGAAGAAAATACTCCTTTAAAATTATTAGAAGTAAGTCGTGTTAGAATCGAAATAATAAGTATCAACGTTGATACTTATTATTTCTTAAATATAATTCCGATAGAACAGCACGTCTTCCTTCGCCAATGCACGAGTGGAATCGCCTATCAACCCCGAATGGTATATATGTAATATAAAAGTTACTATGTAAAGTACAAAGAACTACGAAACAAATATATTAAGCAATATTATTTTACCTGATCAACTTTACACAAATCACATGATTAATGTATGTATGTATGTATAATGTAGTATGTATGTATGCATAATGTCAAACCCCTTGCGGGGACCTATACATGTTTTCCTGGGCAGGCTTAGCCAACCTAAGTGGTTAACCAATACTAAGCAATGTGTGTGAGGTGCCTTGCTCAATGACACTACATACGTGGCCTGACCGAGTTTCGAACCCGGGAGCGTTCGATTCCAAATCCGACGCTCTACCTCTGGACCACGGACGCCATACTAATGTCCACAACTTCAAAACAAATCTAATTTATCCAGATTCATTTATTATGCAAATAATGTTAGAAGAATCCAACATAATGAACACTAATAATACCTTTTGATTCTGTTCACCGCTATACATGCTCTTCTGTAAAAACCAAGTGTATATGCTTACTGTTATAATATCTATGTTGTGCATATTGTTGTATTGTATAAAGTTATTCAAAAATGTTCCATGTCCGAGAATTAACCTTACCCCAAATAGAGGTCGAAAACTTATTAATATTATAGTGTTGGTTATGTCTAATATATTATTGTGGCAAAGCTATGCCGGCCCATCATCTTACAACGTGTACCCCAAGGGTCGCAGGTTCGACACCCCGCTATACCATACTAACTACTTTAAGCCGAGGTCTCATGTCAGTGCTTTACACTGTGCACGTAAAATAAAAAGAGGAGAAAAGGTCTGTATCATTGCACTGCTCCCTAACAACTAAACTGAGTAATCTCTTCGTGAGGCGTCGGTCATACGGGCAACCTGTAGCGACGATAAATAAACGCAAAACAGACACTGACCGGAGAATGAGTAGATATTATCATGACATCATGTTAAAATAGATCTGATTATAGGTTCAATACGAGGTCGACATGTAAATGGCATTAAATGCGATTATTCGATAAATAAAATAACAAGCTCCTTAACAGTCGTCTGGTATCAACGTATTAAGCATAAATCAAGTATGTTTCACTGACGTCTGTGGTAAGAACGAAACAGTTTCAATGTCTATATACTTAGTGACAGATGCAAGTGCCATTATAGACAATTAGTATTGCGACTAAACCCGTTACATACCGTTCATAATCCGTGTCGCTTTAACGTGTATATACAATGTATGTATGTGGAGGCTTCAAGCCCGACTGATCTCCTCACGGCGTGCACTTCACGGTCTGGGCACATTATACCAGTAGCAGCCTAGGATACTGTGATATTCTGGTTGTCGACCTTGTGACAAGGGACACACGCTTCACCACCTCTACCTCATTCAACAGAGGTGGTGGAGGTATGAACTGAACCTGGAGCGACCGAGAGGACCAGATGTCTAACTATCAGATATGTGTATTTGCTGCTGCGGATGACCAACAGGTGATGATGATTGAGTTTATTTACCCTCGCCTCAGGCGAACCATATGGGCGAGCGCACTAAGAAGATTAGTAGACATCTAAGTTGGTTATGTAGACAACCGGGAATGCATCTTCGTTCTTCGCAGGGTGACAAGTCCTGTATCCTCTTTCGAAGGGGTCCCTTGGAGGGCCACCCTCCTCACTGTTGGTCACCCCGCAGCAGCATTTATACGGATCTGGCAGTTAGACATCTGGTTGTCACTCAGGGGAGCGTGGATGCCACGACCGTTGCCGCTCCCTCAGGTCCGCTGTCTCATCTATCCGCCGGAGAAGTAGAAGGAGAAAGATCGAAGAAGCCAGCGAAGATATAGTGTGTATTTCAAACACTATTTAGAAGAGACGGCGGATCTGTCCTGGTGCTCCATAGCCGTGGGTCCACATGCTGGCGAGCATTCCCCATCGCAAGATCGACGACCAGAAGATCCCAGAATCCTACGCTGCTGCTGCGGGATGTGCCCCGATCACGACGTGCACGTCGTGAGGAGATCGACCGGGGGATGACCAACAGATAGGGGTGTGGTCCTAATAATGACTGAGAAACACAGCGAATAACCACCTTGGCGAGACCAAACTAGGTCACAGTTGGCAGTCACATCACTTCACAACGCTTGGCTGGCCTACTTGCATCAGATCTCCTACGTAACATGCTAGACCTCAATTCAAATCTTCTTAGAACTAAATCGACACAGAACTACATCGTCTAGAATTCAATCATCTTAGAAAATAATCATCTTGGTACAGATTCTTCGTAGAACAAAACATCTACTAGACCAAACATTCTACGAGATATCGACAACACATCAACTCATCGAATAATCGACGGTGCTCAGCGCGTTTTTCTAACCCATATGCTCTGCGGTGACGAGGGTAAATAAACTCAACTCATCATCATCACCATCACCATCACCATCATCATCATCATCATCATCATCACCATCACCATCATCATCATCATCATCATCATCATCATACCTCAAGATCTAGCAGTCGCCCACGTGCCTCGGAGTGGAGGATTAAACTCGTTATTATTGTTGCGTTATCTCTCAATGTTCAATATTAAGGTATTCAGGTTTTAAAGCGACACTAGATCAGTGAAAACACAAATTTCTACAGAATGTATTTTCCTATTATATGGTATAATTGTTTTCCAAATATTTGCCTCAAATACTGAGTATTTTAAATAATAATCAAACGTCGTATATGCGGTTTGTAGACATGACACAATAATGTAAACATCCATGCGTAATATTACTTGGCAACATTAAACTGAGACTAATTAATCTCCGCCAAAGCCTTCGTATGTTTCCGAGAACTACGACCAGGACATGCGTTAGGTTTTTACCGTTAATATTTGAATCAAGTCAGTAAGTAAGTGTACCATAATCTAAAGCTCATAGTTTACTTCGGAAATCCGATTATTAACGAAGTAAGTTCACGGAATATGCAAATGTCTCAGTTTAATATTGCCAAACAATACAACTAGTGTATCCTGAATAACACGATGTGTTGTACAGATTTACCGTTATATCTCACATTTGTGCCTATTTATTTGTATACCATTCTAAGTTAAATTAGCTATCTCTAAACGACATTATTTCGCGTTTAGTATTGACTCCGATGACAAACAAACGTCAATTCAGGAGCATGGATGACCGTTATATGAAATCATACTTTCAATCCACAAAAACACTGTTTATTGATTCAATGTTAGTGTTCGAAAGTATTCGGAAGAATTTGTAGTAGCAATGCAATACGTGAAAAATGCATTTTATTTACTTTTTGCGATGTAATGTCGCTTTAACTTAAAGTAACATATTCAAGACCTGCCCATAAATGAACTGTTTGTAACTTCCTCCCCACTATGAACATTTATTTTCCAACCCAGTTGTTATTTTAGATATTGTAAAATAAGCCATATACAACATATATGAAACACTTTAAATTGGTTATTAATTAAGAGAGTTATTGCTATTTGTGGTAAATTGGATATCATTTTGTTTTCTTGGAAATAACAAAACAATATGGTGGAATTTAACGATTTCATTGTTAATTAAATGATATTTACTACGCTATATATAGTTAAACTATGTAATTAGTTGTTGATTTGTGTATCATCCAGAAAAACACAAAACTACAATTCCCCGTAGTAATCTTATCTTTTACCATTGCATTACATAGCCTTAGTATACATAACAACAGCTAAGCATTTATACTATTCTTTATAACTTTGTATATCGCTTGGATAGGCACTTGGACAACCGATGAACGCACATTCAAACAATAAAATATTACATAAATTATAATGTATAATGTATCAACTAATGATTATTCACCAAAATTCGTGTATTCTTTTCGGTCGTCCAAAGCTGAATGGCTACTTTACCGCCCATGTACACGCAACCGTTCGTGCCATACAGCGCCACCTGGCGTTTACTTCATTATGAACAAGGGAAATTAATTGTCTCCTTATTCGTTTCTCAAACGTAGTAAATTATAATGTTTCACTTGTCACTGGCCGCCGGGTAGTTGATTAGTTAATACAGAAGTGGGCAACTGACGCCACAAACCTCAAAGTCCACCAGTAATCATTATGAACTGCCTTTTGCGATATCTCAAATGATTATATAAGTATAGGATATAAGCCGAAAACGATCCAATATGTAAAATATTGGACTGTGTGATGCGCGTAGCGCCGAAGACATGCAGTATCAATAGTTTACATACTGGGTCTGATTGAGGCTTATATCTGACTCAAAACACACACTTATATAACAAGATCCTACTAACTAAACTTGTTAATTTCGTACATGTACGCGTAGGATTTAATATAATACTCTGGCCTTTTGACAGCAGTCCAATATTATTAATAATAATGGACTGCAAGTACAAATTTATGACGTCACGACAGTGTTTTAAGTGTGTGTGTGTTTTTTTACGCTTATTTCTCGTCGCTACCGGTTGTCCATATGAGCGACGCCTCCTGAAGAGATTAGTTATTTTAGATTTTGGAGGATAGTGCATGATACAGACAGAGACCCATTCCAGAATCTCCTCTGGTTCTTTTACGTGCACGGTGTAAAGCACCGACACGAGACCTCGGTTTAACGTCCCATCTGAAAGACTGTTTATTAGGGTCAGACGGGGGATCGAACCTGCGATCCCTGGATTACCAGTCCAGCGTGTTACCATCTGGACTACAGATCCGTCTGTTTTAAGTGTAAGTATGCCTCTGACTGTTATACCAAGTCTATGTATGAATGGCTTGAATACATTGTGCCGACCTAGATTACGGACATATTTGGCCGGTTAACACACAGCAATGCACGGGTTTTACTGTTATATTTTACCTGTCAAAACTAGTAACACATTGAGGCCCAGGCAGAGTTATCTATAAACTAATAAATGGTTAAGATCAATATTGTGTATATAAACCAGCATATACTTATAGAACAGTTACAAGTTAGTTTATCATGTAGCATGAGGAAAGCGATCACAAGCAGTATATGATACTGTTCCGTTCATCCGCGTACATTATCTAAAATGACTAATCTCTTCAGGAGGCGTCCCTCATATGGGCAACCGGTAGCGACGATAGATAAACGTAAAACACGCACATCGTGTACATAACTTTATCTATAGCTCTAGGGAGTTGATAATACTCACTTGCATACATTTGTATCAGCATAGGATTTTATATAAGATACTGTGATACACTCGTAGCATTCAAAACCAAGTTAAAAACACACATGTTCAAGAAACACTATGGAGTGTAAATCACGCGAACCTGTTAGAATATTAGTATTTTAGAACATTAGTATTTTAGAACATTTGTATTTTAGAACAGCAGTATTTTAGAACAGCAGTATTTTATAACAATATTATTTTAGAACATTGTTATAGAACAGTAGTACTTTAGAACATTATAGACCATTTATTATTTTAGAACAGTAGTATTATAGAACATTAGTATTTTAGAACAGCAGTATTTTGGACCTTAGTATTTAGAACAGTAGTAATTTAGAACATTATTAGATTAGAACATTGGTAATTTAGAACATTGGTATTTTAGAAAAGTAGTATTTTAGAACAGTCAAATGAAGTCTATTCCGAGGAGAGTATCACAGGTGTAGCGGGAGCCTCGTAGGTAAGGATCGAAACAATCACTGGACCGACTACACTATGTGATGCATTTTGCATTTTAATTCTTAACCTTTATTCCTTTATGTACTTTTCTTAATATTTTTGATAAATATATTACATTGTTTTATTTTTATTTTTATTTTTTTATTCCTACCAAATTGTTGTCCTTAATGTTGACTATAGTAATGTATGTTGTAAAAATATCTTACTATACTAAATTAATGTTAAGCACTTTTGAACGTATACTGTCTGTATCATATACAAATCTGGTATAATAATAATAATAATATATATAGTTATAATTTGAAGACAGTGTGACACATTTAGACACATAATAGCGAAAACAGTCATTATAATGAACCATAGACAATTCCCGATACTTAAAATACTCAATGCAATAGCAGGCATGTACATAATATAATATATATATATATTGCATGCTATGAATTCACTATATGTAGCTATCGGAGGTACAATGTACTAGCATTTAATAACTACTGGAAGTGGAAGTCGTAATAGCTCAGTGATAGCTCATTCACTTATTGCCAGGAGTTCAGGCCCCGCTGGAGCCGTTGTGTTTAATTAGGCAAGGCATTTAAGTTCCACGTTGCCTCGTGGCGATGGATTCCATCAGGAATGAGGTCAAAGTGATTAATATATGTTGTAAGAACTTGTTTCGCAATCGAGCTAAAATAAAGTTGAATAAACTAATAACTACTACAAGTTTTCCAACCCAACAAGTGTCCGCCACGCTGAGGAAACACAAGTGCTTTGAAACATATATTCTAAGTTTCTGTATGAAATGGACACACTGGTTCTGTGTGAAGGCAATTATGCACACATCGAGCCAAACCTTGAACCTAAAAGTAGTACAACACAATATGGCAGTGAATATCATATCACATTTCGGTGCAGAAACAAATTCATTTGGCTGTGTATATAGTACGCCCACAATTGCGTTGCTAACACTGTGAAGTCTAAGAGAGTACCGTTGTATAAAACCCTAATTGAAATGCAAACATAATACTATCTAATCATAATACTATACAAACATAATACTATACAAACATAATACTATACAAACATAATACTATACAAACATAATACTATACAAACATAATACTATCCAAACATAATACTATACAAACATAATACTATACAATCATAATACTATACAATCATAATACTATACAAACATAATACTATACAATCATAATACTATACAAACATAATACTATACAAACATAATACTATCCAAACATAATACTATACAAACATAATACTATACAATCATAATACTATACAATCATAATACTATACAAACATAATACTATACAATCATAATACTATACAAACATAATACTATACAAACATAATACTATCCAAACATAATACTATACAAACATAATACTATACAATCATAATACTATACAATCATAATACTATACAAACATAATACTATACAATCATAATACTATACAAACATAATACTATACAAACATAATACTATACAATCATAATACTATACAAACATAATACTATACAAACATAATACTATCCACAGAGCAGTGAATGATACAGAGCAGTGAATGACACAGTGCAATGAATGACACAGTGCAATGAATGACACATATCAATGAATGACACAGAGCAGTGAATGACACAGTGCAATGAATGACACAGTGCAATGAATGACACAGAGCAATGAATGACACATATCAATGAATGACACAGAGCAGTGAATGACACAGTGCAATGAATGACACATATCAATGAATGACACAGAGCAGTGAATGACACAGCACAGTGAATGACATAGAGCAGTGAATAATACAGAACAATGAATGACACAGAGCAGTGAATGACACAGAGCAATGAATGACACAGAGCAAAGAATGACACAGAGCAATGAATGACACAGAACAATGAATGATATAGAGCAGTGAATAATACAGAACAATGAATGACACAGCTCAGTGAATGACACAGAGCATTGAATGACACAGAGCAATGAATGACACATATCAATGAATGACACAGAGCAGTGAATGACACAGAGCAGTGAATGACACAGAGCAATGAATGATACAGAGCAATGAATGATACAGAGCAATGAATGACACAGTGCAATGAATGACACATATCAATGAATGACACAGAGCAGTGAATGACACAGTGCAATGAATGACACAGTGCAATGAATGACACAGAGCAATGAATGACACAGCACAGTGAATGACATAGAGCAGTGAATAATACAGAACAATGAATGACACAGAGCAGTGAATGACACAGAGCAATGAATGACACAGAGCAAAGAATGACACAGAGCAATGAATGACACAGAACAATGAATGATATAGAGCAGTGAATAATACAGAACAATGAATGACACAGCTCAGTGAATGACACAGAGCATTGAATGACACAGAGCAATGAATGACACATATCAATGAATGACACAGAGCAGTGAATGACACAGAGCAGTGAATGACACAGAGCAATGAATGATACAGAGCAATGAATGATACAGAGCAATGAATGACACAGAGCAGTGAATGACACAGAGCAATGAATGATACAGAGCAATGAATGATACAGAGCAATGAATGATACAGAGCAATGAATAATACAGAGCAATGAATGATGCAGAGCAATGAATGACACAGAGCAATGATTAATACAGAGCAATGAATAATACAGAGCAATGAATGACACAGAGCAATGAATGATACAGAGCAATGAATGACACAGAGCAATGAATGACACAGAGCAATGAATGATACAGAGCAATGAATAATACAGAGCAATGAATGATACAGAGCAATGAATAATACAGAGCAATGAATGACACAGAGCAATGAATGACACATATCAATGAATGACACAGAGCAATGAATGATACAGAGCAGTGAATGACACAGAGCAGTGAATGACACAGAGCAGTGAATGACACAGAGCAATGAATGACACAGAGCAATGAATGATACAGAGCAATGAATGATACAGAGCAATGAATGATACAGAGCAATGAATGACACAGAGCAATGAATGATACAGAGCAATGAATAATACAAAGCAATGAATGATACAGAGCAATGAATAATACAGAGCAATGAATGATACAGAGCAATGAATGACACAGAGCAATGAATGATACAGAGCAATGAATAATACAGAGTAATGAATGATACAGAGCAATGAATTACACAGAGCAATGAATAATACAGAGCAATGAATAATACAGAGCAATGAATGATACAGAGCAATGAATGATACAGAGCAATGAATGATACAGAGCAATGAATAATACAGAGCAATGAATAATACAGAGCAATGAATGATACAGATCAATGAATGACACAGAGCAATGCATGATACAGAGCAATGAATGATACAGAGCAATGAATAACACATAGCAGTGAATGACACAGAGCAATGAATAATACAGAGCAATGAATGACACAGAGCAATGAATGATACAGAGCAATGAATGATACAGAGCAATGAATAATACAGAGCAATGAATGCTACAGAGCAATGAATGACACAGAGCAATGAATGATACAGAGCAATGAATAATACAGAGCAATGAATGATACAGAGCAATGAATGATACAGAGCAATGAATAATACAGAGCAATGAATGATACAGAGCAATGAATGACACAGAGCAATGAATGATACAGAGCAATGAATAATACAGAGCAATGAATGATTCAGAGCAATGAATGACACAGAGCAATGAATAATACAGAGCAATGAATAATGCAGAGCAATGAATGATACAGAGCAATGAATGACACAGAGCAATGAATGATACAGAGCAATGAATGACACAGAGCAATGAATGACACAGAGCAATGAATACTACAGAGCAATGAATGACACAGAGCAATGAATGACACAGAGCAATGAATAATACAGAGCAATGAATGACACAGAGAAATGAATAATACAGAGCAATGAATGACACAGAGCAATGAATAATACAGAGCAATGAATAACACAGAGCAATGAATAATACAGAGCAATGAATGACACAGAGCAATGAATGATACAGAGCAGTGAATGATACAGAGCAATGAATGATACATATCAGTGAATGATACAGAGCAATGAATGACACAGAGCAATGAATGACACAGAGCAATGAATGACACAGAGCAATGAATGACACAACGCAATGAATGACACAACAGAGCAATGAATGACACAGAGCAATGAATGACACAGAGCAATGAATGACACAGAGCAGTGAATGGCATAGAACAGTGAATGACACAGAGTAGTGCTGCATTGGCAGTCCTCCAAATATGGAATATAGTTAAGGAATAATGATAAGATTTTTAAGATTTGCACAAATTGGAAACGATTAGCAGAATAATGAATAATACGAACAGTGGATAAATACCTAATTACTTCCTAGTCCAGCTAGTGATACATAATTACTTCCTAGTCCAGCTAGTGATACATAATTACTTCCTAGTCCAGCTAGTGATACATAATTACTTCCTAGTCCAGCTAGTGATACATAATTACTTCCTAGTCCAGCTAGTGATACATAATTACTTCCTAGTCCAGCTAGTGATACATAATTACTTCCTAGTCCAGCTAGTGATACATAATTACTTCCTAGTCCAGCTAGTGATACATAATTACTTCCTAGTCCAGCTAGTGATACATAATTACTTCCTAGTCCAGCTAGTGATACATAATTACTTCCTAGTCCAGCTAGTGATACATAATTACTTCCTAGTCCAGCTAGTGATACATAATTACTTCCTAGTCCAGCTAGTGATACATAATTACTTCCTAGTCCAGCTAGTGATACATAATTACTTCCTAGTCCAGCTAGTGATACATAATTACTTCCTAGTCCAGCTAGTGATACATAATTACTTCCTAGTCCAGCTAGTGATACATAATTACTTCCTAGTCCAGCTAGTGATACATAATTACTTCCTAGTCCAGCTAGTGATACATAATTACTTCCTAGTCCAGCTAGTGATACATAATTACTTCCTAGTCCAGCTAGTGATACATAATTACTTCCTAGTCCAGCTAGTGATACATAATTACTTCCTAGTACAGCTAGTGATACATAATTACTTCCTAGTCCAGCTAGTGATACATAATTACTTCCTAGTCCAGCTAGTGATACATAATTACTTCCTAGTCCAGCTAGTGATACATAATTACTTCCTAGTCCAGCTAGTGATACATAATTACTTCCTAGTCCAGCTAGTGATACATAATTACTTCCTAGTCCAGCTAGTGATACATAATTACTTCCTAGTCCAGCTAGTGATACATAATTACTTCCTAGTCCAGCTAGTGATACATAATTACTTCCTAGTCCAGCTAGTGATACATAATTACTTCCTAGTCCAGCTAGTGATACATAATTACTTCCTAGTCCAGCTAGTGATACATAATTATTTCCTAGTCCAGCTAGTGATACATAATTAATTCCTAGTCCAGCTAGTGATACATAATTACTTCCTGGTCCAGTAGGTGAAGGGAAGTCATGTTCAGAAATAAATTTAATTATTTGAACGCTGGTCTCTTTCGCAACCGTTAAAGCCAATCATTCTCTTGTGACTGTGGGAATCCTTGTTGAACACTCGGACGAAGAAAACGAATGTATATTCCTGTGTGTTTTTTACATTTATTTATCGTCGCTACATGTTGCCAAATTGAGCGACGCTTCCTTAAGAGATTAGTCATTTTAGATTTGTGGGGGATAGTGCTATGATAATACATTCAGTGTATGTATAATCGAAACATTATACACACACTTTGCATGTATCATCGAAACATTATACACACACTGTGCATGTATCATCGAAACATTATACACACACTGTGCATGTATAATCGAAATATTATACACACACTGTGCATGTATAATCGAAACATTATATACACACTGTGCATGTATAATCGAAACATTATACACACACTGTGCATGTATCATCGAAACATTATACACACACTGTGCATGTATCATCGAAACATTATACACACACTGTGCATGTATAATCGAAATATTATACACACACTGTGCATGTATAATCGAAACATTATACACACACTATGCATGTATAATCGAAACATTATACACACACTGTGCATGTATCATCGAAACATTATACACACACTGTGCATGTATCATCGAAACAGTATACACACATGGTGCATGTATCATCGAAACAGTATACACACACTGTGCATGTATCATCGAAACAGTATACACACATGGTGCATGTATCATCGAAACATTATACACACACTGTGCATGTATCATCGAAACAGTATACACACATGGTGCATGTATCATCGAAACATTATACACACATGGTGCATGTATAATCGAAACAGTATGCACACATTTTACATGTATATTCGAAACATTATGCACACACTGTACATGTATCATCCAGCTAACACACACTGTGCATGTATCATCGAAACAGTATACACACATGGTGCATGTATCATCGAAACATTATGCACACACTGTACATGTATCATCCAGCTAACACACACTGTACATGTATCATCCAGCTAACACACACTGTACATGTATCATCCAGCTAACACACACTGTACATGTATCATCCAGCTAACACACACTGTACATGTATCATCCAGCTAACACACACTGCTCATGTATGATCCAGCTAACACACACTGTACATGTATCATCCAGCTAACACACACTGTACATGTATCATCCAGCTAACACACACTATACATGTATTATCCAGCTAACACACACTATACATGTATGATCCAGCTAACACACACTATACATGTATTATCCAGCTAGCACACACTATGCATGTATGATCCAGCTAACACACACTGTACATGTATTATCCAGCTAACACACACTGTACATGTATGATCCAGCTAACACACACTGTACATGTATTATCCAGCTAGCACACACTATGCATGTATGATCCAGCTAACACACACTATACATGTATTATCCAGCTAGCACACACTATGCATGTATGATCCAGCTAACACACACTATACATGTATTATCCAGCTAACACACACTATACATGTATTATCCAGCTAGCACACACTATGCATGTATGATCCAGCTAACACACACTATACATGTATTATCCAGCTAACACACTATACATGTATGATCCAGCTAACACACACTATACATGTATTATCCAGCTAACACACACTGTACATGTATGATCCAGCTAACACACACTGTACATGTATGATCCAGCTAACACACACTGTACATGTATGATCCAGCTAACACACACTGTACATGTATGATCCAGCTAACACACACTGTACATGTATTATCCAGCTAACACACACTGTACATGTATGATCCAGCTAACACACACTGTACATGTATCATCCAGCTAACACACACTGTACATGTATCATCCAGCTAACACACACTGTACATGTATCATCCAGCTAACACACACTGTACATGTATCATCCAGCTAACACACACTGTACATGTATCATCCAGCTAACACACACTGTACATGTATCATCCAGCTAACACACACTGTACATGTATCATCCAGCTAACACACACTGTACATGTATCATCCAGCTAACACACACTGTACATGTATCATCCAGCTAACACACACATGTATGATCCAGCTAACACACACATGTATCATCCAGCTAACACACACTATACATGTATGATCCAGCTAACACACACTTACATGTATATCCAGCTAACACACACTGTACATGTATCATCCAGCTAACACACACTGTACATGTATCATCCAGCTAACACACACTGTACATGTATCATCCAGCTAACACACACATGTATCATCCAGCTAACACACACATGTATCATCCAGCTAACACACACTGTACATGTATCATCCAGCTAACACACACTGCTCATGTATGATCCAGCTAACACACACTATACATGTATCATCCAGCTAACACACACTGTACATGTATGATCCAGCTAACGCACACTGCACATGCATGATCCAGCTAACGCACACGTTAACATAATTTGCATATTATTGGGAGATGTGAATTTTGCATGCACATGGTTTTCTATACACAAGTAGCTAGTGTACACAGATACACGAATATACATACTCAGTGGAACACTGCCAATTTAATGCACTTCACGTATAATGATGTACAATGCTAATAGACGCAAACTTACCTTGCTTTATAATGTTTAAACATCATTTAAAATCACATGTTTTATTATTAAAAATATTATGTATTGGCTATATGCCGAAAACGATTCAATATGTAAACTATTGGACTGCGTGAGGCGTGTAGCGCCTGAGCGCCGAACACAGTGCCAACATTTTACATAATTATTTAACCCGTTTGAGGCACAGGGATTCGGCACGTTTGTGGGTACTAGTATATATATTTAAGTACAGGGATTCTACTCTGTGGGATGTCAGATTTCGCATCGATCAGCAAAATGGCCCTATCTGAAACAATTGTGTACAAATATGTCCAAATATAACGCCTATCCCGAGTCTTTATATTGTTCCTTTAATAAAACACAACTTTAAGCTGCGTGCATGTATACTTTGCAAACAATTGCCACATACATTGGCCATAGCAGGTCACATTTCCATACTAGGACACGGGTTCTGTCAGCAACAAAAAAATATCTTCGACGGGAGAGTTTTAACTGTGAATAACATTATCAATAAAATATGTTTCCACTAACGTGTAGGTTTATTCGGCAAAAATGTACGTCAAAAAGAGATTTCGTAGAATTTTTCAATTTGTTTTCAATTTCTGTGATCACGCGATGAAATAAAATCCTGTCTTACACTAATACACAGAAATCTTTTGTTTATGATTTCCAATGACTTTGGCTAATATAATATTTGTTTTCAAATTGTATTCATCTTAGCTGCCCTGTCTGGAGCCTCCTTTCACTACGTTACACAACCTCACAACCACTTATCTTAGTGTGAACGTCTGTTCCTGTATACTTTTCAAGTTAGTTTCTGTTTGCTGTCAAAATTAACAAGAAACATATGTAATAGGTCGATTGAAAACTCACTCTGCATACTACACACTTGGATAGTATATAGAGTGAATGCATATTTATTATAAAGTGCTTGCTCGCCCATATGGTTTACCGGCGGCGAGGGTAAATAAACTGAATCATCATCATTATAAAGTGCATAATTTAGTAATCAAGTGCAAACATGTTTACAATAACATGAACCCATGTCCAAAATAATAGTATATACCACATCCCTGCTGGAACATCCGCCAATCATATGGAAACCAAGAATTTCAACTACTAATAGATTGACCTGGCCAATTCTGGATTCCAGCTCAAGCTTGTATTTCTATGCGCACACCAGTGAAAGCTTGGAACTAGTTCCCTGACAACAATTGGACAATTCTAATACCTATAATACGAATACATAGCAGTAATTCTTATCACATGAATTCCCATTCGTCCAGAAAACTACACACAAAACAAATTCATTAGAATATATTACTTAATAATTAACTTTTCATGATAGTCAGAAAATAGCTAAAATACAAAAGTACAAATAACCGTGCATGAATACGAAACAAAACCGGTGGATAAGAAAATGCCATATTTCACTATTTCAATGCGGTTTTCTTTCACTGAGAAACTCTATCATTCATTGGAAAGCATAACATAAATTATAATGCAGTTGTTTCCTTATCATTATATGCAAACTATATATATCGCCGTGTATCTATTAATAGCACAAGAGCAGGTCGTTGTACTGCTAACCCCGCACTATGTTCACCAGATGTTCACCTGTATGCATTAGCCACTGTACCAAAGAACAGAAGAAACAGCAACGCATGTAATAAACCTTGAGTTAACGGCATCCTTTGCATTACACGGATGTACTTAGACAACGATAGTGCAACCTGATTATCTCAGACGACGTAATTCACATTTCCGAGTCTTTGTGCTGCAGGCTTAAAGCGACACTAACTCGGACGATTAAAAGAACATTTCTACAGAATGTAATTTCGTATTATATATTTTTTCTCTCCAAATAATGTCCACAAGCAGTGAATATTTACTTCAACTAATAAACAAGCGTCGTGTGCGACTTATTTGACGTTTGTTGGCATAGAAAATGTATACGAGTTCTAAAATTCTGCTTGACGCAACATGTGTATCACGAATCAAGATGTGATACCAATGATCGCAAACCGTGGTCGTACACATTTACCATTATATCTCACCATATGCACCTGCACATAATTATTTTCCGAGCAATCTAAATTAACCTATATCTAAATGATTAGCAGTCTGATTTAACCTATATCTAAGCGTTTAGCAATCTGATTTAACCTATATCTAAATGATTAGCAATCTGATTTAACCTATATCTAAATGATTAGCAATCTGATTTAACCTATATCTAAATGATTAGCAATCTGATTTAACCTATATCTAATTGATTAGCAATCTGATTTAACCTATATATAATTGATTAGCAGTCTGATTTAACCTATATCGAAATGATTAGCAATCTGATTTAACCTATATCTAAATGACTAACAATCTGATTTAACCTATATCTAAATGACTAACAATCTGATTTAACTTTATATCTAAATGACTGGCAATCTGATTTAACCTATTACTAAATGACTAACAATCTGATTTAACCTATATCTAAATGACTAACAATCTGATTTAACTTTATATCTAAATAACTGGCAATCTGATTTAACCTATTACTAAATGACTAGCAATCTGATTTAACCTATGACTAGCAATCTGATTTAACCTATGACTAAATGATTGACAATTCCAATGTTCAGTTTTCACTTATAGTCCTATATGTTGATTGCATTTGATGTGTCCGTATGTTGATCGTCTTGTTGTACATTGATCTTTGCTAAATGAGTTCTCTCGTAAAATAAAGTCTTTAGTAGTAGTAGTAGTATTATTATTCAACTAAAAGAGACAGATTGCGTACACAGATTAATGTAATGGCTATATCGGTGTATACAATGAGTGGCGGTGTGTATGCTAGTTGTACTTCTAAATACCGTCAAACTTCGCCGTCGATTCAGATACCATATCTGCATTAACAGACCATTTCTCAATTTATGTTTGTGTTAAATATTACATAACTCCAAATATAGTTGCTTATAGATGACATACATTATATATAAGTGGAAACATGGTTTACAGAGAAGCAAGATAATCATATGATATAGAAGAAGAAGAAGAATGCGTTATTAAGACTTAAACTTTACAGTACATATATGATATACATGTACAGTCTACATCCGTTATGTCAAAGTCGGTTATGTCGAATTATCCGGTTATTTCGAAGTTGAATTAAAGTTCCGTTTCAGATACTATCATTGTACATATAATTGGTTCCGTTTATATTGAATTTCCTTAAGTCAAACTTCGGTTATGTCGAAGTATTTTGCTCGGTCCGACGGAATTCGACATAGCGGATGTAGACTGTAGTCAAAATGATAAAACACTGAACGCCCATTGCTAAGAAACAAGTTAGCCTGTTTTAAGAGACCATTCCTGTTTGTCCTTCCTATTGGCGGTCTCTGTATACAAGTTGCACTGTATATCAATATAATGACACTACTGTGGATATACTAGCTATACCAAGGTGTGGGCGATGTTAATATATTCTGTTATGTTGTAAAAGCGACATTACATCGCAAAAAGCAAATAAAATGCATTTTGTTCACGTATAAATACATTGCTACAACAAATTCTGCTCAATACATTCGAACACTAACATTGAATCAATAGACAGTATGTAAACAATATGTTTTTGTGGTCTACAAACTTCAAAAGTGAAAGTAGGATTTCATATATAACAGTCACCCACGCTTGCGATACTTTCGTTTAGAAATAATTTAATTAAGATTAGTCTACAAATAAATATGCATAGGCACAAATGCGACATATAACGGTAAATATGTAACATAAACCATGGTATTCCGGATACACGCATTGTATTACGCATGATTATCGACCCTATTTACATTATTTTGTTATGTCAACAAACCTCGTATACGACGTTTGTTTATTTGTTGAAATGATCAATGTTTGAGGCAAATATTTGTAAATACATTATACCATATACAAATGTAATAGGAAATTATATTCTGCAGACATTTGCGTTTTCACCAATGTAGTGTCGCTTTAGGTAACGTATTAAAGACCAGTATAATACACAATTGGCATGTTAGTTTAGATCATTCATCCAGGAAATTGATTTATCGATCGATTGCTAGTTTTAATTTTCAACTATATCTCGAGTTAACAAATGTTAAAGGATATCACAGTGGTTTGTCTAGGTTACCTAGGTTACGAATGTCGTCGCATATATTAGAAAGTGAATGTGGAAGATGGGAAAAAACAACAAAGTACACCTTTCAATGAAAGGAAATGCAATATTTGTAACAAGTTAGAGGATGAATATCATTTTATTATTGAATGCTAACTCTATACTGATTTAAGGACACTTTACATCAAGAATTATCATTGGCATATACCTAATATGGTTATATTTGTTACGTTAATGAAATTACAAAATGGAGAAAATCTCAATAAGCTTTAAGCTTCCGATTTAATCCATTTTCGTTTTGTATACAATGTATATGTAATGTACATTATTATCGAATAAATATGCTTAAACCAATTACAAAATGAAAATACAGTTCATATATTATCTATATACGTTTTTAATGCATTTGAACGTCGTAGATCATTTGTCAATATCTAAACAGATCTACTTAATAGTTAATTGTTTTCAACGACAAATACTTAGTTGTTTTTTTATTTGTGTATTGTTTGTGTTTATAATCATTGTATGTCTTTCCCATAATTGTTTGAGATTAGTGTCCGCCATCATATTATTGTTGTGTGCTTTACTTTTATTTATCGTCGCTACCGGTTGCCCATACGAGCGACGCCTCCTGAAGAGATTAGTCATTTTAGATATTTGGAGGATAGTGCAATGACAGACAGAGACCCATTCCAGAATCTCCTCTGGTTCTCTTACGTGCACGGTGTTACAGCACCAACACGATACATAGGTTTAATGTCCCATCTGAAATATGCAGAATTTCATTATGGTCAGACAGGGGATCGAACCTGCGATCCCTGGATTACCAGTCCAGCGTGTTACCACTGGACTACAGACCCGTCTGTATCCCCATATTACCATACATGTTTCACTTTTGTAATGTTTTGTATTGATGCTTTGGTCATAGGCCAGACATGGAGTATTACGAAATACAGATATATATATTATCTAAGAGCACATTGCCTCCGTGGCTGAGTGGTTACGGTCGTTGACTTCAAACCACTTGTCTTTAGCCGCTGTAGCCTGGGGTTCGAATCCAACTTGGGGTGTCGAATTATTTCATGCGTAGAAGCTATCCAACTGGCTTGAGGAAGGCCGGTGCTACCCACGTGACCATCCGTGCCTGAAATAGCGTTCGGAGCGGCACCCGGGGTCCTCCTCAACCAATAATAGCTGGAGAGTCGCCGTATGACATGAACTGTTGGTGCGACTTTAAACCCCCAAACCATCAAAACAACTAAGAGAAATGTGAGACTCTTGGGGATAATGAGAAGATTGCATTCCAATGGCACACCTTTTTATAGAATATGGACATACATTTCAGAAGACATACGTGTTTTGCCTCAATTAACAAATGACAAGCCATTTCGATAAAGGAGTCTGAACGTTTCGGTAATTGCTTTGTGCCAAATTGGGAAACAGAATAGAGATTCAAAGTCTGGTTTTTAACTGACATTTACGCCGATAAGCAAGGGAATACGGGCACTAATTAAATGTTGAGGGGACGAGTCTGGATTTTGTAATTCTTATAAGTATTTCCTATTAATTAGTGCATGCCAATTGGTAAGTACATCACTGAAACGGGTCTTTAATCCGATTTCGAGAAAACCGGAGAATTCGAAATAACCGATTTTGACATAACGGGTGTATATTGTATAATATACAAAGTATAAACAAGGATCAATTAAACGTGCACCAATAACATTAAATTAGCCGTACATTGAGTGTATATGTTAGCCGTACATTGAGTGTATATGTTAGCCGCACATTGAGTGTATATGTTAGTCGTACATTGAGTGTATATGTTAGCCGTACATTGAGTGTATATGTTAGTCGTACATTGAGTGTATATGTTAGTCGTACAGTGAGTGTATATGTTAGTCGTACATTGAGTGTATATGTTAGTCGTACATTGAGTGTATATGTTAGTCGTACATTGAGTGTATATGTTAGTCGTACAGTGAGTGTATATGTTAGTCGTACAGTGAGTGTATATGTTAGTCGTACAGTGAGTGTATATGTTAGCCGTACATTGAGTGTATATGTTAGTCGTACATTGAGTGTATATGTTAGTCGTACAGTGAGTGTATATGTTAGCCGTACATTGAGTGTATATGTTAGTCGTACATTGAGTGTATATGTTAGCCGTACATTGAGTGTATATGTTAGCCGTACAGTGAGTGTATATGTTAGCCGTACAGTGAGTGTATATGTTAGTCGTACAGTGAGTGTATATGTTAGTCGTACAGTGAGTGTATATGTTAGCCGTACATTGAGTGTATATGTTAGTCGTACATTGAGTGTATATGTTAGCCGTACAGTGAGTGTATATGTCAGCCATACATTGAGTGTATATGTTAGCCACTTAGTGAGTGTATATGTCACTATCGAGCACAGACAACGTTTTCTCGTCAAGCAATGAAAGCGTTATTTTCTCTTTACTCATTGTTTGATGTTGTATCATTAGAACTGTCTGAAAGTATCAAGTTGTTTGATGCAATGATCTGTTCAATATTAAATTATGGATGTGAAATATGGGATCTACACAAAGCGTTTACATTTGAAATTTATGAAACAGATTATGCATGTACGACAACAAACAATAGGTGTGGTAGTATATATAGAGTGTGGTCGTGTTCAGATGTTTGTAATACGCAAAGTTAGAATGATTAGATATTGGTTTAAAATGATAAAACACCCGGACTCTCTTATATATAACATGTTCAATTTGCGCAATGCAAATGGTGAATCGTAAATATATAATCAAAATATGTTAAAATGTTGTCCCCTCCCTCACGTATAAACGTGTCACTGAAAACCTACATTGAGGCACAGATATGTAGTCTAGTGGTAACACGCTGGACTGCTAATCCAGGGATCACAGGTTCGATCCCCACTCTAATAAAATTAAAAGTCTTTCAGATGGGACTTTAAGCCGAGGTCTCGTGTCGCTACTATACACCGTGCACGTAAAAGAACCAGAGGAGACTCTGGAATGGGTATCTGTCTGCATCATTGCACTATCCTCCAACAATCAAAAATGACTAATCTCTTCAGGAGGCGTCGCTCATATGGGCAACCGGTAACGACGATAAATAAAAGTAAAACACAAACATTACATTTAGGCTAGACGTTCCTTCTAGTATGCGCAACTGACATTAATAACAAAATAACAAATACTAACGTTACAAATTGTGAAGTCGCTCATATATAGTTACACAAATAGAGCTATTAAAAATGTTGTCACATTAAAAAATAATATTATGTATATTACAAAACGATTGAGAACAGGTCAATCCAAGGAGTATGTGGTATAAAGTGAATCTAGCACTTCAAAGAGTTGCAGATAAGGAAATCCCATACGAGGGCTGAAGATGCCTGCAAAGAACGAGACCATTGGAGGATAGAGCAATGATACAGAAAAAGACCCATTCCAGAATCTCCTCTGGTTCTTTTAAGTGCACGGTGTAAAACACCGACACGAGACCTCGGTTTAATGTCTCATCTGAAAAACTGTTAATTTTATTAGGGTCAGACGGGGGATCGAACCTGCGATCCCTGGATTATTAGTCCAACGTGTTAACCATTGGACTACAGATGCGTCTGTCGCCCTGCGCTATTCGGAGGGATTTCCTTATATGTAACTCTATGGATGATGCCCTAGAGTTATGTTCTTATCTTTCATGAGAATGCTTGCGTAGATAATTGTTGGACTACGCTGTTCCATATAGTTAGTTGTTTATATAGCTGGTGTGCGGGTAACACATGAAGCATGCTAGCGAAGTGCAGCTAACGCATGAAGCATGCTAGCGGAGTGCAGCTAACGCATGAAGCATACTAGCGGAGTGCAGCTAACGCATGAAGCATACTAGCGAAGTGCAGCTAACACATGAAGCATACTAGCGAAGTGCAGCTAACGCATGAGGCATACTAGCGGAGTGCAGTTAACACATGAAGGATGCTATGGAAGTACAGTTAACACATGAAGGATGCTATGGAAGTGCAGATAACACATGAAGCATACTATGGAAGTGCAGATAACACATGAAGCATACTAGGGAAATGCAGATAACACATGAAGCATACTAGCGGAGTGCAGATAACACATGAAGGATGCTATGGAAGTGCAGTTAACACATGTAGGATGCTATGGAAGTGCAGATAACACATGAAGGATGCTATGGAAGTGCAGATAACACATGTAGGATGCTATGGAAGTGCAGATAACACATGAAGGATGCTATGGAAGTGCAGATAACACATGTAGGATGCTATGGAAGTGCAGATAACACATGAAGGATGCTATGGAAGTGCAGTTAACACATGAAACATACTAGGGAAGTGCATTTAAGACATGAAGCATACTAGGGAAGTGCATTTAAGACATGAAGCATACTAGGTAAGTGCAGTTAACACATGAAGGATGATATGGAAGTGCAATTAACACATGACGCATTCTAGGTAAATGCAGTTAACACATGAAGCATACTATCGAAGTGCAGCTAACACATGAAGCATACTAGGTAAGTGCAGTTAACACATGTAGCATACTAGGGGAGTGCAGTTAACACATGAAACATTCTAGGGAAGTGCAGTTAACACATGAAACATTCTAGGGAAGTGCAGTTAACACATGAAGCATACTATGGAAGTGCCGTTAACACATGAAACATTCTAGGTAAGTGCATTTAACACATGAGGGATGCTATGGAAGTGCAGTTAACACATAAAGCATTCTAGGGAAGTGCAGTTAACACATGAAGGATGATATGGAAGTGCAATTAACACATGACGCATTCTAGGTAAATACAGTTAACACATGAAGCATACTATCGAAGTGCAGCTAACACATGAAGCATACTAGGTAAGTGCAGTTAACACATGTAGCATACTAGGGGAGTGCAGTTAACACATGAAACATTCTAGGGAAGTGCAGTTAACACATGAAACATTCTAGGGAAGTGCAGTTAACACATGAAGCATACTATGGAAGTGCCGTTAACACATGAAACATTCTAGGTAAGTGCATTTAACACATGAGGGATGGCTATGGAAGTGCAGTTAACACATAAAGCATTCTAGGGAAGTGCAGTTAACACATGTAGCATACTAGGAGAGTGCAGTTAACACATGTAGCATACTTGGGGAGTGCAGTTAACACATGTAGCATACTAGGGGAGTGCAGTTAACACATGAAGGATACTAGTGGAGACAATAAAATGAAACTTATGCAGTTCAAATCCTGATCACAAGTATACAGACTGGCACATCAGATCCAGCTGGATACATGCCACACATTGCAGGTACACTGCACTGCCATGCTGGTTATGCTCGACAGAAAAAGTACAACTATATTATATTTAATCACTGTATCCCATGCATAAAGCTAAACATAATGTTCCAGACGGACACATCTCGCTTTCACAGGCATGTGCGCATTGACAGATGAGAACTATTATCAAATAGTTTATAAATCCTATATTGAAACAGTTGTAGCGTGAAAGGACTCGTTACGGTATCAGGGTTAAGCATATGTTCACAGTGCCACCTGCTGATCGGCGTCTGCTGCTAGTAGTATGTGTGATGCCACATACCGCGATTTACAATGCAATGCCATTGAGTGCTCATTGTGAGTTACTATTCCTTAAAGCGACACTACATCGATGTAAACAAAAATGTCTGCAGAATGTAATTTCCTATTATATGGTATAATTTTCTACTCCAATATTTGCCTCAAAAACTGAGTATTTCAACAAATAAACAAGCGTCGTATACGCGGTTTGTTGACATAACAAAATAATGTAAATATGGTCGACATTCATGCGTAATACAATGCTTGTATCCTGAATAACACGATTTATCGTACATATTTACCGTTATATCTCACATGTGTGCCTATGCATATTTATTTGTAGATTAATCTTAGTTAAATTATCTCTAAACGAAAGTATCGCGCGTTTAGTATTGACTCCAAACAAACGTCAATTCAGGAGCTTGGAGGATCGTTATATGAAATCCTACTTTCACTTTGAAGGTTTGTATATCACAACAACACTGTTTATTGATTGAATGTTAGTGTTCGAATGTATTCAGAAGAATTTGTAGTAGCAATGCATGTATACGTGAAAACATTGTATTAATTTTATTTGCTTATTGCGATGTAATGTCGCTTTAACAAAGCCGTGGAAGTCGTGATAGCGCCGTGTTAGAACGACCGCTTCATGTGCGAAAAGCCTGGAGTTCGAGCCCCACTGGAACCGTTAACAGTGTGCCCTTAGGCAGGACAGTTAAATTCTACGTTACCTCTTCTCTCTCCCTCGTGACGATGGATACCATCAGGAATGAGGTTTCGAGAGTGATTAATATAAGTTGTAAGAACTTATTTCACAATCGAGCTAAATTAAATGTTTAAATGTTTATGAACTAACAAAGCAGTCATTCCGCTGTGCTACATAGTTATAATGGCTGTCGTGATGTACTTAATGTGACTTGGTACCACCATACCGTGAGTATACTTTCAATATAGCATACACTTACTACTGACAGTTTATGGTTTAATACAATCCACTGATTACATACATCCATATTACAACATTAACGTTAATGGGTTATTATGATCTACCTGCAAACGCTGAAAGTATGTGCTTTGCAACTGTTGCAACACGAAATACATAGCAGAACCACCATGAGCATCATAATAAAATGTTACCAATCCATCGAATTTATCCGAAACATCTATATAAACTATAGTTTTAATTATATTGATTTCTACATCTGAAATAGACATTTATTATATTTATTTAAGAAATAATAAGTATCAACCGTGGTATATCGCAGAATAACCCGAGTTTGAAGTTCTTATGCGTAGAAATATATCACGAAGGCCGAAGGCCGAAGGCCTGAGTGATATATTTCTACGCATAAGAACGACAAACGAGGGTTATTCTGCGATATACCACGGTTGATACTTATTATTTCGATTCTAACACGACTTACTTCTAATAATTTTAAAGGAGTATTTTCTTCAAACGCCGCTGCATTTGGCTTTCGAAATGTCCTCCCGCATACGGGGTGATGACGTTATTTGCTATGGAAAATATCAATCTAGTGCATAAATGAACAAAAGTTGTAACTGATCAATAATTATATTTATTTTGTCAAATAAAACTGTACAGAATAGTAACTGAAACGTTACTTAACAGAAAAACAAGATGGACAAGAGATTATCTGATTCTAAAAATAGCTCACTTCCGTGAATTCCAACGGGTATTTTTTACAAACATCACGTGAATTTCATTCATAAAACTTTACACGCATTGTATAAATGACGTAGCCAAAACACGGTGCGCGTGCAGCATAGTTCAAGGTAGGTGTATTGCAGAATAACCCGAGATTGATTTTACTCTACACGTATGTATGTTATTAGCTGGGTCGTGTTAGAATATACAATATTTAGAGTTCATGTGCGAAACGCCCGGAGTCCACGCTCAACTGTAGCCGTTACGCGTGTGCCCTTTAAAGCGGTATTACATCGCAACATGCATATACTGTGCATTTGTGTTCACGTATACATGCATTGTTATTACAAATTCGAACACTAAACATTGAATCAATTTGTGGTCTACAAACTTTCAAAATTGAAAGTAGGATTTCAAATAACTGGCATCCATGCTCCTGAATTGCCGTTAGCTTGTCATCGGAGTCAATACTAAGCTCGAGATAATGTCGTTTAGAGATAATCTAACTAAGTTTAGTATAAATATGCACAGGCACAACTGTTAGATATAACGGTAAATCTGTACCACAAATCGTGTTATTCAGGATACACGAGTTGCATTATGCATGAATATCGACCCTATTTACATTATTTTGTTATGTCAACAAACCGCGTATACGACGTTTGTTTATTAGTTGAAATACTCAGTTTTTGAGGCAAATATTTGGAAAACAATTATACATTGTAATAGGGAATTGCATTCTGTAGAAATTTGCATTTTCACTAATGTAGTGTCGCTTTAAGGCAAATAACTTAAAGTCAACATTACCTCTTCTCTCTCCCGCCTGGCGATGGATTCCATCGGCAATGAGATCTCGAGAGCTATTAATACAATGCTGCAAGAAGTTGTTTCGCACTCGAGCTCAAATAAATGTGTATAAACTGAAGGAGATGGAAGTGTTTGACTAAATGCACTTGATGTATAACACAACAATTGTAGCACACAAAGCAGAACTGTGGCAATTATGTGCAGTTGTTCACTTAATCTCTTGATAGTGTTTGTATTTGTATGCATGTTGAGGGCGTCATTGTAGATTAAATTTTTGCTAAAAATGAGTTCTCTTGTAAAATTTAGTCGTTATTATTATTATTATAATTTTATTTTAAGGATGAAATATTCTTACTTTTGTTGAATGTGCAATATTCCTTTATTTCGAAATTTGTTGAATGTGCAATATTCCTTGATTTCGAAATTGTACCCAAATGAACTCCTCTTCGAAACTGGGAACGTGGAAATGCCACGTGCAGACAACCACACTGGGTCTGGTGGAATTTTCCAAACAAATCTAAATATTCTGTTTTTGAGTCCTTTGTTCAACATCTAAGGTATTTCCTGCTAGGTGATTTGTTTTAAAACAATACTTTATACGTGTAACCCGAACATTGTCTGGTGCACCTACAACAAGCAAAGAACGTGACGCCAAACATTACGTCACTCATAACCCCCCCCCCCAACTACCCCCCCCCCCCAACAACAACCACACATTCACATGACTGTGGCTTTCTCGCTTATATGTATATTAAGGTATAATTTATTTCATTTACAATTGAATAATTCTACTGCATGTATGTATGCGTGAAACATTGCATACATGAATTTTCACAATTTTAATTTATCTGTAAACAAATGATTGTTTATATTAAAAATGAACTGAAATGTATCTGCAACAGCTTACTGGAATCCGCCACTGTAATCTGGGTTAGATATGGAGTAAATATTGCAGAGCAGTTTTCTATTAGTTTACTCGAAGACATGAAGCGGAGGCTTGATATTTCCTATCTGTTAGTCTGAACAGGTGCCTGCACTACCATATGCTTAACAGAAAGGCTGACTTACCTCATGTATACACACCAGTCTCGGTACAGTGGAACCTGACTGTGTGCTTAACAGAAAGGCTGACTTACCCCATGTATACACATCAGTCTCGGTGCAGTGGAACCAGACTGTGTGCTTAACAGAAAGGCTGACTTACCCCATGTATACACATCAGTCCCAGTGCAGTGGAACCAGACTGTGTGCTTAACAGAAAGACTGACTTACCCCATGTATACACATCAGTCTCGGTGCAGTGGAACCAGTCTGTGTGCTTAACAGAAAGGCTGACTTACTCCATGTATACACACCAGTCTAGGTACAGTGGATCCAGACTGTGTGCTTAACAGACAGGCTGACTTACCCCATGTATACACACCAGTCTAGGTACAGTGGATCCAGACTGTGTGCTTAACAGACAGACTGACTTACCCCATCTATACACACCAGTCTCGGTACAGTGGATCCAGACTGTGTGCTTAACCCTTTCAACACCACATACCTCTATATAGGCTTACAAAAAAGTGTAGATCCAGATGAGCCGGCTCGTGATGAGCCGTCTCATCAGGATCTGCACTTCTTTCAAGTAATATAACTATTTTTAGAAATTTTTTTACCCATTTTGATAAATGAACTGATCCAAATGTAATTTTGTTATTAATTTATTGGTCTAAAAATATCATGGACCAGTCCATGTGAGTTACTTGGTGTTGAATGGGTTAACAGAAAGGCTGACTTACCTCATGTATTCACACCAGTCTCGGTACAGTGGAACCAGACTGTGTGCTTAACAGACAGGCTGACTTACCCCATGTATACACACCAATATCGGTAGAGTGGAACCTGACTGTGTGCTTAATAGAAAGGCTGACTTACACCATGTATACACATCAGTCTCGGTACAGTGGAACCAGTTTGTGTGCTTAACAGACATGCCGGCATATGACTTACACCATGTATACACATCAGTCTCGGTGCAGTGGATCCAGACTGTGTGCTTAACAGAGAGGCTGATTTACCCCATGTATACACACCAATCTCGGTGCAGTGGAACCAGAATGTGTGCTTAACAGAAAGGCTGACTTACCCCATGTATGCACACCAGTCTCGGTACAGTGGAACCAGAATGTGTGCTTAACAGACAGGCTGACTTACCTCATGTATACACATCAGTCTCGGTGCAGTGGAACCAGACTGTGTACTTAACAGACAGGCTGACTTACCCCATGTATACACACCAATATCGGTACAGTGGAACCTGACTGTGTGCTTAACAGAAAGGCTGACTTACCCCATGTATACACATCAGTCTCGGTGCAGTGGAACCAGTATGTGTGCTTAACAGACATGCCGGCATATGACTTACACCATGTATACACATCAGTCTCGGTGCAGTGGATCCAGTATGTGTGCTTAACAGAAAGGCTGACTTACCCCATATATACACATCAGTCTCGGTGCAGTGGAACCAGTATGTGTGCTTAACAGAAAGGCTGACTTACCCCATGTATACACATCAGTCTCGGTGCAGTGGATCAAGTATGTGTGCTTAACAGAAAGGCTGACTTACCCCATGTATACACATCAGTCTCGGTACAGTGGAACCAGAATGTGTGCTTAACAGAAAGGCTGACTTACCCCATGTATACACACCAGTCTCGGTACAGTGGAACCAGAATGTGTGCTTAACAGAAAGGCTGACTTACCCCATGTATACACATCAGTCTCGGTACAGTGGAACCAGAATGTGTGCTTAACAGAAAGGCTGACTTACCCCATGTATACACCCCAGTGTCGGTGCAGTGGAACCAGACTGTGTGCTTAACAGACAGGCTGACTTCCACCATGTATACACATCAGTCTCGGTACAGTGGAACCAGTCCATATGTTTAACAGAAAGGCTGACTTACCCCATGTATACACATCAGTCTCGGTACAGTGGAACCAGTCCATATGTTTAACAGACAGGCTGACTTACCCCATGTATACATATCAGTCTCGGTGCAGTGGAACCAGTCCATATGTTTAACAGACATGCCGGCATATGACTTCCACCATGAATACACACCAGTCACGGTACAGTGGAACCAGTGTGTGCTTTCAGTTCTGTTTCCATTGCATTAACATTGTAGGCTGGAAGTAATGTGGCTGTGACATGTGACCGGGGTTCTTCATGTCTGTCATGTCTGACAGCACACTATATATTGCATAGCATTGTACGTAACCCTGGAAGTAACGTGTATGTGACGTGTGACTGGATCTTCATGTCTGTCATGTCTGACAACACACTATATATTGCATAGCATTGTACGTAACCCTGGAAGTAACGTGTATGTGACTGTGACTGGATCTTCATGTCTGTCATGTCTACAACACACTATATATTGCATAGCATTGTACTAACCCTGAATAACGTGTATGTGACGTGTGACTGGATCTGCATGTCTGTCATGTCTACAACACACTATATATTGCATAGCATTGTACGTAACCCTGGAAGTAACGTGTATGTGACGTGTGACTGGATCTTCATGTCTGTCATGTCTGACAACACACTATATATTGCATAGCATTGTACGTAACCCTGGAAGTAACGTGTATGTGACGTGTGACTGGATCTTCATGTCTGTCATGTCTGACAACACACTATATATTGCATAGCATTGTACGTAACCCTGGAAGTAACGTGTATGTGACGTGTGACTGGATCTTCATGTCTGTCATGTCTGACAACACACTATATATTGCATAGCATTGTACGTAACCCTGGCAGTAACGTGTATGTGACGTGTGACTGGATCTTCATGTCTGACAACACACTATTATTGCATAGCATTGTACGTAACCCTGGAAGTAACGTGTCTGTGACGTGTGACTGGATCTTCATGTCTGTCATGTCTGACAACACACTATATATTGCATAGCATTGTACGTAACCCTGGAAGTAACGTGTCTGTGACGTGTGACTGGATCTGCATGTCTGTCATGTCTGACAACACACTATATATTGTATAGCATTGTACGTAACCCTGGAAGTAACGTGTATGTGACGTGTGACTGTGGATCTTCATGTCTGTCATGTCTGACAACACACTATATATTGCATAGCATTGTAGGTAACCCTGGAAGTAACGTGTATGTGACGTGTGACTGTGGATCTTCATGTCTGACAACACACTATATATTGCATGCATGCGAATCAGAGATCACACTAGAACAGAGCATGGTTGGTTCTGGAGTTGGGGCATTCGAAGCATCGTGCATGGTCCACCCAACATATACAATGATTCAAGTACTGGTTAGTTAATACAAATTAATTTTAGCTCGATTGCGAAACAGGTTATTTCAACTTGTATTATTGTATTAATCACTCTCGAGACCTCATTCCTGATGGAATCCATCGCCACGAGGGAGAGAGAAGAGGCAACGTGGAATCTAAATGCCTTGCCAAAGGATACAATCATAACTGCTCCAGCGGGGCTCGAACTCCGGACCTTTCGCACCTGAAGCGAACGCGCATCCATTGCGCTACCACGACTTCAACTTGTACAAGTACTTGTTGGGGACAGGGTATTTTAGAGTTGATCTATGCTCCTGTTTAGGATAATTAAATTCTTAAAACAAGTAAGTCAGATTAACACATGCGTGTACTGCTTGTGTATTAATCATTGAAGGAGTTGCTAGAAGTAGTGTTTGCTTCTACACTACTTTCATGTGTACGAGCACGTGCTCCGATTTTGCTACGGTGATGGTTTTACGTTTATCTATCGTCGCTACCGGTTGCCCATATGAACGACGCCTCCTGAAGAGATTAGTCATGTTAGATTGTTGGAGGATAGTGCAATGCTAGAGAAAGAGACCCATTCCAGAGTCTCCTCTGGTTCCTTTACGTGCATGGTGTAAAGCACCGACACGAGACCTCGGTTTAACGTCCTACCTGAAAGACTGTTAATATTATTATGGTCAGACGGGGATCTAACCTGCGATCCCTGGATTACCAGTCCAGCGTGTTACCACTGGACTACAGATCCGTCTGTTTTTGCTACAGGGACCAATGGGATACTTATTTATACCGGAATGTAAAGATCGAATAGTGGTCTGACGTACAAATAATTCATCAATCATATTCGAACAATAATCGTGCATAATCTTGTTTCTCTGTCTGTTGATATAGATTAAATGGAACTACAATTTCGTATACAATGAGAGACATTACTGGTTTTTCTATTACCTCCCTTGATGGATAAAGTCAGATTTATCCCTAAATGTATATTGGTACTATTAGTTGGAATCCTTTGTTTTTACTGTTGTCGTCTAAACAGATGTTGCGTTAGGATAATTGTAATTTTATCAAAATCGTTTTAATTAATTGAACCAATTGTTACAGTAACGTATCCATTGGACATGCTAAAGGATATCTGTCGAGATTTAATAATTTCATAATTATAAGACGCGAATACGGATAAGAATGGAAAACATGTGGTGCAAAGGAAACAACGATAAAAACAGAGGAAGCCAATTAAGAGGACAATCTACTATTAGGAGTATTCAGGGGCAGTAACTGACTATTGTTTATCATTGTTGCTAAGCAAGTGATCGAATGCGATTCAAACAGCTGTTCTTTTCTTGTCATGTTTATAAAATATATCGACAGCGGCCACAATGCACATACATCCTGTGCTACCTTAGCGTACAGGTCGTTTGCACCGGAGCTACCCATCCATCTTTCTATCACGCGCGTTCATTTCCTTGCTAATAACGCACCACGTGACATTTCACGGCCATTCTAGTGAACTACAATTATGCTTGCCATTTGTTAAGCCGTTTATGTATACAGTATAAGAACAAGGTAATTAAGTCAGTTACGCCTTGAGTTCTGGCTCAGGTTGATTTGGAAACAATGATTTACCTCGAAATGTTCTTGAACTCAGTGCCCGATACCGATATATAATCTTCAAGGTAACGTGTTAAACCGTGGTGATAGCTCTGCGGTTATCTCGAATTGGCTTACTAGTACAACACAGCTCTGCGTTTATCTAGATTGAGAGACATCTGTGAGTTACTGTCCCTGAATAATCATTGAACGTAGGTAGGTCATATTAAGTTATTGCCTCTGTTTTCATCGTTGTTTCCTTGCTAGCATTTTATTCCACTTTCATTTCTTAATATTTTTAAATTATTATATCTCGACAGATCTCATACAGTATATACAATATGTGGGTGAAGTTAGAATGTTGTCAGTTAATTAACACGATTTTGACAAACTCCCATTATTACATCTGGTTAGAGAACAACAGTAAAAACAAAGGATTCCAATTAAAATGACCTATTTACATTTTGAAATAAATCAGACGTTATCTTCCAAGGGAGGTAATAGAAAATTAGAGTTATCTCTCATTGGCTTACTAATACAACACAATGCTTAACGTATCCATACGCGTTTTCTGTTTGATATTCAAATGGAAAAATATAACAATAATTAATATGCAAATTGTTTTTGTTTTTTTTATTTTGTGAGGCCCCTATCGGGTAACCTCCTTTATTTTGATACATAGATAACATACATACATACATTCATACATACATATGCATGCATTACATCTATACATACATTGATATCACATATTGTTAAGCATTACATGTATTATTAGTTATTTAACATGTATATATATATATATATGTATTTTACAAATGTTTTTGATTGAGAATAATGTACCTTGACAGAAAGAGTACCAACATTCCTTGCAAATTGTTACCATTGGTAAACCACGATTTGTAAAGTCATTGATCATTTTGAGAATGCATATCAATAGAGGGGTAACTTGTTATTGAAGAGGTAAACAAAACAATATGATAGCCCAGTGGATGCGCGTTCGCGTCAGGTGCGAAAGGTCCGGAGTTCGAGCCCCGCTAGAGCCGTTACGATTGTGCCCTTATGCAAGGCATTTAAATTCCACGTTGCCTCTTCAGGAATAAGGTCTCGAGAGTGATTAATATAAGTTGAAATAACTTGTTTCGCAATCGAACTAAAATTAATTTGTATAAACTAAAACAATATTGAAGATTTACATGTATAATCAATCGGTCCTTAGAATGTCCAAGTGTACGGCACATTCTACGTAAGCGCATCAGTGGCATTAAAGGGAAGCTTATGGGCCTTTTAAGTGAAGCTTCCTTTTGGACAGTTCATCTGGGCCTTAAAATAAATAATATTATTATTAATGAACATGATAGTTTACGAAATAACTCATTTAACAAATATAAATGTACCAGGACACCCTCAACATAATTATATAAAATTATAATACAGTGGAATGATTTAGTAATATAAAAGCTGACAAGTAGGGAAACTGTAAATTAATGTTTTCCCTGGGATCTACACCGTGCATGCTTTCTAGAACCATTCCTTGAGAAAAGGAAAAGTCATAGTAACTTAGAAGGTACCGGACCAGTGGTCCATGGGTCGCAGGTTCGATCTCCGTCTACTCCACACTAAGATGACTAATAACATATTCTTTCAGATGAGACGTGTAGCCGAGGCATCATGTCGGTGCTTTACACTGTGCATGTAAATACGTCAAAGGAGGCTCTTCGGTGGTAATGGAACACAATCAGTGCATTGCAATCATCCTCCGAACTCTAGAACGACTAATCTATTCAGGGCAACCCGGGTTCGATCCTCGAACCGGGAAGTATGTGAGATGGTACGGTAGTCGCCAGATCGAACATGTGGGTTTTCTCGGGGTACTCCAGTTTCCTCCCACATGAATGACCACATAATTATACGCGTTCATCCGCGCCAACGAGAGTGATTGATATAAGTTTTTAGAACTTGCTTCGCAATCGTTGTTAAATAAATAAAGTTTAATCTTCAGGGCAACCGATAGCGACGATAAATAAACCCAAGACGGTTTGACTCGGAGCATTTGATGCAGTAGTCGTTTATATTAGCTACACAAAGCAAGTTCAAGAGATTTCTTAAACCTAAAGGTTCCATGACCGGTCACAGGGTTAATACCTTCAATTATAGAGTACAACTATTAAATATAATACATTTTTGATTCAAGTTTTTTTTAATCGAGGCTGTAAATGCACGAAGATTAGGTTTTATCATACAGACGATTAAAAATAGTCTTGAAGTCTTGAACACGGTGTCTGTAAGCTGATTATATCGATAATTAATGGTTTATGATGCAGCAAAGCCAAAACATTAGATAGCTTATGGTGTATGTGAGCCTAACTGGATGATGTATAAAAAGTGTTATTAAATCGTTTAATGTTAGGTTCACAGATAATTTAACTGGAATTAGTTTATACAAATTTATTTTAGCTCGATTGCGAAATAAGTTCTTACAACTTATATTAATCACTCCCGGGACCTCATTCCTGATGCACATATATGCTAGTTATATAGTCCACTAATTGTCGTGTCGATTATTTATCTTATTATATTAGCTGATAATGTCTAGAATACAGTGTGTACTTTACGTTTATTTATCGTCGCTACCGGCTGCTGATATTAGCGACGCCTCCTGAAGAGATTAGTCATGTTAGATTGTGGAGGACAGTGCAATGATACAGAAATAGACCTATTCCAGAGTCTCCTCTGGTTCTTTTATACTAGAGGACATAGAAAACGCACACCTACATTATATGATTGTTATTACATGAAAACGAAATACGAAGGATTCCATCAACGATATATCACATCTTTATTACAAAACACAAACTGAACAACTAAGAATAGTTACGTCTAGTTCCTTTGCACTACTCACTTTATTCGCCCCTTTTATATTCTCTGTCTCATTCAAACTATTACGCATTCCATATAGTCTGCATATCAAAATATCGTACATTTCCGGTTTGTCAACAGGTAGCACGTCTACTCCAGTGGAGGAGATATGAAAACATGGAACCAGCTTATGAGTTCACGTTTAAATTCCCGGCCCTCTGACTTTATCGCAATTCCGAGCGCTGCTGATTCTGAAATGACGCCATCTTGATTCTCGTACATCTCGATTGAAATGTTAGATGCGGGAATGCGAGGTACTATGTGTGTGTAGGGGGGGTGCGTGCACGTGGGCGTGCGTGTGGTCGATACGGTAGCATGGTGGTCTTGGGAGGCAGTAGCCCTCCAACAATGACGATATTCTTATGGACATAAAAATGTTCCTCTGATCTGGCTTGGCCACGGTAGTGTAGTAGATTTCGGTTGGTCTATCAGAGGTTTCGTCTATTTTTTTGTAGTTGATACGGTAGCATGAGGGCCTCCTTACATTGTTCGGTTGTTTTACAGATTCATATTATTACAATGAGCGGAATTGGAAACGATAGGTCTATGAGCTTTCGCATACTCACACATTCGACTATTTCAAATGGAAATACCCCACCCCAATATTTGGAGTAGTTTGTTCTCATACCTTGCTTTTCATTGACAAGCAGGGTCCCGAGTAGGCCTATTGCAACTAAAATAAATATTGGGAGTGAATAGCTGAAAGTGTAAGGGTTCCCTTTAAACTTTGAACACGAATATGAACAAAGGTCACTCTGGAAAAGAATCACGGCGTGCGTTCCAGTATGTGTTACATTGTCTGCATGCTTTTACATCTACGGGTTACGTTAACGTGTCGAACTTTAATTTTAACTAATTATTCTTACACTTTATTCTGGAGGAATATTCTGAAGTATATATATATATATATATATAACCCTCTTTGAGACAGCCACTATACTTGCACATCAATGCCCTGATACTAGAGTACTCTCCAATGCCAAAATCATCAAAATGGAGACGCGCAAAATTGTTTTATCACGATTTTGTGGAAGGGGTACATGCTTAGTCGCAGCTCTGGAGGTATATCTTGAAGGACTCGGCTGTCTGGGTGATGAAAGTGGCGAGTACTCTCGTCCAATTGCTTCCACTTGAAGGACTCGGCTGTCTGGGTGCTGAAAGTGGCGAATGCTCTCGTCCAATTGCTTCCTCTTGAAGGATTCGGCTGTCTGGGTGATGAAAGTGGCGAGTACTCTCGTCCAATTGCTTCCTCTTGAAGGACTCGGCTGTCTGGGTGCTGCATGTGGCGAGTGCTCTCGTCCAATTGCTTCCTCTTGAAGGACTCGGCTGTCTGGGTGCTGAATGTGGCGAGTGCTCTCGTCCAATTGCTTCCTCTTGAAGGACTCGGCTGTCTGGGTTATATATCTAACAAGTAAGTAATATCGTTTTAATGTAGGAACTACTTCTATATGGTACTGGTAGATGTAGTCTATTTGGCGTAATTAGATCCTGTTTTTCAGTGTTGACCTACTTTCCAAAAATCATAACATTAAGTTACATTTCTGATCAATTCAATATATATATTTGTCATTTATCAGAGATAAACCCATTTATCTTGAAGGTCGCAACAAATAAATATATCAACAAGTGCGACTATATTAGTTTCCACCAGGTATGAAATGTTGTCTTGTTATTAATGTTTTAAGTTTAATTGTATATGTTCAAATGTTGGTGAAAAGGCGTAAGAAATGAATGATTTGCGCATTAATTTCACCCATACATGTAATTTGCTACACATTCACAGCATAGCGGTTTTACACATGTTTTACGTGGGCGCAGACACCAGACTGCCATTATTCACAAACCTTGAATATCATTTAAAATGCTTTCTGCCAATTACCACACACCTTTAGCAAGTAATTTCATTATAACTCGGGCTAGTGGGAATCTATACTTCACTTTGTTGTCTGGTCAAAGTATCTAGCAAATGGACCGCTTGCAAAAACACACACTTAAATTGAACATGTGTGTGTGTGTGTTTTACGATTATTTATCTTCGCTATCTGTTGCCCATATGAGCGACGCCTCCTGAAGAGATTAGTCATTTTAGATGTTTGGAGGATAGTGCAATGATAAAGAGAGAGACCCATTCCAGAGTCTCCTCTTGTTCTTTTACGTGCACGGTGTAAAGCACCGACACGAGACCTCGGTTTAACGTCCCATCTGAAAGACTGTTAATTGTATTAGGGTCAGACGGGGGATCGAACCTACGATCCCTGGATTACCAGTCCAGCGTGTTACCACTGGACTACAGATCCGTCTGTCTTGAACATTTGGCGTAGCTGTAGCCGTTATGATTTTGCCCTTAGTCAAGGGACCTAAATTCCACATTGCCTATCTCTTACCTCTCACGCCTGGCGATGGATTCCACATTGCCTATCTCTTCCCTCTCACGCATGGCGATGGATTCCACATTGCCTATCTCTTCCCTCTCATGCATGGCGATGGATTCCACATTGCCTATCTCTTCCCTATCACGCAATGCGATGGATTCCACATTGCCTATCTCTTCCCTCTCACGCATGGCGTTGGATTCCACATTGCCTATCTCTTCCCTCCCACGCATGACGATGGATTTCATATTGCCTATCTCTTCCCTCTCACGCATGGCGATGGATTCCACATTGCCTATCTCTTCCATCTCACGCATGGCGATGGATTCCACATTGCCTATCTCTTCCATCTCACGCATGGCGATGGATTCCACATTGACTATCTCTTCCCTCTCACGCATTGCGATGGATTCCACATTGCCTATCTCTTCCCTCTCACGCATGGCGATGGATTCCACATTGTCTATCTCTTCCCTCTCACGCATGGCGATGGATTCCACATTGCCTATCTCTTCCCGCTCAAGCATGGCGATGGATTCCACATTGCCTATCTCTTCCCTCTCACGCATGGCGATGGATTCCACATTGCCTATCTCTTCCCTCTCACGCATGGCGATGGATTCCACATTGTCTATCTCTTCCCTCTCACGCATGGCGATGGATTCCACATTGCCTATCTCTTCCCTCTCAAGCATGGCGATGGATTCCACATTGCCAATCTCTTCCCTCTCACGCATGGCGATGAATTCCACATTGCCTATCTCTTCCCTCTCACGCATGGCGATGGATTCCACATTGCCTATCTCTTCCCTCTCACGCATGGCGATGGATTCCACATTGTCTATCTCTTCCCGCTCAAGCATGGCGATGGATTCCACATTGCCTATCTCTTCTATCTCACGCAATGCGATGGATTCCACATTGCCTATCTCTTCCCGCTCACGCATGGCGATGGATTCCACATTGCCTATCTCTTCCCTCTCACGCATGGCGATGGATTCCACATTGCCTATCTCTTCCATCTCACGCATGGCGATGGATTCCACATTGCCTATCTCTTCCCTCTCACGCATGGCGATGGATTCCACATTGCCTATCTCTTCCCTCTCACGCATGACGATGGATTCCACATTGCCTATCTCTTCCCTCTCACGCAATGCGATGGATTCCACATTGTCTATCTCTTCCCTCTCACGCATGGCGATGGATTTCACATTGCCTATCTCTTCCCTCTCACGCATGGTGATGGATTCCATATTGCCTATCTCTTCCCTCTCACGCATGGCGATGGATTCCACATTGCCTATCTCTTCCCGCTCAAGCATGGCGATGGAGTCCACATTGCCTATCTCTTCCCGCTCACGCTTGGCGATGGATTCCAAAATTGCCTATCTCTTCCCGCTCACGCAATGCGATGGATTCCACATTGCCTATCTCTTCCCTCTCACGCAATGCGATGGATTCCACATTGCCTATCTCTTCCCTCTCACGCATGGCGATGGATTCCACATTGTCTATCTCTTCCCTCCCACGTATGGCTATGGATTCCATATTGCCTATCTCTTCCCTCTCACGCATGGCGATGAATTCCACATTGCCTTTCTCTTCCCTCTCACGCATGGCTATAGATTCCACATTGCCTATCTCTTCCCTCTCACGCATGGCGATGGATTCCACATTGCCTATCTCTTCCCTCTCACGCATGGCGATGGATTCCACATTGCCTATCTCTTCCCTCTCACGCATGGCGATGGATTCCACATTGCCTATCTCTTCCCTCTCACGCATGGCGATGGATTCCACATTGCCTATCTCTTCCCTCTCACGCATGGCGATGGATTCCACATTGCCTTTCTCTTCCCTCTCACGCATGGCGATGGATTCCACATTGCCTATCTCTTCCCTCTCACGCATGGCGATGGATTCCACATTGCCTATCTCTTCCCTCTCACGCATGGCGATGGATTCCACATTGCCTATCTCTTCCCTCTCACGCATGGCGATGGATTCCACATTGCCTATCTCTTCCCTCTCACGCATGGCGATGGATTCCACATTGCCTATCTCTTCCCTCTCACGCATGGCGATGGATTCCACATTGCCTATCTCTTCCCTCTCACGCATGGCGATGGATTCCACATTGCCTATCTCTTCCCTCTCACGCATGGCGATGGATTCCACATTGCCTATCTCTTCCCTCTCACGCATGGCGATGGATTCCACATTGCCTATCTCTTCCCTCTCACGCATGGCGATGAATTCCAGCAGGACTGAGTTGTCGAAAGCGATTACCATAATGTTGTAAGAATTTGTTTCGCAATCGAGTTAATATAAATTTGCATCCACAAACAATGTTACTTTAACACACGTTGACATTTGCAATATTGGTCTACATCCCCGGGAGGAGTTTCACATTTGAGAAGATATTATAAACTTTATTTATTTTACAATAATTGCGAAGCAAGTTCTAACAACTTCCAGACGGTTCCAGTCTGTCGATTTTTCACTTTTTAACTTCTGGCAAAATGACATTGATATTATCAGAAGCTCAATACGGCCCCATTAATGATATCGGTGTTAGAATAGATTTATTTGACTGACCAGGCAAAATATATCGACGCCTGTTCCCAGGCTATGTCCTCTAGTATATACGACTAATAAGTAACCTCGAGTTGACAAAATCGCTACATTGGTGCATTCTGGGAGAATATTCAGCAGGGCTTTAATAGACTATGAGATGTTGTATTTTTCTTTCCAATGAATGGTCGAGTGTTCTCAGTCGTCCACTGTTCTGAAAGTAAGGGTACTCAATCAGTGTGGCGTCTCTGCATAATATATTAATGTATTACTATGTCCTTTGAATTTGTTCTTAAACTTTACCTTTAAATTGTAATCATTGTTTTATTAGTTTACTTTACGTTTAAATTGTAATTATTGTTTATTAGTCTACTTTACCTTTAAATTGTAATCATTGTTTTATTAGTTTACTTTACCTTTAAATTGTAATCATTGTTTTATTAGTTTACTTTACCTTTAAATTGTAATCATTGTTTTATTAGTTTACTCTACCTTTAAATTGTAATCATTATTTTATTAGTTTACAGTCAACTTAATTCTTTAATTTTAAATCATGATGATAATTGTATGATTCTGTTATTTGTTTGTTTTATCCTAAGTACATGTATTGTACAGTACTTTTGAACGTATGTCGCTATATGAAAACGGTGCTATATAAATCCAGTATAATAATAATAATAATAATAATAATAATAATAATAATAACTTGAAAACTATAACGGACTATGTTTTTATTGCGAGCATTCTTCTAACGCGGTTGTGTATTGTAGCCTACTGAAATGACGCTCATAGCAGGTGCAATATAGATGAATAGAATTGGATAACGTACATATTAACCAAATTAATTGGAAATCTTAAAAGAAAGACACGTGTTTATTAATGTTAGATATGATTTTATTTCATCTCTCTCGATATATGTTCTTCCACTTGTTAGTGTGGCTAACGCCGTGGAAATACAATTTTCGATGATCAATCGATGAAATAAATTCAAGTCTTACACACATATCCTCTACCGGTATATCTGTTTCAATACGAACAGATTTAATCTGTTTCAATACGAACAGATTTAATCTGTTAACACGTGATGACACTTAATTTTTGTCAAAAGCGATGATGAATTGGTTGTATCTCACTTTCCCAACATTTTGATTTTTGAGCTGTCTAGAATGTCACATTTCCCCCAACATTCAACTTTCACACCTTTGCCTTACATGTGTGGTAAATATACTGCTGGGCAGTTGCGTTACAACATTCAACGTTCACACCTTTGCCTTACATGTGTGGTAAATATACTGCTGGGCAGTTGCGTTACAACAATCAACTTTCACACCTTTGCCTTACATGTGTGGTAAATATACTGCTGGGCAGTTGCGTTACAACATTCAACGTTCACACCTTTGCCTTACATGTGTGGTAAATATACTGCTGGGCAGTTGCGTTACAACATTCAACGTTCACACCTTTGCCTTACATGTGTGGTAAATATACTGCTGGGCAGTTGCGTTACAACAATCAACTTTCACACCTTTGCCTTACATGTGTGGTAAATATACTGCTGGGCAGTTGCGTTACAACAATCAACTTTCACACCTTTGCCTTACATGTGTGGTAAATATACTGCTGGGCAGTTGCGTTACAACATTCAACTTTCACACCTTTGCCTTACATGTGTGGTAAATATACTGCTGGGCAGTTGCGTTACAACATTCAACGTTCATACCTTTGCCTTACATGTGTGGTAAATATACTGCTGGGCAGTTGCGTTACAACATTCAACTTTCATACCTTTGCCTTACATGTGTGGTAAATATACTGCTGGGCTTATAGTCCAACGGTCACACCTTTGCCGTACATGTGTGGTAAGCATACTGCTGGGCTTAAAGTCCAACGTTCACACCTTTGCCATACATGTGTGGTAAGTATACTGCTGGGCTTAAGGTTGCGTTACACACTTGTTTAATAATAAATTATTACTTTTAACAGGTGATCAGTGTCAGACAAGATCAAATGAATCATACTTGATGATTGAATACTTGATTAATTAATATATTGTCAATAGTTTCAATTACAATTAGTGTTAACTACAGACATACGATAACAGTGTCTACATTTCACATTACTTGATTAATTAATAACAATAAATGTGTGTACCTTAATTACATATAATTGTAACTCTACTGTGAAAGTGTATATATATTCCACCTGGAAGTGACAGAGTACGTGGAGGACCTAGAATTGTTTCTACAAGGGAATGGGATACAGGCTTATTAATTGATGATATAGCTCTCATTGTGTTGCTATTTGCGGATGATATGGTTATATTTGGTAAGACGCCTAATGAATTGCAAGCAAATTTATTACATAAATACTGTGAAAAATGGGGTTTACATGTAAACACAGTTAAAACAAAAATAATGGTGCTCAGAAAAAGAGGGGGAGTTTTACCAAATGAATCCTGGACTTATAATGGAAACAAACTTGATGTAAATGAATTTAATTACTTAGGTACTGTGTTTAATTACACTGGGAGTTTTATATTAAACCAGGAATATCTTACAGGGAAAGCTTTAAAGGCTCTAAATGTTCTTTTAATCAATTGCAGAAAATATAGGTTAAAACCAAGTATTCTATGTCAGCTTTTTGATGCTTTTGTTGGATCGATTTTAAATTATGGTTGTGAGATCTGGGGGTTCACAAAATATAAAGAAATAGAAAGAATACACCTTAAGTTTTGCAAACAAATATTAAAAGTTAGAAACAGTACAAGCTCAGTTGGTGTTTATGGAGAACTGGGAAGATATCCATTGTATATTTCACGCTACATTCGCATTGTTAAATACTGGTATAAAATATTGAAAACTGATAACATAATTATTCGACGTATTTATAATGAAGTTGTAATTGATGACAATAAGGGTATAACAAATTGGGTTTCCCAATTAAAAGATATGTTAATTAATTATGGATTTTTGAATGTTTGGTATTTTCCTGACTCAGTCAATTTAAATAGCTTTATATGTGTATTTAAGCAACGTTTAATCGATTGTTTTATACAGAGATGGGCTGCTGATAAAGAAGACAGCGGTGTGCTTGATTTATACCATAGTACAAAATCAATTTTTAAATATGAACACTATTTGGATTTAGTCCCAAGTAATTTACGTTTATTTGTTACAAGATTGAGGATATCTGCTCACACACTCCGAATTCACACTGGTAGATATTCCAGAAACCGAATACCTCCTAACGAGCGATATTGTCAATGTTGTAACAGTGGACAAATTGAAGATGAATATCATTTTATCATTGTTTGCCCATATTATCAAAATTTAAGAATTATCTATGTAAAACAATATTACCGTAACAACCCTAGCATGTTTTAATTTATACAATTACTTAAGTTCGAAAATAAGCATACACTATGTAAATTCGCAATTTTTTACAAACGAGCCATTGAAGAAAGAAATTTTTACTTGAATGCTATTACACATGCTTAATTTAAAATCTATGCCACTTAGAAATATGAATATGCCATTATGCAGTCTTCATTCTAAGAGACCAGTTTTGTTCATCCTCTATGTATGAGTAAATTTGCTTAAGTACTTCACTGTTTATGACGTGATAATATATATATATTGTATGTAATAATTTGTATATGATGATGTACTTTGTACAAATCGAAATAAATTATATGTTCTGTTCTGTACGTCCGCTCGCCCATATGGTTCACCGGAGGCGAGGGTCAATAAGCTCAATCATGAGAGTACGCCGATGCAGCATTGATCAAACTAGGACAGTAGAATTAGTAATGTAATTTTATCAAATGTGCTAATAGTTGACAGTGTTATTAATCAGGAGTTGATTCAGTACTATTGAAACTTAGTGCATTAATTTCAGCATTAGAAATCGTGAATATCCATGTAAATTTTATCAAATTCGGTTCAGAAATGACAAAGTTATCATTTTTATAACTTTTGACTTATTGCTAAACAGTTATAAACCCCCATGTCAGGCCTCCGTTGATAAATATTCAGCCGCGTGGCGTGATATCGAATGCACGGAATGGGCACTTATCTCGTGCACATTTCCTGTCTAGGCAGACCACTGTGGTTATAAAAGCCGCGGGTTTTCATGATATTTGCGCATCAGGATCTACACTTTTGTTTTCATTAAAACTAAACTTCTGACTGATCAGGATCTACACATTCCACGCATATAAATGGTAAAATTTACATGATTGTGAAGCAGTACTATTGATCAGGATCTACAAGTTTGTCTGCACTAACACTTCTACAAATGTCTATAAAGCAGTACTATTGATCAGGATCTACACGTTTGTCTGCACTAACACTTCTACAAATGTCTATAAAGCAGTACTATTGATCAGGATCTACACGTTTGTCTGCACTAACACTTCTACAAATGTCTATAAAGCAGTACTATTGATCAGGATCTACACGTTTGTCTGCACTAACACTTCTACAAATGTCTATAAAGCTGTACTATTGATCAGGATCTACACATTTGTCTGCACTAACACTTCTACAAATGTCTATAAAGCAGTACTATTGATCAGGATCTACACATTTGTCTGCACTAACACTTCTACAAATGTCTATAAAGCAGTACTATTGATCAGGATCTACACGTTTGTCTGCACTAACACTTCTACAAATGTCTATAAAGCAGTACTATTGATCAGGATCTACACGTTTGTCTGCACTAACACTTCCACAAATGTCTATAAAGCTGTACTATTGATTAGGATCTACACGTTTGTCTGCACTAACACTTCTACAACTGTCTATAAAGCAGTACTATTGATCAGGATCTACACGTTTGTCTGCACTAACACTTCTACAAATGTCTATAAAGCAGTACTATTGCTCAGGATCTACACGTTTGTCTGCACTAACACTTCTACAAATATCTATAAAGCTGTACTATTGATCAGTATTGATCAGGATACAATGTAAATGTATATGTTTAATTAATTTAAAAGTTAATAAAGTCTTGTTTATACACATGTTTGGTTTACTTTCATCCAAAATGTGGCATGTAACTTTTCTCTGTGCAGAATAGCAATTTTGACCAATTATCACCAATTAAGTCCATTGTTAAACCTAACAATAGTGTCTCACTCTCCCTAAATACCAAAACCCCAACTTTCTACCTGAAAAACAGAATGTTGGGAAAGTGAGAACACCCGATGAATTGTATCATATTAATTTTCTAAATTAGAAATGTATGTATTTGTATATAGTTCATGTTTCATAACACACATATCCGATTGTATCGCTTGTCTGTGTAATTACTAGACACTTTGTTTAACAGTGTCTGATCCGTCTTTAACACCTACGAAAGTTAGAACAATTTTGAAACTTTAGCTACATATATAACCGTCTCCGTGGCCTAGTCGTTAAGGCGTCCTCCTACGGAGCGGGAGGTCGATGGTTCGAATATCGGCTGGGGTTCGTTCTGATACAGTTACCAATTGCCTACCAGCCTGGCGCCTTGTATATAAGCATAGGATTCGGGAAGTGCTGATAAAAAGAGGTGTCTCATAAGTCAGAAATGGCTGGCCCTTTAAATAGGGGTGACACGATAATAAACAAACACTTTTTATATGTGGTTAACCGGTTAGTAATTCTGACGGGTTTTGACATCACTATAAAAATGATGTATGTTTAAAGGATCAGCTAGTCGATCTCCTCACGACGTGCACGTCGTGACCGGTGCACATCCCGCAGCAGCAGCGTATGAGTCTGGGATCTTCTGTTCGTCGATCTTGCGAATGGGAAATCTCCCCAACGTGTATCCACGGCCATGGCACATCAGGACATATCCACCACCTCTTCTGATAGTGTTTGGGTGTGTCACACTGTTTTCGATGGCTTTTTTCGATTTATCTCTCCTTCTTCTACTTCTGCGGCGGATAGACGAGACGGCGGACCTGAGGGAGCGGCAACGGTCGTGGCATCCACGCTCCCCTGAGTGACAACCGACGACCATATGTTTAACTGCCATATCCGTATAAATGCTGCTGCGGGGTGACCAACAGTTAGGAGGGTGGCCCTACAAAGGACCCATTCGAAAGAGGAAACAGGACTTGTCACCCTGCGAAGAACGAAGATGCCTTCCCAGCTGTCTACATAAACAACTTAGAGATATCTACATAACCATCTTAGAGAAACCAGTCGCCCAAATGCATGTATGTGGTGGCGACTATAAATAAACTTATACACGCAGTATCCGAAGATGATCGATTCCCATTTCAGGCAATGCCTCTGTTCATATTACTAATACTGTTATTATAATAATTTAATTTATTTATTTTGCGTTATTTATATATTATAATTTAGTATGATGCGACATTACGCAGTTGTCGTGCAAAATTATATTTTCCTAATGGTTGATTAAACTGCCTTTGTGGTCCAGTGCTCAATTGATCTCACATTGAAGCCACACACCGCACATTATTCCATCCAGGACGCAGTGCAAAATGGTGACAGACGATCTGTAGTCCAGATGTAACACGCTGGATTGGTAATCCAGGGATCGCAGGTTCGATCACCCGCCTGACCCTAATAAAATTAAACAGTCTTTAACCCGATGTCTCGTGTCAGTGCTGTACACCGTGCACGTAAAAGAACCAGAGGAGACTCTGGAATTTGTCTCTGTCTGTATCATTGCACTATCCTCTAAATATCTAAAATGACTAATCTCTTCAGGAGGCGTCGCTCATATGGGTTACCGGTAGCGACGATAAATAAACGAAAAACACACACACACAGCATGGTGTCACACGCATTACGATCAATTGGGGAAACTAACACAACTGTGACTTGGTAAAGCGTTTAGGCAGGCATAATTGATGCGTAATTTTATCAGAATATAGCAGACTCAAGCTTTCAACGAGGAGCACATGCACCTCTAGTCGATGGCTAATCGTGTTATCAATAAAAGCTTATCGATGACATAGCTGTACTCCCAGTAATGCGACACAGGATATGGAGTAACGTGTACCTTAATAGATTTGGACATTATTCAATATTAAGATTAACGAGACAAATAAGAGGTAATGTGATCTGAGAAAAACACATTATGGCGTCTGCCGAATGCATTACATGTTTGCTAACCGTCACCACTATCACATAGCGCATGCATCACATCTACAGGTTATTGATTGTATTTCCATATATGGCAAACCACCTTGCGAGGACCTTGTATAGTTTCCTGGGCAGGCACAGCTGATCTAGGCTTACAGACGGATCTGTAGTCCAGTGGTAACACGCTGGACTGGTAATCCAGAGATCGCGGGTTCGACCCCCGTCTGACCCTAATAAAATTAACTGTCTTTCAGATGAGACGTTAAACCGAGATCTCGTGTCGGTGTTTTACACCGTGCACGTAAAATAACCAGAGGAGATTCTGGAATTGGTCTCTGTCTGTATCATGCACTATCCTCCAAAATCTAAAATAACTAATCTCTTCAGGAGGCGTCGCTCATATGGGCAACCGGTAGCGACGATAAATAAACGTAAAACACACACGCTGATCTAGGCGTGGATAACCAGTACAATACAATGTGTGAGAGCTGTCTCACAGATGGATCTGTAGTCCAGTGGTTAACACGTTGGACTAGTAATCCAAGGATCGCTGGTTCGATCCCCTGTCTGACACTAATACAATTAAAAGTATTTCACATGGGACTTTAAGCCGATATCTCGTGTCAGTGCTTTAATCTATGAACGTATACTCTGGAATGTGGCTCTGTCTGTATCATTGCACTAGCATCCAAAACTCTAAACTGACTAATATAATATGTTCAGGTGGTGTCGCACATTATGGGCAACCGTGTAACAAAATTATGTAATAAAAGGGGTTTATAATGCATCAGTGAGTTAAAGTGCACTATCAGTAATCAGTAATAGTTTCATTTAGGGTGCCACGTGTCGTAGTGTGACAACCGGTAGCGACAATAAATAAACGTAAAACACACACATGCAAGGTATCTCGCTACTGGAAGCACTGTATGCGTGCTGAAGCCGAGTATCGAATATGCTAGAACACAGTTATATGTTTCTAAAACAATATACTAGTGTATTATCTCTTTAGAATTATACAGAATACTATCCGGTTCCAGATGCATCCCTGGTACTTCTACATGCCCGGTGGATAGCACCGATACAGGAGACGTCGGTTTAAAATCCCATCCGAAATACTGTTCATATTATTAGGATGGGACGAAAGGTCGAACTCGCAAGCCCTGGATTCACAGTCCAATGTGTTAAACACTGGACCAGTGTTTCCTTCCGGTTGTGATAATAAGAGTTTTAGTTGATTGGCCTTATGCTATCAACTCAAACATGAGGTTTTAGCGGGAGATAACACACGCTTTAGTTATTAAAGTTGTAAAACAACAAATAAATTGCCTATTAAATACATAGTAAAAATTAAAATCATACAGTCTGTTCATTTATATTTTCAATCTTTCATTTCTTCTGATACCACATCCACTGTGAAGCGGTAATCAAATGAAACTGTAAAAGAGCAAAACTCTTCCAATTATAATGTTTTCCATATCCAGTTCTCACCTGTGAATAACGTCACTGTGTTTACACACTGTATTCCTTCGCCAAATAATACAGTATACCAACCTTCAGTTTGCAATGGCCTGAATTCTTATACCACATCTGTTCTACACATCAACTAATCTGAAGTCTCCTGAAGTCACATAATTTCTCAAAAAACAACTATACACTGCCTGTCATGAAAATGCATTTTTATCAAAAAGAAAAATGAACTATATTAGTTATTGGGACTACATTCGACCGCGGATGCACTTCTGCCTATGTACGTATATACTATTTTGTAGAATCACCTGTAACAACAAAAAAGCAAACTTTCGCTTACATGATATTAATTTTTTGGGAACTTTTTACTTCTTCAAATGTTTTCATTCATTGTTTTGCAGGTGCTCGCAGGCAGGTGTGATACAGATCATAGCTCTTCAAACAACTTGATATCTCTATCTGGAAATGGATATGCATATTTGATGATATGAAATCAAGTTACTGGTTATTATTACATAAAGTATTTGCATTATCTGTCCTGGGGGGTATTCTTGTTTTCTCAGTCGATTGCATTAAATTATCTCGGATATTATTTGACAATTTATTTGTTCAATGTTATCGGCGTAAGAACTACTTTTTATTTATCTTTAATAGCACTATATAATATCAATACGATGCACTATATGATCCCCCGTCTGATCCTAATAAAATTAACAGTCTTTCAGATGGGACGGTAAACCGAGGTCTCGTGTCGGTGCTTTACAACGTGCACGTAAAAGAACCAAAGGAGACTCTGGAATGGGTCTCTGTCTGTATCATTGCACTATGCTCCAAAAATCTAAAATGACTAATCTCTTCAGGAAGAGTCGCTCATATGGGCAACCGGTAGCGACGATAAATAAACGTAAAACACACACTATATGAAAGCTACTGTCGTTCACCTGCTGTGTGTCAAGTTAAGGATATTTTTGTAACTATATTTATTTTACAACGATTGCGAAGCAAGAGCTGTAACAACATATATGTGTGGTCATTCGTGTGGGACGAAAGCGGAGTACCCGGAGAAAACCAACCTCACATAATTCCCTGTCAGAGGATCGAACCCGGGTTCCATTTGTGAGAAGCGAGTGCGCTAACCACTGCGCTAATTGGACAAGGATAATTTAATTCAGAAACAGTCAAACATGTCTTAAGCAGTCAGCCAAGGGAATCATCGAAAGTTAAAAAAAAAATCATTACCAACACAGTTTATTTTCATAGAAAGTGACTGCTTAACACAGGTGGCTGCTTAATAAAGGTCACATATCATAGTGTATACATACCTGTCATGTATAAATGAAAATAAGTATAGAATAGCCCTCACTAAACTAAGAGTTTCGGCACACGATCTAGCATTAGAAACAGGCAGGTATACTAATGTTGACAGGCAATATCGCAATTGTTTATACTGCGATATGAATGTAGTGGAAAGTGAATACCATTTCATTCTAGTTTGCCCCAAATATAGAAATCTTAGACTGAAATATGTCCAACCATATTTTTGTAGATGGCCCACTACTAACAAATTTGTATCTCTTATGAATGCTAACAGCGATAGAGTTATTAACAGTACAGCTAAATTAGTATATCATGCTTTCAAACTTAGAGCACAAATAAGGTAATATATATTACTATGAAGTTTCATCCCATGCAGCATTATTTGATTATGACTGGTATATAATGAGTTCTTCCTTGCTAATGCTAGTTATACTTGCGTATTACTTGATATACTGGTATATAATGAGTTCTTCCTTGCTAATGCTAGTTATACTTGCGTATATAATGAGTTCTTCCTTGCTAATGCTAGTTATACTTGCGTATATAATGAGTTCTTCCTTGCTAATGCTAGTTATACTTGCGTATATAATGAGTTCTTCCTTGCTAATGCTAGTTATACTTGCGTATATAATGAGTTCTTCCTTGCTAATGCTAGTTATACTTGCGAATTTATGTTTCACCATATTGATTTATGTTTAAGGCTATAAACATGTAAATATGTATGCAAATAAACTTTAGCTAGCTATGCTATGTTATACTATGTTATGTTATGTATGTTATGTTATGTTATGTTATGTATATTATGTTATGTATATGATGTATGTTATGTTATGCTATGCTATGTTATGCTATGTTATGCTATGCTATGTTATGTTATGCTATGCTATGCTATGCTATGCTATGCTATGCTATGTTATGTTATGCTATGCTATGTTATGCTATGCTATGTTATGTTATGTTATGCTATGCTATGCTATGTTATGTTATGTTATGTTATGCTATGTTATGTTATGCTATGTTATGTTATGCTATGTTATGCATGTTATGTTATGCTATGTTATGCTATGCTATGTTATGCTATGTTATGCTATGTTATGTTATGTTATGTTATGCTATGTTATGCTATGTTATGCTATGTTATGTATGCTATGTTATGCTATGTTATATGTTATGCTATGCTATGCTATGTTATGTTATGCTATGTTATGCTATGTTATGCTATGTATGTTATGCTATGTTATGCTATGTTATGTTATGCTATGTTATGTATGTTATGCTATGCTATGTTATGCTATGTTATGCTATGTTATGCTATGCTATGTTATGCTATGTTATGCTATGTTATGTTATGCTATGCTATGCTATGTTATGCTATGTATGTTATGCTATCTGTTATGCTATGTTTGTTATGCTATGTTATGTTATGTTATGTTATGCTATGTTATGTTATGTTATGTTATGTTATGTTATGTTATGCTATGTTATGTTATGTTATGCTATGTTATGTTATGTTATGTTATGTTATGTTATGCTATGTTATGCTATGTTATGTTATGTTATGTTATGTTATGTTATGTTATGTTATGCTATGTTATGTTATGCTATGTTATGCTATGTTATGCTATGTTATGCTATGTTATGCTATGTTATGTTATGTTATGTTATGTATAAGCATATACAGGGCTATGTGTGCCTATAACACGGGGTGTTTGGGTGCCTTATGGATACAATCTCAAGTTGTCTCCCACAATCCTACATCTTTATGTGTATTTTGGCTCAGGTTGGTGAGTGTCTACGTTTACATACGTTCACCCTGCTAATGCAATAACAAGGTATTATTACAGTTATATACTCGATTGGGCACTTGGGATGTATGTCTGGTGAACAAATGTGCATACGTGTAAGCAGCTATATTTATTGAATATAAATCTATCATTAATTACAGGGAAAACACCTGTATTACATTTCACTGTTTAAAGAGGACCCATCCACTATTAAAGGTAGTTAATTTTAAGACGAACGATAGCTTGGTTAAGACAACTAGAAAGTTCTAGGTGATAATAAACATTGTGAAAATAGCGAACATTAATTTTTATCAGATTTGAATACTGAATAGTGCAGCTGTGCGTATTTTATTACTTTAAAATGTGTATATTTATTTTAGGAACAACCCATGTTTGTGACTATGACGTCAAGGTCACCCTTAGTTGCAAAACGAGTAGATTCGATCCCCCGTCTGACACTAATAATATTCAGAATATTTCAGATGGGATTATAAACTGAGGTGCCATGTGTCGGTGCTACTCATACCCTGGACATGTAACATAATTACAGATGCTTCTGTATGTTGCACTGTCCTCTAGAGTTGGAGTATTCTGTATCTCGCACTATCCTCTGCAGTTGGATCGTGTTCTATATCTCGCACTATCCTCTGCAGTTGGATCGTGTTCTATATCTCGCACTATCCTCTGCAGTTGGAGCGTGTTCTGTATCTCACATTATCCTCTGCAGTTGGAGCGTGTTCTGTATCTCACATTATCCTCTGCAGTTGGAGCGTGTTTTGTATCTCGCACTATCCTCTGTAGCTGGAGCGTGTTCTGTATCTCGCACTATTCTCTGCAGTTGGAGCGTGTTCTGTATCTCGCACTATCCTCTGCAGTTGGAGCGTGTTCTGTATCTCGCACTATCCTCTGCAGTTGGAGCGTGTTCTATATATCGTACTATCCTCTGGGGTTGGAGAGTGTTCTATATTTCACACTATCCTCTGGGGTTGGAGCGTGTTCTGTATCTCGCACTATCCTCTGCAGTTGGATCGTGTTCTGTATATTGCACTATCCTCTGCAGTTGGAGCGTGTTCTGTATAGTGCACTATTCTCTGGAGTTGGAGCGTGTTCTGTATATTGCACTATCCTCTGGGGTTGGAGCGTGTTGTTCTGTATCTTGCATTATCCTATGGAGTTGGAGTGTGTTCTGTATATTGCATTATCCTCTGGGGTTGGAACGTGTTCTGCATTTTGCACTATACTCTGGAGTTGGAGCGTGTTCGGTATATTACACTATCCTCTTAGGTTGGAGCGTGTTCTGTATATTGCAATATCCTCTGAGTTGGATCGTGTTCTGTATATTGCACTCTCCTCTAGAGTTGGAGCGTGTTCTGTATATTGCACTATCCTCTGGAGTTGGAGCGTGTTCTGTAGATTGCATTATCCTCTGGAGTTGGATCGTGTTCTGTATAGTACAATATCCTCTTAGGTTGGAGCGTGCTCTGTATTATTATTATTACACTATCCTCTGGAGTGGAGCGTGTTCTACATTGCACTATCCTCTGGGGTTGAAGCGCGTTCTGTATCTTGCATTATCCTCTGGAGTTGGGTCGTGTTCTGTATATTACACTATCCTCTTAGGTTGGAGCGTGTTCTGTAGTATTATTATTACACTATCCTCTGGAGTGGAGCGTGTTCTGTATTGCACTATCCTCTGGAGTTGGAGCGTGTTCTGTATCTTGCACTATCCTCTGAAGTTGGGGCGTTTACAGAATGTTGTAACATTAATGTACATGATCAGAATGATTAAATCGAAAGCTAATAGCTTTATATAGATTTTTTCAATGACATACAATACATGCATCTAAATTTATTTACTAGAAATGTTTTATTGTACTATAATGATATAAATGTAAATAAAAACTAATATTGAGATACTCAAGCTGATTGGTTGAGTATCTCATATCTCATAACGTATTAAACAACTTATATGATGCAATAGTTTGGCCAGTAATTGTGTATGGTGCTTCTGTCTGGGGTTTTAAATCAATCAATCAATCAATCAATCAATCAATCAATCAATCAATCAATCAATTAATCAATCAATGAAGCGATTGATTGATTGATTGATTGATTGATTGATTGATTGATTGATTGATTGATTGATTGATTGATTGATTGATTGATTGATTGATTGATTGATTTAAATCACGTGCATGCAGTTCAACACCCAGCTATGCTAATTATTTCTTGGTGTTGGCAAATACATTTTTTAAAAATTATTTTACGTTTATTTATCGTCGCTACCCATATGAGCGACGCCTCCTGAAGTGATTAGTTATTTTAGATTTTGGAGGATAGTGCATGATACAGACAGAGACCCATTCCAGAATCTCCTCTGGTTCTTTTACGTGCACGGTGTAGAGCACCGACACGAGACCTCGGTTTAACGTCCCATCTGAAAGACTGTTAATTTTATTAGGGTCAGACGGGGGATCGAACCTGCGATCCCTTGATTACCAGTCCAAATACACATATAATGCTGCGGTACTGTCTGACTAAATAGCTTGGATTCCATCTGCTGTCCACCAATATAAGACCGAGGAAAATCTAGTAAGGGGCGTGGCTCTTCTGGGTAATTGTTTGATGCATTAAGAGGTAGTAAAGCTTAAACTTTATTTATTTTACAACGATTGCGAAGTAAGTTTTAACAATATATTAATCACTCTCGTTAGCGCGAATGAAAGCGTGAATGTGATCATTCATGTGGGAGGTAACCAGAGTACCCGGAGAAAAGCCACATGTCCGATATGGCGACCACCGTACCATCTCACATACTTCCCGGTCCGAGGATCGAACCCGGGTTGCATTGGTGAGAAGCGAGCGCGCTAACCACTGCGCTAATCGGACAGCCGCGCTAAGAGGTAGTACATGTATGACTGTGCAATAAAATTAATGGTGGCCATGTAAGAGGACGCATAATGGAACAGCTCCTCGTATTACTAGATTTGTGACATATTGAGAATCTACGACCAGTGTCTTGTCTAACCCAGAACTATATCTTTCAAAGCCTATTAGTTTCTCACATGTGTAGTACCTCGGATGTTACCGTTAATGGATTACAGCAGCCGACAACGTAAATCCTATTAATCATAGGTCGATACGCCTTGGTGTATGTCGCCCAGACCAAATCTACAGACATGGATATTTCATCCCATATACCTTTATCTTTCCGAATTATGCAGGATAGTGTTTCTATCAATCTATTTCGCATGTGTTGAAGTGATCTATCGTATGATTGGTGATATATTTATTTAACCATATTGTATTGCAAATCAATAGTACATAATTATGTCATATACGTAAAGATACGATACATAACATGAAAATACAAATGGTTTGGGCAACAAGTTTTAACAACATTAGACAATGGCCCGCACCAAAGTTTTAACATTAGACAATGGCCCGCACCAAAGTTTTAACAACATTAGCCAATGGCCCGCACCAGAGACAGTGGCCTGCACGAGTGTAGAGATATAAATGGATCCCCTCTCAATCAAATCGCAGCACAGACGGATCTATAGTTCAGTGGTAACACGCTGGACTGGTAATCCAGGGATCGCAGGTTCGATCCCCCGTCTGACCCTAATAAAATTAACAGTCTTTCAGATGGGACATTAAACCGAGGTCTCGTGTCGGTCCTTTACACCGTGCACGTAAAAGAACCAGAGGAGACTCTGGAATGGGTCTCTGTCTGTATCATTGCTCTTTCCTCCAACAATCTAAAATGACTAATCTCTTCATGAGGCGTCGCTCATATGGGCAACTGGTAGCGACGATAAATAAACGTAAAAAGCATGGTTGCCCTGTCATATCGGTTTGCAGTGATTCCTCGGGATGATAATATTGCCTGTCACCCTCATCACAATGTCATAATACCTCGCAATACTTCCCACAGAGTGACTGCTACAGATGAACGCTTAGCCTGTCGTGGGATTCGTGATAGCGCATTGGTAGTGCGTTCGCTTCGGGTGCGAACGGCCCGAAGTTCGAGACCCGCTGCAGCCGTTACGAGTGTGCCCTTAGTTTATACACATTTATTTTTAGCTCGATTGCGAAACACGTTCTTACAACGTGTATGAATCACTCTCGAGACCTCATTCCTATTGGAATCCATCGCCACGAGAGAAGAGGCCAATTATTTGCCTAAGGGCACACTCCTATTGGCTCCAGCTCGAACTTCGGCTAAATACTATGTATTTATATAGTTATTGTTTTTCATGTAAAATCACACTTATCCGAAGTATACGTTTTCTGTGTCCTCTAGTATATATACCAATGTACATATATCACATAGAGGGGTATCTTGAAGATAAGTGTGAAATCATCTTATCGACAGCCGTTCACAGAACCTAGTAATATCGACAGTCTTCCTGATGGGACTATACACTGAGATACCATACATCGTTGCTATGCACAAGACATGATATAACAATATAGCCTACACATAATATACATGACTAATGTAATGACTCGAAGCTATATGCGCTTTATTTAAGAAATTAATCACGGGTTAATAATTTCTATCAGGTTATGAACTACATTGGACGTGATTAACGTGAGCGGAGGCCAAGGGCCTATACACTGATTATAATCACGCCCAATGTAGTTCATACACCGATGGAATATATTGACCCGCGATTCATTTCTTACATTTACATTAATTATTCTATTCGGAAAGAAACATATGCACACTTGGCATTTAAAAGGTATTTAGTCCAGATTTGCGACTCGTATGTCGGTAAATAGATTATCACTGAAACAGCGTAAACTGTAAGACACGCCTTTTCTTGCGAGGAACGCTGCCTAACACGGCGTACGCGCATGTCAGTAACCTCGGGTGCGCATGTCAGCTGCATATCGTTAGTGAGGAAATTCATACGAACATGGACACAATCGGTGCATATACGTTCATCGAAGGGAATACAATAGCGTAAAAATGGCATGCCACCATGATGCCAAACGCACTGGTACTGCAGCATTCTCTTAGTGGTCAGACGCTCCTTATTAGGGTAGCACTATATCGCTCTATATGTGCTATTTTTGTAATATTTAAGCCGTTTATAGATAATCACTTTCGAACTATCTGACAGTTTAACTGATTCGTGCTTTATCTATTGTGATCACGATATAATATTTAGAAACATCATAGCATCGGTCAGTACCGGGGTAAGCTAGCTTCCTGCACTCGATTATATTAAGCATATCAGGGGAATTGCCTTTTATATTTAATGTTATTCAAAGTTGGTTATCCTATTAGCTGTGTGTCTAGCACGCTCACTTCTCACCACAGCAACCAGGGTTCGATCCTCGGATGTGAGATGGTACGGTGTGGTAGCCAGATCGGAAAAGTGGATGGTCTCCATGTACTCCGGTTTCATTCAACATGAAATACCACATATAAGCTTTCATCCGTGCTAACGAGAATGATTAAAGCGGAATTACATCGAAAAAATGCATTTGTTCACGTATATATGCATTGCTTCTACAAATTCTTCCGAATACATTCGAACACTAACATTGAATCAATAAACAGTGTTTTTGTGATCTACAAACTTTCAAAATTGAAAGTAGGATTTCATATAACGATCACACATGTGAGATATAACCGTACATCTGTACCATACATCTTGTTATTCAGGATACACGAGTTGTATTACGCATGAATGTCGGCTCTATTTACAATAGTTTGTTATATGTCAACAAACCGCGTATACGACGTTTGCTTATTAGTTGAAATACTAAGTATGTGAGGCATATATTTGGACAAAAGATTATACCATATAATAGGAAAATACATTCTGTAGAAATTTGCGTTTTCACTAATGTAATGTCGCTTTAATATAAGTTGTTAATGCTTATTTGCTTCACAATCGTTGTAATATAAATAAAGATTATGTATATACGAATACGAATATTGTATTCGGCATATAACATGTTACAATATTTATAGCCTAACAGTTCTTTAGTGAAAACATAGAAATATCAAATAAGGTTTTCTCAGAAGAGCAAATTAATATTTAACAATAGTACTTCTCGCCTAGTTATAACTATTATATATGTATTATCACGGAAGTCGTGATAGCGCAGTGGATGCACGTTCGCTTCAGGTGCGAAAGGTCTGGAACCGCTACGATTGTGCCGTTAGGCAAGGCATTTAAATTCCACGTTGCCTCTTCTCTCTCCTTCGTGGCGATGGATTTAATCAGGAATGAGGTCTCGAAGGTGATTAATATAAGTTGTAAGAACTTGTTTCGCAATCGAGCTAAAAACTTCATATTTGCAATATCTATATCATATCATATATATTTTAAACAGTACTTTTGCCATTGGCCAACACTTAACACATTTAGAGCCTTAATGTCTTCTACTTCAAGATACGTTAATAATAATGTGTCAAGATATATTTACTTTGCATATCAAATCCGTACTACAGACAATATTTAAGTTATGTTCCATAGTACGTATGCTCTATTGATAATTGTGCACATTGTTTATGTTGTACTCATTATGTATTTGGCTATAGGCATTGTATTATGCTTTATGCTTTACTAAACGATTGTATTGTATTGTGTAGAATGGCCTAATGGTTATGGCGTCTGTCTATGGAGCGGGAGGTCGCAGTTTCGATTCTCGTCAGGGGGTTCGTTCTGATATGGCCGCTTGGTGAGTCGCCAGCTAGTTAAATAATGGCTACCGATTGCCTACCAGCCTGGCGCCTGGCATACAAGCATATGATTCGGGAAGTAAAACAAAGGTGTGTCATAAGTCAGAAATGACTGGCCCTTTAACTAGGATTGACACTATAATGAACAAACACTTTACTTTACTTTTATATGTATATCTTGTTTTATACAGTGTTAGGAACATTCTACATTAAGAATCTGCGCATGCGCAGATGTAATGTGGGGATCCAGCACATTATACAATAAGTTTATTGCATAAAACAATATAAATGTTTGTAGCAAGCAAGTAAAAATAGGCAGTGACATGGAATTAAATTCATAATTCAATATTGAGTCGCAATGTACATCGATATTTTTTTATTATATTGAATGTTGCTTGTTGTACATTGATGAGACTTAAATAAAGAATACAATCTAAATCTGGAACTTTACAAAAGAGCACAATCACAAGTTCAAATATATGTGTAAAGTATGCGTTAGTTTCGTTGCTTATTTGCAAAATATATATATTTGGAAAGACCAATGGTGATTTTTTTAAATTTGCATGACAAAAGATTTCTGTACAATCGCCCAAGTATGGTAGTATCTTTTAATGAATTTCGATCTTAGGTTTGAGTAATGTGGGCAAATTAATAAGTGATGCTCATTTTCCAAGATTCTAGAATTACAATAAATACATAATCTTTCATAATATTATGTGTACCATGTGTGAAAAGCTGAATAGCGATACACTACCGTGCCTAACGTGTCTCCCTTGTGCCCGCATGAGGCTGCAGTGAACAGTAATTTTCACTCCAAGGCCAATCACATCTGTATCAATTCTACAATTCCTCCGAGAAAATATTCTGCGCACAGATCTGAAAGAAAGAAATCATTCAATTATGACCACAGTGACTACATTTCACAAAAACATGACAGACATATACCAATTGAAACGTGTTCCTATTTTCACTTTTGATGTGCTGTCATTTTCAGACAACAAATACAGACTACAGCCGAGGTTATGCTCCTCACGTGCGTCAACCCATCATAACAATCCAGTCAACAAAAATATTTTCCGTGCAAGAGTTTATGTTTCTCCGTTCACCATTTACTTGAAAGAAACCGTGTGAATATGTGGTCGACTGCATGTTTTGATATTTTCATTTTTGTTTACCCCTGTTCAATTGTGTCTACAAATGGTCGTCCAAGCCATGGCACCCTCAGTTTCGCATTCCGAGCACATGCTCGATGCAGTACCACCAAGGTCACACATTATAGCGTTCATTAATTCTAAACATCCATTTTCAGCATCCAGAAACAAGGTCATCAACAAATAACTATTATAGAGATCATACATATACTCAAGCGTTAACCTTACTTACTATTTCATAATTTCTCAGAGCCAATGCAAAAATGGGGCTCGAAAACTGTACACTACCGCCTGAGCTACGTCCATATAAGAAATTAGTCGGGTTCGGTTTTTCAAATGGGAGGGAGGGAGGGAAGGAGGGAGGGAAAGAGAGGGAGAGACAGGGGAGAGAGGGGGTGGGGAGAGACGGAGATATAGGGGAGGGAGATAGGTGAGGGAGGGAGATATATAGATAGAGGAGGGAGAGAGAGAGGGAGGGAGAGGGAGAGAGATAGTGGAGAGAGGGGGAGGGAGAGAGAGGGGAGGGAGAGAGAGGGAGAGCTATATTGCAGAGAGGCTCATCTGATTGTACTAAGCAAAACACGATTTTCTTAGGTATAGAATATCACGCGCAAGATTAGTTCGGATACAAGAACAGTACATTTCCTCATATGTATATCATCGACGAAATTTCAAAAGGTCGTATCCTACACTTTTCAAAGTTCTACAACAGAGCAAAATAAAGAATAATTTACAAACATTAGTATAATTAGTAAAACACTATTACATGTTTACAAAGTGTTACACTGGGGTGTTAAAGCGACACTACATCAGTGAAAACGCAAATTTCTACAGAATGTATTTTCCTATTATATGGTATAATTTGTTTCCAAATATTTGCCTCATAAACTGAGTATTTCAACAAATAAGCAAACGTCGTATACGCGGTTTGTTGACATAGCAACATAATGTAAATATGATGACATTCATGCGTAATACAACTCGTGTCCTGAATAACACGATTTATGGTAGAGATTTAACGTTATATCTCACATGTGTGCCTATGCATATTTCTTTGTAGGCTAGTCTTAGTTACATTATCTTTAAACTACATTATCGCGCGTTTAGTATTGACTCCGATGACAAACAAACGTCACTTCAGGAGCGTGGATGATCGCTATATGAAATCCTACTTTCAATTTTGAAAGTTTGTAGATCATGAAAACACTGTTTATTGATTCAATGTAAGTGTTCGATTGTATTCTGAAGAATTTGTAGTTACGCATTTATACTTGAAAAATGCAATATAATTGCTTTTTGCAATGCAATGTCGCTTTAACTCTTTCAGCGCCGAATAAATTCAGAGCATGTGCAAACAACATAGATCCAGATCAGCCGTAACGCCGCGTCTGATCAGGATCTATGTTGCTTGCTATTCGGACAGGTGCTTCAGCTCCACTGTCTGAAGAGCAATCAGCATATAGCCTGATTAGACGGCATGTTCTGTTCTGTCAGATCGGGTTCTCTATTTTTTTTAACATAGTCGCTTTTATGCGACATTGGTGGTGAAAGAGTTAAGTTATGTGTTTGTTTGTTTTTTGTTTGTTCCATTAATGTCAAACCCCTTCCGGGGACCTAGATATGTTTTTCTGGACAGGCTTAGTCGACCTAAGTGGTTAACCAGTACTAAGCAATGTGTGTGAGGTGCCTTGCTCAATGACACTACATACGTGGCCTGATCGAGTATAGAACACGGGACCGTTCGATTCCAAATCTGACGCTCTACCACTGGACCATGGACGCCAAACATTGTTTAAAATCTAAGCACTTGATTTTACAGTATATGACAAAGCGTAAGTATTATAAAGCATACATCGACAGCGGGAGCCATTTTGTTCACTCTGGAACAATGCCTAGACACGAGCTTGGGCAACCAGTACACTTGCAGTATTTCCATCAATTTATTACGAATGCAACTTGTTTTTGCAAATCTTGCTGTTACGCCAATTAAATAACGTTAGTCTTAATTATATAAGACATCATGTAACATTATGCTGAAATCCAGGAAGAAACGAAACTAAATGAAATGTATGTGTCTATGTCATTTTGATAATGGAGTGGTATGTGTACATGGTCGGACAATGGGTACAGTGCACCGTGGTACATTTGTAACACCATTCCATCTGTAAGGTGCAAGAGCTGATAAACTAGATAAACAGCTGCGTAAATGCAAGTATCCATCTTAATTGTACATCGAAGGCATAGCGTAATTCTGAATCATCTTACTTATTTGTTTTATTTAGCATAGTTCATTGTTACATGTTACACGCATAAGCGACGCCTGCTGAAGAGGTCGTACACGCATAAGCGATGTAGAGGTCGTACACGCATAAGCGACGTCTGATGAAGAGGTCGTACCCGCATAAGCGACGTCTGATGAAGAGGTCGTGCCCGCATAAGCGACGTCTGATGAAGAGGTCGTGCCCGCATAAGCGACGCTTGATGAAGAAGTCGTGCTCGCATAAGTGACGGCTGATGAAGAGGTCGTGCCTGCATACGCGACGCCTGATGAAGAGGTCGTACACGCATAAGCGACGTCTGATGAAGAGGTCGTGCCGGCATAAGTGACGCTTGTTGAAGAGGTCGTGTCTGCATAAGCGACGCCTGATGAAGAGGTAGTACACGCATAAGTGACACCTGATGAAGAGAACGTCGCGTTTTGACGGTGGAAGATTGTGCAAGTGATAGTTATCCAGACATAATCCCATTCCAGAAGCTCCTCATCTCCCTGTACGTGCACCAACACAATACCTCGGTTGTCGACAAGGGACACGTTATGGTCAGTTTACGACATGATCCATTCTCTGCGAATTCGAGTCTTAACTATGACACTACTATGTTCCAGGGCTCATTTTCGTGTACCGCCGGCCGATGTTAAATTAGTTGATGCATGTGGCAGCCATTTCATCTACTCATTGATATGAGAATGCTCTGAATGCAGCATTTTGTGAATATATTGTAGTGCACACTATTCAATTGACTACGCACATTGTGTTCGAGACATAAAGAGACAAATATTCCAAAATATATCCGCATGTGAATGAAATATGATCGATCTGTTTTCCACCCATATGTAACGTCCGTGGCAGACGTTCGGATTTGGAATCGAACGGTCCCGGGTTCTATACTCGGTCAGGCCAGGTATGTAGTGTCATTGAGCAAGGCACCTCACACACATTGCTTAATACTGGTTAATCGCTTAGGTTGGCTAAGCCTGCCCAGGAAAACATGTCTAAGCCCCCGAGATGGGATTGACATCAAAGTAACATACATACATACATACCCAACAGGATATCTAGAAAAAAAGAAACACAGCTGTCGAAATAACACTGGTTAAATTGCAAGCGATCATCTCATTTCGTCTCACTCATTCCCATTTCATCAGCACTCTCACTACCACTTATATAATAATAAATGCGACATACCCAAGGCCGTTCATAAGGTACTCATACCCGTGTCTGGACCACTATGGCGTCAAATGCAGTATCCACTGATGCATCCAGGACGTCATATCAAACCGCACCCAACAAGTCGCCGCGATGACTCCAGCACAGACATCTCACTTCTGGTCACAATGTTCTGCACACTCCCGAACAACATTTCGCCTGATCCACCACTGCGCACATGTCAGCTGCATTGGGACACACTACACCACCACCGGAACATACCCACAACCATAGTGCTCTACGCAATCCTGAAGAATGTTAAGAGCATTTCAACTGATCCACCACTACGAGTATGTAAATCAACGAGAGGCCATTCCCCTACACTGCACACAGATACGGATTTAATGTAAGAAAGCTATCTGCCAGCATAGCTTCTTTCCATCCGCTATTCTCCCATTGAGCCAACTCCGCTATTTTCCTGTTGAACCAACTATGCTATTATCCTGTTGAGCCAACTCCGCTATTCTCCTGTTGAACCAACTCCACTATTCTCCTTTCGAACCAACTCCGCTATATCCCTGTTGAACCAACTCCGCTATTCTCCTGTTGAACCAACTCCACTATTCTCCTTTCGAACCAAATCCGCTATATTCCTGTTGAACCAACTCCGCTATTCTCCTGTTGAACCAACTGCGCTATTCTCATGTTGAACCAACTGCGCTATTCTCCTGTCGAACCAACTGCGCTATTCTCCTGTCGAACCAACTCCGCTATATTCCTGTTGAACCAACTCCACTATTTTCCTGTCGAACCAACTCCACTATTTTCCTGTTGAACCAACTCCGCTATTTTCCTGTCTAACCAACTCCGCTATATTCCTGTTGAACCAACTACACTATTTTCCTGTTGAACCAACTCCGCTATTCTCCTGTTGAACCAACTCCACTATTCTCCTTTCGAACCAACTCCGCTATATTCCTGTTGAACCAACTCCGCTATTCTCCTGTTGAACCAACTCCGCTATTCTCCTGTTGAACCAACTGCGCTATTCTCATGTTGAACCAACTGCGCTATTCTCCTGTCGAACCAACTGCGCTATTCTCCTGTCGAACCAACTCCGCTATATTCCTGTTGAACCAACTCCACTATTTTCCTGTCGAACCAACTCCACTATTTTCCTGTTGAGCCAACTCCACTATTTTCCTGTTTAACCAACTCCGCTATATTCCTGTTTAACCAACTCCGCTATTTTCCTGTCGAACCAACTCCACTATTTTCCGGTTGAACCAACTCCGCTATTTTCCTGTTGAACCAACTCCGCTATTCTCCTGTTGAACCAACTCCGCTATTCTCCTTTCGAACCAACTCCGCTATATTCCTGTTGAACCAACTCCGCTATTCTCCTGTTGAACCAACTCCGCTATTCTCCTGTTGAACCAACTGCGCTATTCTCATGTTGAACCAACTGCGCTATTCTCCTGTCGAACCAACTGCGCTATTCTCCTGTCGAACCAACTCCGCTATATTCCTGTTGAACCAACTCCACTATTTTCCTGTCGAACCAACTCCACTATTTTCCTGTTGAACCAACTCCGCTATTTTCCTGTTGAACCAACTCCACTATTTTCCTGTTGAACCAACTCCGCTATTCTCCTGTTGAACCAACTCCACTATTCTCCTTTCGAACCAACTCCGCTATATTCCTTTTGAACCAATTCCGCTATTCTCCTGTTGAACCAACTCCGCTATTCTCCTGTTGAACCAACTGCGCTATTCTCATGTTGAACCAACTGCGCTATTCTCCTGTCGAACCAACTGCGCTATTCTCCTGTCGAACCAACTCCGCTATATTCCTGTTGAACCAACTCCACTATTTTCTGTCGAACCAACTCCACTATTTTCCTGTTTAACCAACTCCGCTATATTCCTGTTTAACCAACTCCGCTATTTTCCTGTCGAACCAACTCCACTATTTTCCTGTTGAACCAACTCCACTATTTTCCTGTTGAACCAACTCCGCTATTCTCCTGTTGAACCAACTCCACTATTCTCCTTTCGAACCAACTCCGCTATATTCCTGTTGAACCAACTCCGCTATTCTCCTGTTGAACCAACTCCGCTATTCTCCTGTTGAACCAACTGCGCTATTCTCATGTTCAACCAACTGCGCTATTCTCCTGTCGAACCAACTGCGCTATTCTCCTGTCGAACCAACTCCGCTATATTCCTGTTGAACCAACTTCACTATTTTCCTGTCGAACCAACTCCACTATTTTCCTGTTGAACCAACTCCGCTATTTTCCTGTTTAACCAACTCCGCTATATTCCTGTTGAACCAACTACACTATTTTCCTGTTGAACCAACTCCGCTATTCTCCTGTTGAACCAACTCCACTATTCTCCTTTCGAACCAACTCCGCTATATTCCTGTTGAACCAACTCCGCTATTCTCCTGTTGAACCAACTCCACTATTCTCCTGTTGAACCAACTGCGCTATTCTCATGTTGAACCAACTGCGCTATTCTCCTGTCGAACCAACTCCGCTATTTTCCTGTTGAACCAACTCCGCTATTTTCCTGTTGAACCAACTCCACTATTTTCCTGTTTAACCAACTCCGCTATATTCCTGTTGAACCAACTACACTATTTTCCTGTCGAACCAACTCCACTATTTTCCTATTGAACAAACTCCGCTATTTTCCTGTTGAACCAACTCCGCTATATTCCTCTTGAACCAACTCCGCTATTTTCCTGTTGAACCAACTCCACTATTCTCCTTTCGAACCAACTGCGCTATATTCCTGTTGAACCAACTCCGCTATTCTCCTGTTGAACCAACTCCGCTATTCTCCTGTTGAACCAACTGCGCTATTCTCATGTTGAACCAACTGCGCTATTCTCCTGTCGAACCAACTGCCCTATTCTCCTGTCGAACCAACTCCGCTATATTCCTGTTGAACCAACTCCACTATTTTCCTGTCGAACCAACTCCACTATTTTCCTGTTGAACCAACTCCGCTATTTTCCTGTTGAACCAACTCCACTATTTTCCTGTTGAACCAACTCCGCTATTCTCCTGTTGAACCAACTCCACTATTCTCCTTTCGAACCAACTCCGCTATATTCCTGTTGAACCAACTCCGCTATATTCCTGTTGAACCAACTCCACTATTTTCCTGTCGAACCAACTCCACTATTTTCCTGTTGAGCCAACTCCACTATTTTCCTGTTTAACCAACTCCGCTATATTCCTGTTTAACCAACTCCGCTATTTTCCTGTCGAACCAACTCCACTATTTTCCTGTTGAACCAACTCCACTATTTTCCTGTTGAACCAACTCCGCTATTCTCCTGTTGAACCAACTCCACTATTCTCCTTTCGAACCAACTCCGCTATATTCCTGTTGAACCAACTCCGCTATTCTCCTGTTGAACCAACTCCGCTATTCTCCTGTTGAACCAACTGCGCTATTCTCATGTTGAACCAACTGCGCTATTCTCCTGTCGAACCAACTGCGCTATTCTCCTGTCGAACCAAATCCGCTATATTCCTGTTGAACCAACTCCACTATTTTCCTGTCGAACCAACTCCACTATTTTCCTGTTGAACCAACTCCGCTATTTTCCTGTTTAACCAACTCCGCTATATTCCTGTTGAACCAACTACACTATTTTCCTGTTGAACCAACTCCGCTATTCTCCTGTTGAACCAACTCCACTATTCTCCTTTCGAACCAACTCCGCTATATTCCTGTTGAACCAACTCCGCTATTCTCCTGTTGAACCAACTCCACTATTCTCCTGTTGAACCAACTGCGCTATTCTCATGTTGAACCAACTGCGCTATTCTCCTGTCGAACCAACTCCGCTATATTCCTGTTGAACCAACTCCACTATTTTCCTGTCGAACCAACTCCACTATTTTCCTGTTGAACCAAGTCCACTATTTTCCTGTTTAACCAACTCCGCTATATTCCTGTTGAACCAACTACACTATTTTCCTATTGAACCATCTCCGCTATTTTCCTGTTGAACCAACTCCGCTATATTCCTCTTGAACCAACTCCGCTATTTTCCTGTTTAACCAACTCCGCTATTTTCCTGTCGAACCAACTCCACTATTTTCCTGTTGAACCAACTCCACTATTCTCCTGTTGAACCAACTCCGCTATTTTCCTGTTGAACCAACTCCGCTCCGCTATCTCCTGTCGAACCAACTCCGCTATTTTCCTGTCGAACCAACTCCGCTATTTCCCTGTTGAACCAACTCCGCTATTCTCCTGTTGAACCAACTCCGCTATTTTCCTGTTGAACCAACTCCGCTATTCTCCTGTTGAACCAACTCCGCTATTCTCCTGTTGAACCAACTCCGCTATTCTCCTGTCCAACCAACTCCGTTATTCTCCTGTCGAACCAACTCCGCTATATTCCCGTTGAACCAACTCCGCTATTATCCTGTTGAACCAACTCCACTATTTTTCTGTTGAACCAACTACGCTATATTCCTGTTGAACCAACTGCGCTATTCTCCTGTTGAACCAACTCCGCTATATTCCTGTTGAACCAACTCCGCTATTTTCCTGTTTAACCAACTCCGCTATTCTCCTGTTGAACCAACTCCGCTATTTTTCTGTCGAACCAACTCCGCTATTTTCCCGTTGAACCAACTCCGCTATTATCCTGTTGAACCAACTCCACTATTTTTCTGTCGAACCAACTACGCTATATTCCTGTTGAACCAACTCCGCTATTCTCCTGTTGAACCAACTCCGCTATATTCCTGTTGAACCAACTCCGCTATTTTCCTGTTGAACCAACTCCGCTATTCTCCTGTTGAACCAACTCCGCTATTTTCCTGTCGAACCAACTCAGCTATATTCCCGTTGAACCAACTCCGCTATTATCCTGTTGAACCAACTCCACTATTTTTCTGTTGAACCAACTACGCTATATTCCTGTTGAACCAACTGCGCTATTCTCCTGTTGAACCAACTCCGCTATATTCCTGTTGAACCAACTCCGCTATTTTCCTGTTTAACCAACTCCGCTATTCTCCTGTTGAACCAACTCCGCTATATTCCTGTCGAACCAACTCCGCTATTTTCCTGTTGAACCAACTCCACTATTTTTCTGTTGAACCAACTCCGCTATATTCCTGTCGAACCAACTCCGCTATTTTCCTGTTGAACCAACTCCACTATTTTTCTGTTGAACCAACTCCGCTATTCTCCTGTCGAACCAACTGCGCTATTTTCCTGTTGAACCAACTCCACTATTTTTCTATTGAACCAACTCTGCTATTCTCCTGTCGAACCAACTCCCCTATATTCCTGTCGACCAACTACTTCCAACTGCTGTGAACCAGTCTACTCTGGAACGCTTCCAGCCGGTTCTTGTGTACTTTCTTATTATCATCGTTTGTTGAAGTATCTTAGCTTTGTCATTTATCACTTTATAAGTATACACTTCTGGAAAGTCTGCAATTGCTGAAGATGATGATGAAAATGTAATTTGGTAGAAGCATCATTAAAATTGGCAAACGTCAAAAAACGTTTTGAAAATGAAAACGAAACATTTACATTACAATTGTAAAGAAAGAATAGTTTTAAAGTGAATGTCATTGGCTGCTTAGTACAAAACTGTTTGATGTGCAACTGTAAAGTGAAGAAGCGATAAAATGTTATATTATGAAAACCAATTTAAAAACAACAACAACAACAACAACATTAGTGTAAATCTTAATATCATTAATGACTGATATATACAATAGATACTGCTCATATTGTTGCATTTATTGAGATATCGCTGTCTTTTTAACTTGGCCGATATTGTTCTGAGGTTTGGGGTTTCGGGGATAGGCAGTAAAGCATCTTATTAGTGCAGATATTAAATTTGTTTTTTCAATTCTCCTTCTTCATGTTTAGTATTCTGTTAAGTGTATTCCGTCATTTTCTTATTCAATCCAAACAATACTTTTCTTGAACGACTTACTTATATTAGTATTACACACATCGGAACAAATTGATAGAAAAGTTGACCTTTTGGAAAGGGATGTTGCTAATGTTTTCAAAACTTGTTGCCCAAATTCTTTTGCACTTTGAAAATGTCATGTATATGTATATGGATATTATCAGGTTTTATATATATTATTAATGTGACAGTAAGGTTATTGTGATTTGTAAATTGTATTGATCATTATACGAAGTTGCAATTAAATATTATTAAATCACCAATATATGTTATTACATTAAACATCTACAATATGCTTAGAACAAATACAATACCAGTAAATATAAACGCAATGCCAGCAATTACAAATACAATACCAGCAATTACAAACGCAGTGCCAGCAATTACAAATACAATACCAGCAATTACAAACACAATACCAGTATTTAAAAACGCAATGCCAGCAATTACAAATACAATAACAGCAATTACCAATACAATAACAGTAAGTACAGATACAATACCAGTAACTACAAACACAATACCAGCAATTACAAATACAATACCAGTAATTACAAATACAATACCAGTAATTACAAATACAATACCAGCAATTACAAATACAATACCAGCAATTACAAATACAATACCAGCAATTACAAATACAATACCAGCAATTACAAATACAATACCAGCAATTACAAATACAATACCAGCAATTACAAATACAATACCAGCAATTACAAATACAATACCAGTAATTACAAATACAATACCCGCAATTACAAATACAATACCAGTAATTACAAATACAATACCAGCAATTACAAATACAATACCAGTAATTACAAATACAATACCAGTAACTACAAACACAATACCCGCAATTACAAATACAATACCAGTAATTACAAATACAATACCAGCAATTACAAATACAATACCAGTAATTACAAATACAATACCAGTAACTACAAACACAATACCAGCAATTACAAATACAATACCAGTAATTACAAACACAATACCTGCAATTACAAATACAATACCAGCAATTACAAATACAATACCAGTAATTACAAATACAATACCAGTAATTACAAACACAATACCTGCAATTACAAATACAATACCAGCAATTACAAATACAATACCAGCAATTACAGATACAATACCAGTAATTACAAACACAATACCTGCAATTACAAATACAATACCAGTAATTACAAACACAATACCTGCAATTACAAATACAATACCAGTAATTACAAATACAATACCAGTAATTACAAACACAATACCAGTAATTACAAATACAATACCAGTAATTACAAACACAATACCAGTAATTACAAATACAATACCAGTAATTACAAATACAATACCAGTAATTACAAACACAATACCTGCAATTACAGATACAATACCAGCAATACAATACTAATGATAATATAATGAAGTGGATACACAAACAAATTAGCGATGAGTCTCTTTAATAATTTCTTGTGAACAAGAATCAGAAGATCTGAATTGCATAAATATGATTAGTGGTAATTTTATATATTACTATAATTATTTATTAATTATTAATTATAAATTATTATTATTATAATTATTTATTATTTTATTATATATTATTATTATTAATTTATTATATATATATAATATATATTTTTATTATTATTATTAATAATAATTATTATTAATTTATTAATTTTAATTAATTAAAATGTCTTACTTTCTTGTCCTACTGATTAGTTTAGTTTATACAAATTTATTTTAGCTCGATTGCGAAACAAGTTCTTTCAACTTATAGTAATCACTCTCGAGACCTCATTCCTGATGGAATCCATCGCCACGAGGGAGAGAAGGGGCAACGTGGAATTTAAATGCCTTTTCTAAGGGCAACATCGTAACGGTACCACTGCGCTATCACGACTTCCAACGATTGATGCATGATATATGAACTTAGCAGTATTAACAATAGATCGTTTTGAAAACCAAATTACAGCTGATCCTTAAAACACTGAAGCCCCGCTGGAGCCGTTAAGATTGTGCCCTTAGGCAAGGCATTTAAATTCCACGTTGCCTCTTCTCTCTCCCTCGTGGCGATGGATTCCATTAGGAATGAGGTCTCGAGAGTGATTAATATAAGAAATCGAGATAAAATAAATGAGTATAAACTAAAACATTGAAATTAATAAATTGATCAAAAATGCGATTAAATGGAAACTTTTGTTATACATATTGAAGATTTTTAATTATTAAGGTTTTCTACATACGGCTAATTTTGTGTGTATGTTTCCTGATATAATTATTTTCAGTTTTAATTATTACTTTTAAAATAGATGTAATTCTTATTTGGGTGAAGTTAGCAGTGATAAGTGTACATGCAAATTTTCGAGAGAAAATTTTTTTTAAAACATTTTCATACTGGCAGTGAGCAGTGGGGGAATGTACAACTGTACTAGCAGTGTATTTCAGCAGTGGGAAGTGTAATCCAGCAGTGAGTGGTATATTGTAGTTTTTACTGCAAATTTTCGAGAAAAGAAAAATAATAATAAACATTATTAAAATTTCGATGGTGTTCCATCGGTAGGTCAGACTGAAACAAATATCCTGAGACAGTTGGGCCTAACATTAATTACACGATGTTCCATCGGTATGTCAGACTGAAACAAATATCCCGAGACAGTTGGGCCTAACATTAATTACACGATGTTCCATCGGCAGGTCAGACTGAAACAAATATCCCGAGACAGTTGGGCCTAACATTAATTACACGATGTTCCATCGGCAGGTCAGACTGAACCAAATATCCCGAGACAGTTGGGCCTAACATTAATTGCATGGTGTTCCATCGGTAGATCAGACTGGACCAAATATCCCGAGACAGTTGGGCCTAACATTAATTACACGATGTTCCATTGGTAGATCAGACTGGACCAAATATCCCGAGACAGTTGGGCCTAACATTAATTACACGATGTTTCATTGGTATGTCAGACTGAACCAAATATCCCGAGACAGTTGGACCTAACATTAATTACACGGTGTTTCATCGGTATGTCAGACTGAACCAAATATCCCGAGACAGTTGGGCCTAACATTAATTACACGGTGTTTCATCGGTATGTCAGACTGGACCAAATATCCCGAGACAGTTGGGCCTAACATTAATTACACGGTGTTTCATCGGTTGGTCAGACTGAACCAAATATCCAGAGACAGTTAGGCCTAACATTAATTACACTGTGTTCCATCGGCAGGTCAGACTGAACCAAATATCCCGAGACAGTTGGGCCTAACATTAATTACACGGTGTTTCATCGGTTGGTCAGACTGAACCAAATATCCAGAGACAGTTAGGCCTAACATTAATTACACTGTGTTCCATCGGCAGGTCAGACTGGACCAAATATCCCGAAACAGTTGGGCCTAACATTAATTACACGGTGTTTCATCGGCAGGTCAGACTGAACCAAATATCCCGAGACAGTTGGGCCTAACATTAATTACACGGTGTTTCATCGGTTGGTCAGACTGAACCAAATATCCTGAGACAGTTGGGCCTAACATTAATTACACGGTGTTCCATTGGTAGATCAGACTGAACCAAATATCCCGAGACAGTTGGGCCTAACATTATTTACACGGTGTTCCATTGGTAGATCAGACTGAACCAAATATCCCGAGACAGTTGGGCCTAACATTAATTACACGGTGTTCCATCGGTATGTCAGACTGAACCAAATATCCCGAGACAGTTGGGCCTAACATTAAGTCTTCCTGGTTCTTCCAAATGACATGCATAATGGGTTAACTTTGTGCACGGTTATTTTCATCTCTCTGTTGGTCTCGTCGTTAATAATATTGATAACGTGGCAGTCGTGATAGCGCAGTGGTAGCGCGTTCGTTTCAGCTGCGAAACACCGCCCTGAGTTCGAGCCTCCGCTGGAGCCGTTACGAATAGGCAATGCATTTATTAAATTCCACATTGCCTCATGGCGATGGATTACATCAGGAATGATGTCTCGAGGGCGATTAATATAAGTTGTAAGAACTTGTTGCGCAATCGAGCTAAAATAAATGTGTATAAACTATAGCTTCATTATTGCAATGCAACATAAGTATATACCTCAATGCTTCGTGTTTATAATTATGAATTGGTGTGCGTGCGTGCGTGTGTTTACGTTTATTTATCGTCGCTACCGGTTGCCCATATTAGCGACACCTCCTGAAGAGATTAGCCATTTTAGAATAGTGGAGGATAGTGCAATGATACAGAGACCCATTCCAGAGTCTCCTCTGGTTCTTGTACGTGTACGGTGTACAGCACCGACACGAGACCTCTGCTTCAAGTCCCATCTGAAATACTGTTAATTGTATTAGGGTCAGACGAAGAATCGAACCTGCGAATTGATGAGGGTTTCACTAAGTCTCTTATATTCTAACACCGCTGCAAAAATTGCATACGACATTCTACCAAGTATAATTGATTATATATTCACTTACAAATAGATTCTGCAATATATCTGTCAGGATTAGTGCTGGTTTCTCACCTTAGTTGCGGTTTAAGATATCAGTTCGTTTTATTGTCATGTTCCAAAGTTGATTACCACGTTTATTTATCCAGTTATAGGTTGCGAGTGGGCAGAGTTGTATTACACAACATATCCAATCTTACATTACAGAGCCTTTCAACTCCCAAAATAAAAATAAAAACTAGGGGTCATGTTTCAGGGTTTGGGAAAATTGTGAAAACGAGGAAATCTTCTAAAAGAGGATACCCCTACCCAACAAAGTGAACACAAATACATCTTTTGAACACATTAGGCAAAATTAGCAATATTTTTAATCTTTGTCAAGACTTTGACCAATAAAGAGGTACTTCTCTCAAAGAGAAATAAAATTCATAGCTCTGTTTCTGGCTGTATCTACGTAAATAGCTATATTTTTCACTGTTGTAAAAATACATTTTCATGACAGGTAGTGTATAGTTTGTGTGTCTTTTGAGAACTTATGTGGCTTTAGAAGACTTCAGACTAGTTGATGTGTAGAAAAGATGTTGTATATGAATGCAGGTCATTGCAACTGAAGGTTGGTATACTGTATTATTTGTTAGACTGTGCCATGGGGTTATCTTCTAAGCTATAATATTGGACTGGAGATCGGTGAATCTAATGTTTCCCAATATAGCTAAAACAAATCTACATAAACCAATAAACCACACAGAACCTGATTATGCGGGCATCTCAATCTTCATAGCATAGTCCAATTCCCATTTAATTATATTCATTACCAAACAAATCCACTGTAATCATATACAAAGGTACTGTATTTATTATAAGCAGCAATTACCATGATGAGGTATTTTCTATAATACAAATGTACAGTTATGATCAAATACCCGTTATCACGTACATGAGTGAATTGTGATACCAATTTACAATTGCGATAAGTTCGTTTGAAGCTGAAATTCTAGTTTAATAAGAGATAATAATCCAATCAGTATAAATAAATAGCAGTTATGCTTTCACCGCTATCCACGGAATGAACCAATGGAAGCGGTGCGCATGCTGTGGACATTGCACGACCTAACCAAACATAATTATGTTACTATATGATATCTGAATATTCTAAGCAAACAGTCTTTAAATACAAGGTATTTGTAAATGGTTATTGAGGTTATTAACAGTCTTACAGATGGGACTTGATACCGAGGTCTCGTGTCGGTATGTCGGTGCTTTACACAGTACACGTAACAGAACAAGAGGAGACTCTGGAATGGGTCTCTGTCTCCATCCTCCAAAAAGCTAAAATGACTAATCTCGACAGGAGGCGTCGCTGATAAGGATAACCGGTAGCGACGATAAATAAACGCAAAACACACACAGCTGAGGTTGTACAGTCGGCAACAACTTAAACCTGGATACTACAGTGCAGTATATGGTTGTATACTCCGGTAGCGACGATAAATAAACGTAAAACACGTACCTGAGATTGCACAGTCGGCAACAACTCCAGTGAAGTGTATGGTTGTATACTTTCTTCACGAACTGTCCTTAAAATCAATCACCGTCGTGACGTCATACCTTTGTACTTGTAATATTATTAATATTGGACTGCTTACACAAACCAGAGCATTATATCAAATCCTATGCGTAAATGTACGAAATTAACAATTTTAATTAAATTAGTAAGATCTTGTAAGTGTGTGCTTTAATTAGTTTAATCATATTTTATTGTATATGTATACATAAATACAATCACAATCATACAGGTATTACATACATACACAAATGGGTTGGACCACAAGTTATAACAACATTAGATTCGGTCCTCCCCATTGTAGCTGATAAATAAGTAGTGGTTTATTTGTATGAAAGCGTACAAGAAGTGAGGATATAATTAAGAGAAGGAAAAAAACATGAAGAAAATGTGCTTTAAGTAAGATATAAGCCTCAAGCGGATCCAATATGTAAAATATTGTTACTGTATTCGGCGCTGTGTGCCTCACACAGTCCTATATTGTACATATTGGATCTTTTCGGCATATATCCTATACATATAACAAGATGTGTCAAAATCAACCCTCGCCGTGTTGTGTGTTTTACGTTTATTTATCGTCGCTATCTGTTGCCCATATGAGCGACGCCTCCTGAAGAAATTAGTCATTTTAAGTTTTTGTTTGGAGGATAGTGCAATGATACAGACAGAGACTCATTCCTCTGGTTCTTTTACGTGCACGGTGTAAAGCACCGACACGAGACCTTGATTTAAAGTCTAATCTGAAAGACTGTTAATTTTATTAGGGTCAGACGGGGGATCAAACCTGCGATCCCTGGATTACCAGTCCAGCGTGTTACCACTGGACTACATATCCGTTTGTGATAAAAATGCATTTTCATGACACGCAGTGTTTCTACATCAGGTTGTATATACGTAAATAGGCAGACTGAGTGCATCCGCTGTCGAACGTAGTCCCAATAACTAATATAGTTCATTTTTCTTTTTGATAAAAATGCATTTTCATGACAGGCAGTGATTAGTTTTTGTGTTTTGAGAAAGTATGTGACTTGAGAAGACTTCAGATTAGTTGATGTGTAGAAAAGATGTTGTATAAGAATTCAGGCCATTGCAAACTGTAGGTTGGTATACTGTACTATTTAGCGGAGGAATACAGTGTGTAAACACAGTGACGTTATTCACAGGTGAGCACTGGATATGGAAAACATTTTAATTGGAAGAGCTTTGCTCTTTTACAGTTTCATTTCATTACCTCGCAGTTTCATTTCATTACCTCGCCATAGTGGATGTGGTATCAGAAGAAGAAAAAAATTCATAACGATACGTACATTTAATGAATTTACAGAAGTTGTATTCCTACATGCATGTGTTGTTATTTGCCATCCCAAGTTGCTATATTTATGTCGGCAGTTGAAACACTTCTCTAAGATATCATATGAGCCAGTTGTGAGAGACAACTCTGTAAATCTTGTTGATTTAATAAAGTATACGAGGATATGAATTACGCCCCTTAATTTAAACATTATTTATTTCAAACAATATAACATATAGCAAACAGCATAGAGCCGTCTGATCTGACTATATGCTGTCTGCAAACGCAACTTTAATTGTGATTAGTTTATACAAATTTATTTTAGCTCGATTGCGAAACAAGTTCTTTCAACTTATATTAATCACTCTCGAGACCTCATTCCTGATGGAATCCATCGCCATGGAGGAGAGAGAAGAGGCAATGTGGAATTTAAATGCCTTGCCTAAGGGCACAATCGTAACGGCTCCAGCGGGGCTCGAACTCCGGACCTTTCGCACCTGAATGGAACGCGCATCCACTGCGCTATCACGACTTCCACAATTAATTGTGATTGACAGGGTGTGGATTAAGTGTGCTTCTTTCCTCAGTTCTTACGGATATACAACTCCACCATTCTGATTCCCAGCGCACATATTTGATTTCGTTATTCCGGCTGATGTTGTCAATATTTGAAAACAATCGGGCTATGGGCATTCACGAGATCTGAAAACAACGATAACGACCTCCCTTGCTGATACTTGAAACGTTTCGTCATAATCATATATCCAGTAATAATTATGATGGCATCCTAAGAGTCTATAATATGTCTGTGATATACAGGAGACCTATATTTATAGATCTCACGCTATACGTAATCGTGTTTAATTGGCACTCGTAGCATTGTGTGGAAATGTCACCAAAGTAAATATTCCCACAGCTGTAATTATTCGTCGGTAATTTCCAGCTGTCGTGGCTAATTTAACAGATTGTCTACCATCTGTACCAAACTGGAGTGTTTCCCTTAACATTAATACACATCAATGTGGGGTATTATTGCTGAACATTGCCTATTAAATACATAATAAAAAGTAAAAACTACAGTCTGCTCATTTATATTTCCAATCTTTCATTTCTTCTGATACCACATCCACTGTGAAAAGGTATTCAAATCAAACTGGAAAACAGTAAATATATCCTAAAATTAATGGGTTGAATAGCCAGTGCTCACCTGTGAATAACGTCACTATGATTGCACACTGTATTCCTCCGCCAAATAATACAGTATACCAACCTTCAGTTTACAATGGCCTGAATTCCTATGCGACATCTTTTCTACACATCAACTAAGCTGAAGTCTTCTCAAGTCACATAATTTCTCAAAAAACACAATCTATTCACTGCCTGTCATGAAAATGCATTTTTGCCAAAATCAAGAATGAACTATATTAGTTATTGGGACTACATTCGGAAACAGTTAACTTTTATTATTATTATACTTTATTTAACGAGATAACTCATTTAACAGAAGTCAATCTACCATGAGTCCCTTAACATATATACAAATCAAATGCAATCAAAATATAAGGACTATACCGTCGAGTTTCCGGTTTCCGTTATGATACGAAATGATCGGCATTCAACAAAACGAATCTTAAAACTACATCGTTTCTAAATGATTTGAGGACACTAGAGGATACGTGAGAACACACATTGGAATATAGTAAAGTTAAAGCTGAAAAGTAGAGAAACTATACATGTATATAATATATTATGGAATATGGTGATATGTGGAATTGGCTAGTAGAGTAGAAAATGGAATTAGACAATTAATACTAATAAATGTATCTAAAACAATGTGCAGATGTGACGTATTATTATTTTGTGATAACGACTGTGTACACTATATCATCATTACATATCAGGCTGCAAAATAAGAACTTGACTAGGAAAATGCTGAATGTTGAAGTATTTGGTCTATTATTGCCACATTGACGGCGACTAGGTTCTATGAATTAGAGAGATACTTAGTTACTACATTTGTGTGCATGCTTTCACGTTTGTGTGTGTGTGCTTTCACGTTGTTTTGGAGACATCCACGTTTGTGTGTGCGTGCTTTCACGTTGTGTTGGAGGCGTCCATGTTTGTGTGTGTGTGCTTTCATGTTGTTTTGGAGACATCCACGTTTGTGTGTGTGTGTGTGTGTGTGTGTGTGTGTGTGTGGTGTGTGTGTGTGTGTGTGTGTGTGTGTGTGTGTGTGTGTGTGTGTGTGTGTGTGTGTGTGTGTGTGTGTGTGTGTGTGTGTGTGTGTGTGTGTGTGTGTGTGTGTGTGTGTGTGTGTGTGTGTGTGTGTGTGTGTGTGTGTGTGTGTGTGTGTGTGTGTGTGTGTGTGTGTGTGTGTGTGTGTGTGTGTGTGTGTGTGTGTGTGTGTGTGTGTGTGTGTGTGTGTGTGTGTGTGTGTGTGTGTGTGTGTGTGTGTGTGTGTGTGTGTGTGTGTGTGTGTGTGTGTGTGTGTGTGTGTGTGTGTGTGTGTGTGTGTGTGTGTGTGTGTGTGTGTGTGTGTGTGTGTGTGTGTGTGTGTGTGTGTGTGTGTGTGTGTGTGTGTGTGTGTGTGTGTGTGTGTGTGTGTGTGTGTGTGTGTGTGTGTGTGTGTGTGTGTGTGTGTGTGTGGTGTGTGTGTGTGTGTGTGTGTGTGTGTGTGTGTGTGTGTGTGTGTGTGTGTGTGTGTGTGTGTGTGTGTGTGTGTGTGTGTGTGTGTGTGTGTGTGTGTGTGTGTGTGTGTGTGTGTGTGTGTGTGTGTGGTGTGGTGTGTGTGTGTGTGTGTGTGTGTGTGTGTGTGTGTGTGTGGTGTGTGTGTGTGTGTGTGTGTGTGTGTGTGTGTGTGTGTGTGTGTGTGTGTGTGTGTGTGGTGTGTGTGTGTGTGTGTGTGTGTGTGTGTGTGTGTGTGTGTGTGTGTGTGTGTGTGTGTGTGTGTGTGTGTGTGTGTGTGTGTGTGTGTGTGTGTGTGTGTGTGTGTGTGTGTGTGTGTGTGTGTGTGTGTGGTGTGTGTGTGTGTGTGTGTGTGTGTGTGTGTGTGTGTGTGTGTGTGTGTGTGTGTGTGTTTCATGTTGTGTGGAGGCGTTCACGTTGTGTGTGGGTGCTTTCATTGTGTTGGAGGCGTCCACGTTTGTGTGTGCGTGCTTTCATGTTGTGTTGGAGGCGTTCACGTTTGTGTGTGCGTGCTTTCATGTTGTGATGTATGCGTTCACGTTTGTGTGTGCGTGCTTTCATGTTGTGTTGGAGGCGTCCACGTTTGTGAGTGCGTGCTCTCATGTTGTGTTGGATGCGTTCACGTTTGTGTGTGCGTGCTTTCATGTTGTGTTGGAGGCGTTCACGTGTGTGTGTGCGTGCTTTCATGTTGTGTTGGAGGCGTTCACGTTTGTGTGTTTGTGTGCTTTCACGTTGTTTTGGAGACATCCACGTTTGTGTGTGCGTGCTTTCATGTTGTTTTGGAGACGTCCACGTTTGTGTGTGCATGCTTTCATGTTGTTTTGGAGACGTCCACGTTTGTGTGTGCGTGCTTTCATGTTGTTTTGGAGACGTCCACGTTTGTGTGTGGGTGCTTTCATGTTGTGTTGGAGGCGTCCACGTTTGTGTGTGCGTGCTTTCATGTTGTGTTGGAGGCGTTCACGTTTGTGTGTGGGTGCTTTCATGTTGTGTTGGAGGCGTCCACGTTTGTGTGTGCGTGCTTTCATGTTGTGTTGGAGGCGTTCACGTTGTGTGTGCGTGCTTTCATGTTGTGTTGGATGCGTTCACGTTTGTGTGTGCGTGCTTTCATGTTGTGTTGGAGGCGTCCACGTTTGTGAGTGCGTGCTCTCATGTTGTGTTGGATGCGTTCACGTTTGTGTGTGCGTGCTTTCATGTTGTGTTGGAGGCGTTCACGTGTGTGTGTGCGTGCTTTCATGTTGTGTTGGAGGCGTTTCACGTTTTGTGTTTGTGTGCTTTCACGTTGTTTTGGAGACATCCACGTTTGTGTGTGCGTGCTTTCATGTTGTTTTGGAGACGTCCACGTTTGTGTGTGCGTGCTTTCATGTTGTTTTGGAGACGTCCACGTTTGTGTGTGCGTGCTTTCATGTTGTTTTGGAGACGTCCACGTTTGTGTGTGCGTGCTTTCATGTTGTGTTGGATGCGTTCACGTTTGTTTGTGCGTGCTTTCATGTTGTGTTGGAGGCGTTCACGTTTGTGTGTGCGTGCTTTCATGTTGTGTTGGAGACGTTCACGTTTGGTCGGAGCACTGCTCCTCAATTCCGGCTAGATGACACTTTAATGTAATGAACAGAATACATATCCACACAAACAACACGCACATTGCAGCAAATATCTCGACAGCTTAATGCGGATGGAATCCCCCCCGCATATTGCTTGAACTTTGACATTTTCTACCCGTTCCAAGCCAGCTAAATTAACTTTGCATTTATAATTGTTATTCGGTTTCGACAAATATAGCCTCCATTTATGAATACACGAGAAATATCTCAACTAATTGCTCTACAGATATTCTCCGAGGATGCAACTGTCACGTTAATGAGAAGCCATCTGGTATCAGGTGACTGTCATCCTTATTGCTGTCGTCCTTTCTAAAGCTGCAACAAAAATAATTACATAATGTTTATGCTATTGTTTGCCTTAACTCGCATATTCTATAAATATGCATTATTACATCCGAGTACATTACGTTGGACTGGTAATCCAGGGATCGCAGGTTTCGATCCCCCGTCTGACCCTAATAAAACTAACAGTCTTTCAGATGGGACGTTAAACCGAGGTCTCGTGTCGTTGCTGTACACCGTGCACGTAAAAGAACCAGATGATACTCTGGAATGGGTTTCTGTCTGTATCATTGCACTCTCCTCCAAAAATGTAAAATGACTAATCTCTTCAGGAGGCGTCGCTCATATGGGCAACCGGTAGCGACGATAAATAAACGTAAAACACATCCGAGCAGAATAACAACACGACGTTTCGTTTAAGGTCACATTCCGGTTCAGAAAGAAGAGCTTGCACTATAAGCTGCATGCAAATGTCTCGTTTTTATATCAGCAATTTTAATAAAACAAGATAAAAGTGATCTATGCACATTCATACTTTTGCAATTGATTTGCTACAGGATAAATGGAGCCAGGAACATAGATAGAAATCAAACAGATCCTGGTGGAGGAAGCTGAAAGCAATACATTTCATTTAATAATTTATATTTATCCCCAGTTGCCCTAATATCGGTGAATACTAATTAGCGGTGATATCAGAATAAATCCAAATGAACCGCACATGCGCATTTTGTGCTATTATTTACAGTTTCCGTCCAGTTCCGCAACTGTCAATAGCAAACGCAACTTATTTTTCTACTGGTACAGTAACCTTCAATTATTCAAAACCAGTACTGTTTTCATTACTCTCGTAAATATTAGTTCATGTCGTCAATTTACAGTGCATTGATATTTGTATAGCGCCCGCCCGTCATCACATGATTGCCTTATATCACATATGTATTGCTACTGGTATAAACTTCTGAAGCGAAATTTATATATTCACCGATAATTGGTATCCCAGCGTAAATAAAAGACGGAGGTCAGTGCTGTTGCTTTCCATTTGCTATTGACTCAGTGATTATTTCTGTCTTACAAACTGATATTGCATACAATAAAATAAATATAATTATGCTTAATTGACATTATTTGCACACCATCATTTTTGAGACACAAATAGTTTGAATATAATGTTTATGTCACCGATAATCGGTATTCATAGGATATATTGGGCAGTACTGGATTTGTAACGAGTACAATGTGAGAAAGAGACACTGGTCAGTTACTCCGCACGCCCCCCCCCCTCACAAACACATACACCTCCACACCATGATTACTCTGGAGGATAAGTCCCCCCCACACACAACACACGCACGCACGCACACACGCACGCACGCACACACACACACACACACACACCTCCACACTATGATTACTCTGGAGGATAAGTCATTTAATTGGTTTCCTCTGTTTTCGTCGTGATTTCGTTTACAGAATGTTATTTTGTAGGAAACAACAGTAAAAACAAGGTGCGAATGGCCCGGAGTCCGAGCCCTACTCGATCCATTACGAGTGTGCCCTTAGGCAAGGCATTTAAATTCCACGTTGCCTCTTCTCTCTCCCTCGTGGCGATGGATTCCATCAGGACTGAGGTCTCGAGAGTGATTAATATAAGTTGTAAGAACTTGTTTCGCAATCGAGCTAAAATAAATTTGTATAAAAGTAAAAACAAAGAATTCCAACTAAAACACATAATTTCAGTTTAACTCTGACTTTATATGTCAAGGGAGGTAATAGAAAACCCGCGGATGTCGCTCATTACATGATAGTAAATCTTTGTAGAAATAGTGACAGGCATTTTAGATAGTAATATGATTTTAATGAGAGAAACGTAATAAATCGTAGTAGCAATGCAAAGCCATACTTAGGAAATGCTCAATAATCTTCTATAAAAACGGCTTTTATTTGCACCAAGCGGCTATATATAATACTTCAGCGAGAGAAATATTTATTTTATACCACCTTCCTGTCGAGACGAATATAAAACACGTATTTGAGATAGGATATTGACTTCTGTGTTTCTATTTATGTAACAGTATAACCCAACTTGATAACAAAATAGCATAAATAGTGTTTAGTGTTAGTCTGGCTAAGTTTAGCTCACCCGTTAATGCCATGTCACACTTACAAATCATCCAATGTCACACCTACACGTCCTCCAATGTCACAATTACAAATCCTCCAATGTCACATATACGTGTCCTCCAATGTCACAATTACAAATCCTCCAATGTCACATATACATGTTCTCCAATGTCACACTTACAAATCCTCCAATGTCACACTTACAAATCATCCAATGTCACACCTACACGTCCTCCAATGTCACTCTTACAAATAATCCAATGTCACACTTACAAATCCTCCAATGTCACGCATACACGTCCTCCAATGTCACTCTTACAAATCCTCCAATACCACACGTACAAATCCTCCAGTGTCACACTGACACGTCCTCCAATGTCACTCTTACATATCCTCCAATGTCACACTTACAAATCATCCAATGTCACACATACACGTCCTCCAATGTCACTCTTACAAATGCTCCAATATTACACTTACAAATCCTCCAATGTCACACATACACGTCCACCTCCAATGTCGCTCTTACCAATCCTCCAATGTCGCTCTTACAAATCCTCCAATGTCACTCTTACAAATCCTCCAATGTCACACTGACAAATCCTCCAATGTCACATCTACACGTACTCCAATGTCACACCTACACGTCCTCCAACGTCACAATTACAAATCCTCCAATGTCACACCTACACGTCCTCCAACGTCACAATTACAAATCATCCAATGTCACATCTACACGTCCTCCAATGTCACACTTACAAATCCTCCAATGTCACATATACACGTACTCCAATGTCACATCTACACATCCTCCAATGTCACAATTACAAATCATTCAATGCCACACCTACACGTCCTTCAATGTCACAATTACAAATCATTCAATGTCACACCTACATGTCCTTCAATGTCACAATTACAAATCATTCAATGCCACACCTACACGTCCTCCAACGTCACAATTACAAATCATTCAATGTCACACCTACACGTCCTTCAATGTCACAATTACAAATCATTCAATGCCACACCTATACGTCCTCCAACGTCACAATTACAAATCATTCAATGTCACACCTACACGTCCTTCAACGTCACAATTACAAATCATTCAATGCCACACCTACACGTCCTCCAACATCACAATTACAAATCATCCAATGTCACATATACATGTCCTCCAATGTCACACTTACAAATCATCCAATGCCACACCTATACGTCCCTCAATGTCACACATACATGTCCTTCAATGTCACAATTACGAATCATTCAATGCCACACCTACACGTCCTCCACTGTCACAATTACAAATCACCCAATGTCACATTTACACGTCCTCCAATGTCACAATTACAAATCATCCAATGTCACATATACACGTCCTCCAATGTCACAATTACAAATCCTCCAATGTCACATATACACGTCCTCCAATGTCACACTTACAAATCATCCAATGTCACACCTACACGTCCTTCAATGTCACAATTACAAATCCTCCAATGCCACACCTACACGTCCTTCAATGCCACACCTACACGTCCTTCAATGCCACACCTGCACGTCCTTCAATGTCACACTTACAAATCATTCAATGCCACACCTACACGTCCTTCAATGTCACACCTACACGTCCTCCAATGTCACACTTACAAACCCTCCAATGCCACACAAACACGTCCTTCAATGTCACAATTACACGTCCTCCAATGTCACACCTACAAATCCTCTAATGGTACACCTACACATCCTCAATGTTACACCTACAATTCCTCCAATGTTACACCTAAAAATCCTCCAATGTCACACCTATAAATCCTCCAATATCACACATACATGTACTCCAATGTCACACATACAAGTCATCCAATATCACACCTACAAGTCCTCCAATGTTACACATACAAGTCCTCCAATGTTACACTTACAAGTCATCCAGTGTCACACCTACAAGTCCTCCAATGTTACACCTACAAGTCCTCCAGTGTCACACCTACACATCCTCCAATGTTACACCTACACGTCCTCCAATGTCACACATACAAGTCCTCCAATGTCACACATACAAGTCCTCCAATGTCACACCTACAAGTCCTCCAATGTCCCACATGCAAGTCCTCCAATGTTACACCTACAAGTCCTCCAATGTCACACATGCAAGTCCTCCAATGTTACACCTACAAGTCCTCCAATGTCACACATACAAGTCCTCCAATGTCACACCTACAAGTCCTCCAATGTCACACATACAAGTCCTCCAATGTCACACATACAAGTCCTCCAATGACGTTCGTAACACGACGCAAACATTGCGTAAAACGTGGCAAAAACGCCAGCGTGATGACCAATTGGTACGTGAACTTACTTAGAACGTAGAACGCAAACTAACGCCATTGAACGCTGATACGTAAGGTTTGTTCTTGATTTAACGGATTCATGAGACAGACACAAATCTGCGTTACACGTCAGCTCTATGAATATAAACAACCAATTTAGATTAGGCAGTCAGATTGTATATTCTCTAACTGTTGTTTCATTACATATTTGGCATCACACTAATAATTATGTTCTGGAGTATAATATCAAACGTGTCGTTCTGTTACTATATGAATAGTGGGTGTGTATGAGTCCGTACGTGCAACAGCTGTTGATCTCGTTTCGCCATACCTCACTTTTTTTAAATCTTAAAATCGAGTACGCTATTTTAAAATCGAGTAGACCGGCAGTTTTGGAAAAGAAAATGGCGTTTCGTTAGTAATAATTTGCTGCTAAACGTTTTTCATTTATTTATTACATGGTTTATCATGTTTAAATGAATAGCTTTGTGACTTGTACTTTATCATCAGTTATATTGTATAATCATGGACAGTGTTGGCAGACAACATTCGAGGACGAATGTCAAACGATTGCTCTGAGCAAGACATCAACAATTATCAATCAGAATGAATATGATCAAATCATAGTATAATTAAGAGATAGGACAAATGTCTTAACTTCTTGGCCATACGCGGTCTCAGTTTAGATACAAGGTATGTAAAAATGAATTGTTGTATTTTTTAAGACTCGCTAATTAGCTACCTATGGAGTGAACAACTGAACATGCGTCTAAGATATATCTACCTTCCCCTAATATCAAACATATTTAGATTACACCAACTTGCTAAATGCTCCACGTAGGCGAGACATTTATATAAGATTGTATTTATCTTGTTTTCGAATCCTTTCTTATCTTCCTACAACCTGTGTGTTTACAAGATACAAAATTAATTTTGATTTAACAATGAACATTAGCTATGCATAGCTATTAACCGACATACAATTTCCATTATGCTCTTTAAACAAAAGAAGAACAATAAATAAAGTTTAAACTAATATCAAGCCCCTCGCGGGGATGTAGACATGTTGCGCGTCAAATCCCCACAATGACGTAGACATGTTGCGCGTCAACCACAAAGAAGTTAAAAGGATGAATGCAAAGTATAAGAATGTAATGAAAAATAAGTTGGGTTAAGAGCAGCTGGGCAAAACAACAGTTAGTAGAGGATGGCATGATCAATACAGCAAACATGGCCGAATTGAATTGCTCTATGGTAGGGAGATGGACAATGTCCGTGTGGAGGTCGTTTCAATAATAAAGGGTACTTGTAAAAAAGGAAAACTTGTATTAGTGTGTAGTTGCTGTAAGTATGCAATTGCTATTGGCAGTGGCATGCGGGGGTATTTTTCAATGGGGATAGCAACCAGACCATTATGAATTGTATACATAAGGGATAACCTATTGTCCATACGCCATAAATCTATGCTGCGTAGATTTAGGGAATGGAGCATGTCTGTAACACTAGCGGTACACTAAAAGTCAGCCTTTATCAAACGGACTGCTTGCTCTTCGCTGGACACAATCAACTTGACCTATCAGTGTCTAACAGAGTCTGGTAAGCCATGGGCATAATGGATTCAGAATTGACCTGGATATTTCTACGTAGAATATATATGTTTAGTTAGCTTTCTTTGTTGACCTATATGTGTTAGCGTCCCGCGACAGCTTATTTGATATATTAAGTAGGAGATTATATTGACGTGGATAACTTGGAGGGGTTAAATTCTATGTCCCACTTCATCTCCCACTCTTCTAACCTCTTAAGAATAATATCGTTTTGGAGTGTGACAGACTCGTTTGCGGATATAGTGATAGACTTTGGAACTTATGTTTTGTGTGAGGTCGTTTATATAAGCTGGTAATAGCAGTGGTCCAAGTATGGATCCCTGTGGAACTCCATAAGACACAGGAATGGGTTCTGAACGGATATCATTAAGGACAACTGACTGGAGTGTGTATCTAGAAGCCTCTTTATCCACCTTAATGTTTGACATTTGACTCCATAATGACGATTTTAGTAGTATTTTCTCTTCATGAACCTTATCGAAAGCCTTACCGACATCTAATAGGGAATGTATACTGTGGTTTGTGAAGTGTTTTGCTGTCGAAGAGGCAACAATACATGTATGTTCTAAAACCTTGCATAGAACACATATCAATGATAATATGCATGTTGTTGGACGGTTTTGAGTTGTCACCTTTTGTGTAATTGGGAGTAACAGTTGCTGACTTCCGCAATGATCCTCCAAGGGATTGTTTACCACTTCAAGGATAGGGGACAGGTCTTTAGACAATATTTTAATTATGATTCGCGTAATTTGGTCAGGAACACTAGTCTTATGGAGGTTGAGGTTATTGAGAAGTTTCTCTATTCCATTTGAACTGACTGTAATCTCCTCCATGTGTGTGATGGTTTGACCATTCAGGTTTCCATGTGTGTCCTGGATTGTTATTTTACAAAGGGAGGTAAGTCTAAGTGGGGATTTGGTGCTACAGACAGACTGAAATTGCATGTTCAGTGCAGATGCCATATCAGCTTCTGCTTGTACTGTTGTATGATGGTGATAAAATATCTTATTTCAGTGTCCTGAATAAAATAACGACAACAATGCAATAATATTATGAATCCATTATTGTTTTATGAAATTGTGTGTACTTGAATATCAGGACTGCAATTAAACAGTAGACACTATTTCCTAACCAATATGTGACTGTGTCTGTTTATATGAAATACATTGGAAGTTTCTTACGGAGATTGGTGCACCAAGTACTGGTTAACCGCTGGAGCACAAGCCTTCTGTACAACTAGACTATTTCCGCAAAGGCCTTCCAAACTGTTTACACATTGGTGGCCCCGACAACTCCAATGAACTGGAACTTTATTTGTCTAAACGTTTGTGATATTATCAAATACTATCCTACCAAGGGAAAGTAGCACATCTTCTAACTGGCTTAAACATACTTATTCTAGATTATAGAACATAATTTACAACCATAAGCACAATTAAGTAGGGCGAAATAAAAACGAAAAGCTTGTTGGATTTATCTCCAATCGACAATCGGTATGGCGATATATATATATAATTCTAACGATTATGTAACATGTCCATGTCAAAACAAGGGACTGGCTTATTAAAACATCATAACAATTATGAATTTTGTATAGTGCCACGTGTAATAGAATGAGATAAACTACATTCACCTATATATATATATATATATATATATATATGTGCATGAATTTTGTTTACATATAGAGCGTTGGACTATTTTAAAATTAGGCACATAATTTTAAGATTTCAAAAATGGGCTGTCTCTATTTTAAAATCGTGACAATCAGTAAATCGAGTATGACATATATAGGACATTTAAGATGAAATTATCGAATGGACACTGAATTTGTCTTTCAAACTAATCTCAGTTTCTACATGTATTCTCAGGAGTAGCCTTAAATTGAACATAAATGTAAAATAGGTTTTGAAATTTAGTTTTGACATTTTATGCACATGTTTTGAAACACAGTACTTGAAAATGCAATTTTGATATTAGGATAATATCGGGTACCAAGCATTTTCTTTCTAACTTGTCACTCATTTTTCAACAACGTGTTGCAAGAAAAGTATCAAATGGAACATACTGTAAATATCATACAAATTGATTTGAGGTTTAGATTTTTGACTTCAGTAGACATATCTATATAGCAAGTTACACATAAGATGATGATGATGATGATTGAGCTTATTTACCCTCGCCTCCGGCGAACCATATGGGCGAACGTAACATAAGATAGTTGCTATATTACTTATATGGTTCACGTGATAATGCGAGAAGTAGTGTGATTTCCGGTCTTCTAACCTAGGTCGTTCTTGGACATGTCACCATGGCTGCTCTTCATGAGATACATATATACTAGCAATATACGCACATTGATGTAAAAGTGTACCATTTAGATTTGCGACCAACGTAGACCCAGATCAGCATACGCACCAATGCTGTCTGCCCAGGTGTGTTTATCTCAAGCATTCATACTGGGGTGTGTGTGGGGGGGGGGGGGTTCTTGGGTGATAGAGAATCCTCAAGTCCCCAATTCCAAATATGCTAATCACAAAGACTTAAAATTATATGCTCAGTATTTCCAGCCCAGTCCTTTTTATCACATTTCTTGGGGGAATACCTCGTAACCCCTCTCAAAATGCTGATTGGATAGTCTAGTTGTGATAAAATCTATTATTGGTAATACAAATGACTTAGGAAATCTGAGCAATGTGCAGGCGCGTAGCTGCCATTAGGCCAAAAGGCCCGGGCCTGCACATCATTTTGACAAACAAAAATATATAGAATTGTTATTGCTTTTGATGTACATGTATAGCTAAGCAGAACAGTGTATTGTCATGTTTATTTGTTATAAAAACGTGTCCGAATTTGTCTTTTAAATGCCGCAGAATTCGGGAAATTGCATCATAAAAAACACAAAATTCTTTACCCGGGACTGCACATAATTTGCCTCCTGGCTACGCCCCTGATGTGTGCTCAGTATTTGCTGGAAATGCAGGAAATGGCGTGTCAGAGCATCTGCATTTCAAAATGTTTCGAGGGTGGCATGCCCCCAGGACCGCCTAAGCAGCATCAGGCTCATTAGGCCCTCCCAAACGCGTCTGCCACCTTTTAACAATTCTAAATACGGATTTCATTTCACACCCATCTGCTTCAAACCTGGCTATGGCCCTGATAACAGTGCAACAATGTTTCATAATTATTTGTTTGCATGACAAGTGTTGCTTTACAGGCTTTTTAATGTTTTAAAATGTATTTATTTAAATTGCGAAACAAGCTTTAGCAACTTATATTAATCACGCTCGTTGGCACGGATGAAAGCGTATACTTATGTGGTCAGTGATGTGGGGGGAAACCGGAGTACACGGAGAAAAGCCACCTTCCGGTCTTCCGGAGACCACAGTACCATATCACATACTTCCAGGTTGTTGGTGTTGTTGTTAATTTCAACTGAAATTGTAATCTGTTTTATTGAACAGCTGGAAAGTCAAACCGTATCGAAAGCTTTCTATATATCACAGAATAGCAGGCATGTCGGAATCTAGTTGAAACTCTATCGAAAGCTTTCTATATATCACAGAATAGTAGGCATGTAGGAATCTAGTTGTCAAACCCTATCGAAAGCTTTCTATATATCACAGAATAGTAGGCATGTAGGAATCTAGTTGTCAAACCCTATCGAAAGCTTTCTATATATCACAGAATAGCAGGCATGTAGGAATCTAGTTGTCAAACCCTTGTATCACTTGATGATACATATATTTTATTAGAAATTGGTAACTCATAAATCTCCCTGGTATATATCCACATTCGTTTTTATAAATTAAGTTATTAAAATCAAATTGTTGTATATTTGCGTATAAACATCGAGTTCGATACACTTTACTACACAACATATATTTATAGCTATAGGCCGGAGCTAAGACGATATATTTCGATTAGTGTTTTTAAAAAATGGCATAACATTCGCAGTTTCGATGTGGATTGGGGAGTCCGCATGCTGCATAGCAACACCAAAGTAGTCTCAATCGATATACACATATGAATATTTTATTCGGCATAGATACAGATATGTAGACTCCTGTCAAGTAACTATAATTTAATTCAGCCAATTAGGAACAGTGTACATAATGAAAATGAAATTACTTTAAAGCGACACTATATCGGTGAAAACGCAAATGTCTGCAGAATGTAATTTGCTATTATATGGTATAATTTTTTCCAAATAATTGCCTCAAAAACTGAGTATTTCAACAAATAAACAAACAACGTATACGCGGTTTGTTGACATAACACAATAATGTAAATAGGGTCGACATTCATGCGTAATACAACACGTTTATCCTGAATAACACGAGGTATAGTACATATTAAACCGTGATATATCACATGTGTGGCTATTCATATTTATGTGTAGACTAATCTTAGTTAAATTATCTCTAATCGAAAGTATCGCATGTAAGTATTGACTCCAATGACAAACACACGTCAATTCAGGAGCGCGGATGGCCCTTATATGAAATCCTAATTTCACTTTTGAAAGTTTGTATACCACAAAACACTGTTTATTGATTCAATGTTAGTGTTCGAATGTATTCAGAAGAATGTGTAGTAGCTATGCATTTATATGTGAGCAAATGCATTTTATTTGCTTTTTGCAATGCAGTGTCGCTTTAAACAGGTGTACGCTTAAGATGTAAACTTAATTAAGCCACATATGTTATGCAGTATGTGCCATAACTTGGAAGATACATTATTGTCTTCATTGATAATGGATTAGTTCTCTCACGCTGTTCATCAGCAGTCTTATAGAACCACATAAATCTCATCCTGGAATCGCTACAAATGCCGTGTAAGGGTTAAATAATTGAATATAACGTGCTATATATCATTAACAGACACAGGAACAATTGGAAACCTTACCAAATGCGTAGGTAGTGGTATCGTAGGGCATCAGGTGTATGTTTATGAGAATGAAAGTGAAGTTCCATTGATAAATACTAGTACCAGGTTATTATACATTAACCAATGTTATTATGCATGCTGCAGGTTTCGAACGCGCTCAGCTACGGCGACGTCGCCTCTAACCAATCTGCAGCTGTGCTACAGCAGTAACATACAGATGGTTAAGCAGTTAAGCAAATAGCACTGATCACAGATTGTCCATGTATCTCACTGATCACAGATTGTCCATGCATCTCACTGATCACTGATTGTCCATGTATCTCACTGATCACAGATTCCATGCAACTCACAGATCACAGATTGTCCATGCATCACTGATTGTCCATGTATCTCACTGATCACAGATTGTCCATGCAACTCACAGATCACAGATTGTCCATGTATCTCACTGATCACAGATTGTCCATGCAACTTACAGATCACAGATTGTCCATGCAACTTACAGATCACAGATTGTCCATGTATCTCACTGATGCCAGATTGTCCATGCAACTTACAGATCACAGATTGTCCATGTATCTCACTGATCACATATTGTCCATGTATCTCACTGATCACAGATTGTCCATGTATCTCACAGATCACAGATTGCCCATGTATCTCACTAATCACAGATTGTCCATGTATCTCACTAATCACAGATTGTCCATGCAACTTACAGATCACAGATTGTCCATGTATCTCACTGATCACAGATTGCCCATGTATCTCACTAATCACAGATTGTCCATGTATCTCACTAATCACAGATTGTCCATGCAACTTACAGATCACAGATTGTCCATGCAACTTACAGATCACAGATTGTCCATGTATCTCACTGATCACAGATTGTCCATGTATCTCACTGATCACAGATTGTCCATGTATCTCACTGATCACAGATTGTCCATGTATCTCACTGATCACAGATTGTCCATGTATCTCACTGATCACAGATTGTCCATGTATCTCACTGATCACAGATTGTCCATGTATCTCACAGATCACAGATTGCCCATGTATCTCACTAATCACAGATTGTCCATGTATCTCACTAATCACAGATTGTCCATGCAACTTACAGATCACAGATTGTCCATGTATCTCACTGATCACAGATTGCCCATGTATCTCACTGATCACAGATTGTCCATGTATCTCACTGATCACAGATTGTCCATGCAACTCACAGAACACAGATTGTCCATATATCTCACTGATCACAGATTGTCCATGTATCTCACTAATCACAGATTGTCCATGTAACTTACAGATCACAGATTGTCCATGTATCTCATTGATGCCAGATTGTCCATGCAACTTACAGATCACAGATTGTCCATGCAACTTACAGATCACAGATTGTCCATGTATCTCACTGATCACATATTGTCCATGTATCTCACTGATCACAGATTGTCCATGTATCTCACAGATCACAGATTGCCCATGTATCTCACTAATCACAGATTGTCCATGTATCTCACTAATCACAGATTGTCCATGCAACTTACAGATCACAGATTGTCCATGTATCTCACTGATCACAGATTGCCCATGTATCTCACTGATCACAGATTGTCCATGTATCTCACTGATCACAGATTGTCCATGCAACTCACAGATCACAGATTGTCCATGTATCTCACTAATCACAGATTGTCCATGTAACTTACAGATCACATATTGTCCATGTATCTCATTGATGCCAGATTGTCCATGTATCTCACTAATCACAGATTGTCCATGCAACTTACAGATCACAGATTGTCCATGTATCTCACTAATCACAGATTGTCCATGCAACTTACAGATCACAGATTGTCCATGTATCTCACTGATCACAGATTGTCCATGTATCTCACTGATCACAGATTGTCCATGTATCTCACTGATGCCAGATTGTCCATGCAACTTACAGATCACAGATTGTCCATGTATCTCACTGATGCCAGATTGTCCATGCAACTTACAGATCACAGATTGTCCATGCAACTTACAGATCATAGATTGTCCATGTATCTCACTGATGCCAGATTGTCCATGCAACTTACAGATCACAGATTGTCCATGTATCTCACTGATCACAGATTGTCCATGTATCTCACTGATCACAGATTGTCCATGTATCTCATTGATCACAGATTGTCCATGCAACTCACAGATCACAGATTGTCCATGCAACTTACAGATCATAGATTGTCCATGTATCTCACTGATGCCAGATTGTCCATGCAACTTACAGATCACAGATTGTCCATGTATCTCACTGATCACAGATTGTCCATGTATCTCACTGATCACAGATTGTCCATGTATCTCATTGATCACAGATTGTCCATGCAACTTACAGATCACAGATTGTCCATGTATCTCACTGATCACAGATTGTCCATGTATCTCACTGATCACAGATTGTCCATGTATCTCATTGATCACAGATTGTCCATGCAACTCACAGATCACAGATTGTCCATGTATCTCACTGATCACAGACTGTCCATGTATCTCACTGATGCCAGATTGTCCATACAACTTACAGATCACAGATTGACCATGCACGTCACTAATCACAGATTGTCCATGTATTTCACTAATCACAGATCGTCCATACAACTTACAGATCACAGATTGTCCACGTATCTCACTAATCACAGATTGTCCATGCAACTTACAGATCACATATTGTCCATGTATCTCACTGATGCCAGATTGTCCATACAACTTACAGATCACAGATTGACCATGCACGTCACTAATCACAGATTGTCCATGTATTTCACTAATCACAGATTGTCCATACAACTTACAGATCACATATTGTCCATGTATCTCACTGATGCCAGATTGTCCATACAACTTACAGATCACAGATTGTCCATGTATCTCACTAATCACAGATTGTCCATGTATTTCACTAATCACAGATCGTCCATGCAACTCATTGATGACAAATTGTCCATGCATCGCACCGATGCGATATCAACATGTAGAATATTATCATGGATTTTTTCCCCTCCAAATTCGTTCCTTTATACTACCTCTCAAATGAGGTCTTCCTGTTTAGTTTCTCATCCAGTAGATCTCCACAGATATTGCCGAAGACGTGTGCAAATATATAAATTAAATATCAACGGAAGTAAATGAAGATAAGATAATTAACCATTTCAATACCACATACCTCTAAATAGGCATACAAAAAGTGTAGATCCAGATCTGCACTTTCTGCCGGTAAGATCACTAGTTTTAGACACAATTACCATTTTGATATATGAACTGGTCCAAATGTAATGAATTGGCCTGAAAATAGCATAGACCAGTCCATGTCAGTTACTTGGTGTTGAATGGGTTAAACACTTGTTTTTAATTTAAAACCAAATTTCAGACACCAACCTCAGCGACATTCACGTCATGCACACGATACGTAGACACCACGTCATGCTATCTACTTTTCAGAAAGCTTGAGACTAGAGCAATGTGGTATACCATCGAACACATACCTTACAAATATGTTGTATTCAGTATTCCAAATATGCGTGTGCAAATAAGATACGTTTCACGCAAACGCTGAACCTTATTGATTACTTTAAAATGGCAACCTACACATATCCGCATTTCCTCCACACAAAATTACTCCAATATTTTTCAAATCTGGATCCAGTTTCTCTAAGTCACGTGACATTGCTGCGGCAACGGCAGTTCCGGTAGACGGTTCAATTACCAGCTGGAAATAATATCAACATGATGTTAGGCCATAATAAAATATTTCCTAGATTTTCATCCCCGCCCGCCCTCGTTTTTAGGGCCCGCCCCGATTTTTTTTATTACTATTTGAAAAAAAAAAAAAACAATCTTGTCAAGTTGAATCTTGTCAAAACACCATTTTATCAGCATAAATATCGATATCCTGAAAATATAAAATAAAATTTCACCCCCCGCCCCCATTTTCAAAAAAATTTGGATGATATCTAGGATTTATTTTATTATGGCCTTAGGTAGGTTAGATAATTCCTCAATGCTGTTACATGGTTCGCCGGAGGCGAGGGTAAATAAGCTCAATCGTCGAATACTGGCCGCCCACATGGTTCGCCGGAGGCGAGGGTAAATAAGCTCAATCGTCGAATACTGGGCGCCCACATGGTTCGCCGGAGACGAGGGTAAATATGCTCAATCGTCGAATACTGGGCGCCCACATGGTTCGCCGGAGGCGAGGGTAAATAAGCTCAATCGTCGAATACTGGCCGCCCACATGGTTCGCCGGAGGCGAGGGTAAATAAGCTCAATCGTCGAATACTGGCCGCGACAGGTGAGGGATCATACAATCTTGAACAAACGTCTAACACCAACGGCAACTGAACACTAACTGACCAGTGACGTAAAATATTCACTCAGATATGCTCCACTGGTCAGTGAACGAAAGGTCAAAGGGGAACTCGTTTAATTATGACCTTTTCGTATAAAAGTGTTTGATTTTAAACAAATTAGAAAACACATTAATTTACTGAATTGTCGTCTGCGATGATGACGATTAAGATTATTTACCCTCACCACTGACGAACCATGTGGGCGAGCATGTGTATACCATTAACTTGCATGTTGGGTACAATATAGGCTTTACATAGTTCAAATAAGTGTAGCAGACGTATTTTCAGTGCTTTTTATTATTTGTATCTGAGATCTCTGGAAATAATGGCATGGAATTTCACTACTTAAAACTTATTTGACCTTTAATTTCACCACCAGGGTGCAAATAGTTAATATTACCCAGAATGCAAATACTGTCTACATCCGTTATGTCGAATTATGTCGGACCGAACAAAATACGTCGACATAACCGAAGATTAACGTAACGAAATTCGATATAAACGGAGCAGTTATATGTAAAATGATAGTGTCTGAAACGGGACTTTGATCGGACTTCGAGATAACCGGAGAATTCGACATAACCGAATTTGACATAACGGGTGTAGACGGGTAATGACACTACCACCTTGCCTTTAGATATACTGTACTAACCTTCATATTTTCGAATCCATATTTCATTGCCATTGTTATTTCCTCGTCATTCTGCGAGAGAGAATAAACGTATTGTTCTTCGAATATAATTATTACCTCTGCATGAAGAACGTGTACTAGATAGTTTAAACTTTATTTATTTTACAACGATTGTGAAGCAAGTTTTAACAACTTATATTAATCACTCTCGTTGGCGCGGATGAGAGTGTAAACGTGGTCATTCGTTTGGACGGAAACCGTAGAAAACCCACCTGTCTTAGCTGGTGACCACCGTACAATCTCACATACTTCCCGGTCCGAGGTGAGAAGCGATCGCTCTAACCACTGCGCTAATCGGACATCTATTTGTACTATATAAAGCTTGTAATTATGTCAAATGTGTGGGTTTTTTTATATATCTCAATCATATTTTCATACAGTATGTGACAGGGTGATAATATGTGCAGCCTTTCGCTTACAACTCGAACACACGCTCCTCCGACTGAGCTAGCCGGGCTGATGTACACATGATATCCCAATGGTTACTAAGTCCGTACCGCGCCATGTATATAAAAGTAAGCAAACATGGGTGGAGTCACAGACGGATCTGTCGTCCAGTGGTAGCACGCTGGACTGGTAATCCAGGGATCGCAGGTTCTGACCCTAATACAATTAACAGTCTTTCAGATGGGACGTTAAACCGAGGTCTCGTGTCGATGTTTTACGCCGTGCATGTAAAAGAACCAGATGAGACTCTGGAATGTGTATCTGTCTGTATCATTGCACTATTCTCCAACATCTAAAACGACTAATCTCTTCAGGATGCGTCGCTCATATGGGCAACCGGTAGCGACGATAAATAAACGTAACCGCACACCATTCGTTAGCGAGTTCACATGGATGTAGGAGAACCGTGAGAGACTGCACACTTTCTAGAAAAAAGTTTCATGAGCATGCCCAGCGAACAGTCCATAAGAACGGGTTATTGACCCGAGGATGTAGCCAACTATAGCCGCATCACAAGCTGCCGGCTTTGTACAATGGATCTCGACAGCCGCACAATGTTAGATGAGTTATTTGTCAAAAGGTTAAAACGACGTCACTAGTAGCGATAACGAGGTCGTTCGGATGTAGTCCATGGTTACTAAGATCGTTCTCGAGACCCATATGAACTCGCCCATGATTTCTGCAAATAATATTAACGTTTACAAGTAAAGCACACTCGCTCGTTGTCATCATTATATCCACCAAACCACTCGCGGTGATGTAATCACGTTCCTCATATAAGGGTCATCCACCAAACCCCTGGCGGTGATGTAATCACGTTCCTCGTATAAGGTCATCCACCAAACCCCTCGCGGTGATGTAATCACGTTCCTCATATAAGGTCATCCACCAAACCCCTCGCGGTGATGTAATCACGTTCCTCATATAAGGTCATCCACCAAACCCCTCGCGGTGATGTAATCACGTTCCTCGTATAAGGTCATCCACAAACCCCTCGCGGTGATGTAATCACGTTCCTCGTATAAGGTCATCCACTAAACCCCTCGCGGTGATGTAATCACGTTCCTCGTATAAGGTCATCCACTAAACCCCTCGCGGTGATGTAATCACGTTCCTCGTATAAGGTCATCCACTAAACCCCTCGCGGTGATGTAATCACGTTCCTCATATAAGGTCATCCACTAAACCCCTCGCGGTGATGTAATCACGTTCCTCGTATAAGGTCTAGTTCATTATATCCACTAAACCCCTCGCGGTGATGTAATCACGTTCCTCATATAAGGTCTAGTTCATTCTATCCACTAAACCCCTCGCGGTGATGTAATCACGTTCCTCATATAAGGTCATCCACCAAACCCCTGGCGGTGATGTAATCACGTTCCTCATATAAGGTCATCCACTAAACCCCTCGCGGTGATGTAATCACGTTCCTCATATAAGGTCTAGTTCATTCTATCCACTAAACCCCTCGCGGTGATGTAATCACGTTCCTCATATAAGGTCTAGTTCATTATATCCACTAAACCCTCGCGGTGATGTAATCACGTTCCTCATATAAGGTCATCCACCAAACCCCTCGCGGTGATGTAATCACGTTCATAGTATAAGGTCATCCACCAAACCCCTCGCGGTGATGTAATCACGTTCCTCGTATAAGGTCATCCACTAAACCCCTCGCGGTGATGTAATCACGTTCCTCATATAAGGTCATCCACCAAACCCCTCGCGGTGATGTAATCACGTTCCTCATATAAGGTCTAGTTCATTCCATCCACTAAACCCCTCGCGGTGATGTAATCACGTTCCTCATATAAGGTCTAGTTCATTCCATCCACTAAACCCCTCGCGGTGATGTAATCACGTTCCTCATATAAGGTCTAGTTCATTCCATCCACTAAACTCCTCGCGGTGATGTAATCACGTTCCTCATATAAGGTCTAGTTCATTCCTTCCACTAAACCCCTCACAGTGACGTAATCACGTTCCTCATATAAGGTCTAGTTCATTAATTGATATTGGCTTTCCCCGTTTATAGGTAGTGCCTATTTCATATTATTTAGACCACTCATAACAGTAATAAACACGTCCATGTATAAGGCAAAAATAACGGTAAATGTTTTGAGTGATATATACGTCAACAGAGAGGGAGGGACGGAGGAAGGGAATGTCGAATTATTGCATATGTGGATGCAACTAGATTGTGGAAGGTCGGTGGTGCTATCTGTTTCCCCGCCCATTTTCGTGTCTGCCTCCATCAATAACAACTGGAGAGTCGGCACATAACATTAGTTTATACAAATTTATTTTAGCTCGATTGCGAAACAAGTTATTTCAACTTATATAAATCGCTCTCGAGACCTCATTCCTGATGGAATCCATCGCCACGAGGGAGAGAGAAGAGGCAACGTGGAATTTAAATGCCTTGCCTAAGGGCACAATCGTAACGGCTCCAGTGGGGCTCGAACTCCGGACCTTTCGCACCTGAAGCGAACACGCATCCACTGCGCTATCACGACTTCCGCACATAACCTTAGCTGTCCGTGTACATTTGAAAGATAAAACAACACAAATATCGAATGTCTAATATAAACATATCATTAACACGACGTCGTGGTAATGTATGGGAACATCAAGGTAAAACATCAAACTCAACTTACTACTGTAAACACGTGCTTCTCAGCATAGTTTAAGATGATTGTAATGTATGGGAACATCGAAGTAAAACATCAAACTCAACTTACTACTGTAAACACGTGCTTCTCAGCATAGTTTAAGATGATTGTAATGTATGGGAACATCAAGGTAAAACATCAAACTCAACTTACTACTGTAAACACGTGCTTCTCAGCATAGTTTAAGATGATTGTAATGTATGGGAACATCAAGGTAAAACATCAAACTCAACTTACTACTGTAAACACGTGCTTCTCAGCATAGTTTAAGATGATTGTAATGTATGGGAACATCAAGGTAAAACATCAAACTCAACTTACTACTGTAAACACGTGCTTCTCAGCATAGTTTAAGATGATTGTAATGTATGGGAACATCAAGGTAAAACATCAAACTCAACTTACTACTGTAAACACGTGCTTCTCAGCATAGTTTAAGATGATTGTAATGTATGGGAACATCAAGGTAAAACATCAAACTCAACTTACTACTGTAAACACGTGCTTCTCAGCATAGTTTAAGATGATTGTAATGTATGGAACATCAAGGTAAAACATCAAACTCAACTTACTACTGTAAACACGTGCTTCTCAGCAAAAAAAAAACACAAAAAACACAAACCAACACACAAACACATAGTTTAAGATGATTGTAATGTATGGGAACATCAAGGTAAAACATCAAACTCAACTTACTACTGTAAACACGTGCTTCTCAGCATAGTTTAAGATGATTGTAATGTATGGGAACATCAAGGTAAAACATCAAACTCAACTTACTACTGTAAACATCAGCATAGTTTAAGATGATTGTAATGTATGGGAACATCAAGGTAAAACATCAACTCAACTTACTACTGTAAACACGTGCTTCTCAGCATAGTTTAAGATGATTGTAATGTATGGGAACATCAAGGTAAAACATCAAACTCAACTTACTACTGTAAACACGTGCTTCTCAGCATAGTTTAAGATGATTGTAATGTATGGGAACATCAAGGTAAAACATCAAACTCAACTTACTACTGTAAACACGTGCTTCTCAGCATAGTTTAAGATGATTGTAATGTATGGGAACATCAAGGAAAACATCAAACTCAACTTACTACTGTAAACACGTGCTTCTCAGCATAGTTTAAGATGATTGTAATGTATGGGAACATCAAGGTAAAACATCAAACTCAACTTACTACTGTAAACACGTGCTTCTCAGCATAGTTTAAGATGATTGTAATGTATGGGAACATCAAGGTAAAACATCAAACTCAACTTACTACTGTAAACACGTGCTTCTCAGCATAGTTTAAGATGATTGTAATGTATGGGAACACAAGTAAAACATCAAACTTTACTACTGTAAACACGTGCTTCTCAGCATAGTTTAAGATGATTGTAATGTATGGGAACATCAAGGTAAAACATCAAACTCAACTTACTACTGTAAACACGTGCTTCTCAGCATAGTTTAAGATGATTGTAATGTATGGGAACATCAAGGTAAAACATCAAACTCAACTTACTACTGTAAACACGTGCTTCTCAGCATAGTTTAAGATGATTGTAATGTATGGGAACATCAAGGTAAAACATCAAACTCAACTTACTACTGTAAACACGTGCTTCTCAGCATAGTTTAAGATGATTGTAATGTATGGGAACATCAAGGTAAAACATCAAACTCAACTTACTACTGTAAACACGTGCTTCTCAGCATAGTTTAAGATGATTGTAATGTATGGGAACATCAAGGTAAAACATCAAACTCAACTTACTACTGTAAACACGTGCTTCTCAGCATAGTTTAAGATGATTGTAATGTATGGGAACATCAAGGTAAAACATCAAACTCAACTTACTACTGTAAACACGTGCTTCTCAGCATAGTTTAAGATGATTGTAATGTATGGGAACATCGAAGTAAAACATCAAACTCAACTTACTACTGTAAACACGTGCTTCTCAGCATAGTTTAAGATGATTGTAATGTATGGGAACATCGAAGTAAAACATCAAACTCAACATACTACTGTAAACACGTGCTTCTCAGCATAGTTTAAGATGATT
>CM026403.1:37065402-37123775 GCA_014843695.1 Archivesica marissinica
AAACACGTGCTTCTCAGCATAGTTTAAGATGATTGTAATGTATGGGAACATCAAGGTAAAACATCAAACTCAACTTACTACTGTAAACACGTGCTTCTCAGCATAGTTTAAGATGATTGTAATGTATGGGAACATCGAAGTAAAACATCAAACTCAACTTACTACTGTAAACACGTGCTTCTCAGCATAGTTTAAGATGATTGTAATGTATGGGAACATCGAAGTAAAACATCAAACTCAACTTACTACTGTAAACACGTGCTTCTCAGCATATTTTAAGATGATTGACCATGTCTTAGTTCCAAGCTGTTGTCTTCGCATTCCGTCAGCCATGGTGTTCAGCATCATCGGCGGGTTTGGCCATAGACGTTCCCCTGCACATACACAATTAACTGTCTATAAAGACGGATGCCCCGCAGGTTGAGTACATTTGACGGCCGAGAATGGGGCACTGGAAGATTGCGGCCACGGAAGTATGGGGCACCAGAAGTATGGGGTACCGGAAGTATGTGGCACCGGATGTATGCGACCATGGAAGTATGGGGCACCAGAAGTGTGGGGTACCGGAAGTATGGGACACCGGAAGTATGTGGTACCGGACGTATGGGGCACCGGAAGTATGGAAACCCGAATGAATACAATTTTATGTTTTCCAATGCACCACGTGTTGGTGCAAAATATATTTATAAAAACATATTTCGAATGATCAACACAAATGGTTTAAGAATACATGTACGTAGTACCATAGCGTACATATTATTAAGTTTACGTAACTAGTTCTTGCATGTATATTTTGGGGACCGTTTTGCTGGATTCTTGGCAACTATGCTTAAATCATTCTAAATAACATATAGAATTTTTAAAAATTGCTGTTTCCAAATTGTCAAGATATTTTCATGGCGGCCATCTTGGATTTCAAGATTTCAAAACATGTTTTAAATTTATTTTCATAATCAGCAAAACTCAATTTGCATATGACCATGAACACCGAATACAATATGAAGTATGGAAAATACAACACATAGTTACAGTTCACATGACAGGTAGGCCTCCAATATACGACTAAACACCACGTACACATATAATGGCATGTACACACCAGCAATAAAGCCCTTTCCCTCACCACGTACATATATAATGGCATGTACTCACCAGCAATAACATCCTTTCCCTCACCACGTACATATATAATGGCATGTACTCACCAGCAATAAAGTCCGTTCCCTCACCACGTACATATATAATGGCATGTACTCACCAGCAATAAAGTCCGTTCCCTCACCACGTACATATATAATGGCATGTACTCACCAGCAATAAAGTCCTTTCCCTCACCACGTACATATATAATGGCATGTACTCACCAGCAATAAAGTCCTTTCCCTCACCACGTACATATATAATGGCATGTACTCACCAGCAATAAAGTCCTTACCCTCACCACGTACATATATAATGGCATGTACTCACCAGCAATAAAGTCCGTTCCCTCACCACCTACATATATAATGGCATGTACTCACCAGCAATAAGGCATTTCTCCAAGTCCTTTCCCTCAGGTTCAACAGTAAAAACTGAAAATATAACGGCATGTAATGCTTAGTTACTGCACATGTAATTGTGTAAATATAACGGCATGTAATGCTTAGTTACTGCACATGTAATTGTGTAAATATAACGGCATGTAATGCTTAGTTACTGCACATGTAATTGTGTAAATATAACGGCATGTAATGCTTAGTTACTGCACATGTAATTGTGTAAATATAACGGCATGTAATGCTTAGTTACTGCACATGTAATTGTGTAAATATAACGGCATGTAATGCTTAGTTACTACACATGTAATTGTGTAAATATAACGGCCTATAATGCTTAGTTACTACACATGTAATTGTGTAAATATAACGGCCTATAATGCTTAGTTACTACACATGTAATTGTGTAAATATAACGGCATGTAATGCTTAGTTACTACACATGTAATTGTGTAAATATAACGGAATGTAATGCATGATTAGTTACTACACGTGTAATTGTGTAAATATAACGGAATGTAATGCATGATTAGTTACTACACGTGTAATTGTGTAAATATAACGGAATGTAATGCATGATTAGTTACTACACGTGTAATTGTGTAAATATAGCGGAATGTAATGCATGCTTAGTTGCTACACATGTAATTGTGTAAATATAACGGAATGTAATGCTTAGTTACTACACATGTAATTGTGTAAATATAACGGAATGTAATGCATGATTAGTTACTACACGTGTAATTGTGTAAATATAACGGAATGTAATGCTTCAAATAAAGTTACTACACATATTTAAAGCAGCATTACATCGTATGAAATAAAAGAAATTTGAAAAATTCAATTTTTACGTATGGGTAGAAATGCTTTTACACAATCTAATATTATACTGTGTATGCTTATGTTCATTTGGTAAACAGTGTTTTCTTGCGATAAAACAAACTCGAAACCGAAAGTAGGACTTTCCGAGTCGGTCGGTAACGCACTTGTTTACAACCGGAAGGCATCGTCTGCGCTTGTTTACATTCTGAATGCATCGTCCCCATTTCCCCCATGTTGTCTTTTGTAATTAAATTACTTGATATGTTGATTCATACCTCTGTTAGCTAAGTCTTTAGGGACATTTCTACATCCCCGCGAGGGGTTCGACATTAGAGGAAGATAGATAGATATTTCATGTTCAAAATATATACGTTGTTTTCTACATCCTCTGTTGTTTCACGCATGCGCGCTGTGCGTGTTTACAGTTCGTATGTTGATAAACAAATTCGCATATACGACGGTTTATATTTATTGGAATTGTATCGTTTCTGAGCGACTATTTCGATTTTTGTAAACACACACACATTAGTATTTATATTTTACCCAAAACATCCTTATTACGATGTAATGCTGCTTTAATATTCAAGAACACTGCAACAAAATAAATAAATATACGGCTAATGTAAGTTCGAGGAGAAGACTTATATAAGACACTGTCTTTCATTCTAATCCTTTTTCTGTATTTTGATTATGTGTGATGTATGCATTGTTCAATATGTATTATATTGGGAAATAAAATATGCATAAACTAAGCTATAATTATTAATGTTTATAAATTTACTACTTTTGATATCCGGTTTGATATGTTTTGCTGCTAGACATATCCCAGCAGCCATTCCGCCTCCACTAACCGGAACCAGTATGGCGTCTAGAGTAGGTACTTGTTCCAACAATTCAAGTGCAATGGTACCCTAAGAATGCATACTATTAGTTATTTAATAATGTGAATAAGCAAAGCCTCATATCATAGCTCAATCATAGACCGATAGCATAGTCAAATCATAGATCCATAGCATATCTCAATCATAATTCCATAGCATAGCTAAATCATAGACCGATAGCATAGTCAAATCATAGATCCATAGCCTAGTTCAATCATAGCTCAATCATAATTCCATAGCATAGATAAGTCATAGATCCATATCATAGCTAAATCATAGATCCATATCATAGCTAAATCATAGATCCATAGCATAGATCAATCATAGATCCATATCATAGCTCAATCATAGATACATAGCATAGCTAAATCATAGATCCATAGAATAGCTCAATCAAAGATCTATGGCATAGTTAAATCATAGATCCATAGCCTAGCTACATCATAGATCCATAGCATAGCTCAATCATAGCTATATAACATAGCTACATCATAGATCTATAACATAGCTAAATCATAGATACATAGCATAGCTAAATCATAGATCCATAGCATAACTCAATCATAGATCCATAGCATAACTCAATCATAGATCCATAGCATAGCTCAATCATAGATACATAGCATAGCTCAATCATAGATCCATAGCATAGCTAAATCATAGATCCATAGAATAGCTCAATCATAGATATATAGCATAGTTAAATCATAGATCCATAGCGTAGCTACATCATAGATCCATAGAATAGCTCAATCATAGATATATAGCATAGTTAAATCATAGATCCATAGCGTAGCTAAATCATAGATCCATAGCATAGCTCAATCATAGCTATATAACATAGCTACATCATAGATCTATAACATAGCTAAATCATAGATACATAGCATAGCTAAATCATAGATCCATAGCATAACTCAATCATAGATCCATAGCATAACTCAATCATAGATCCATAGCATAGCTCAATCATAGATACATAGCATAGCTCAATCATAGATCCATAGCATAGCTAAATCATAGATCCATAGAATAGCTCAATCATAGATATATAGCATAGTTAAATCATAGATCCATAGCGTAGCTACATCATAGATCCATAGCATAGCTCAATCATAGATATATAACATAGCTACATCATAGATCCATAGCATAACTCAATCATAGATCCACAGCATGACTCAATCATAGATCCATAGCATAGCTCAATCATAGATCCCTAGCATAGCTAAATCATAGATATATGGCATAGCTCAATCAAAGATCCATAGCATAGCTCAATCATAGCTGCATAGCTCAATCATAGATCCATAGCATAGCTCAATCATAGATCCATAGCATAGCGCAATCATAGATCCATAGCATAGCTCAATCATAGATACATAGCATAGCTAAATCATAGATCCATATCATTGCTCAATCATAGATCCATAGCATAGCTAAATCATATATCCATAGCATAGCGCAATAATAGATCCATGGCATAGCTCAATCATATATCAATCATAGATCCATAGCATAGCTCAATCATAGATCCATAGCATAGCTACATCATAGATACATAGCATATCTCAATCACAGATGCATAGCATAGCTCAAGCATAGACAGATAGCATATCTCAATCATAGATCCATATCATAGCTAAATCATAGATCCATATCATAGCTCAATCATAGATCCATAGCATAGCTCAATCATAGATCCATAGCATACCTCAATCATAGATCCATAGCATAGCTCAATCATAGCTCCATAGCATATCTCAATCATAGATCCATAGAATAGCTAAATCATAGATCCATAGCATAGCTACATCATAGATCCATAACATTGCTTATTATTTATCGTCGCTACCGGTTGCCCATATGAGCGACGCCACCTGAAGAGATTAGTATTTTTAGATTTTTGGAGCATAGTGTAATGATACTGACAGAGACCCATTCCAGAGTCTTCTCTGGTTCTTTTACGTGCACGGTGTACAGCGCCGACACGAGACCTCGGTTTAAAGTCCCAGTGGTCTATGACTCCACTTCATTATATAATATAACATTGGTATGGTTATATAAATACACTATACAATCATGATATTTGCATTTGCGAGAATGCAAAATTGTAACAAAAGATATTTTTGTGAAACCGACTCCATACCTATAGTTATAATGACATCTGTTTCACAATGCCCTCGCGGTGTTACGACACTATCGGATCAGTAATTGCATGTTTGTGTTAGAAGTGGTTTTCAATTAAGTCTAGTGTCAAATCTACTGACCTGGCCAGCTATGACGTCATATTCATCACTCGTTGGTATATAATGATAGTTCCTGCCGTCTTTGACCTGGTTACACGCCCTCAACCTGATTAAATGATAAGTGTTTCGAATATATATGTGTATATAGTAGTACATAGCACATAGTATATGTTATTACAACCTATGTGTTTGTTGACATGGTATATGAGCCTATAGTGCCGGCCAGTAGTGATACTATACTGGAGGACATAGAAAGCGCACACTTCGAATAAGTGTGTTTTTATATTTACATGAAAAACAATAACTATATAAATACATAGTTTTAAATATTTTGGAATATTTTTAGTTGTTCAGATTGTGTTTTGTTATAAAGATGTGATATATCTTTGATGGAATCCTTCGTATTTCGTTTTCATGTAATAATAATCATATAATGTAGGTGTGCGTTTTCTATGTCCTCTAGTATATAATGTAGGTGTGCGTTTTCTATGCCCTCTAGTATATAATGTAGGTGTGTGTTTTCTATGCCCTCTAGTATATAATGTAGGTGTGCGTTTTCTATGTCCTCTAGTATATAATGTAGGTGTGCGTTTTCTATGTCCTCTAGTATATAATGTAGGTGTGCGTTTTCTATGTCCTCTAGTATATAATGTAGGTGTGCGTTTTCTATGTCCTCTAGTATATAATGTAGGTGTGCGTTTTCTATGTCCTCTAGTATATAATGTAGGTGTGCGTTTTCTATGTCCTCTAGTATATAATGTAGGTGTGCGTTTTCTATGTCCTCTAGTATATAATGTAGGTGTGCGTTTTCTATGTCCTCTAGTATATAATGTAGGTGTGCGTTTTCTATGTCCTCTAGTATATAATGTAGGTGTGCGTTTTCTATGTCCTCTAGTATATAATGTAGGTGTGCGTTTTCTATGTCCTCTAGTATATAATGTAGGTGTGCGTTTTCTATGTCCTCTAGTATATAATGTAGGTGTGCGTTTTTATGTCCTCTAGTATATATGTAGGTGTGCGTTTTCTATGTCCTCTAGTATATAATGTAGGTGTGCGTTTTCTATGTCCTCTAGTATATAATGTAGGTGTGCGTTTTCTATGTCCTCTAGTATATAATGTAGGTGTGCGTTTTCTATGTCCTCTAGTATATAATGTAGGTGTGCGTTTTCTATGTCCTCTAGTATATAATGTAGGTGTGCGTTTTCTATGTCCTCTAGTATATAATGTAGGTGTGCGTTTTCTATGTCCTCTAGTATATAATGTAGGTGTGCGTTTTCTATGTCCTCTAGTATATAATGTAGGTGTGCGTTTTCTATGTCCTCTAGTATATAATGTAGGTGTGCGTTTTCTATGTCCTCTAGTATATAATGTAGGTGTGCGTTTTCTATGTCCTCTAGTATATAATGTAGGTGTGCGTTTTCTATGTCCTCTAGTATATAATGTAGGTGTGCGTTTTCTATGTCCTCTAGTATATAATGTAGGTGTGCGTTTTCTATGTCCTCTAGTATATAATGTAGGTGTGCGTTTTCTATGTCCTCTAGTATATAATGTAGGTGTGCGTTTTCTATGTCCTCTAGTATATAATGTAGGTGTGCGTTTTCTATGTCCTCTAGTATATAATGTAGGTGTGCGTTTTCTATGTCCTCTAGTATATAATGTAGGTGTGCGTTTTCTATGTCCTCTAGTATATAATGTAGGTGTGCGTTTTCTATGTCCTCTAGTATATAATGTAGGTGTGCGTTTTCTATGTCCTCTAGTATATAATGTAGGTGTGCGTTTTCTATGTCCTCTAGTATATAATGTAGGTGTGCGTTTTCTATGTCCTCTAGTATATAATGTAGGTGTGCGTTTTCTATGTCCTCTAGTATATAATGTAGGTGTGCGTTTTCTATGTCCTCTAGTATATAATGTAGGTGTGCGTTTTCTATGTCCTCTAGTATATAATGTAGGTGTGCGTTTTCTATGTCCTCTAGTATATAATGTAGGTGTGCGTTTTCTATGTCCTCTAGTATATAATGTAGGTGTGCGTTTTCTATGTCCTCTAGTATATAATGTAGGTGTGCGTTTTCTATGTCCTCTAGTATATAATGTAGGTGTGCGTTTTCTATGTCCTCTAGTATATAATGTAGGTGTGCGTTTTCTATGTCCTCTAGTATATAATGTAGGTGTGCGTTTTCTATGTCCTCTAGTATATAATGTAGGTGTGCGTTTTCTATGTCCTCTAGTATATAATGTAGGTGTGCGTTTTCTATGTCCTCTAGTATATAATGTAGGTGTGCGTTTTCTATGTCCTCTAGTATATAATGTAGGTGTGCGTTTTCTATGTCCTCTAGTATATAATGTAGGTGTGCGTTTTCTATGTCCTCTAGTATATAATGTAGGTGTGCGTTTTCTATGTCCTCTAGTATATAATGTAGGTGTGCGTTTTCTATGTCCTCTAGTATATAATGTAGGTGTGCGTTTTCTATGTCCTCTAGTATATAATGTAGGTGTGCGTTTTCTATGTCCTCTAGTATATAATGTAGGTGTGCGTTTTCTATGTCCTCTAGTATATAATGTAGGTGTGCGTTTTCTATGTCCTCTAGTATATAATGTAGGTGTGCGTTTTCTATGTCCTCTAGTATATAATGTAGGTGTGCGTTTTCTATGTCCTCTAGTATATAATGTAGGTGTGCGTTTTCTATGTCCTCTAGTATATAATGTAGGTGTGCGTTTTCTATGTCCTCTAGTATATAATGTAGGTGTGCGTTTTCTATGTCCTCTAGTATATAATGTAGGTGTGCGTTTTCTATGTCCTCTAGTATATAATGTAGGTGTGCGTTTTCTATGTCCTCTAGTATATAATGTAGGTGTGCGTTTTCTATGTCCTCTAGTATATAATGTAGGTGTGCGTTTTCTATGTCCTCTAGTATATAATGTAGGTGTGCGTTTTCTATGTCCTCTAGTATATAATGTAGGTGTGCGTTTTCTATGTCCTCTAGTATATAATGTAGGTGTGCGTTTTCTATGTCCTCTAGTATATAATGTAGGTGTGCGTTTTCTATGTCCTCTAGTATATAATGTAGGTGTGCGTTTTCTATGTCCTCTAGTATATAATGTAGGTGTGCGTTTTCTATGTCCTCTAGTATATAATGTAGGTGTGCGTTTTCTATGTCCTCTAGTATATAATGTAGGTGTGCGTTTTCTATGTCCTCTAGTATATAATGTAGGTGTGCGTTTTCTATGTCCTCTAGTATATAATGTAGGTGTGCGTTTTCTATGTCCTCTAGTATATAATGTAGGTGTGCGTTTTCTATGTCCTCTAGTATATAATGTAGGTGTGCGTTTTCTATGTCCTCTAGTATATAATGTAGGTGTGCGTTTTCTATGTCCTCTAGTATATAATGTAGGTGTGCGTTTTCTATGTCCTCTAGTATATAATGTAGGTGTGCGTTTTCTATGTCCTCTAGTATATAATGTAGGTGTGCGTTTTCTATGTCCTCTAGTATATAATGTAGGTGTGCGTTTTCTATGTCTCTAGTATATAATGTAGGTGTGCGTTTTCTATGTCCTCTAGTATATAATGTAGGTGTGCGTTTTCTATGTCCTCTAGTATATAATGTAGGTGTGCGTTTTCTATGTCCTCTAGTATATAATGTAGGTGTGCGTTTTCTATGTCCTCTAGTATATAATGTAGGTGTGCGTTTTCTATGTCCTCTAGTATATAATGTAGGTGTGCGTTTTCTATGTCCTCTAGTATATAATGTAGGTGTGCGTTTTCTATGTCCTCTAGTATATAATGTAGGTGTGCGTTTTCTATGTCCTCTAGTATATAATGTAGGTGTGCGTTTTCTATGTCCTCTAGTATATAATGTAGGTGTGCGTTTTCTATGTCCTCTAGTATATAATGTAGGTGTGCGTTTTCTATGTCCTCTAGTATATAATGTAGGTGTGCGTTTTCTATGTCCTCTAGTATATAATGTAGGTGTGCGTTTTCTATGTCCTCTAGTATATAATGTAGGTGTGCGTTTTCTATGTCCTCTAGTATATAATGTAGGTGTGCGTTTTCTATGTCCTCTAGTATATAATGTAGGTGTGCGTTTTCTATGTCCTCTAGTATATAATGTAGGTGTGCGTTTTCTATGTCCTCTAGTATATAATGTAGGTGTGCGTTTTCTATGTCCTCTAGTATATAATGTAGGTGTGCGTTTTCTATGTCCTCTAGTATATAATGTAGGTGTGCGTTTTCTATGTCCTCTAGTATATAATGTAGGTGTGCGTTTTCTATGTCCTCTAGTATATAATGTAGGTGTGCGTTTTCTATGTCCTCTAGTATATAATGTAGGTGTGCGTTTTCTATGTCCTCTAGTATATAATGTAGGTGTGCGTTTTCTATGTCCTCTAGTATATAATGTAGGTGTGCGTTTTCTATGTCCTCTAGTATATAATGTAGGTGTGCGTTTTCTATGTCCTCTAGTATATAATGTAGGTGTGCGTTTTCTATGTCCTCTAGTATATAATGTAGGTGTGCGTGTTCTATGTCCACGAGTATATAATATAGGTGTGCGTTTTCTATGTCCTCTAGTAATAATGTAGGTGTGCGTTTTCTATGTCCACTAGTATATAATGTAGGTGTGCGTTTTCTATGTCCACTAGTATATAATGTAGGTGTGCGTTTTCTATGTCCTCTAGTATATAATGTAGGTGTGCGTTTTCTATGTCCTCTAGTATATAATGTAGGTGTGCGTTTTCTATGTCCTCTAGTATATAATGTAGGTGTGCGTTTTCTATGTCCTCTAGTATATAATGTAGGTGTGCGTTTTCTATGTCCTCTAGTATATAATGTAGGTGTGCGTTTTCTATGTCCTCTAGTATATAATGTAGGTGTGCGTTTTCTATGTCCTCTAGTATATAATGTAGGTGTGCGTTTTCTATGTCCTCTAGTATATAATGTAGGTGTGCGTTTTCTATGTCCTCTAGTATATAATGTAGGTGTGCGTTTTCTATGTCCTCTAGTATATAATGTAGGTGTGCGTTTTCTATGTCCTCTAGTATATAATGTAGGTGTGCGTTTTCTATGTCCTCTAGTATATAATGTAGGTGTGCGTTTTCTATGTCCTCTAGTATATAATGTAGGTGTGCGTTTTCTATGTCCTCTAGTATATAATGTAGGTGTGCGTTTTCTATGTCCTCTAGTATATAATGTAGGTGTGCGTTTTCTATGTCCTCTAGTATATAATGTAGGTGTGCGTTTTCTATGTCCTCTAGTATATAATGTAGGTGTGCGTTTTCTATGTCCTCTAGTATATAATGTAGGTGTGCGTTTTCTATGTCCTCTAGTATATAATGTAGGTGTGCGTTTTCTATGTCCTCTAGTATATAATGTAGGTGTGCGTTTTCTATGTCCTCTAGTATATAATGTAGGTGTGCGTTTTCTATGTCCTCTAGTATATAATGTAGGTGTGCGTTTTCTATGTCCTCTAGTATATAATGTAGGTGTGCGTTTTCTATGTCCTCTAGTATATAATGTAGGTGTGCGTTTTCTATGTCCTCTAGTATATAATGTAGGTGTGCGTTTTCCATGTCCTCTAGTATATAATGTAGGTGTGCGTTTTCTATGCCCTCCAGTATATAATTATGTTATTGCAACTTATTTGTTTGTTGACATGGTATATGAGCCTATATTGCCGACCAGTAATGATAATATCACTGTATTCGCATAAACCCTGTCTACAAACCAAATAACAATTTTATTATGCTGAAAAACATTATTTTCAACTTAAAAACAATGTTTACAGTTAGGTGTTTTTCTAAGGATTTTCATCGACTTTATTTTGTCATTTTTACCACTTCGATTTCCTCAATTGAGAAATGTTATTAATGGGTGAGTTTTACCTTGAAACAAGCACTTCCATATTTGGCTCCGGTAAATGGTCATATCGTATTTCGCTGTTAGTTGTATCGTGTGCCAAGCAATTCAATAGATGTAAATGGTGTAAAATGTCCAATAATTACCTTCATATTTATTTCAAGGTCTTGTATTAAGCTGAATTAAGATAAGATAAATTTTATTGTTGAGTCGGCAAGATGGCAACAGTACAACCCAAGCTCTGAGTGAGCGTTTGAACCGACTGTATGTGTATATATATAACATAAAATAATGGTAACAGCTATAAAATTAGAATCACTGATAATAGTATGCATATTTATTATTAATAGCAAACAAATATTCGAATATCCGTTCCAACGTCCAAATATCCGAATATTCGGAAACAATATTTTAAATATTATATTGTCCTCAAAAATACCACCCGCTCAGTCACACGTCTTTGACTCGCTCTGAGAATAAGAAAACTGCTAGGTGTAATCTATGCAAAGATTTAACATAATCGGGTACAATATCAATCTAAATAATCATTTGAAAAAGATGACGTTTACGTACGCGTAAAACAGAAATTAGGTTAGTTTGGTAATTTTTTTAAAAGTTTGAGTGATTTTGAGTTTTTGATAGAATTCTATCAAATAATCGAATATTCGAATACATTCCCGACCGAATATTCGAATAGTTTGTTAGCTATTCGTTGCCATCCCTATTAATAATGCATTGCGCAACATCAAACTGTATGAGCAACTTCCGGTTTTATTTTAAAATCCGTGATTCACGCTAAATGTATGTATTGTATGGGTTATATATCATGACTAGCCCTTCAACTATCAAGCTATAGTTACTGTACTGTTATCTAATATGAATACTGGATACCGCATTGAACCGTAATGATACTTTATACGATTGAATGATATAATTCATGTTTGTGGTGTGTACCCACGTGTATAGATTGCCTAATAACACACCCGCTTGCAATTCCATAATGATATACTACACAAAATATGAATTTAATACTCGTAGTTCAAACTAAGGTTATCAATGGCAACTTTTTTCAATGAACAACTACAGATCCTCTATTTTCATATGGTCTGTTCTAGTAAGATCAATTGTATTTTGAGTCGGCAAGATAGCAACAGTACAACACAAGCTCTGTGTGAGCTTTTGAACCGACTATATAACATAATATAACGTTGTTTCTATGTTTTAATTACCTTATTTTCAATCACAATTTAGAATATGGAAGATTTATCAACAGACTTGAAATAATCAACAATAACAAATTTGGAAGTCGTGATAGCGCAGTGGTAGCGCGTTTGCTTCAGGTGCGAAAGGACCGGAGTTCGAAACCCCACGAGCCGTTACGAGTGTGCCCTTAGGCAAGGCATTTAAAGTCCACATGCCTATTCTCTCTCCCTCGTGGCGATGGATTCCATCAGGAATTCAGGAATGAGTTCTCCGGTGATTATTATAAGTTGTAAGAACTTGTTTCGCAATCGAAGTAAAATACATTTGTAATAAAATAAAATAATAACAAATCATAATAATTTGAGTGTGCTTGTTGCGTTTATTTATCGTCGCTACCGATTTTCCCATTTTCGCCTCCTGAAGAGATTAGCCATTTTAGATGTTTGGAGGATAGTGCAATGATACAGACGTGGACCCATTCCAGAGTCTCCCTCTGGTTCGTTTACGTGCACGGTATAAAGCAGCGACACGAGACCTTGGTTCAACGTCCCATCTGAAAGACTGTTAAATTTATTAGAGTCAGACGGGGGGTCGAACCTGCAATCCTGGATTACCAGATCCGTCTGTATAATTTCAGTTACTAAGAAGACATATCTGTAGTCCAGTGGTATATATATATATATAAATCCTGTCACTCACACTCTTTATAAATTTCTTTGTTATATGTGTTGTGTTTATAACTGTACACACATTTCTTTTAGCTCAATTGCGAAACAAGTTCTTACAGCATTATACTTAGTTATATCGCTCTCGAGACCTCGTGACCTCGTGACTGATGGAATCTGACGTCACATATGATATAACATCATGCATGTTAGACTTGCTGCTAACGACATTTGGTCATATTGTGACGTAATGACTACCGCGGAGTGGGGCCGAGGGTGTCATTTTGTGACGCAATGACTACCGCGGAGTGTTGCCGAGTGTATCATTTTGTGACGCAATGACTACCGCGGAGTGGGGCCGAGGGTGTCATTTTGTGACGCAATAACTACCGCGGAGTGGGGCCGAGTGTGTCATTTTGTGACGCAATAACTACCGCGGAGTGGGGCCGTGGGTGTCATTTTGTGACGCAATGACTACCGCGGAGTGGTGCCGAGGGTATCATTTTGTGACGCAATGACTACCGCGGAGTGGGGCCGAGGGTGTCATTTTGTGACGCAATAACGACCGCAGAGTGGGGCTGAGGATAACCATGTCATCACAGCGATGTTTGTATGGGCAGCTATCACCAATCGGCCATATATGATTGAACACCTGACTAGGTTCGAACTTTAACCTTCCGCTCCGTAGACGTATGCCTTAACCACTAGGCCATGGTATGTAGACTCATATTATCGATTCAAACATATGGGGAAGATTATGTTCACATTGTCGTACACTCTAATTAATATACAATATACCTATCAGCTAGTGTCGGTCCACAGGATATGATCTCGGCTCCAAGGTCCCGGATATGTTGTAGTTTGCCATCTGCGACGATGCTTGAACATACAACTACGCATGGTAGATTGAGCCTACTAGCAATCCAGGCCAGAGCTCGACCATGATTGCCGCTGCTGTGGGTGACCTTTTGGTACAAACCGGTAGACTATCACATAACTATGGTGAGGTGACGTCGATTTAAATATAACGACCAACTGCAATATTTTGCAGTCGTAAAATAGAAACTCAAGAGAAAATGTGTTCGTTGTTATGTTCTGTTCTGTTCTTTCTAAAGAAAAGTATGCGTCACTAGTTGTTTTAATTTTCCGTGGCCTAGTGGTAAAGGCATCCGTCTACGGAGCCTGAGGTCGACGCTTCGAATCTCACCAGGGGTTCATTCTGAAATGCTTGGGTGGTGAGCCGCCGGCTAGTTAAATAAAGGTTACCGATTTCCAGTTGCCAGGCCTTCAGGGATGGGATTCGGGAAGTACTGGTGTCCATAAGAGGTGTCTCATAAGTCAGAAATGGCTTGGCCAATAGGGATGACACTATAAACAAACACTTTTACATGACAATAACTTTAGAAGCATTTCCGGCAGATGAATTTAGCACCTAGACAGTAGTCAAGAGAAATAAATTATAATATAATTTTTCGACTGTGGCTTTGTGAGCTAATAAATTATTTATTCGGCATACCCTTCTTTATCCAGCCTCCATGCGTAATACAATTAATTAATAATATAACCACATTGCCTGTTTGATACACCATTGACGGTTCGATCCCCCTCTTGCCGGTTCGACCCCCGCTTGCCGGTTCGATACCCCCGCTTGTCAGTTCGATTCCCCGATTGCCATTTCGATCCCCTGCTTGTTGGTTCGATCCACTCGCTTGCCGGTTCGATCCCCCGCTTGTCGGTTCGATCCTCCGTTTGTCGGTTCGATCCCCCGCTTGTCGGTTCGATCCCCCGCTTGTCGGTTCGATCCCCCGCTTGCCGGTTCGATCCCCCACTATGTCATTATAAGCTGACTGGTGGATGGGGCGTTAAACCGAGATCTCGTGTCGGTGCATTACACCGTACGCTTAAACGAACAAGAGGCGTCTATGTGATTGCAGATTCTATTGCTTACAAACAAACAATTTCAAAATTAATCTTACCAAGCCAATGATTTCTTGTTTAGTTTCCTGGAGCTTAAGCATCTGTAAATAATAATAACAATAACCAATCAACACTATTGTATCGAACTCTAGTATGGTGGGATATTGTATCGAACTCTAGTATGGTGGGCTATTGTATCGAACTCTAGCATGGTGGGATATTGTATCGAACTCTAGTATGGTAGATATTGTATCGAACTCTAGTATGGTGGGATATTGTATCGAACTCTAGTATGGTGGGATATTGTATTGAACTCTGGTATGATGGGATATTGTATCGAACTCTAGTATGGTGGGATATTGTATCGAACTCTAGTATGGTGGGATATTGTATCGAACTCTAGTATGGTGGGATATTGTATCGAACTCTAGCATGGTGGGATATTGTATCGAACTCTAGTATGGTAGATATTGTATCGAACTCTAGTATGGTGGGATATTGTATCGAACTCTAGTATGGTGGGATATTGTATCGAACTCTGGTATGATGGCATATTGTATCGAACTCTAGTATGGCGGATATTGTATCGAACTCTAGTATGGTGGGATATTGTATCGAACTCTAGTATGGTGGGATATTGTATCGAACTCTGGTATGATGGCATATTGTATCGAACTCTAGTATGGCGGATATTGTATCGAACTCTAGTATGATGGGATATTGTATCGAACTCTAGTATGGCGGATATTGTATCGAACTCTAGTATGATGGCATATTGTATCGAACTCTAGTATGGCGGATATTGTATCGAACTCTAGTATGATGGGATATTGTATCGAACTCTAGTATGATGGGATATTGTATCGAACTCTAGTATGGTGGGATATTGTATCGAACTCTAGTATGATGGGATATTGTATCGAACTCTAGTATGATGGGATATTGTATCGAACTCTAGTATGGCGGATATTGTATCGAACTCTAGTATGGTGGGATATTGTATCGAACTCTAGTATGGTGGGATATTGTATCGAACTCTAGTATGATGGGATATTGTATCGAACTCTAGTATGGTGGGATATTGTATCGAACTCTAGTATGGTGGGATATTGTATCGAACTCTAGTATGGTGGGATATTGTATCGAACTCTAGTATGGTGGGATATTGTATCGAACTCTAGTATGGTGGGATATTGTATCGAACTCTAGTATGGTGGGATATTGTATCGAACTCTAGTATGGTGGGATATTGTATCGAACTCTAGTATGGCGGATATTGTATCGAACTCTAGCATGGTGGGATATTGTATCGAACTCTAGTATGGTGGGATATTGTATCGAACTATAGTATGGTGGGATATTGTATCGAACTCTAGTATGATGGGATATTGTATCGAACTCTAGTATGGTGGGATATTGTATCGAACTCTAGTATGATGGGATATTGTATCGAACTCTAGTATGGTGGGATATTGTATCGAACTCTAGTATGGTGGATATTGTATCGAACTCTAGTATGGTGGGATATTGTATCGAACTCTAGTATGGTGGGATATTGTATCGAACTCTAGTATGGTGGGATATTGTATCGAACTCTAGTATGATGGGATATTGTATCGAACTCTAGTATGGTGGAATATTGTATCGAACTCTAGTATGGTGGATATTGTATCGAACTCTAGTATGGTGGGATATTGTATCGAACTCTAGTATGGTGGGATATTGTATCGAACTCTAGTATGGTGGGATATGTATGTCAGTGTGGTGCTTGTCATTGTAAGTTATCTTCTACAATTAACAGTCCTGTCCTACACATTGACACGATTCTGTGCATTGCATTTCAATGTAGCTTTCGTGTATGTACATGTTCCAATACTGCATTGCTTGCAGCCACAACAACATAGCTAGCTCCATTGTGGCTTACTTCAGGTAGGGTAGTCCATATTGATTTCCAGTTGGTGTGTATCAATACAGGTATACAATGTCCCCAGGCCTGGAGGTTATAAAACTCTTTTTTCCAATCTCTAAACTCGGTCTCAATCGTCTGATTGGTTCAGCTGACAGTAACACTCAGAATCAACCAATCAGATCACTTGAGCTTGAGTGTATTTTACGTTTATTTATCGTCGCTACCGGTTACCCATATGAGCGACGCCTCCTGAAGATATTAGTCATTTTAGATTTTGGAGGATAGTGCAACGATACAAACAGAGACCCATTCCAGAGTCTCCTCTGGTTCTTTTACGCGCACGGTGTAAAACACCGATATGAGACCTCGGTTTAACGTCCCATCTGAAAGACTGTTAATTTTATTAGGGTCAGACGGGGGATCGTACCTGCGATCCCTGTATTACCAGTACAGCGTGTTACCACTGGACTACAGATCCGTCTGTAAATTTTGTTTGAGATCTGAGAAAAGTGTCATAACCTCGGGCACAGGAGATGTAAGCTCAGGAGAAACTTCAGTTACCTTAACCCCTTGGTACACAGCTCTCTTTATGTGTTGTACTTGAGCTGCATTGTTTGGTCGAATGATGTCCATGGTGCGCTCGATTTGGTCAAATATTCATGGCAAGCTTCATTTATGTCAGTCAACTTATTGCTGGACCCGGTCATGCAGGATGACAGTGAACAGAACCAGTACAGGTATATTCTTTTCGACTATGTGTGTTGGTCCTTGTGACTGAGCAAGGAAAGTTGAAGTAAATCTTCAAAGGCTGTACTTAATTACTGAACGAAACCCAGACAGGCTTCCGAGAAAATTAGTCTACATGTGACCATATTTTTACTTTAAAATATTTGATCGACAAACATAGAAAGCAGAAAAAGAAACTCTACTGCTCGTGTGTGGATTTCTCTTTAGCATTAGATCAAATTTGGAGGGTGGGTCTCTAGAACAAGCTTATTAAAAATGGATTAAATGGCAAACTCTTTAAAATAATATTTAATATGTGTATTCCTATATTAAATCGTGCGTGTCAGTTAACGACAATTTGTCCGCCTTTTTCAAAAGCAATTGTGGTGTTCGTCAAGGAGAAAATATGTCGCCAATGTTATATTCTATCTCTTTGAACGATCTCGAAGCATATTTAGAGGTTAACAATCCTGAGTTGAAACTTTGTCATCCGCATATAGATGTAAACACATACCTTAAGATATTTATTTTGCTATACGCAGATGATATAGTTATTGTAAGTGACGACCCTGAATCATTTCAGAACATGCTAAATGGTGTCAATACATACTGCAAAATTTGGAAGCTGCAAATTAATATGACTAAGACAAAAGTTATAGTTTTTGGCACAACTAAACCGGACAATTTTAAATTTACTTTAAATGGACAAATAGTAGAATTTGTTAAAGAACATAGGTATTTAGGTTTGCTGTTTTCGTCTTCGGGCAGTTTCTTAAGTGCAACTAGTTAGCCAATAAAGCTATGTATATTTTATATTGTAGAATATATAATCTTAATTTACCAAATTGAATAGATATACAACTTACGCTTTTTGACCAAACGATACTACCCATTTTAACTTACCATTGTGAGGCTTGGGGGTTCGGAAATAATGATTTTATCGAACGAGTACATACCGATTTTCTACGAAAAATTACAAAAAGTAAGAAAAGTACCCCACTTTATATGCTATATGGGGAATTAGGTAGATACCCAATAGATATTGTCATTAAATCAAGACTGGTGGAATATTGGGCTAAACTAATATCTGATAGCGAAACAAAGTTATCAAGAATCTATTATGAGAATATGTTATATACTGCAATCGATTATAAATGGTTAGATGCAGTAAAGCATATTTTAAATACAACCGGAAACACTTTTGCTTGGGTAAATTAGAAAACCATTGACCTGAGAAATATCCACAAATTAGTAAAAAGAACTTTAACAGATCAGTTTTTACAGAATTGGAATGGCAATTTAAACAATTCATCTAAAGGTATCAATTATAGATTATGTAAGGAAGACGCCATCCTTGAAACAAATTTAACTTCGCTTCCAACGAATTTGCGTTTATCTCTGTTCCATTATAGGACTGGAAATCAAATATTGCCGGTGAAAACCGGACGTTGGTCACATTTGTATTTCCATTTTATGTATGAACCCGTATAGACAGCACGTGCTAATTTGCATAATTGTCATTCACAAACTCGCGATTAATTATTTGCCGTTCCTAGCAATGAATGTCACTAAGTTTTCAGTACAGATATCAAACAATGTTCAACCACTACATAATGGTTGGATCCATATCAACTATATCGTGAATCCCGTGTGCAATGAATATGACCTAATAATGTCTAAAGAAGTCGTATTACCGTATAAAATAACATATTAGTAACTAATTGATTTTTGTCGATGCTTCTGTTTCTTTCCCCAGGCACAGATTTATATGAGCAAACATATGTATTAAGTAAAAATGAACATTATATATTTAGGCGACCATACAATCACTTGGAAGTATATATTGCTAATTGTTTCCGTAAATTGTATTATAATTTTGTTATTGTCTATTAGATAAATAATACAATTGCTGTCCCCCATGCATGTATACCCAATGTTTATATTTTGTATAACATATCCATGTCATGTTGTTACATAACCTGTAACCTGACGTAAATAAAACAAGTTGTTGTTATTGTTGTTGTTGTATAAACAATATACTTGTTAGATCAAGCACGCAATATGTTAGCATAGTATATAAAACATGCTACTTTTTTATCTAATTGCTATTAATCCTATTCCCAGCAAATATAAACTCCATGGAGTCCTACTTGAGTCGGTCACCTCAGCCAAATACCTTGGCGTGGATATCTCAAATAACCTGTCGTGGGACACCCACATAAAAAGGTCAACAAAGAAAGCAAACCAAACATTAGGATTTCTACGTAGAAACCTCCAGGTCAAATCTGAACCCCTTAAGACCATGGCTTACCAGACACTAGTGAGACCCCAGCTTGAATATGGCTCCGAGATCTGGTCGCCCCATACCCAAACACTGATAGACCAAATTGAAGGTGTCCAGCGAAGAACAGCCCGTTGGATAAAGGCTGACTTCTATCGTACCTCTAGTGTTACAGACATGCTACATTCCCTAAATCTACGCAGACTAGATCAACGGCGTATTGACAATAGGTTATCCCTTATGTATAAAATTCATAATGATCTTGTTGCTATTCCCATTGACAATTACCTAGTTCCTCTCTCCCGTCCTGCTCGCCATTGCCATTCCTTAAGCTATAGGTTAATTACAGCAACTACAGACTACTACAAGTTTTCCTTCTTTCCAAGAACAATCTATCATTGGAACCACCTCCCTCCTGACACTGTCCATCTCCCTACCATAGAGCAATTCAATACGGCAGTTTGCCATATTGAACATGCCAGTCCCTAGTTGTTCTGCGCAGCTGCTTTTAAACTTTTACCACAACTTATTTTCATTACCTTCTTAAATTATACTTTTAGCTATTCATACTTTTAACTTCTTTGCGGTTTTTGACGCGCAATAAGTCTACGTCCCCGCGAGGGGTTCGACATTAGCGGAAGATAGATAGATAGATTGGATGATGATAGCAACGATTTAAATGTGTTGATATTTGGCCATCTACAATAATATTTAGGTAAATATTGATTTCTTAAAACTCTATAGAATGGATATGAAAGCAAGAAGTGATATTCATTTTCTACAACATTCATAGTACATTTAGTGCATAATCTGCGGTCTCTGGGGACATTTCGCCAACGACCTTCCTCAAATAATAGTTTATGAGCTGAGTATCTAAACCTTAACAATGCTACCATATGTTTATTATTGCGTTCACCATTTAAATAGATTTCTGTAACATAATCAGCCTTGAATACTTTATATAATTCTAATGTAGCTTGCACATTAATGTCAGAATACCATTGTTGCAAAAACTCGCCATGTAATCTAATAACAGAATGAGTTTGCAATTTAGATATCGAGACACAATTCCATAATTAGGCAAATCCTAAATTATTTAACAACTCCTTAACATTGATAGCCCATCTGTTATTTAAATAATTACTGTTGTCACACATAGTGAAAATCTTATGCAGTAGTGATTCCTTATTTGACATTATTTTGTACCAATATCGGATAATCCTAATTTTGGAGAAAATCTCAATAAGCTTTAAGCTTCCGATTTAATCCATTTTCGTTTTGTATACAATCAGGGCCGTCGCTGGGGCTACTTTGATGATACGCACGGCAACATGTGCTTATTTGTCCCGTGAACGAGTACGCTAGGGGGTCAGGGGACATGCCCCCTGGAGATTTTTTGAAATGAGGAAGCTATTTCCTGCATTTCAATGCATTTTGTATCATACAATTGCAGGACTAAAGTTCTTAGGGCAATCCGTATAAATTAAGGCTAGATGTATAATATAAATGATATATCGCCCTTAATCAATTAATCAAGCACGTAAAATAGCACAAACTAAATTTCGAGAAGCACAATATTTGCAATGGGCTCAATTATTTCACCACTCCACACATCACGGCGTCTATGTATCCCTACTACCCCACCCCCACCCTGGGGTTTTAATTCATTTTCTGAGACCAATGATACGCACGTGCGTACTTGCGTATGCCCAGCGACGGGCCTGACAATGTATATGTAATGTACATTATTATCGAATAAATATGTTTAAACCAATCCTAATTTTACGAATAACAATAAAAAGAAATCTAGCAAACTCCCCATAAACTGCAGCACTATTTGTGCATTGCCTAACACCAATAATTGGTTTAAAAACTTAGTTGAAAACCCCAAATTTCACAGCCGTAGTCACAAATAGGGCTTATTATGGAATCACATAATTTTACTTTATTATTTATGTCTAGAGAAATATCATCAAACAACGTATACAGTGAAAACAAAGCTCTTGGTGTTTGCATTGATAACGACTGTTGTGCTTGTAGGAAACAACATTGGAAGATAATGGTACCCCCCAGTAGGTAAATTTAGTAACTAATTTGAGATTATAATTATTATACGTTACCACACGAATACACAATGACGTTATCAAAACATTTGTGAAAACATTGAAAAAAGCAGATATGTCGTCAAATAATCGACCAAAAGATATTGACGTCATCAAATCATTGATTAGAACATCATGTCGTCGCCGTAATTCCATTGCAATTTCAATGACGTCATCGAATGAGCTCGTGAGGTTGCTTATTATGTGAGGTTGTTTTAAGGAATGATTCGCGAGTTAATAGTTTCCATTGGGGTATGAACTACATTGGGCGTGTTTAAAGTGCGTGGAGGCCCGAATTGGTGTATGAACTACATTGGGAGTGTTTAAAGTGCGTGAAGGCCACGTTAACCTGAAATACGCCAAATGTAGTTCATACCCCAATGGAAACGTTTAACTCGCGATTATAGTTTAATCATATTTTATTGCTATATACATGTACATAATAACTTCAAAGACATATATAATAAGAGCAAAAGCAAATGGGTTGGGCCACAAGTTCTGAACAACATTAGTAATTGGCCCTTCCCATGAGAGTATGTTGAACTTAGTGCAATACTGGCGAATATGTAACTAATGACATGCATATTTCAAGTTTAATGAGATATTATTTATCAAGTCGAAAGGCAATTGAAGAAGTGTTTGAATGATAAAAATAATAATTAAAATAACTCAACTTTTACTAACGCTGTTGCTAGGGTCCGTTCCCCATGGTGCGCTCGATCGGAAGTAATATCATAGCGAATGTTGTGTTGCTAACGTGATCACAAATTAGAAACGCTTTGATTGTTTAATATACTTTTGAACTGCTGCAAATATAATTATATTTTCGTTCACATTTAGTGTTTCGCGGCCATGTAAAAGCAGGTTGACACTAAGGGGATGAAACGCTCTAGTTTCATTGAATAGAGTAATTCTTTGAACAGTAAATGTATTACATTGAAAGAAAAAATGTTCTGAGTCTTCGATTTGGGAGTCAGTCACAGTGTGGATTTACTCGTATGTAATTATTGAACAGGTCATTGTTTAGATTGCTGCACTTGTTTCGTAGTCGGGCATGAAGTACAGAGAGTGATCGTTCGCCATATAAAAAGTGTTTAGGTACGATGGGTGCTTTGAACATTTCTCTTAGTCTCGATTTAAATATATTTAGTGATTCGGCATTACGGATACTAGCGTCAAGTGAATTCCATAGAGCTGTTGAGGATGGTATTAACGAATTATTATAGACTTGTGTTCGCCTTGCGATTGTTGTATAGTTGTCATTATTACGTAATGGGTAGTTTGTAGTTTCAGATACGATATTAGGGAAAATGTTTCTAAGGTAACTCGGTAAAAGACCTTGTTTTGCTTTAAAAACAGTGATAAGTTTTTGAATTTTACGTCTATCAGATAACGGTGCCCAACCAATTTCTTTCGTTAATAAATGGATTGATACGTACCTTGTGAGTCCTGTTAACACACGTGCCGCTTCGAATTGTAATAGTTCTAAAGATCTCTTTTCGTACTCGGTACACCCATCCCATACGACAGAAGCGTATTCCAAAATGGGCCTCATATATGATATATAAATTTGGTTAATAGTATTTCTCTTTAGTTTATATTTCACCATCGAGTTTAGTATTGTTAAAATATAGAGTCGGTCTAAAAGTAACACTGGATGGGAAAATCATAATTTCCGTTTTGTTAGGATTAAAATTTACTAGCCATTGGCGTGACCAATCATTAATTTTTTGGAGATCTTGATTCAATGTTGTTTCAATATATTGCATGTTGTTGGAGGAAACAGCTAGAGAGCTATCATCCGCGAATAGTCTTGTTACGCTTAACAAATGTTCAGCTATGTCATTGACGTATATCAGAAATAATAGCGGTCCTAAGGCGGAGCCTTGAGGAACGCCAGCTATTAGACTCTGAATACGTGAGATTTCAGATCCTACAAAGACAGATTGTTTGCGGTTATAAAGGTAATCGTTTAACCATTGAAGAAGTTCACCATTAATATTGTCTAAGTTTAAAAAGAAGACTGGTGGCAGACTTATCTATCATGAACAGACTGGTGGCAGACTTATCTGTCCTGAACAGACTGGTGGCAGACTTATCTGCCCTGAACAGACTGGTGGCAGACTTATCTGCCCTGAACAGACTGGTGGCAGACTTATCTGTCCTGAACAGACTGGTGGCAGACTTATCTGTCCTGAACAGACTGGTGGCAGCCTTACCAGTCCTGAACAGATTGATGGCATACTGAACTGTCCTGAACAGACTGGTGGCAGACTTATCTGTCCTGAACAGACTGGTGGCATACTTATCTGTCCTGAACAGACTGGTGGCAGGCTTATCTGTCCTGAACAGATTGGTGGCAGACTTATCTGTCCTGAACAGACTGGTGGCAGCCTTATCTGTTCTGAACAGACTGGTGGCAGATTTATCTGTCCTGAACAGACTGGTGGCATACTTATCTGTCCTGAACAGACTGGTGGCAGCCTTATCAGTCCTGAACAGATTGATGGCATACTGATCTGTCCTGAACAGACTGGTGGCAGACTTATCTGTCCTGAACAGACTGGTGGCATACTTATCTGTCCTGAACAGACTGGTGGCAGGCTTATCTGTCCTGAACAGATTGGTGGCAGACTTATCTGTCCTGAACAGACTGGGCAACATCTGTCCTGACAGACTGGGCAGACTTTCTGTCCTGACAGATTGGTGGCAGACTTATCTGTCCCGGACAGACTGGTGGCAGACTTATCTGTCCTGAACAGACTGGTGGCAGGCTTATCTGTCCCGGACAGACTGGTGGCAGACTTATCTGTCCTGAACAGACTGGTGTCCTGAAAATAAGTAGCTTCAGGAGTTGTACTGGACAATGTGGTAACCCAGTTACATACATACGCCTGTCTGTATGTCACCCCGCCCTAAAATGCCAATATCAAATCGTCTGATGTTGGCGTTAGACCGATTACATGAAAGTTGATTGTTGGCCTGATGTGTTTTTGTTATTACAGTGTAGAGCTGGGGACGGGCAGTCATTTTGTACCAGGGTACCCGAAATATATTACCCGCCGGTTACTTACAGTCATTACTCTCCTTGTTACAATGTGTATAGTTGGCACCCACGAGGATATTTGTTTCCGTGTACGATCAAATTATATTTCACTGAATGAACAGTCATGATTGAAAGCGATATATTTCATTAAAAAGCATAAACTATGAAAACCACAACGATTATGTTTTTCTTCTGGACGTTATTAGAAACTTATGTGCACACATAATGAAGTGTTTATAATGGAGTGCCACCAGTGATATCGTGTAATTTATATCAACTGTGAGATGGCAATTATTGTGTTCGTATTGTAAAGTGAGACATCGCATAGCAGTCAGTGGCGTAGCTAACGACGTCTAATGTGTGACGTATAGTGTTCGTATTGTAAAGTGAGACATCGCATTGCAGTCAGGGGCGTAGCTAACGACTTCTAATGTGAGACGCATAGTGTTCGTATTGTAAAGTGAGACATCGCATATCAGTCAGGGGCGTAGCTAACGACTTCTAATGTGTGACGCATAGTGTTCGTATTGTAAAGTGAGACATCGCATAGCAGTCAGGGGCGTAGCTAACGACTTCTAATGTGTGACGCATAGTGATTTGTCAAACATTGTGAGAAAAACAACATGTGCTGTGACATGGCTATTTATTTTATTGACTGAAACAAGCGCCTGTGTTGGGAACGTGTACTTTTACTGACCAATTGATATACTGTACTAGCATTATACATAGAATTTACCTTCAAGCATTTTTATTTTGTGTTTCATTTGGTTTTTCCATTTTGTCAATTTCCGAGGTGTCCTTCTAGATACACCTACTCCTTTCTCGTTATCACTTTTGTTTGAGCCTTGGTCTCGGGGTGCACATCTTCGGCAAATGGACAGTGGATTATGCAGACTACTACCTTTCTTTGATTAAGTCAAAGACTAATACTACATATAATCATAATATATAACATTTGTACATGTTTAAGCTTTTGATTGCGTAATAACGCCTCTTTCATTCTGTAGTGTTTAAATCGTTTCTATGGGGGAGGGCCAATCACTAATGTTGTCAGAACTTGTGGCCCAACCCATTTGCTAATTATGTATCGGTTATACGATTGTTATTGTTATATACATGTATATAGAGCAATACAATATTATCAAACAATAAACCTGTCAGTGTTGTGTGGGTGCTGTGACATGGTCTTGCTTGGACTGTTCTACAGATGTCAGTGGTGTGTGGGTGCTGTGACATGGTCTTGCTTGGACTGTTCTACATATGTCAGTGGTGTGTGGTTGCTGTGACATGGTCTTGTTTGGACTGTTCTACAGATGTCAGTGGTGTGTGGGTGCTGTGACATGGTCTTGTTTGGACTGTTCTACAGATGTCAGTGTTGTGTGGGTGCTGTGACATGGTCTTGCTTGGACTGTTCTACATATGTCAGTGGTGTGTGGTTGCTGTGACATGGTCTTGTTTGGACTGTTCTACAGATGTCAGTGGTGTGTGGGTGCTGTGACATGGTCTTGTTTGGACTGTTCTACAGATGTCAGTGGTGTGTGGGTGCTGTGACATGGTCTTGTTTGGACTATTCTACAGATGTCAGTGTTGTGTGGGTGCTGTGACATGGTCTTGTTTGGACTGTTCTACAGATGTCAGTGGTGTGTGGGTGCTGTGACATGGTCTTGTTTGGACTGTTCTACAGATGTCAGTGTTGTGTGGGTGCTGTGACATGGTCTTGCTTGGGCTGTTCTACAGATGTCAGTGTTGTGTGGGTGCTGTGACATGGTCTTGTTTGGACTGTTCTACAGATGGCACAGGCTCTGCTTCATGTTTATGTTCTGCTTCGCATGGTGCTGCAGAAGCGCCGGCTTCTTTACAATCCTGGATTTGGCCCTGGTTGTTGTTTTCAGCATAACTAACATAAGTATAGCCATTGTTTTCATTCTTACAAAATTCAAATAAGCTTGTGTCAATGGTTTTATAACATTTAATGTCATCGTCACATCACCATCATTCAGTTTGTCCAATAAAAAATCCAGATCTAACTGAAAGATCCAAATCTCGACGAATCCATGATGAAGCTTGCAATGTTTGACCTCGATTTGCGTTTACTTCTAAAAATAGACGGTTTGCCAAATATTTCATTCATAAAGTAGTATATGTATCAATGCGCCGGATTATCAGAGAAACGCTGCCCGACACGGCGAATGTGCATGCCCGTAACTAGGTGAGCGTGACAGAGCTCTGCCTATCATTAGTTGAAGACCCTCAATTGAAAATGTATGCAATCAGTACACATACGTAAATGTGAAAAATGGAAATAGTGAGCGTATAATAATACAAATATTTATTAATTTGGATATATTATTTAGTATAAACATGTTCTACAATGACTGGTGGAAATAAATAACGTAAAGATCGGAATATTAGTGGTAATGAAAGTGATAAACATAACAGCACCAAACTTTTCAAACAAAGAGGCGCGTCGGAGGAGAAAGAGCAACAAGTTGTAGTAAGTGAAATACTGAGCCAAACTAACTCCATTTTGTATGATAATGATAAAGCAGACAGTGATTGTGTATTTAAACTAAATGATATAGTGATTATACCACCAAAATCAAAACCAGACACTATGGCAGAGGGTAGTACCAGGATGCAGGAGACAACGGACGCTGATTTATTGGTTTATTTAAAGAGAATAGAGGGGAGACTAGGGAATGTAGAGAAAAGGCTAGAAACATTAGATCTTCTGGAGCAGAAAGTGGAGTCATTCGACCAGGAATTAAAAAGGTTATGGATTTCCATGGAAAACAGGTCTAAAAGGGTCGAAGAGAGAGTTACTACGGTGGAAGAGAAGGCGGAGAGCATTGACTTTGAAGTGAGTACGAATTCCAGCAAAATTATTTCACTACAGAAAGAAAATGTTGAGTTAAAAGATAACGTCGTGTATTTGCAATCGCAATCAATGAGAAATAATTTGATATTCACAAACATATAGGAGACCAAGGCTGGGGTAACGGAGGACATTGAGGCCAAACTGAGGACACATATGATTGATAATATGAACATTGCAAAGGATTTAGCGGACAGCATTGGATTAGAACGTGTTCATAGGATGGGGCAGGTTTATAGACAAGAACAGAAATGTAGTGGCAAAATTTACATTATTTAAAGATAGAGAAATGGTTCGCAGAAAGTGGAAAGAACTGGAGGGTACACTATTTGCAGTGTTTGAACAATTCCCAAGGGAGATAATCGAGAAGCGGAGGAAGTTACAACCGACGGTAAAAAGCCACAGAGAGAAAGGGGACAGGGCGTGGATCGCGTACGATACGCTGTACGTGAACGGTAAACCGGTTCGAGACTAGGAGCACGCAGGGGGTGAACTTCGCATCCTATCCTGGAACATTAATGGATTTACCCGTAGTAAGAGAGACAGTGATGACTTTTTAAATTTACTATGTAACAATGATATATGTTTCCTTTATGAATCATGGACCAATTCTTGTAGCGATATTTCCTTAAGCGGGTATGTTTCTCATAATTTTTATAGGAAATTCCAGCATCGTAATGCTCGACGTTGTAGCGGTGGGGTTATTTTATATTATAAGGACACACTGAAAGATGGTATTGAAATTGTTAAAAATTATTCTGATACTATTATCTGGATAAAACTTGATCGAAACTTTTTCCATTTAAATGACGATGTCTATATATGTGGTACTTATATCTGGTGTGAAGATTCCCCTGCCTATAATACTGTTAATGTCGATCTATTCGAGATTTTAGAAGAAGATACTATATCATTTAGTAACTTGGGATCTGTATATGTCACAGGCGATTGTAATAGTAGAATAGGAAATAAGTGTGATTATATTACACATGACCGAACCAACAGTTATACGGACGATACAGATTATATCCCCGATGTACCCTTGCACCGGGCCTCCGTTGACAATGTTAGTAATAGTCACGGTATTAAATTGCTTGATCTTTGTAAATCTTCTACACTGAGAATTGTTAACGGTCGGATTGGAAACACTGATTGTCATACATTTGTGTCAAAAAATGGAACATCTGTCATTGATTATTTACTCACTAAAGAATGTAATTTTTCACAGATCAGTAATTTTACAATAGATTCTGTCAATGAGTGGAGTGACCATACACCGTTACGATTTGCACTATTTTGTAATAATATTTCACCTGCGTGTGAAAATGTAAGTGACGTTATATTTAAAGGCCTGCAGGTTGACCTATATTTGACCTTAAACACACGAGGAATAGCGGTACAAATCTGACGGTCGACGCACTAAACACACGAGGAATAGCGGTACAAATCTGACGGTCGACGCACATCGTATTTGCCACATGCGAGGCCCTGCATGGTATACATCTAATACATGAGCACCACTTATATCTATTATGACCCACGTACATATCAGAGGTTATAAATTGCTGAAATTGAAGTTCTGTATTTTTATAGTACTTACAACTGGTATAAACAATTCAACTCCACTTATGGCCCAAATAAGGCTGGTTGCGCGGGTTAGGCAGCCAGTTCCTGCATTGCTGTACCACACATTCAGGCATCAGTTCCCTCTTATGCCAAGTACAGTCTCCTCTTCTAGCCGCTACTTTTCTCTCTATATATCTGACATCTTTCCATGCGCCACAATTATATAGCATTGCCCAAAACCTCCTGTATAGAAGCTTTCTCTCATGTGAATTTAGATTATGCGGTGGACGATTATTAGCAGGCCACCAAAGTTGTTTGTTCTGTTCATTTATTATGCAAGGGGAACACAAGCACAGTGGACACTCAGCAACACCTTCAGCATGCTGAGGCATAGGGGGAGGTACGTAAGCAGCCTCTGCAACGGGCATGGCGGTGGCTGTTTCTTCTATTTCCATCTCTACGTCCCAGTTCTTATTTTGCAAGAAAGTCAGCAATTCTTTTCTCTGCTCATCAGTTACATACATTGTTATTTTACTCAATGGCATCTTGTAGAAATCGGCAGAATATGTGTAATACTCGTATGTTCAAGAGATTATAATTATAATATTATACATGTACTCATAGCATTCACTGTGATTATTATGTAGCATCAATATCGGTAAACACACACTGACACAGAGAAATATTTAAAATATAACAGAAAACTTGCGAATAATACTGTAGATATATAATTAAATGAAGTATGAAGGTTACCATATAACGAACACATATAGTTTATTCATATAAATACATACATATTATATACATGCATACAAATTATCAGTCTCAGTGATTACGCTACGGCTGATGAGGCACCTACATAACATGTAATCTATGTCCCTGGGCTGATCTGGATTATGTAGTTTGAATACTCATAGCTATCAATTTTCTTTACAATCAATAATATACGTTTACTTAAATTGTCAGGGCCTCATTTTGACTAATTCTCAGCTCACAGAGTGATCGTGCATATTAACCGTTAGAAAATACCTACACACGCCAAATTATACTGAATGTACTGCTACATTGTTGATACAAGCCACTAATCACATGGAACAGGTAGTAAAGTATAAATCTTTACAATTGGACGGGGTCAAACTGCAGGCCTTTAAGTGGAACCCTATACATAAAGACCTGTTCCGTGCACGATTAATCACGAAATTTCCCGATTTAAATAATTTAGTTGAAAATATTAATATATCTAATAGATCATGTATTAATAATGTTATAAATGATTTTACCGATATTATAAGAAATGTTGCTGACTCTCTGTTTAAAAAAATATGTAATAGCAGTTATAGACCTAGCTTTACAGATAAATCTGTTGTTAAGGATGCCGAGTGGTTTGACAGAGAGTGTTGATGCAAATAAGTTATATTTAGACGCATTAAGATTATATAACATTTGTAAAACAGATACAAGTAGGATACACTTTTGCAAATGTAAGCACGACTACAAAACCATTGTACGTAAGAAAAAGAAATTGAGTGAAATTAAGAAGTTAGCTGATATTGAAAGGCTAAAATCTTCAAAACCGAAAGAATTTTGGAAATAATTTAAGAAAAACAAACGAAAAGCTAGTTCCAACATATCTGTAGATGATTTTAAAAAATATTTTGCAAATCTGAGCAACGATATAGGCAATTGTTTTAATGTAGATGCTGAGGAGTTTTGTACCGAAAACAATTTTAATGACAATAATTGTTCATTCGAAGAATTAGACCAGCCGATCATCGTTGGGGAAGTTTTGTCTGCTGTTAAATTATTAAAGGCTGGTAAAGCTCTAGGTACTGACTGTTTAATGAATGAATATTTTATTGAATGTATCGATATTATATCTGCCCATGTATGCGACATTTTTAATTCTATATTAAATTCGGGTTATTTTCCGGATAAGTGGACAGAGGGTGTTATTATACCTGTACACAAAAAGGTGAAATTAGTGACGTAAATAATTATCGTGGAATTACTCTCGTTAGCTGCTTATCTAAATTGTTTACTACCATACTTAATAAGCGGATAGAATCATTTTGTGAACAAAACGATATTATTTCGGACGCACAGTTCGGCTTTCGTAAAGGACGTTCTACTGTTGATGCTGTATTTGTTTTAATGTCATTAATACAAAAATATCTTAATGAAAACAAAAGGCTGTACGTTGTGTTTGTTGATATGATGAAATGTTTTGACAGCATATATAGAAATGCCTTATGGCTTAAGCTATATAAAATTGGTATACAAGGTAAATTACTTCGTATTATTAGAGATATGTACCAAAAGGTGAAATCATGTGTCAAAGCATGTAGTACGTATTCTGATTATTTCCAATATGCTATAGGATTAAGACAAGGGGAGGTAATTTCTCCTGTGCTATTATCTCTCTTTGTTGAAGATTTGGAACTTTATTTACAAAATGATGTCACGTCAGGAATACATATTGATGATATAGTCCTAATATTACTATTATTTGCTGATGATATGGCCATATTAGCTAAAACACCTGAGGAATTGCAACATCATTTAAATCTCCTGAAAACTTATTGTGATACATGGGGGCTAAAGGTTAACAACTCCAAAACTAAAATTGTCGTTTTTCGCAAAAGAGGCGGCTTGTTGCCAAATGAAGTTTGGAGCTACAATGGCCATAACATCGAAGTTGTCAATGACTTTAATTATTTGGGAACTGTATTCAATTATACTGGCAATTTTGCTTTGAATCAAGAACATTTGCATGGTAAAGCTTTAAAAGCTCTTAACACACTATTATTTAATTGCAAAAAGTTTGATTTAAGACCGAACATATTATGCCAGTTATTTGATGCATTTGTTGGATCTATACTGAATTACGCAGCAGAGATATGGGGCTATACCAAATCCAAGGAAATCGAAAGAATTCATTTGAAGTTCTGTAAACGTATATTGAATGTTAGATTAAATACATGTACAGCCGGAGTATATGGCGAACTCGGTCGTTATCCTTTGTATATTTCGCGCTATGTTAAAATAATAAAATATTGGTGTAAAATTAAAGATTCGAACAATATTTTAATCAGAATATTGTACCAACAAGGATTATATGACTGTAATAGAGGTTGTAAAAACTGGGTGTACAATGTAACGTCTCTGCTGAACAACTATGGATTTCCCAATGTGTTTTGTAATAATAGTGATATTGATATGAAAGCATTTTGTTATATATTCAAACATCCAGTCATTGATGCGTTCACCCAGGAATGGTTTGGGACTTTAGATAAAAGTTCAGTCCTTGATAATTATAGATTGTTTAAAAATACTCTCTGTTATGAGAGATACCTCGACGTTGTGCCACAAAACCTTAGGTTGTTTATTAGTAGGTTGAGATTATCTGTTCATCCTTTAAGAATGCAAATTGGCCGATACGCAATAAATAGAATACCGAGAGATCAAAGACACTGTAACTGCTGTAATACATTAGACATAGAAGACGAATATCATTTTATATGTATATGTTCATGCTTTAGCAATATACGTAAAAAGTACTTACATAAATATTACCATTCTAAACCATCGATGTATTTAGAATTGATAAAGTCAACTAATAAAAAATGTATATGTAACTTGTCCAAATATGTTAAAGAAGCAATATCCATAAGAAACACGTTGTTGAATAACCAAACTCTTATTTAGTATACTATATGTTCACCCTCTTTACCGTAAATTGTAATCAGTAATATACTGATTAACTTTCTTATTAGAATGATAGAAATTATATTAATATTATTGTACTATTAACTATTGTTATACACTATCCTTACATCACATGACAATAACTATGCATAATATATTGTATACTTTTCGACGATGTACTATGTACAAGTCTTGAAAATAAAAAATCTGTTCTGTTCTGTTCTGTTAAAGGAAGCAATAGCAATGTTTAATATATGTACATGAGGTTGCTATGACATTGTTAGAATTTGTCATGCACTGCCAACGTTTTAATAATACAAACAATACTTACAGCATTCAATGCTCCCCTTATTTTGAACGAGCCAGTCCGTTGCATGTTTTCAGCCTTAAAGTAGAAATTACGTCCATATTTCTCGTCGAAATCGTCGAACTGAAATGTTGATGTTCTATTGATGGTTGATTTGATCCTATCGTAGGCTTCTTTCACATCACAAAAAGAAACACAATCTGTCTCTATCGACTCCATCGGTGAATTTTAAGTATGTATTGCTAAGTCACTCAGCTGTTTTAATGTCACGTTTATGTTAGTTCGGACCTATTTCATTTCGATGATCAAATATTCGACATTCATAGCATTATGTGAAGCATTTGAAAAATATACTTGTTAGAAATGTCTCCAATAGTATACAACTGGTCACGAATTGGCGAACATGTATTTATCATTTGGAATGTATACAAAAAAGTAGTGGAACGTCAGTGATCCAGTATATGACACTATATATTACGAGTTTTACATAAAAGTATTGTAGCCTATGTATATATCATAAAATAAAAATATATTGCGGTACAAAACTAATACTACCCTAGATGGTTTTGCAATGAAGGTGAGCCATGACGTACGATATAGTCTGTTTCACATATTGGTGGAAATTATGTATTGTCGGGGATATAAAACTTAGTGCGTTTGCTTTGCAGGTTCGATCCCCCGTCTGACCCTAATAAAATTAACAGTCTTTCAGATTGGAATTTAAACCGAGGTCTCATGGCGGTACTTTACACCGTGCACATAAAAGAACCAGAGGAGAATCTGGAATGGGTATCTGTCTGTATCATTGCACTATCCTCCAACAATCGAAAATGGCTAATCTCTTCCGGAGGTGTCGCTCATATGGGCAACCGATAGCGACGATAAATAAATGTAAAACACACATTGGGGGGGGGGTTAAAGTCGAACCAACAGCTTATGTCATACGGCGACTCTTCAACTAGTGTTGGTGGAGGAAGACCCCGAATCTCCCGCCGAGCAGTATTACAGACACGGACGGACACCCGGATAGAACCACTGACCTACTCCAAGCCAGCTTGATAGCTTCCTCACATGAACGAATTCGACACAACCAGTGGGATTCCAACCTACAGCGGTGAGGGGCAAGTGATTTGAAGTCAACGACCATAACCACTCAGTCATGGAAGGAAATAATGTCTGTACTGAACATAATGACGGTTGAACCGAACATACTGAAGTTTGTACCGAACATACGGTAACATATTGAAGTTTGTACAGAATATAATGAAGTTTGTACCGAATATAATGATGTTTGTACCGAATATAATGATGTTTGTACCGAATATAATAATGTTTGTACCGAATATAATAATGTTTGTACAGAATATAATGATGTTTGTACAGAATATAATGAAGTCTGTACCGAATATAATGAAGTTTGTACGGAATATAATGAAGTTTGTACCGAATATAATAACGTTTGTACAGAATATAATGAAGTTTGTACCGAATATAATGACGTTTGTACAGAATATAATGAAGTTTGTACAGAATATAATGAAGTTTGTACAGAATATAATGACGTTTGTACAGAATATAATGAAGTTTGTACCGAATATAATGACGTTTGTACAGAATATAATGAAGTTTGTACCGAATATAATGACGTGTGTACAGAATATAATGATGTTTGTACAGAATATAATGAAGTTTGTACAGAATATAATGAAGTTTGTACAGAATATAATGACGTTTGTACAGAATATAATGATGTTTGTACAGAATATAATGATGTTTGTACATAATATAATGACGTTTGTACAGAATATAATGATGTTTGTACAGAATATAATGATGTTTGTACAGAATATAATGATGTTTGTACAGAATATAATGATGTTTGTATATAATGATGTTTGTACAGAATATAATGATGTTTGTACAGAATATAATGACGTTTGTACAGAATATAATGACGTTTGTACAGAATATAATGACGATTGTACCAAACATAATTATGTTTGTACCGAATATAATGAAGTTTATACCGAACATAATTATGATTATAGTGAACGTAATGAAGTGTGTACCGAACATATTAACGGTTGTATCGAAGAAATGTATTTGTACCGACTAAATGACGTTTGTATCGAACATAACGACGTTGTACCGAATATAATGACGTTTATATAAAATATAATGACGTGTGTACATAACAGAATAACATTTGTACATAACAGAATAACATGTGCACAAAACAGAAAGAATAACATGTGCACAAAACAGAATAACATTTGTACAAAACAAAATAACATTTGTACATAACGGAATAACATTTGTACATAACAGAATAACATTTGTACATAACAGAATAGCATTTGTACATAACCATAAGGCAGCTATGGCGTTCCATACCAAAGAAAAGATAAGATAAATTTTAGTTTGATAGCAACAGTACAACACAAGCTCTGAGTGAGCTTTTGAACCGACTATATATAACATAAAATAATGGTAACATCTATACAATTAGAATCACTGATAATATAGTATGCATATTTATTATTAATTTGTTTCTAAGATAAATGCTGAAAAATGTTAAAACATAACTATAGTTAGATGCATTTCTGATAAAAAAAAACCTAGAAACAAGTTCTGCTAAACATGGAGGGAACAACATGGAAACCCATCTTAAACTTTTATACTATTATAGAGGTCTCCAAAAAGTATTGCTTCCACTCTGGCAAATGAGTTTAACCATATAGTATCAGCACTGACAAGGGATCACCATATAAATGATAATTTTCCGAAAATCTGTAAACACATAATTACACCAGTTAACTATTATGGCTGAATACAATAGTTTTTCAGGTCTCAAATAACATATATTTGGTATCATTTTAAAGGCTGTAATCTCTACTCTCCATGTACTATGGTTGTAAATAGAAAATAGTATTTTAATACATGCTTTTATGAGATAATCCATCCCCAACCCAAACTGCAATGTCCGCAATTGTAAAATTAAATATCTTAATAGTTAAACCTAATTAATTCCACTTCTAATATGTGGACTTGTTTATTTCACTGACCTGCGAACTATATAGTAATACTAATATTTTTGAAATATACAGTATTTAGTTATTATTCAATAAATATTATATACACAATGGTTGATGGTTGTGTATTGTAAATAAAAAGTACCAGCGCTAGGCAAAGTGTTCATAACTGATCTGATTTTTTTCTACTAATATTGGTATAAAATAATAATCTATATAAGTCTATATTAGTACAGCTATCTAGAAAGAAACATTTTAATTCTGATATCTACAGATTATTGATCACATAATTTGAAAGTAATATTTTAATATGGACATCTCCAGATATGTATTATAATATGTAGCATTGCACAGCAACAGAACACCAACATTTGTGAATTTGTGCTGCCCCTTCCAAGTTCCTTTATAAAATTGGCCTAATCCTTATCAAAACCCTCTTGATACATTCATAATAAAGCATACAACTGTCTTGAACAATGTATACAGAGAAAGTGTAAACATTGTAATATGTGATTTTGCATTGTTGATGTAGTTCAGGTATAGTATCTGACAATATTTCAGTGTGATAAACAGCTCTATAATAGTATCAGTGCTCATGTAATTTTCGGTTAATATATTGATATAAAATTGCTAAATTGTATCTATCTGTGTCTATATGTGTCTATGTGCAGCAGTTAATTACATGTTCAGTGATTACATGGATGTTATCAAATATTATTTTGCTCCAGCTTGACCATTGACTAGTCTACATACATATATATATTATGTTCAGAAAAAGTTTTGCAAAATATGCATTACTATATATCATGCTTTATCTGTTTTAATTTGACCACATAATGTCTAGTGCATGTCATAAAATAATTTTAGTGAAAATATAGTATTTAATTTAGATGGTAGAAATTTAGTTGGTGATGGTAGACATACTTTTTCCTCTATTTTCAGAATATAAAATCCAAGGAAGATGGGGCCTGTACTTTCCCTGCCCAGAAAACGTAAACGGGAATCAGAAGCAGACTTTAATATGTGCATTATTTGCCAGGTTAAAAGATCTCCATACACATCAGCTAAAGGTCAAGCAGCTACTAAATTAATGCATACAGACCAGGGAGTAAACATTCTGAAGGTCCGTGCTTCTGATAGAGAGAAATATAATGATGAGCAGTTCATTGATTGCTTAGATGATTTGCAGTTGGTGGAACTAGATAATGGGGATGTTTGTTCTACTGTTAAATGACACAGACATTGTTACAACAAATTTACAAATTCATCTCATATAAACAGACTGAGAGATAAGTATGAAATAAACCCACAGGAGAATATGAAACAACCTAGTTTAACAGAATATGACACCACATCACATGTCATAAGACAGTCTGTCAGTAGTGTAGACTGGGAGAAATGCATCTTCTGTCAGACAGTGCTTAAAGTTAATTTAAGAACTATCCAGACAATGCCATTATCTGATAGAATAAAACAGCAGTCCAAATGTGACCCCACTATGAGGTACAGAGTATCAGGGATCAATGATCTGGCAGCCGAAGAAGAGAAATATCACATAAAGTGTCTAAAAGCTTTTGATCGCAAACATTCTAAAATTGAATTAGACAGTGACGATGATGATGAAAGTTTTAGCTGTTTTGCTAAAGCAATGAATGAACCACGTTCTGGACTGGCTCATGGGGAGATATATTCACTTGAAACTGTGTGGACACGGTATTGTGAACTCCTCTCTGAGGCAGACATAGACACAGATCCCATTCAGTACCACAGCAACAGATTCAAAGACAAAATAAAGAGACATCTGAAGGACACTGTTGAATTTGTTCGCCCATTAGATGTACATGCCTCTTTGTTGCTGTTTCCGTCTATATCATCAGGTGCGGCCATCAATGCCTTGAAACAGACTGTGGATGAGTTCAGTGAAAGAGAACATATGGCTCATGCAGGACAGGAAATAAGTGAGGTAGAGACAGATTCTGAGTTGGCTTTTCAGGGTTGCCATAAAAGTGCATGGTGATATTATGTCAACTCCAGGGCATGACCTCATAGGTGGTATAGACAATGAACATGCTGAAAAGGTTAATACCAGAATGCTTGTATTTGCTACTCAGTTTGATCTGTGCTGGTGATATACCTGATGATGACCATGATGTTGCAAGTGAAATTCGAGTGAAACTGATGAGTATAGCTCAGGATATTGTATACTTGGCATCAAAGGGAAAAAGAAGACTCCAAAACATATTGGATTAGGCATTACAGTTCACCAGGCCACCAGATCCAAAGAACTTGTCCAATTATTGCATGCAGCAGGCCACTCAATTAGTTATGATGCTGTACAAACTACAAAGGGTGGACAGTTCTATAGTGCAGGCTGCACTTGAACAGTACAAAGAAAACAACAATACATACATCCCAATTAACCTTACAAATAACATTGAGACAAATTATGTGAGGTTTGTTAACGATAACATTGATATCAATGAGGAGACCCTTGATGGAAAGGGAACTTTCCATGCATCACAGTCTGCTATGTTCATCAAGGTGACAACCAAAATTCATCTCCTGATATAAAGTTCACATCACAAAGAAAGGTTACAATACCCAAGGAATTCAATAAACTTAAAGAATCAGATATTGGTTCACAAAAGCCAGATCCTGTGTTTGCTAAAGAACTAAATCTGAACCAGTTTGAGCCTGATCAGAGTGAACTCAGGAAAGCTGAGGTACAAGACTTATGTTGGATTCTTTCAAGGATGGTCACTCCAGGAGAACAATGTGTACCTGCATGGAGTGGGTTCAATGAAGCATCATCAGTAAATGCTAAGTCAGTGCCAGTCACTAAAATTGGTCACCTACCAATAATTAATGCTCCAGCCCATGACTATGATGTCATCTGGACTGTCATGGACAGGTGTGTTAATATGACCAAAGCATTAGGCCAAAAGTATACAGTTCTAACATTTGATGAACAGTTATATTCAAAGGGAAAAATGCTGCAGTGGCTGAAACCAGAGGAATGCGAAAACATTATCATAATGTTAGGTGGATTTCACACACAACTAAACTTTTCCAAAGTCATTGGTCAGTTTATGACAGATTCAGGACTAAAAGATGTGTGGGTTGAAAGTTGTGTGTATGGAGAAACAACAGCTGACAACATTCTCAGTGGAAGGGGTTGGAATCGAATAGCACGAGCCCATAAATTAACTCTGGAATCTTTGTGGAGGATCCTGTGGCCTACCTTTGATCAGTGGATGGTGACAAATAACAAAGATCTGGATACACCCATCCTACGACTGGCCAAGGAAGTTGCTGAAGGATTCCAATAAAAGGATGAGGATCAGATTGAAGCAGCAATCAATAAAATGATTCCCTTTCTACATCAAATGCTGGATTATGTTACAGAATATGATAAATCAAATAATGATAATCCAACTTACCTATTCTGGAGAAATTATATGGACTTGGTCAGTATTCTTCTCAGATTCACAGGATCACTACGAGAGGGTAATTGGAAACTATTCCTTTCCAGTTTGGCTGAGATGATCCCCTGGTTTGCTCTCTATACCACACCAATTATACCAGATGGGCAACAGTGTTTCTGGCTGATGCAACACAGTTTGAGGATAAAGCTCCAGAAGTGTACAGGGGATTCATGGATGGAGATTTTGTAGTCAAAGAAACAAACCATCATTTTAACCAGCTACCAGATGACCAAGGTCTAGAACACATTAACAAGTTAGGAAAAGTATCTGGTGGTCTTGTAGGGATCACAAGAACTGAATCAGCGCGGGAGAAATGGTGTTTGAGCTACAATACCAGATCAGATCTGGCTCAGGCCACTTGGACAATGTTTGGTTTGAAACCAGAACTTGATGATGATGAATGAGATCACAAAGATCTTGTCCATCTAGACTAAAGAGAGATGAAGCTGATATTGTAAAACTCATCGAGACATTCCAAAAGTTTAATGTCTTCTGCATTGACTCTCCAGATCTAGTATGCATTACTACAGGGGATATTGCCACAGAATATATCACAGATAACTTATTGAATGGCAAGACAAATGGAAAGAAGGTGATCAACACATCCATCAAAGAGAGACTGATAGAAAAACACACTAATTTTCATGCAACACTAACAAAAGTTAAGCCCAAAACTTTTGCATCTCTTTATGTAGTGGATATTAAATCGGATAAACAGAAGACGGGTCCAAATAAAGGCAGATATAAATCTCTTCCAACGGCTGGCAATAACAATTGAATTTGGGCGGGATATTAACATTGATCAGTTACTGGAAAAAGAATTATGTCCAGTACCTTTAGCACTGGCAAACACAGATGGAAGTCTGAGACCAACCGATAAATCACAGCTCAGTCATCTGCTGGAGCAAGACATTGTGAAAGAGGATTTGCCCCCATCAGCTGACAATACATGCACCATTATTGATGGAATGGCATTAGTGCAGGCTATAGGAAAACCAAAAGATGCAAAAATGTTTGGGGACATTGCAGACACTTATATACAGGTTGTTCTCTCCCAACTTTAAATTTCACTGTACACGAGTCGATGTGGTCTTTGACCATTATAAGAAGGATTCAGTTAAATCATGCACAAGAGTAAAGCGCAGAAAAGGATTGAGATTAGTGAGACACCTAGTTGATAACAGACATGTGAAACTCCCTGCTAACTGGCAGAACTATTTGTCATTAGAGGAAAACACAAAAGCATTGGCAAACTTTCTGTCAGAAGAACTTGCAAAAGTTCAGACAAAAGAGTGGTGTGAATCAATAACAGCTGGAGGATTTAGTGATATAAGGAACATCAAATCATCAACAAACACCCCCCCCCATGATGATTTAAAATCCAACCAAGAGGAGGCTGATACTCGCATAGTACTGCATGGACATGAGGCCTCTAGACATGGCTATAAGCGACTAATAGTACAGTGTAGAGATACAGATGTTCTGGTCTTGTTAACTATTTTCTTTCCTGAAATAGAATGCCAGGAATTGTGGATGAAGAGTGGAACGAGCCTTAAACCAAAGTTTGTTCCTGTGCATAACATAAATTTGTCAGATGAAATTCGGAAGAGTATCCTCCAGTTCCACTCACTGACTGGTTCAGATACAACATCTCAGTTTGCTGGAATAGGGAAAAAGTCTGCTTGGAAAGTTTATTGCGATAGAAATGAAAAACTTGTAGAAAAATTAGGTGAACAGCCAATATGTAATTCTCAGGTACAATCTGATGTGGAAGCATTCATATGTACATTATACTGCCCAGAAACTTCTGTAACAGACATACAAAAGATCCGGTCATCAATGTTCAGGAAGTCCAAGAAAACCTTAGAAAACATCCCACCCACGCATGATGCCCTGAAGCTACATATAAAACGGTCACACTTTCAAGCCTTTGTCTGGCGCCATTCCCTGATCGCTGAGCCAGATGTACCATCACCTCTACTGTGTGGCTGGGAAAAGGATGGGGACTTACTGAAACCTCTGTTAATGAATCAGGATGCTGTACCAGCAAACTATTTACAGCTAACCAGTTGTGGCTGCTCGCAAGCTGGACAATGTAGAACGAGACGTTGCCTCTGTAGAAAGGCAGGCATCCCTTGTACAGCCATATGCAAATGTTCTCACGATGATCATCATGAAAACATAGAAGACTGGTGTAAACATCCTTTCAATCCCTCTGAAAGTAGAGACTAAAGCATGTAGTGAAACTGACATGCTTTGATATGTTGTGTATACTGAAATATATATTATAATATCCTCGCAACAATGTCACATCACTAATGCTTTCAAAATAAATATAGTGAGTGAATATTATACATGCATACTGATTTGAACACATATATTAGTTTTGTCTTATATAAGTATTAGTATGTGTTTTAGATAAACATTAAATTATGTTAAAATATACCTTAAGTGATAATATATGTGCTATATCTCTTTAAAAGCGAGTTCCGAAAATCGCCAAAAAACGTCTAAATACAGTGTATTTTGTTATGGCCTAAAAATATATTCAAATACATTTGCCAAGATGGAAGCAAAACTTTTCTTCATCCATACATATCATAATAATATTATATATATGTTTCCATGTTGTTCCCCTCACGTTTATCAGTTGTAACAATTTTAGATTTGCATCCTGTCTACTACGTTATGTAGGTAAGACAAATGTGCTTGTTAGCCATAAAGAATACTAACATAGTAAATCAATGACTTAATTGGTAAAACTAATATAACTATATAGATTAAACAAACATCTTTTATAGGAACATCAGTATTTTTAATACCTAAATATTATTGTTTTCTTTTGGTAGTCTCCACAGAGAAATCGATGCCGGGTACTTTGTATTCGATTGTAACTTTGCTGACATGTTGGCTACCATTTTCTGTTCAAAAATACAATTTTTTAATCATAAATTTAAGAACTTGTGTAGATCGGTGATATCTTCTACATCAATAAATAGGTCAGCTCGCCGTTATATCAAATAACACAAAACAGCTCATTTCAAGGGAGGTAACCGCTGATAGTGAGTCCCTACAGGGGTAACTATTAGTCCAAACAAACTAGTGTTTCACTTGGAAAAAATAGCAACATAAATTATTTTACTACCGTACATTTCTATGATGTCTGCAGAACACTATACTAAAAGTCCCAATAAATCCCATCATGCAATTTTGCATAAATCCAAGATGGCCGACTTTAAAATACCAAATTGTGTATCTTCACTCTCAGATGATATATTTATATAGTTTAGCGTGCTATTGTGTGTTTTCCTTCACATTTACTTTACTCGAACGTGGTAAATATGGTTTTAAATGGAAAGTATAATATGCCATTTAAAATCCAAGAGACACTTCCAATTTCCGCCTTAGTTTTTTATATTTAACCCTTTCAACACCACATGCCTCTAAATAGGCTTACAAAAAAGTGTAGATCCAGATGAACCGGCTCGTGACGAGCCGTCTCATCAGGATCTGCATTTTTTGCAAGTAATATTACTATTTTTAGAAAATAAATTACCAATTTGATAAATGAACTGATCCAAATGTAATTTTCTTATTAATTTATTGGTCTAAAAATAAATATCATGGACCAGTCCATGTCAGTTACTTGGTGTTGAATGGGTTAACATAATTTGCAAAAAGACAATACATAAATAACGTGTGTAGCTTGGTATTGATCGAATTGGGACAAAATAGTAAAACCAAAAGCATACAGGGAATTAGATACGATATAATTTAAATCGTGATATATTGATTATCTGATCAGACCGTGATTCTAGTTCATTTTATTATATTAAAATCTTTATTTATTTTACAACGATTGCGAAACAAGTTCTAACAACTTATATTAATCACTCTCGTTGGCGCGGATGAAAGCGTAACTGTGGTCATTCGTGTGGGAGGACACCCGGATAAAACCCACCTGTCAGATCTGGCGACCACCGTACCAGCTTGTTTCGCAATTTAAATAAATACATTTTAAACTTTAAAAATCCTGTAATTTAAATCGGAGATGTGTAAAGCAACACTTGTCATGCACACGAATAATTATTAAACATTGTTATCAGGGTCATAGCCAGGTTTGAAACAGATCGGTGCGAAATAAAATCCGTATTCAGAATTGTTAAAAGCCTAATGAGCCTGATGCTGCTTAGGCGGTCCTGGGGCATGCCACCCTCGAAACATTTTGAAATGCAGATTCTCTTTTTTATACTTTATTTATTTTACAACGATTGCGAAGCAAGTTTTAACAACTTATATTAATCACTCTCGTTGGCTCGGATGAAAGCGTATATGTGGTCATTCATGTGGGAGGAAACCGGAGTATCCGGAGAAAACCTACCTGTACTATCTGGCGAGCATCGTACCATCTCACATACTTCCCGGTCCAAGGATCGAACCCGGGTTACATTGGTTAGAAGCGAGCGAGCTAACCACTGCGCTAATCGGACAGCCAATTTCATTTTTAGTATATATCCATATTACACGCACGACGTTTGTTTTGAACAGTACAAAACAAACGGGATGTCTTTTGGTTTGGCGTTCAAGAAAGTTAGAGTCCCTATCTATTTCTTAACAAGTATCGGCTCGGCGGTTTCAACACGTTTTACTCACTTTTCTCTGTCGTGATACGAACGACATACGATAACTTGTTGTTGTGACATGCCGCTCTTGTGACATGTCGTTATAGGCGCAACGCCTCAATGTAACATAAGAACCTGCCACACAGACAAATCCTCGCATAGCGTTCGTATATGGGCGTCAATTCTTTGCTCAGCATTCGATCGGACGAAATTACATATCCGGTGACTGTAATATTTAATATGCGTGAAATACACGCGTCACTGGGCTACACATCTGAGCTTACTAAATATGTAATGTTTAAATTGTTGTTAGGAAAAGCATATGGTTTATTTCGCAAACGGCCACACTTATTTTAACTCTTTCAGCGCCGAATAAATTCAGAGCATGTACAAACAACATAGATCCAGATCAGCCGCGGCGTAACGCCGCGTCTTATCAAGATCTATGTTGTTTGCTATTCGGACAGGTGCTTCAGCTCCACTGTCTGAAGAGCAATCAGCATATAGCCTGATCAGATGGCATGTTCTATTCTGTCCGATCGGGTTCTCTACTTTTTTACAAAGTCGCTTTTATGCGACATTGGCGCTGAAAGAGTTAATGAATGACATATCCCTTATTCTTTCTGGAGCATTTGTGCAAGCAAGGTTAGTTTTAATTCCGTTAATGTCAACATTCTATAAATAGAATATCATCTCCATCTTTATTTCATATTAAGCCGATAGTGCTGCATGGACATAATGATACCTATATATAGATGGACATTGTGGGAACCGTGATAGCGCAATGGTAGTGCTTTCGCGTCAGCCTGTGAGAGGCCCGGAGTTGACGCCCAGCTGTTGCCGTTACGAGCGTGCCATTAGCTTAACTTAAACTTTCACATTGCCTCTTCTCTCTCACTCGTGGAATGAGATCCCGAGACTGATTAAAACAAATGATGTTATATATTGTTTCGCAATTGAGCTAAAATAAATGTGTATAAACATTATATTTGTACTTGTAGGAAATACTTTTTGAACAGCCTTAGATTACTGCAACATTTGATCATTTCGTTCTAACAAGGAAAACCACTTGAGGCTTTTGCTCATTAATGTTTCGGATTTGTCAAGCTTAAGAGTGGTCAAAATGAAGAATCTAACTTTCTATGTAAGTACATTTGTAGATATACGTATTGTTTTGCACACGAGTCGATTTAACTTTCAGTCACTTGGGTTTTTATTTATAATGTTTGATTGCAACTTTTTCCATAATGATGAATACAATTTACAAATCACAAAAACATTACTGTCACATTAATAACATACATACATAAATCCTGATAATATCCATATACATGACATGTTCAAAGTGCAAATGGATCGGGCTCCAAGTTTTGAAAACATTAGCAACAGCCTTTTCCAAAAGGTCAAATTTGCTATCAATTTGTTCCGATGCATGTAGTACTAATATAAGTAAGTCTTTCAAGAAAAGTATTGTTTGGATTGAATAAGAAAATAACGGGATACGCTTAAGAGAATACACTTTGGTTAACATGCATATGGCTCGATGTGTTACACGAGTCACTCGGGTGAATTTGGGTTAACATGCATATGCCTCGATGTGCTACAAAAGTCACTCGGGTGAATTTGGGTTAACATGTATATGGCTCGATGTGCTACAAAAGTCACTCGGGTGAATTTGGGTTAACATGCATATGCCTCGATGTGCTACAAAAGTCACTCGGGTGAATTTGGGTTAACATGCATATACCTCGATGTGCTACAAAAGTCACTCGGGTGAATTTGGGTTAACATACATATGGCTCGATGTGTTACAAGAGTCACTCGGGTGAATTTGGGTTAACATACATATGGCTCGATGTGTTACAAGAGTCACTCGGGTGAATTTGTGTTAACATGCATATGGCTCGATGTGTTACAAGAGTCACTCGGGTGAATTTGGGTTAACATGCATATGGCTCGATGTGTTACAAGAGTCACTCGGGTGAATTTGGGTTAACATGCATATGGCTCGATGTGTTACAAGAGTCAGTCGGGTGAATTTGGGTTAACATACATATGGCTCGATGTGTTACAAGAGTCACTCGGGTGAATTTGGGTTAACATGCATATGGTTTTATGTGTTACAAGAGTCAGTCGGGTGAATTTGGGTTAACACACATATGACTCGATGTGTTTACAAGAGTCAGTCGGGTGAATTTGGGTTAACATACATATGGCTCGATGTGTTACAAGAGTCACTCGGGTGAATTTGGGTTAACATGCATATGGCTCGATGTGCTACACGAGTCACTCGGGTGAATTTGGGTTAACATACATATGGCTCGATGTGTTACAAGAGTCAGTCAAGTGAATTTGGGTTAACATGCATATGGCTCGATGTGTTACAAAAGTCAGTCGGGTGAATGTGGGTTAACATCCATATGGCTCAATGTGTTACAAGAGTCAGTCGGGTGAATTTGGGTTAATATGCATATGGCTCGATGTGTTACAAGAGTCAGTCGGGTGAATTTGGGTTAATAGGCATATGGCTCGATGTGTTACACGAGTCACTCGGGTGAATTTGGGTTAACATACATATGGCTCGATGTGTTACAAGAGTCACTCGGGTGAATTTGGGTTAACATGTATATGGCTCGATGTGCTACACGAGTCACTCGGGTGAATTTGGGTTAACATACATATGGCTCGATGTGTTACAAGAGTCAGTCAAGTGAATTTGGGTTAACATGCATATGGCTCGATGTGTTACAAAAGTCAGTCGGGTGAATGTGGGTTAACATCCATATGGCTCAATGTGTTACAAGAGTCAGTCGGGTGAATTTGGGTTAATATGCATATGGCTCGATGTGTTACAAGAGTCAGTCGGGTGAATTTGGGTTAACATGCATATGGCTCGATGTGTTACAAGAGTCACTCGGGTGAATTTGGGTTAACATACATATGGCTCGATGTGTTACAAGAGTCACTCGGGTGAATTTGGGTTAACATGCATATGGCTCGATGTGTTACAGAGTCACTCGGGTGAATTTGGGTTAACATACATATGGCTCGATGTGTTACAAGAGTCAGTCAGGTGAATTTGGGTTAACATGCATATGGCTCGATGTGTTACAAAAGTCAGTCGGGTGAATTTGGGTTAACATCCATATGGCTCGATGTGTTACAAGAGTCAGTCGGGTGAATTTGGGTTAATATGCATATGGCTCGATGTGTTACAAGAGTCAGTCGGGTGAATTTGGGTTAACATGCATATGGTTTTATGTGTTACAAGAGTCAGTCGGGTGAATTTGGGTTAACACACATATGACTCGATGTGTTTACAAGAGTCAGTCGTGTGAATTTGGGTTAACATACATATGGCTCGTTGTGTTACAAAAGTCAGTCGGGTGAATTTGGGTTAACATGCATATGGCTCGATGTGTTACAAGAGTCACTCGGGCGAATTTGGGTTAACATACATATGGCTCGATGTGTTACAAGAGTCACTCGGGTGAATTTGGGTTAACATACATATGGCTCGATGTGTTACAAGAGTCACTCGGGTGAATTTGTGTTAACATGCATATGGCTCGATGTGTTACAAGAGTCACTCGGGTGAATTTGGGTTAACATGCATATGGCTCGATGTGTTACAAGAGTCACTCGGGTGAATTTGGGTTAACATGCATATGGCTCGATGTGTTACAAGAGTCAGTCGGGTGAATTTGGGTTAACATACATATGGCTCGATGTGTTACAAGAGTCAATCGGGTGAATTTGGGTTAACATGCATATGGTTTTATGTGTTACAAGAGTCAGTCGGGTGAATTTGGGTTAACACACATATGACTCGATGTGTTTACAAGAGTCAGTCGGGTGAATTTGGGTTAACATACATATGGCTCGATGTGTTACAAGAGTCACTCGGGTGAATTTGGGTTAACATGCATATGGCTCGATGTGCTACACGAGTCACTCGGGTGAATTTGGGTTAACATACATATGGCTCGATGTGTTACAAGAGTCAGTCAAGTGAATTTGGGTTAACATGCATATGGCTCGATGTGTTACAAAAGTCAGTCGGGTGAATGTGGGTTAACATCCATATGGCTCAATGTGTTACAAGAGTCAGTCGGGTGAATTTGGGTTAATATGCATATGGCTCGATGTGTTACAAGAGTCAGTCGGGTGAATTTGGGTTAATAGGCATATGGCTCGATGTGTTACACGAGTCACTCGGGTGAATTTGGGTTAACATACATATGGCTCGATGTGTTACAAGAGTCACTCGGGTGAATTTGGGTTAACATGTATATGGCTCGATGTGCTACACGAGTCACTCGGGTGAATTTGGGTTAACATACATATGGCTCGATGTGTTACAAGAGTCAGTCAAGTGAATTTGGGTTAACATGCATATGGCTCGATGTGTTACAAAAGTCAGTCGGGTGAATGTGGGTTAACATCCATATGGCTCAATGTGTTACAAGAGTCAGTCGGGTGAATTTGGGTTAATATGCATATGGCTCGATGTGTTACAAGAGTCAGTCGGGTGAATTTGGGTTAACATGCATATGGTTTTATGTGTTACAAGAGTCAGTCGGGTGAATTTGGGTTAACACACATATGACTCGATGTGTTTACAAGAGTCAGTCGGGTGAATTTGGGTTAACATACATATGGCTCGATGTGTTACAAGTCACTCGGGTGAAATTGGGTTACTATGCATATGGCTCGATGTGTTACAAGAGTCACTCGGGTGAATTTGGGTTAATATGCATATGGCTCGATGTGTTACAAGAGTCACTCGGGTGAATTTGGGTTAACATGCATATGGCTCGATGTGTTACAAAAGTCAGTCAGGTGAATTTGGGTTAACATGCATATGGCTCGATGTGTTACAAACGTCAGTCGGGTGAATTTGGGTTAACCTACATATGGCTCGATATGTTACAAAAGTCAGTCGGGTGAATTTGGGTTAACATGCATATGGCTCGATGTGTTACAAAAGTCAGTCGGGTGAATTTGGGTTAACATCCATATGTCTCGATGTGTTACAAGAGTCATTCGGGTGAATTTGGGTTAACATGCATATGGCTCGATGTGTTACAAACGTCAGTCGAGTGAATTTGGGTTAACATACATATGGCTCGATGTGTTACAAGAGTCACTCGGGCGAATTTGGGTTAACATACATATGGCTCGATGTGTTACAAGAGTCACTCGGGTGAATTTGGGTTAACATGCATATGGCTCGATGTGTTACAAAAGTCAGTCGGGTGAATTTGGGTTAACATCCATATGGCTCGATGTGTTACAAAAGTCAGTCGGATGAATTTGGTTTAACATGCATATGGCTTTATGTGTTACAAGAGTCACTCGGGTGGATTTGGGTTAACATACATATGGCTCGATGTGTTACAAGAGTCACTCGGGTGGATTTGGGTTACTATGCATATGGCTCGATGTGTTACAAGAGTCACTCGGGTGAATTTGGGTTAACATGCATATGGCTCGATGTGTTACAAAAGTCAGTCGAGTGAATTTGGGTTAACATGCATATGGCTCGATGTGTTACAAACGTCAGTCGAGTGAATTTGGGTTAACATACATATGGCTCGTTGTGTTACAAAAGTCAGTCGGGTGAATTTGGGTTAACATGCATATGGCTCGATGTGTTACAAGAGTCACTCGGGCGAATTTGGGTTAACATACATATGGCTCGATGTGTTACAAGAGTCACTCGGGTGAATTTGGGTTAACATACATATGGCTCGATGTGTTACAAGAGTCACTCGGGTGAATTTGGGTTAACATGCATATGGCTCGATGTGTTACAAACGTCACTCGGGTGAATTTGGGTTAACATGCATATGGCTCGATGTGTTACAAAAGTCACTCGGGTGAATTTGGGTTAACATACATATGGCTCGTTGTGTTACAAAAGTCAGTCGGGTGAATTTGGGTTAACATACATATGGCTCGTTGTGTTACAAAAGTCAGTCGGGTGAATTTGGGTTAACATACATATGGCTCGATGTGTTACAAGAGTCACTCGGGCGAATTTGGGTTAACATACATATGGCTCGATGTGTTACAAGAGTCACTCGGGTGAATTTGGGTTAACATGCATATGGCTCGATGTGTTACAAACGTCACTCGGGTGAATTTGGGTTAACATGCATATGGCTCGATGTGTTACAAAAGTCACTCGGGTGAATTTGGGTTAACATACATATGGCTCGTTGTGTTACAAAAGTCAGTCGGGTGAATATGGGTTAACATACATATGGCTCGTTGTGTTACAAAAGTAAGTCGGGTGAATTTGGGTTAACATGCATATGGCTCGATGTGCTACAAAAGTCAGTCGGGTGAATATATACCGGTGTTTGGCTGGATCACGGTCATTCACTTGAAATGTCTCATCGCGGAAGGATTGTACCACACTGAGGGTGTTTGTTGTCACGATCGTTCACTTGAAATGTCTCATCGCGGTAGGATTGTACCACACTGAGGGTGTTTGCTGTCACGGTCGTTCACTTCAAATGTCTCATCGCGGTAGGATTGTACCACACTGAGGGTGTTTGTTGTCACGGTCGTTCACTTCAAATGTCTCATCGCGGTAGGATTGTACCACACTGAGGGTGTTTGTTGTCACGGTCGTTCACTTGAAATGTCTCATCGCGGTAGAATTGTACCACACTGACGGTGTTTGCTGTCACGGTCGTTCACTTCAAATGTCTCATCGCGGTAGGATTGTACCACACTGAGGGTGTTTGCTTGTCACGGTCGTTCACTTCAAATGTCTCATCACGGTAGGATTGTACCACACTGAGGGTGTTTGCTGTCACGGTCGTTCACTTCAAATGTCTCATCGCGGTAGAATTGTACCACACTGAGGGTGTTTGCTGTCACGGTCGTTCACTTCAAATGTCTCATCGCGGTAGGATTGTACCACACTGAGGGTGTTTGTTGTCACGGTCATTCACTTCAAATGTCTCATCGCGGTAGGATTGTACCACACTGAGGGTGTTTGCTTGTCACGGTCGTTCACTTCAAATGTCTCATCGCGGTAGAATTGTACCACACTGAGGGTGTTTGTTGTCACGGTCGTTCACTTCAAATGTCTCATCGCGATTGGATTGTACCACACTGAGTGTGTTTGCTGTCATGGTCGTTCACTTGAAATGTCTCATCGCAGTAGAATTGTACCACACTGACGGTGTTTGCTGTCACGGTCGTTCACTTCAAATGTCTCATCGCGGTAGGATTGTACCACACTGAGGGTGTTTGCTTGTCACGGTCGTTCACTTCAAATGTCTCATCACGGTAGGAGTGTACCACACTGAGGGTGTTTGCTGTCACGGTCGTTCACTTCAAATGTCTCATCGCGGTAGAATTGTACCACACTGAGGGTGTTTGCTGTCACGGTCGTTCACTTCAAATGTCTCATCGCGGTAGGATTGTACCACACTGAGGGTGTTTGTTGTCAAGGTCGTTCACTTCAAATGTCTCATCGCGGTAGGATTGTACCACACTGAGGGTGTTTGTTGTCACGGTCGTTCACTTGAAATGTCTCATCGCGGTAGAATTGTACCACACTGACGGTGTTTGCTGTCACGGTCGTTCACTTCAAATGTCTCATCGCGGTAGGATTGTACCACACTGAGGGTGTTTGCTTGTCACGGTCGTTCACTTCAAATGTCTCATCACGGTAGGATTGTACCACACTGAGGGTGTTTGCTGTCACGGTCGTTCACTTCAAATGTCTCATCGCGGTAGAATTGTACCACACTGAGGGTGTTTGCTGTCACGGTCGTTCACTTCAAATGTCTCATCGCGGTAGGATTGTACCACACTGAGGGTGTTTGTTGTCACGGTCGTTCACTTCAAATGTCTCATCGCGGTAGAATTGTACCACACTGAGGGTGTTTGTTGTCACGGTCGTTCACTTCAAATGTCTCATCGCGGTAGGATTGTACCACACTGAGGGTGTTTGTTGTCACGGTCGTTCACTTGAAATGTCTCATCGCGGTAGGATTGTACCACACTGAGGGTGTTTGCTGTCACGGTCGTTCACTTGAAATGTCTCATCGCGGTAGAATTGTACCACACTGAGGGTGTTTGCTGTCACGGTCGTTCACTTGAAATGTCTCATCGCGGTAGGATTGTACCACACTGAGGGTGTTTGCTGTCACGGTCGTTCACTTCAAATGTCTCATCGGTGTGTGGGGTGTTTGTGTGGTGTTTTGTTTGCGGTAGGATTGTACCACACTGAGGGTGTTTGCTGTCACGGTCGTTCACTTCAAATGTCTCATCGCGGTGGATTGTACCACACTGAGGGTGTTTGTTGTCAGGTCGTTCACTTCAAATGTCTCATCGCGGTAGGATTGTACCACACTGAGGGTGTTTGTTGTCACGGTCGTTCACTTGAAATGTCTCATCGCGGTAGAATTGTACCACACTGAGGGTGTTTGCTGTCACGGTCGTTCACTTCAAATGTCTCATCGCGGTAGATTGTACCACACTGAGGGTGTTTGCTTGTCACGGTCGTTCACTTCAAATGTCTCATCGCGGTAGGATTGTACCACACTGAGGGTGTTTTTGTCACGGTCGTTCACTTCAAATGTCTCATCGCGGTAGGATTGTACCACACTGAGGGTGTTTGCTGTCACGGTCGTTCACTTGAAATGTCTCATCGCGGTAGGATTGTACCACACTGAGGGTGTTTGCTGTCACGGTCGTTCACTTCAAATGTCTCATCGCGGTAGGATTGTACCACACTGAGGGTGTTTGCTTGTCACGGTCGTTCACTTCAAATGTCTCATCGCGGTAGAATTGTACCACACTGAGGGTGTTTGTTGTCACGGTCGTTCACTTCAAATGTCTCATCGCGATTGGATTGTACCACACTGAGGGTGTTTGCTGTCATGGTCGTTCACTTGAAATGTCTCATCGCGGTAGGATTGTACCACACTGAGGGTGTTTGCTTGTCACGGTCGTTCACTTCAAATGTCTCATCGCGGTAGGATTGTACCACACTGAGGGTGTTTGCTGTCACGGTCGTTCACTTCAAATGTCTCATCGCGGTAGGATTGTACCACACTGAGGGTGTTTGCTGTCAGGTCGTTCACTTGAAATGTCTCATCGCGGTAGGATTGTACCACTGAGGGTGTTTGCTTGTCACGGTCGTTCACTTCAAATGTCTCATCGCGGTAGGATTGTACCACACTGAGGGTGTTTGCTGTCACGGTCGTTCACTTGAAATGTCTCATCGCGGTAGGATTGTACCACACTGAGGGTGTTTGCTGTCACGGTCGTTCACTTGAAATGTCTCATCGCGGTAGAATTGTACCACACTGAGGGTGTTTGCTGTCACGGTCGTTCACTTGAAATGTCTCATCGCGGTAGAATTGTACCACACTGAGGGTGTTTGCTGTCACGGTCGTTCACTTGAAATGTCTCATCGCGGTAGAATTGTACCACACTGAGGGTGTTTGCTGTCACGGTCGTTCACTTGAAATGTCTCATCGCGGTAGAATTGTACCACACTGAGGGTGTTTGCTGTCACGGTCGTTCACTTCAAATGTCTCATCGCGGTAGAATTGTACCACACTGAGGGTGTTTGCTTGTCACGGTCGTTCACTTCAAATGTCTCATCGCGGTAGAATTGTACCACACTGAGGGTGTTTGCTGTCATGGTCGTTCACTTGAAATGTCTCATCGCGGTAGAATTGTACCACACTGAGTGTGTTTGCTGTCACGGTCGTTCACTTGAAATGTCTCATCGCGGTAGGATTGTACCACACTGAGGGTATTTGCTGCCACGGTCGTTCACTTCAAATGTCTCATCGCGGTAGGATTGTACCGCACTGAGGGTGTTTGCTGTCACGGTCGTTCACTTCAAATGTCTCATCGCGGTAGGATTGTACCGCACTGAGGGTGTTTGCTGTCACGGTCGTTCACCTCAAATTTCTCATCGCGGTCGGATTGTACCACACTGAGGGTGTTTGCTGTCACGGTCGTTCACTTCAAATGTCTCATCGCGGTAGGATTGTACCACACTGAGGGTGTTTGTTGTCACGGTCGTTCACTTCAAATGTCTCATCGCGGTAGGATTGTACCACACTGAGGGTGTTTGTTGTCACGGTCGTTCACTTGAAATGTCTCATCGCGGTAGAATTGTACCACACTGACGGTGTTTGCTGTCACGGTCGTTCACTTCAAATGTCTCATCGCGGTAGGATTGTACCACACTGAGGGTGTTTGCTGTCACGGTCGTTCACTTCAAATGTCTCATCGCGGTAGGATTGTACCACACTGAGGGTGTTTGCTGTCACGGTCGTTCACTTCAAATGTCTCATCGCGGTAGAATTGTACCACACTGAGGGTGTTTGCTGTCACGGTCGTTCACTTCAAATGTCTCATCGCGGTAGGATTGTACCACACTGAGGGTGTTTGCTGTCACGGTCGTTCACTTCAAATGTCTCATCGCGGTAGGATTGTACCACACTGAGGGTGTTTGCTTGTCACGGTCGTTCACTTCAAATGTCTCATCGCGGTAGAATTGTACCACACTGAGGGTGTTTGTTGTCACGGTCGTTCACTTCAAATGTCTCATCGCGATTGGATTGTACCACACTGAGTGTGTTTGCTGTCATGGTCGTTCACTTGAAATGTCTCATCGCAGTAGAATTGTACCACACTGACGGTGTTTGCTGTCACGGTCGTTCACTTCAAATGTCTCATCGCGGTAGGATTGTACCACACTGAGGGTGTTTGCTTGTCACGGTCGTTCACTTCAAATGTCTCATCACGGTAGGAGTGTACCACACTGAGGGTGTTTGCTGTCACGGTCGTTCACTTCAAATGTCTCATCGCGGTAGAATTGTACCACACTGAGGGTGTTTGCTGTCACGGTCGTTCACTTCAAATGTCTCATCGCGGTAGGATTGTACCACACTGAGGGTGTTTGTTGTCAAGGTCGTTCACTTCAAATGTCTCATCGCGGTAGGATTGTACCACACTGAGGGTGTTTGTTGTCACGGTCGTTCACTTGAAATGTCTCATCGCGGTAGAATTGTACCACACTGAGGGTGTTTGCTGTCACGGTCGTTCACTTCAAATGTCTCATCGCGGTAGGATTGTACCACACTGAGGGTGTTTGCTTGTCACGGTCGTTCACTTCAAATGTCTCATCGCGGTAGAATTGTACCACACTGAGGGTGTTTGTTGTCACGGTCGTTCACTTCAAATGTCTCATCGCGGTTGGATTGTACCACACTGAGGGTGTTTGCTGTCATGGTCGTTCACTTGAAATGTCTCATCGCGGTAGAATTGTAGCACACTGAGGGTGTTTGCTTGTCACGGTCACTCACTTCAAATGTCTCATCGCGGTAGGATTGTACCACACTGAGGGTGTTTGCTGTCACGGTCGTTCACTTGAAATGTCTCATCGCGGTAGGATTGTACCACACTGAGGGTGTTTGCTTGTCACGGTCGTTCACTTGAAATGTCTCATCGCGGTAGAATTGTACCACACTGAGGGTGTTTGCTGTCACGGTGGTTCACTTGAAATGTCTCATCGCGGTAGAATTGTACCACACTGAGGTAGTTTGCTGTCACGGTCGTTCACTTGAAATGTCTCATCGCGGTAGAATTGTACCACACTGAGGGTGTTTGCTGTCACGGTGGTTCACTTGAAATGTCTCATCGCGGTAGAATTGTACCACACTGAGGGTGCTTGCTGTCACGGTCGTTCACTTGAAATGTCTCATCGCGGTAGAATTGTACCACACTGAGGGTGTTTGCTGTCACGGTCGTTCACTTCAAATGTCTCATCGCGGTAGAATTGTACCACACTGAGGGTGTTTGCTTGTCACTGTCGTTCACTTCAAATGTCTCATCGCGGTAGAATTGTACCACACTGAGGGTGTTTGCTGTAACGGTCGTTCACTTCAAATGTCTCATCGCGGTAGAATTGTACCACACTGAGGGTGTTTGCTGTCATGGTCGTTCACTTGAAATGTCTCATCGCGGTAGAATTGTACCACACTGAGGGTGTTTGCTGTCACGGTCGTTCACTTCAAATGTCTCATCGCGGTAGGATTGTACCACACTGAGGGTGTTTGCTGTCACGGTCGTTCACTTCAAATGTCTCATCGCGGTAGGATTGTACCACACTGAGGGTGTTTGCTGTCACGGTCGTTCACTTGAAATGTCTCATCGCGGTAGGATTGTACCACACTGAGGGTGTTTGTTGTCACGGTCGTTCACTTCAAATGTCTCATCGCGGTAGGATTGTACCACACTGAGGGTGTTTGCTGTCACGGTCGTTCACTTCAAATGTCTCATCGCGGTAGGATTGTACCACACTGAGGGTGTTTGCTGTCACGGTCGTTCACTTCAAATGTCTCATCGCGGTAGGATTGTACCACACTGAGGGTGTTTGCTGTCACGGTCGTTCACTTCAAATGTCTCATCGCGGTAGGATTGTACCACACTGAGGGTGTTTGTTGTCACGGTCGTTCACTTCAAATGTCTCATCGCGGTAGGATTGTACCACACTGAGGGTGTTTGTTGTCACGGTCGTTCACTTCAAATGTCTCATCGCGGTAGAATTGTACCACACTGAGGGTGTTTGCTGTCACGGTCGTTCACTTCAAATGTCTCATCGCGGTAGGATTGTACCACACTGAGGGTGTTTGCTGTCACGGTCGTTCACTTGAAATGTCTCATCGCGGTAGGATTGTACCACACTGAGGGTGTTTGCTTGTCACGGTCGTTCACTTCAAATGTCTCATCGCGGTAGAATTGTACCACACTGAGGGTGTTTGTTGTCACGGTCGTTCACTTCAAATGTCTCATCGCGATTGGATTGTACCACACTGAGGGTGTTTGCTGTCATGGTCGTTCACTTGAAATGTCTCATCGCGGTAGGATTGTACCACACTGAGGGTGTTTGCTTGTCACGGTCGTTCACTTCAAATGTCTCATCGCGGTAGAATTGTACCACACTGAGGGTGTTTGTTGTCACGGTCGTTCACTTCAAATGTCTCATCGCGATTGGATTGTACCACACTGAGGGTGTTTGCTGTCATGGTCGTTCACTTGAAATGTCTCATCGCGGTAGAATTGTACCACACTGAGGGTGTTTGCTGTCACGGTCGTTCACTTCAAATGTCTCATCGCGGTAGGATTGTACCACACTGAGGGTGTTTGCTGTCACGGTCGTTCACTTCAAATGTCTCATCGCGGTAGGATTGTACCACACTGAGGGTGTTTGCTGTCACGGTCGTTCACTTCAAATGTCTCATCGCGGTAGAATTGTACCACACTGAGGGTGTTTGCTGTCACGGTCGTTCACTTCAAATGTCTCATCGCGGTAGGATTGTACCACACTGAGGGTGTTTGTTGTCACGGTCGTTCACTTCAAATGTCTCATCGCGGTAGGATTGTACCACACTGAGGGTGTTTGTTGTCACGGTCGTTCACTTGAAATGTCTCATCGCGGTAGAATTGTACCACACTGACGGTGTTTGCTGTCACGGTCGTTCACTTCAAATGTCTCATCGCGGTAGGATTGTACCACACTGAGGGTGTTTGCTTGTCACGG
>CM026403.1:37124775-37250999 GCA_014843695.1 Archivesica marissinica
ATGACAATAGAATGATCCACTAACACAATAGGACAATAGAATGATCCACTGACACAACATGACAATAGAATGATCCACTGACACAACATGACAATAGAATGATCCACTGACACAACAGGACAATAGAATGATCCACTGACACAACAGGACAATAGAATGATCCACTGACACAACAGGACAATAGAATGATCCACTGACAAAACAGGAGTATAGAATGATCCTATACTGTTATAGTGTTCTACTACATTTGTAGTACAGTGACTAATGATAATATTACTATGATGAAATAAATGATGAAATATTTCTGCTATTTTTTCACATAAATTAATTATGTAGCTATAAGCATATATAAATAAAATAACAAATTCCAGTTTCTTCGTTTCGTAACAGCATTCATCTGGGATTTAGATAAACATGTAACTATAGCCGTCAAATTCACCTCTAAACTAAAACTACGCATTTGCTTTCAGTTTGTCTATATTGACGGTAAGTATAATGGCGAGGTTTAGATTTGGTGGAATCGTTACTGATCGCCAATATAGCCAAAATAAATCTACTTATACAGTACCTGGATTCTGATGCCTCGTTTCCCTGTATCGCTATCGAGTCCTGCATGAAGATTGGGGCCCACAGAGCAAGGGCTCCTGTTGTAAACGCTACACATGTAAATCCAAATGAAGATAACATGAAGCTTTTACTGAAATAATAACAAACACTTTGAGTATATAAAATAACATCATATAAATGCATTTCCTTCGATGAACGTATGTGCCCTGATTGTATACATTTTCCTACGAGGGTTCCCACATGATATGCAGATGACATGCGTACTTGAAGTTACGGGCATTCGCAGTGTTAGGTAGCGTTCGTCGCGAGAAAAGGCATGTCTTACAGTTTAAGCTGTATTTACCTGTTCCGGCACACAGTAGGTTTTAAATCTGGACTAAAAACAAGTGCGAAGTGTGCAGTATTTTCTTTGTGCCATTGAAAAGAATAAGTAATGTAAATATACGTAATGTAAATATACGTAAATATACGTAATGTAAATATACGTAAATATACGTAATGTAAATATACGTAATGTAAATATACGTAATGTAAATATACGTAATGTAAATATACGTAATGTAAATATACTAAGTAAATATACGTAATGTAAATATACGTAATGTAAATATACGTAATGTAAATATACGTAATGTAAATATACGTAAATATACGTAATGTAAATATACGTAATGTAAATATACGTAATGTAAATATACGTAATGTAAATATACGTAAATATACGTAATGTAAATATACGTAATGTAAATATACGTAATGTAAATATACGTAATGTAAATATACGTAATGTAAATATACGTAATGTAAATATACATAAATATACGTAATGTAAATATACGTAATGTAAATATACGTAATGTAAATATACGTAATGTAAATATACGTAATGTAAATATACGTAATGTAAATATACGTAATGAATCACAAGTTAATAATTTCCATCAGAGTATGAACTACATTGGGCCTTCGGCCTCCACACTTTAAACACACCCCCAATGTAGTCCATACCCCGATGGAAACTATTTACCCGCAATTCATTCATTAAGTGTATCACAGGTGGCACATTTACTATTTGTAATTTAAAGCTACATGAAACATTTAGTTACACACAGAGACAGAGCAGATGATTAAAATTCATGAATATTTCATTTTATTTCCAATGTTCAATAATATTTTCAGATTTTGTTTAAAATTGCAACGATCTGAAGACAGATAAAGTCTGATTTCCCCCCGAAATGTATAGCGGTCCTTTTAGTTGGAATGCATTGTTTTTACTGTTGTTCCCTTACCAGCTGTTGTGGTATGAAATATGTATTTTAACAAAATCATGTTGATTATATGACAACAAATGTATACAGATAAATACCCATTGGATATACTGTAGGATATCTGTCGAGATATAGTCATTTAATAATAATAAGACGAGAAATTGGATGAAAAGTTATAGCATGTTGTGCAAAGCAAACAACAATAAAAACAGAGGAAAACAATTTAAAGAGGACATACATATTTTTAGGGAGTATTCAAGGGCAGTAACTGACAGATGATTTTGATTGTTTGGCTTTTTTGTGAATTTGACATGTGTATTGTATACCTTCATTATAAAATCAACAATAAATGTGTACATGGTTGTTTGTTTTAATGTTGCTTAATTAACTACCAGCTACGACAGATTATAAGACAAATTTGCATGTAAAATATCGTCTGTATTTTTTTATAACAAATTTTATTTTAAAGCATTTTGGGTTTTTTGTTAAACTTTATTAAAACGATTGAGAAGCAAATTTTAGCAACTTATATTAATCACTCTCGTTGGCTCGGGTGAAAGCGTAAATATGGTCATCCGTGTGGGAGGAAACCGGAGTACCCAGAGAAAACCCACCTGTCCGTTTTGGAGACCATCGTACCATCTCACATACTTCCCAATCCAAGGATTAAACAAGGGTTGCATTGGTGAGAAGGGAGCGCGCTAACCACTGCGCTAGTCACAAGACAAGCTAACCGGTAAACTTCAGTAACCCGACAAGCTAACCAGTAAACTTCAGTCACCAGACAAGCTAACCAGTAAACTTCAGTCACCAGACAAGCTAAACAGTAAACTTCAGTCACCAGAAAAGCTAACCAGTAAACTTCAGTCACCCGACAAGCTAAACAGTAAACTTCAGTCACCAGACAAGCTAAACAGTAAACTTCAGTCACCAGACAAGCTAACCAGTAAACTTCAGTCACCCAACAAGCTAACCAGTAAACTTCAGTCAGCAGACAAGCTAAACAGTAAACTTCAGTCACCAGACACGCTAACCAGTAAACTTCAGTCACCAGACAAGCTAACTGTAAACTTCAGTCACCAGACAAGCTAACCAGTAAACTTCAGTCACCAGACAAGCTAAACAGTAAACTTCAGTTACCAGACAAGCTAACCTGTAAACTTCAGTCACCAGACAAGCTAAACAGTAAACTTCAGTCACCAGACAAGCTAACCAGTAAACTTCAGTCACCAGACAAGCTAAACAGTAAACTTCAGTCACCAGACAAGCTAACCAGTAAACTTCAGTCACCAGACAAGCTAAACAGTAAACTTCAGTCACCAGACAAGCTAAACAGTAAACTTCAGTCACCAGACAAGCTAACCAGTAAACTTCAGTCACCAGACAAGCTAACCGGTAAACTTCAGTCACCAGACAATCTAACCAGTAAACTTCAGTCAATCTCAAATTTTGCCATGGGCACATATAGAGGTCAATAGTTTCATACAGAAACTTGCTGCTTCCATGATACATACTCGCATGTAAGATTAGTTTTTAACACCAGATTATGGCCTCAAAGTGGTTTCCCATACCGGTATTATAAGTGAGAGCTAAACAAATTTTAAAAATAATGTGCTAACCATAAATCTAAAACTAGTACTGGCTAAAAATGCAATTTATACTTGTAATACATTTTATCAACCCACCTTATATGCGAATGTATGCCAAAACCCCACAGATTTCAGGAACAATGTAAGGGGGTCGTCTTATAGGCGAGATCACCTCATCGGAGAGTACGGACGGTACAGTACAGGTACTAACTTTTTAAGAAGCGAAAACAAATCTGTGAAAAACGATGTATTATGCAGGTGCTCGCCGCCATCAGCTGCGCCCCTCACCGGCTCCCTCACCACCACCAGGATCAGCACCACACATATAGCACCTAATATCGGAGTAACCTAAAAGAACAAACAGCACAGAGATGGGTCTAGACCGCTCACTTCAACAAGAACCGCTCTAGATCGCTCACCTCTCAACAAGAACCGCTCTAGATCGCTCACCTCTCAACAAGAACCGCTCTAGATCGCTCACCTCTATACAAGAACTGCTCTAGATCGCTCACCTCTATACAAGAACTGCTCTAGATCGCTCACCTCTCAACAAGAACCGCTCTAGATCGCTCACCTCTATACAAGAACTGCTCTAGATCGCTCACCTCTCAACAATAACCGCTCTAGATCGCTCAACTCTCAACAATAATCGCTCTAGATCGCTCACCTCTATACAAGAACTGCTCTAGATCGCTCACCTCTCAACAAGAACCGCTCTAGATCGCTCACCTCTATACAAGAACTGCTCTAGATCACTCACCTCTCAACAAGAACCGCTCTAGATCGCTCACCTCTCAACAAGAACCGGTCTAGATTGCTCACCTCTATACAAGAACTGCTCTAGATCACTCACATCTCAACAAGAACCGCTCTAGATCGCTCACCTCTATACAAGAACTGCTCTAGATCGCTCACCTCTCAACAATAACCGCTCTAGATCGCTCACATCTCGACAAGAACAGCTCAAGAGCACTCACCTCTCAACAAGAACGACTCCAGGTCGCTCACCTCTCAACAAGAGCGGCTCTAGATCACTCACCTTTCAACAAGAACCGCTCTAGATCGCTCAACTCTCAACAGGAACTGCTCTAAATCTCTCACCTCTATACAAGAACCGCTCTAGATCGTTCACCTCTCAACATGAACCGATCTAGATCGCTCACCTCTCGACAAGAACGGCTCAAGAGCACTCACCTCTCGACAAGAACGACTCCAAGTCGCTCACCTCTCAATAAGAACCGCTCTAGATCGCTCACCTCTCAACAAGAACCGTTCTAGATCATTCACCTCTCAACAAGAACCGCTCTAGATCGCTCACCTCTCAACAAGAACAGCTCTAGATCGCTCACCTCTCAACAAGAACGGCTCTAGCTCACTCACCTCTCAACAAGAATGGCTCTAGATCGCTCACCTCTCAACAAGAATGGCTCTAGATCGCTCACCTCTCAACAAGAATGGCTCTAGATCACTCACCTCTCAACAAGAATGGCTCTAGATCACTCACCTCTCAACAAGAATGGCTCTAGATCACTCACCTCTCAACAAGAACCGCTCCAGGTCGCTCACCTCTCAACAAGAATGGCTCTAGATCACTCACCTCTCAACAAGAACGACTCCAGGTCGCTCACCTCTCAACAAGAGCGGCTCTAGATCACTCACCTTTCAACAAGAACCGCTCTAGATCACTCACCTCTCAACAAGAACAGCTCTAGATCGCTCACCTCTCAACAAGAACCGCTCTAGATTGCTCACCTCTCAACAAGAACTGCTCTAGATCACTCACCTCTCAACAAGAACCACTCTAAATCGCTCACCTCTCAACAAGAACTGCTCTAGATCGCTCACCTCTCAACAAGAATGGCTCTAGATCGCTCACCTCTCAACAAGAATGGCTCTAGATCACTCACCTCTCAACAAGAATGGCTCCAGGTCGCTCACCTCTCAACAAGAATGGCTCTAGATCACTCACCTCTCAACAAGAACTGCTCTAGATCGCTCACCTCTCAACAAGAACCGCTCTAGATCGCTCGCCTCTTAACAAGAACGGCTCTAGATCGCTCATCTCTCAACAAGAACCGCTTTAGATCGCTCATCTCTATACAAGAACTGCTCTAGATCGCTCACCTCTCAACAATAACCACTCTAGATCGCTCACATCTCAACAAGAACAGCTCAAGAGCACTCACCTCTCAATAAGAACGACTCCAGGTCACTCACCTCTCAACAAGAACGGCTCTAGATCGCTCACCTCTCAACAAGAACAGCTCTAGATCGCTCACCTCTCAACAAGAACAGCTCTAGATCGCTCACCTCTCAACAAGAACCACTCTAGATCACTCACCTCTCAACAAGAACAGCTCTAGATCGCTCACCTCTCAACAAGAACGGCTCTAGATCGCTCACCTCTCAACAAGAACAGCTCTAGATCGCTCACCTCTCAACAAGAACAGCTCTAGATCGCTCACCTCTATACAAGAACTGCTCTAGATCGCTCACCTCTCAACAAGAACAGCTCTAGATCGCTCACCTCTCAACAAGAACGGCTCTAGATCGCTCACCTCTATACAAGAACTGCTCTAGATCGCTCACCTCTCAACAATAACCGCTCTAGATCGCTCACATCTCAACAAGAACAGCTCAAGAGCACTCACCTCTCAACAAGAACGACTCCAGGTCGCTCACCTCTCAACAAGAGCGGCTCTAGATCACTCACCTTTCAACAAGAACCGCTCTAGATCGCTCACCTCTCAACAACATTTCTGACCCACTCTGTACCATTTCTGACAACTCTATACCGTTTCTGACCCACTCTACCATTTCTGACGCACTCTGTACCGTTTCTGACCCACTCTACCGTTCCTGGCGCACTCTGTACCATTTCTGACCCACTCTACCATTTCTGACACACTATGTACCATTTCTGACCCACTCTGTACCGTTTCTGACCCACTCTATACCGTTCCTGACACACTCTGTACCATTTCTGACACACTCTATACTGTTTCTGACACACTGTACCATTCCTGACACACTCTGTACCATTTCTGACACACTATGTACCATTTCTGACACACTCTGTACCGTTTCTGACACACTATGTACCATTTCTGACACACTATGTACTATTTCTGACACACTCTGTACCGTTTCTGACACACTCTATACCGTTTCTGACACACTCTGTACCATTTCTGACACACTATGTACCATTTCTGACACACTATGTACCATTTCTGACACACTGTACCGTTTCTGACACACTCTGTACCATTTCTGACAACTCTATACCGTTTCTGACACACTCTGTACCGTTTCTGACAACTCTATACTGTTTATGACACACTCTGTACCATTTCTGACAACTCTATACTGTTTATGACACACTCTGTACCGTTTCTGACACACTCTATACCGTTTCTGACACACGCTGTACCATTTCTGACACACTCTGTACCATTTCTGACACACTCTGTATCATTTCTGACACACTCTGTACCATTTCTGACAACTCTATACCATTTCTGACACTATGTACTGTTTCTGACACACTATGTACCATTTCTGACACACTCTGTACCATTTCTGACACACTCTGTACCATTTCTGACAACTCTATACCGTTTCTGACACACTCTGTACCGTTTCTGACAACTCTATACTGTTTATGACACACTCTGTACCGTTTCTGACAACTCTATACTGTTTATGACACACTCTGTACCATTTCTGACACACTATGTACCGTTTCTGACACACTATGTACCATTTCTGACACACTCTGTACCGTTTCTGACAACTCTATACCATTTCTGACACACTATGTACTGTTTCTGACACACTATGTACCGTTTCTGACACACTTTGTACCGTTTTTGACACACTCTGTACCATTTCTGACACACTCTGTACCGTTTCTGACACACTCTGTACTGTTTCTGACAACTCTATACCGTTTCTGACACACTCTGTACCATTTCTGACACTCTGTACCATTTCTGACACACTCTGTACCGTTTCTGACACACTACCACTACGCTATCACAACTTCCATTTACTTGTCTTGCCTAAGCACAGCAGCATTGCGGTTCTGGCAGGGCTCTAACTCACAACCCATTGGTTGCTAGGTAAGACATCTAACTCACAACCCATTGGTTGCTAGGTAGACATCTAACTCACAACCATTGTTGCTAGGTAGACATCTAACTCACAACCCATTGGTTGCTAGGTATACATCTAACTCACAACCCATTGGTTGCTAGGTAGACATCTAACTCACAACCCATTGGTTACTAGGTAGACATCTAACTCACAACCCATTGGTTGCTAGGTAGACATCTAACTCACATTGGTTACTAGGTAGACATCTAACTCACAACCCATTGGTTACTAGGTAGACATCTAACTCACAACCCATTGGTTGCTAGGTAGACATCTAACTCACATTGGTTACTAGGTAGACATCTAACTCACAACCCATTGGTTACTAGGTAGACATCTAACTCACAACCCATTGGTTACTAGGTAGACATCTAACTCACAACCCATTGGTTGCTAGGTAGACATCTAACTCACAACCCATTGGTTACTAGGTAGACATCTAACTCACAACCCATTGGTTGCTAGGTATACATCTAACTCACAACCCATTGGTTACTAGGTAGACATCTAACTCACAACCCATTGGTTACTAGGTAGACATCTAACTCACAACCCATTGGTTGCTAGGTAGACATCTAACTCACATTGGTTGCTAGGTAGACATCTAACTCACATTGGTTACTAGGTAGACATCTAACTCACAACCCATTGGTTACTAGGTAGACATCTAACTCACAACCCATTGGTTACTAGGTAGACATCTAACTCACATTGGTTACTAGGTAGACATCTAACTCACAACCCATTGGTTGCTAGGTAGACATCTAACTCACATTGGTTACTAGGTAGACATCTAACTCACAACCCATTGGTTGCTAGGTAGACATCTAACTCACATTGGTTACTAGGTAGACATCTAACTCACAACCCATTGGTTACTAGGTAGACATCCAATACACCACATAAGCTCAACTATTTCCATGATCTGACAGAGTAACATACCCTAAGTGCATACTGCCATTGTCCGAAAGCACTAGCAACATTAGATCCAACAATATAACCCAGACCACTGAAATAAATAAAATTATCAAACTGAAGTTTATTTCACTTATTTTCATGTTACATACATAGCATAGCAACAACATACATACATACATACATACATACATACATACATACATACATACATACATACATACAATATGCCATACCATACAATACCATACCATATACCATACCGTATGGTATATACCATACCATACCATATACTATACCATATACCATATAATGCCATGTTTATTGTCATATATAATAATGAGATACTATATCTATACATTAATCTATTTAGATATATGACATTTTGTTTACCATGTAATATTATATAATTGTCTTATGTATACTGGTCTGCTATCATTAGCGGGCCTAAATTGTCAGTTGTCATTTCTCTCGGAAATGGCTAATTAGTTTATGCCTGGTGTAAATTTATTGGGACAGCTTTTGCAAGTGGCCAGTTATGTAATATCAAATCCGCAATACTTTGATATAGGTACCATCAAAGTAAGATTAGATAACATAACAGATGTTTAGCCTTCATTATGTCTGGGTTATTTTTTCAATCTCCTATATAAGAAATGGCACTATCCTCCAAAATCTAAAATGACTAATATCTCCAGGAGGAGTCGCTCATATGGGCAACCGGTAGCGACGATAAATAAACGTAAAACACACAATAAGAAAGCAGGTTTATTTACAGCCAGGAGGTAGTAGTGGACGTTGTAACTCAGAATTAAATTATAAACTGTTTCTATGATAATTAGAAAAATGGATATTTTTTAAGAAGTATTACTCTTCAATAATAAAAGTCGTATTAAATATGTGAATTAAAGATAATTCGGCCATAGAGAAATTACAGTTTCGGCGAATATATCTATTGTAGAGATTTGATAGAGTAAAGGGATTAATATAAGATATAGATAGTATTATATCGACGGCTAACTAAGATATGTATACATTTGTATATATATTATACTACCGTATGTGGATTATGTGGAATAGATTTGAAATAAAACGAGACTGAGCCGATATATATATAAGAGGGGGGTTCAAGAAGTTCGCGGAAAGTGCTTATAACTTTTTTAACAATACAGTTTTAATCATTATATTTAATACCGATATACATACATCTCTTTTCAACTTGTAGGAAAGATTTCACCATAGTATCTTTAAAAATGAAGAAGTTACCATAGTTTTAGTAATGCCTATAAAGCGTGACCGGATCAACGTCAAAATACGAGTAATTAATTAACGTCACGTCATTCTCAAATTTCCTTACTTCAATGTCACATCTTCTCAAAATACTCGCCCTTGTACCGCAAACATTTCTCCCATCTATGCACCCATGTTAGAAATGCTCTTCTGAAACTATCTTTCGGGATGCTTTTAAAAACGGAACAGACAGTGTTTTGAATTTCCTCTATCGAGCCCATTCGTCTGCCACGAAGTTCAGCTTTCAAAGTAGGGAATAGATAAAAGTCATTTGGTGCAAAATCGGGTGAGTAGGGCGGGTGATCCACAGTTTTCATATTCAACTTATCCATCATCGCCTGTGTGTATGCAGACTTGTGACTGGGAGCATTGTCTTGATGCAGACTATTTTATTTAAATATCTCATGCCTTTTTTACGAAAGTTCTGTAGAAATTGTGTAGCCGCCGCCATTCTTTTCTCTTTGTGTTCACTTGAAAGTAACCGAGGTACCCATCTAGCTGCAACACGACGCATATTCAACTTATCCGTAACTATAGAATACGCACTTCCCATATATATCCAATTTATTAGCTAAATCCCTGACACGCATACATCTATCCGAATCCAGAATGGATTTGGCCCTACAGATGATTTTATCGTTTTTCGACGTTGCAAGACGTCCATCTCGTTTTACGTCCTTAGGTAAATCGACGCCGTCGCTGAATCTGTTGTACCACTTATATATTGCAGTTTTCTTCAAAGCCTTTTCAACATATGTTTTCGTAATATCAGTCACAGTTTCTGATTTAGTTTTCTTTTGCAAATATTATTGCGTAGCGCTGTTTTAACGACACCGTGATGTGAATCCGGTCTGCTAAATAGACGGTGCGCACGTTGAACATGTGTTGACGTCACAAATGACGTCATAATAGTCTACTGACGACACAGTATGAATGTACGGGAACCGTGTGTGGACATGATGTAATTTTTGAGAAAATCAATTAGCGCATACAAAAGTAATGAACATGTAAAGTGGTAACAATTTTCCAAAAAATTGGTTAACATATGAAAAGTGATCCGGTGACGGTCGATGGATATTACTGTAGTAACAATACAAATATCATTATTATAAATACAGTGCTGTTTTTTGGTAAATCAATTAGGAATATAACAAGGGATCACTATGTTAAATTTCAAGTCATATAGAAGACAAATAAAGATTTTATAAGCACTTTCCGCGAACTTTTTGAACATCCCTCGTATATTATTATTATAACATTGGAAAAGAAACAAAACGATATCGAGTTATATCGAGGAAAACGCCTAGATAAAACCAGCGAGTGTCGACAGGATAGACCCTGGTTAGAGCCGAACCGATTGAGAGACAAATAACGAAGGGTTTGCGACAATATACACACATTATATTGTAATGCTTATGATCTCAGTCAAATACAACTTCAATACTATAGTGTATAGCCCAGTTGAATAAGTACAGTTGAAATTATCTCCCCTTGTTAACTCTTCATCACGAAAGATAAATTCGGCTTAAAGTTCAACTTCCGGTGAGCAAAAAACGATCTTCTTATAATGGAGTCTATACAAATTGTACCAAAATCCACTAAAAAAGCGACATTACTGTTCAGTCTGTTTAAATTTCCGTGGAAAGATCATTGATGGTCAATCTATTGTGTTACATAAATTTCCAATGGATGTAATGTTGAGAAAAATGTGGATTAAACGTGTAAAGATTGTGATGAAAACTTTCAAGTACAATGCCAATTCACGGATTTGTTCAGTGCACTTTGTAGATGGACGTATGTCATCGGACCACAATGTTCCATCAGTGTTCCAGATCCAATCGAAGAGGAAATTATTCAGAACGTCATCAGTTAAACAGTTTTATTTGTCACTAGTTTATTTTATAAACAGTAAAACTAAAAGGACTAGGTGGTGTACATTTAATGATTTATTGATTACATATGTGTACATTTTAAAATATATTCTCTGCACGACACTAGCTTCATACTCATAGTTAGTAATAGGCAGGGCCCACTTACATGTATCAACTTGGTAACATACATTATAAATAAATAAATATATAAGTACTCATCAAAAACCTTTTCTAGTTAGTTGTACATTTTAAAAGAGATTAAGTCCTCGAGGAAATTATAAATGTGTGCATGTAGCTGAGAGTTTATAAACATTATCATTTCAGATGTCGAAAGAGCCTCGTGTCGACAATGATTCATGCGATGCCGATTATAGCCCTCACATGTATACAGCAACTAGGCTACACAGCCCTCACATGTATACAGCAACTAGGCTACACAGCCCTCACATGTATACAGCAACTAGGCTACACAGCCCTCACATGTATACAGCAACTAGGCTACACAGCCCTCACATGTATACAGCAACTAGGCTACACAGCCCTCACATGTATACAGCAACTAGGCTACACAGCCCTCACATGTATACAGCAACTAGGCTACACAGCCCTCACATGTATACAGCAACTAGGCTACACAGCCCTCACATGTATACAGCAACTAGGCTACACAGCCCTCACATGTATACAGCAACTAGGCTACACAGCCCTCACATGTATACATCAACTAGGCTACACAGCCCTCACATGTATACAGCAACTAGGCTACACAGCCCTCACATGTATACAGCAACTAGGCTACACAGCCCTCACATGTATACAGCAACTAGGCTACACAGCCCTCACATGTATACAGCAACTAGGCTACACAGCCCTCACATGTATACAGCAACTAGGCTACACAGCCCTCACATGTATACAGCAACTAGGCTACACAGCCCTCACATGTATACAGCAACTAGGCTACACAGCCCTCACATGTATACAGCAACTAGGCTACACAGCCCTCACATGTATACAGCAACTAGGCTACACAGCCCTCAAACTGTGTCAAATGTTGAAGTAAGAGACCCTGGACTGTCGACGGGCTCCGGTAAACTTGCAAAAGATCATTATGCAATAACGTTCAATGCAGCCGCAGCAAAGCCTGCTCCAATCAGAAAAACCGTGTCCTTTCGGAAACTACGCTCTATCGATGTTGAGTCGTTCAAATCAGACATTTCATCATGCGAAGCCCTTACAAATTATATGCAATACAAGGATGTTGAGGAAATTGTTAACAAATACAACAGTGAACTTTTGGCACTTATTGATAAACATGCTCCTATTACAACAAAAACTATAACACAACGACCAACTTGTCCATGGTATACGGAAGAACTTCACGACGCCAAACACACCAGGCGTAAACTTGAATGAAAATGGCGCACCACCAGACTCTGTATAGATCACGAAATGTACCGAAACCATTGCGCCGATATGAACAAAATGCTCCGAGATGCCAGAGTCGAATACTTTTCTGAAAAAGTCTCATCATGTGAACGCGATCAAAAGAGTTTATTCAAGGTCACAAAACATCTACTCGATGGTCCAAGCAAGGTCCCTCTGCCATCAGACAAAACTTCCCAAGTACTGGCTCAAGAATTTAGTGATTTTTTCATCACGACGGTGGAGGTATTAGACACAAAATATCTTTACAAAATGAGTTGACTACAAGTGAAGCTAGTCAGGTTATCGAAACAAATTCAAATGAAAATACCAGCCGGCTAGTTAATTTCAGTCCAGCTTCGGAAGATGAGATAAAAAAACTTATAAACGGTTCACCAAACAAATCGTGTGAACTAGACCCACTCCCAACTTGGCTCTTGAAATCATGTATTGTTGAGCTTTTACCAATGCTGACAAGGATAGTCAACCTTTCAATGGAATCATCAACTGTACCAGCCTCTTTCAAATGTTCTAGAATACGACCACTGCTAAAAAAACCAACCCTCGAAAATGTACTAAAAAACTATAGACCAGTGTCAAATTTACCATATGTGTCTAAAATTGCCGAAAAAGTTGTCAGCACACGTATTGAAGAACATTTAACATCAAACAGTCTGCATGAGGAACACCAATCTGCATACAGAAAATATCACTCCACAGAAACCGCGTTGGTGAAAGTGCAAAACGACATTCTTCAATCCCTAGATAAGAGCAATGCTTCTATTCTAGTTCTGCTCGATTTGTCAGCAGCCTTTGACACAATTGACCATGTCACATTGCTGCATCGTCTTGAAAACCATTTTGGAATTGCCGACAAAGCACTCCAGTGGATAAAATCATATCTCACTGATAGATACCAAACAGTTTGTATTGATGGAAAGTTGTCCAAACCAGTCAAGATGCATTTCAGTGTTCCTCAAGGTTCGGTGTTAGGCCCTAAATTCTACACCATGTATACAAAGCCCGTTGGTTCCATATGCAAAAAACATGGTCTTAAACATCACTTTTACGCGGATGACTCGCAGCTATATTTATCCTTTGAACCAACGGATGATCAATCACAGTTAGAAACCATACGCCGTGTTGAAGATTGTTTTAACGAAATTGTTCAATGGATGCACATAAACATGCTCAAATTGAATGCAGACAAGACGGAAGTTATTGTTTTTTGCTCAAAACAAAAAGAACAATCAGTCGAAAATATCACAATAACTGTTGGAGACTCTGCTATAAAACCATCAAAGTGCGTGAGATACCTTGGGGCTATGCTAGACTCCCAACTTAACATGGAACAACATGTAAATTCAGTGTGCAGATCCAGTTATGGGCAGATCAGAAAGATTGGTCATATCAGAAAATTCCTTACAACCCATGCAACAAAAACCCTAGTAAATTCGCTTGTGACATCGAGAATGGACTATTGTAATGGGCTGCTTCATGGTGTATCAAAATCAACGATTTCCAAATTACAGAATGTTCAACACACAGCTGCCCGCCTGATATCAAAAACGTCCCGGTTCGACCACGTGTCTCCTATTCTTGAAGATCTCCACTGGCTACCCGTCAACTACAGAATTAAATACAAAATCCTAACACTAACATATAAAGCACTAAATGACAAAGGCCCAGTTTACATTAAAACATGCTGAAAGTGTACCACCCTAAGAGAACATTAAGATCGCAAAATGGTTCCCTTAGACTAGTCGAGGAGGACCCAAGACACATTAAGTCAGTGACATATGGTGACAGAAGATTTGAAGTAGCCGCACCAAAACTATGGAACGCCCTTCCCAATGGAATCAGGGACTCAAAATCGGTGTGTTCCTTTAAAAGATCTTTGAAAACACACTTTTTCAAACAAGCGTATGGATGTTAAATATCAATGATTTCCAAATTACATGTTGATAGTTTTTCCTTTTTTAATATTATTCATAAATGAAGTTATGTTGTTTTAATGAAAGATTTAATAATAATTTTTAAATGTTTTTATTTTTGTTTATTTCTTAAGGTTATTTAAATCAAAGACATTAGGAATTATATATCTTATCTTAGGCATCTTATATTAGTTTTCAGTTCTTATAATTTTTAATGTTCTAATGTTTCGATAACTTGTTTCATTAATGATTATGTAGGTTTTATTTAATTTTAGTTTCTTTAGTTTAGTAATTTTAGTTTTAAGATCCATATTTTTCAATCTCTAATTACTTTTTATACATGTATTGTATCGTCATGTTTTGCTTACTTATTCATGTTTTACCATATCTGTGATATGTCATATGTTCAACTGTAAAGCGCCTTTGAGCGCATACCTTATTATGAAAAGGGCGCTATATAAATGTGGTATATTATTATTATTATGTATACAGCAACTAGGCTACACAGCCCTCACATGTATACAGCAACTAGGCTACACAGCCCTCACATGTATACAGCAACTAGGCTACACAGCCCTCACATGTATACAGCAACTAGGCTACACAGCCCTCACATGTATACAGCAACACACAACCTCACATGTATACAGCAACTAGGCTACACAGCCCCACAGTATACACAACTAGGCTACACAGCCCTCACATGTATACACAACTAGGCTACACAGCCCTCACATGTATACAGCAACTAGGCTACACAGCCCTCACATGTATACAGCAACTAGGCTACACAGCCCTCACATGTATACAGCAACTAGGCTACACAGCCCTCACATGTATACAGCAACTAGGCTACACAGCCCTCACATGTATACAGCAACTAGGCTACACAGCATGGACAGCGACACAGAAATGGTGGATGTGAATGCGGAAACGCCAAATCCGTGTGTAGCTGGCATGAGCAATCAATGTGTTTCTGTGGCATTTCATGACCATTGCGGAGAAGTAGATGTAAATACTGTATCAACATTCTTGAACAAATGTGAAGAGACAGCAGTGGGGCAGGTGACTGTGAAAACAGCCGATACCCAGGTAGGCATAAATACTGTGTCGAAACTAATACACACCGAACATCCTCACTGTGAGAGACGAGGGATGTTGGAATTCAGTGTAAGCTCCCTGAAATTGTGTTTGAGGACATTGCAGATAAGGAATCAAGTCATGTTTTACACTGGGCTGCCAAACGCTGGTACATTTCGTGCACTATTTGATAAAATGGATGATGCAGAATCACAAACAGGCAGGAATGGGCATGCAAACAGGAAATGGCGTCCTCGACAGCTCAGACTACCGGTAGTCGATGAGTATTTTCTAGTACTAATGCGTTTGAGGATAGGGCTACTTGTGGAAGACATTGCGGCTATATTTCACATTTCAAAGGTACATCCTCTGTCATCATCAGCAAATGGATCGACTACCTTTCAGTCAAGCTATCAATTTTGGTAACGTGGCCAAGTAGATCAGACAATTGTACACTGTGAATGTGATATAGTTCTCTCTATGTCATGGTATTGTACACTGACAATGTGATATAGATCTCTCTATGTCATGGTATTGTACACTGTGAATGTGATATAGTTCTCTCTATGTCATGGTATTGTACCTTGTGAATGTGATATAGTTCTCTATGTCATGGTATTGTACACTGTGAATGTGATATAGTTCTCTATGTCATGGTATTGTACGCTGTGAATGTGATATAGATCTATGTCATGGTATTGTCCCTTGTGAATGTGATATAGATCTATGTCATGGTATTGTACACTGTGAATGTGATATAGATCTATGTCATGGTATTGTACCTTGTGAATGTGATATAGATCTATGTCATGGTATTGTCCCTTGTGAATGTGATATAGATCTATGTCATGGTATTGTACACTGTGAATGTGATATAGTTCGCTCTATGCCATGGTATTGTACACTGTGAATGTGATATAGATCTCTCTATGTCATGGTATTGTACGCTGTGAATGTGATATAGTTCTCTCTATGTCATGGTATTGTACACTGTGAATGTGATATAGTTCTCTATATGTCATGGTATTGTACACTGTGAATGTGATATAGTTCTCTCTATGTCATGGTATTGTACACTGTGAATGTGATATAGATCTCTCTATGTCATGGTATTATACACCGTGAATGTGATATAGTTCTCTCTATGTCATGGTATTGTACCTTGTGAATGTGATATAGTTCTCTATATGTCATGGTATTGTACCTTGTGAATGTGATATAGTTCTCTCTATGTCATGGTATTGTACACTGTGAATGTGATATAGTTCTCTCTATGTCATGGTATTGTACACTGTGAATGTGATATAGTTCTTTATGTCATGGTATTGTACACTGTGAATGTGATATAGTTCGCTCTATGTCATGGTATTGTACACTGTGAATGTGATATAGTTCTCTCTATGTCATGGTATTGTACACTGTGAATGTGATATAGCTCTATGTCATGGTATTGTACCCTGTGAATGTGATATAGTTCTCTCTATGTCATGGTATTGTACACTGTGAATGTGATATAGTTCTCTCTATGTCATGGTATTGTACACTGTGAATGTGATATAGTTACTCTATGTCATGGTATTGTACACTGTGAATGTGATATAGTTCTCTATATGTCATGGTATTGTACACTGTGAATGTGATATAGTTACTCTATGTCATGGTATTGTACACTGTGAATGTGATATAGATCTCTCTATGTCATGGTATTGTACACTGTGAATGTGATATAGATCTCTCTCTATGTCATGGTATTGTACACTGTGAATGTGATATAGATCTCTCTCTGTCATGGTATTGTACGCTGTGAATGTGATATAGTTCTCTATATGTCATGGTATTGTACACTGTGAATGTGATATAGATCTCTCTATGTCATGGTATTGTACACTGTGAATGTGATATAGATCTCTCTCTGTCATGGTATTGTATGCTGTGAATGTGATATAGTTCTCTATATGTCATGGTATTGTACACTGTGAATGTGATATAGATCTCTCTATGTCATGGTATTGTACACTGTGAATGTGCCTGTCCGTGTAAAAAACGTTAGCTTTCAGTTGTTTCCTGGCATTAACTGGCATCAAAAGTCCTTGAATCATTCAACACAAGATAATTGTATAGGTCGTCTTTAGTTACACAAGGGATTAACTGAATAGTACTTGACCACCCCTATTTCAATGCACACTCGGATGGCAATCTTTCTCCGAAGGGCGTTAGAAGTTTGTCCATGTTCCTGCGTTTGGCAACATTTTCGTCACCGGTACGTAGATCCTGAAGTGGAATTCTGCCGATTTTAAGAGATCCCTTCACTCGATATCCCTTCACTCGAGATCCCTTCACTTGAGATCCCTTCACTCGTTCAACTAGTTCGCACTTAGATCCTGATACAGGTAATCCATGCTTTCTTAAATAAGACTTTAATTCCACCACTTTCACGTTATCTGGGTCAAAATATGACACTTCTCCTGTTATTTTGCTTGTTATCGACGCCATTTTGAAACAATTTGCTCACCGGAAGTCAAATAATCTAAGAAGAAGAACTCTGTCGATACTCTTAACGGGAGGTAAATCACGTTATTGAACTGGGCTATAGAGATAATCTCAATAAGCTATAAGCTTTCGATTTAATCCATTTTCGTTTTGTATACAATAGATATGTACTGTACATTATGAATGAATAAATATGTTTAAACCAATACTATGTTCCACCTACCTGTGAACCTCATTTATGAAGTGTAGATGCAAATAAACACAAGACATTCGTTTGCTTTAGTGTTTGATCAAATTATATTTCACCAAATGAACATTGAAACCATTATTATCACGAGTGGTGCTAGCCACGATTGTTATAAATAGCTTTCTGTGTTTATAAAATTCGATCATTCACATCTTTTTATTTGAAGCTGAAAGGTGTTTTAATGATAAAAACGATGTAATGATGCACTAAATGTAGCTGGGGTCACTGACAGCTTCAATCCGAAATGGTTCAGATTGACTATATTTCAAACTGCAGTGGCTGGAAACCAAAACGTAAAACAGTGAGAATATATAATGTGTTACTCCACTGATTGAAAGCAGTGGAATAACAGTTTATTTCACTGGTAAATTTGTATGTCATTGGAAAACTTAAAATAAATTACTTTCAATCATCATAACTGAAAGAACAATACAGAGATGTTATTTTATTCATTTATCTCATCTTTCAAATTTTGCAATGTTGTGATATTTTTTCCCATAAGGCTGTGTTGCAAAATTTCGCGAAATAGAGAAATTAAAGATATTACATCAAATTGCACTACCACATAAACATAACATTTTAAAACATGCCATTTAGAGAAATTAAAGATATTAAAACATGCCATTTAGAGAAATTAAAGATATTAAAACATTATTAAAGATTTTTTTGATATTGCATCAAATTGCTCTACCACATTTAGTTTATACAACTTTATTTCAGCTCGATTGCGAAAAATAGTTCCTACAACTTATATTAATCACTCTCGAGACCTCATTCCTGATGGAATCCATCGCCATGAGGGAGAGAGAAGATGCATGTGGAATTTAAATGCCTTGCCCTTAGGCACAATCGTAAAGGCTCCAGCGGGGCGCAAACTCCTGGCCTCATGCAATTGAAGCGAATGCGCTACCAATATGCCATCACGACTTCCTCGTATACTTCCTCGTATACTTCCTCCTTGATCAACCAACCATCTTCAAAGTTTTATCAAAATCCATCAACAACCTTTTTTTTTATTTATCCTGTATGCAGACGCAGCCAAAAAAATAAGCACAAGATTTAATAATACATTTACCTTCCTACTGGAATAGCGAAATAGAAAATCATCAACATCTTCGTTCTACTGTCCTTACTGAACAGATCAGCGATAATGGTGGGAGCAATCGTGGAGTAGCTAGCTTCACCCACACCAACAAGTCCTCGTAGCAACATAAATGCCCAAAATGACTGAAATCACAGATAGTTAACTTGATGAGTAAGAATTCAAAAAAGATTTGAAAGAATTCCAACAACTACATGATCAACTTGTTTTTACCGTAAATACTTGCCTATAAGACGAGTACTTTAACACCAGATTATGTAAGTAGCTTCCTATAAGTGAATGCTAATAAAAATATTTAAAACAAATGAGCTAAATGGTATCCATAATTACGTTTTAGAAAAGAAATCACTCTTAAATTGAAAATTTCTTCAATTTGCACTGGCCAAACATGCAATATAATGGTGTCCATCAACCCATGCGAGTGCATGCCAAAACCCACATAGTCCAGGACCAAAGTAGGGGAGTCTTCTTATAGACGAGATCACATTATAGGCAAGCATGGATGGTATAGGATTCGAGATGCAAGTATTCAAATTCACAAGCACATTTCTTCAGCATGATAGATTGATCAATAAATGCATAGCATACATGTAACACAACTGTTGTCTAATTTACTTGTTTAAGCCACAAGCTACATGAAGATACATGTTTGTTGTGCAGATACATGTTTGTTGTGCAGATACATGTTTGTTGTGCAGATACATGTTTGTTGTGCAGATACATGTTTGTTGTGCAGATACATGTTTGTTGTGCAGATACATGTTTGTTGTGCAGATACATGTATGTTGTGCAGATACATGTTTGTTGTGCAGATACATGTTTGTTGTGCAGATACAGATACATGTTTGTTGTGCAGATACAGATACATGTTTGTTGTGCAGATACAGATACATGTTTGTTGTGCAGATACAGATACATGTTTGTTGTGCAGATACAGATACATGTTTGTTGTGCAGATACAGATACATGTTTGTTGTGCAGATACATGTTTGTTGTGCAGATACATGTTTGTTGTGCAGATACAGATACATGTTTGTTGTGCAGATACATGTATGTTGTGCAGATACAGGTTTGTTGTGCAGATACAGATACATGTTTGTTGTGCAGATACATGTATGTTGTGCAGATACATGTTTGTTGTGCAGATACAGATACATGTTTGTTGTGCAGATACATGTGTTGTGCAGATACATGTTTGTTGTGCAGATACAGATACATGTTTGTTGTGCAGATACATGTTTGTTGTGCAGATACATGTTTGTTGTGCAGATACATGTTTGTTGTGCAGATACATGTTTGTTGTGCAGATACAGATACATGTTTGTTGTGCAGATACAGATACATGTTTGTTGTGCAGATACAGATACATGTTTGTTGTGCAGATACAGATACATGTTTGTTGTGCAGATACATGTTTGTTGTGCAGATACATGTTAATCTATCAGTTGTAACTCTGGTATGGCAGTCACCCCCATTATTACATACGTTAAATTTGTCTATAATTGACAGTTTTCGAGCAGTATCCCAGTGGGATTCGAACCTGCAGTGGTGAGATTCGAGTGATTTGAAGTCAACGACCGTAACAACTTGACAACAGAGGCCCCTACATACAGTTCAGGGTTCATTCTAGGTCAGAATGTTTGGGAGGTGTGAGAAAGCGGGTGATCGCGTCATTAAATGGCGTTATTTAATAAATTTCAACAAAATATGGTTAAAATGCACAGATAAATACAACAATTGATTAACATATTTAAGTTTATTTAACGTCGCTACCATTTGAGCGACGGGCAGTTTACCTAACAACACCTTTCCTGGGCAGGCTCCAGCGGTTAACCAGTGCATGAAGCTCCGTAAGAAACTGCCAAATATTTGAATATGGAGAAGTGGGGCCCCCAGAGGGTGAAGCCAGGGTCCTTATGGCGACTATTTCGCCAACATAACCCTCTAGAATGAGCAGTTGTATGAGAATGTTCACATTGATTAACATTATGAGTTGGGTCTGTAGCATCGGGATTGTTGAATATGCTCTGATAAGCAACTCACTTGCATTAATTTCGATTCACTGGCTAATCTAATACCATAAATATAGAAACTATAAAATCATAGTTTCTACCATTGGTAATAAATATTGCACAGCTGATCTGGTACATTTACTGGGTTGATCTAGCAGTATTTAAACTGCCTATAAATATATAATAAATTATGGCTACTGGTTTGCATAGTGATGACTCATGACAATTTGCAACGAATCATCAGGAAGTGAACCACATTACTGTATGTCATTCATAAATAACCATATACTGCACATTACTGTATGTCATAAATAACCATATACTGCACATCACTGTATGTCGTTCATAAATAACCATATACTGCACATCACTGTATGTCATTCATAAATAACCATATACTGCACATCACTGTATGCATCATAAATAACCATATACTGCACATCACTGTATGCTCATAAATAACCATATACTGCACATCACTGTATGTCATTCATAAATAACCATATACTGCACATCACTGTATGTCATAAATAACCATATACTGCACATCACTGTATGTCATAAATAACCATATACTGCACATCACTGTATGTCATAAATAACCATATACTGCACATCACTGTATGTCATAAATAACCATATACTGCACATCACTGTATGTCATAAATAACCATATACTGCACATCACTGTATGTCATAAATAACCATATACTGCACATCACTGTATGTCATTCATAAATAACCATATACTGCACATCACTGTATGTCATAAATAACCATATACTGCACATCACTGTATGTCATAAATAACCATATACTGCACATTACTGTATGTCATAAATAACCATATACTGCACATCACTGTATGTCATAAATAACCATATACTGCACATCACTGTATGTCATAAATAACCATATACTGCACATCACTGTATGTCATTCATAAATAACCATATACTGCACATCACTGTATGTCATTCATAAATAACCATATACTGCACATTACTGTATGTCATTCATAAATAACCATATACTGCACATCAATGTATGTCATAAATAACCATATACTGCACATCACTGTATGTCATAAATAACCATATACTGCACATCACTGTATGTCATAAATAACCATATACTGCACATCACTGTATGTCATAAATACCATATCTGCACATCACTGTTGTCATAATACCATATACTGCACATCACTGTATGTCATAAATAACCATATACTGCACATCACTGTATGTCATAAATAACCATATACTGCACATCACTGTATGTCATAAATAACCATATACTGCACATCACTGTATGTCATTCATAAATAACCATATACTGCACATCACTGTATGTCATTCATAAATAACCATATACTGCACATCACTGTATGTCATAAATAACCATATACTGCACATCACTGTATGTCATAAATAACCATATACTGCACATCACTGTATGTCATAAATAACCATATACTGCACATCACTGTATGTCATAAATAACCATATACTGCACATCACTGTATGTCATAAATAACCATATACTGCACATCACTGTATGTCATAAATAACCATATACTGCACATCACTGTATGTCATTCATAAATAACCATATACTGCACATCACTGTATGTCATTCATAAATAACCATATACTGCACATCACTGTATGTCATAAATAACCATATACTGCACATCACTGTATGTCATAAATAACCATATACTGCACATCACTGTATGCCATAAATAACCATATACTGCACATCACTGTATGTCATAAATAACCATATACTGCACATTACTGTATGTCATAAATAACCATATACTGCACATCACTGTATGTCATACCGGTAAATAACCATACATGTAACCTTACAGCCATCGGCTAAGCTAGGCTTTATTCTAGAGTGGAAAATAAAGGGCAGTGTGGGTTAGAAAAGGGGCAGGATGGGTCAGAAATAGGTCCACAGGGTGCATTTTGAGCCACGATGAGTTGCTGGAGGGGGTATTTTGGGGTTAGAGGTAACCGCTAGAAAATTTTGCTAAATTACGGTGATTGATGAAAGAGGCAGTATGGCAGTACATATTGGTGAAAAGGACAAGTTCTACTATATAATGCATGCATCCATACAAGTGAGAGCATGTTATTATTGCATCATGAACACACCGCACAACAAAACATGAAACAGAAACACTTACATCTGCAGGAATGAAGCTACCAGCTAATGTAACTCCCGCCCAGAAGGTTATACCACAAGCCATGATTATTTTACGTGTATGCCTATCACCCAGGTATCCAAATATGGGAGAGCAAACCATGTAGAAGGATATGAATGAGGTCTGTAGTAACCCGTCCTCCGCGTTACTGATACCATAGTATTTCTGTATGGATTTCAGTACACCTATAATGGTAAAGCAATGATTTCAAGGTAGATATATACACAATAAGAAGATTTAATACATTGACTAAAGTCTGTAGTTTTACCGTTCAACGGTTTTATTGCCACCCATAAATATTATCACATATATTATATTGCCCGATTTATCACTGAGTTAGGGTCAAGGTCATTTCGTACCCTCATCATATTGTACCCAATTTGGACGATACCCTGTGAATTGATGTATAAAACCCAAAACCTCAATTAGTTTCACATCACATGACACGTATGTTTCTTGTCAAAGGATAAACATGTGTCCTTGGTTTCCAGCTGGTAATGAGCAATAGCTGGGAAAGTTGTAACATGTACCGGTACAAGACACGTGTAAACAAAATATACATGAAAAAGAACATAGTCTAAAAATCAATTGTACAAATTTACTATATTCACAAATAATTTCCTGTGGACAGCAGGATGATCGGATGCGAGTACAAGTTCATAGCCCGTCTGTATATTGTGATCGGATGCGAGAACAAGTTCATAGAGCGTTAATATAAATATAATACAATATAAATTATTTATACGATGTCATGTGAATATAGTATAATAGTTAGTCACTTACGATATCCTGTAACTTTTCCTACCTGTACGTTTCTTGCAGAATTGCAAATACTGAGAGGGCCATTTTAGACAGTCGTTTTTCTTATTGAAGTGTTTATTTTTAACGGGAAATAATTACATACGCACCGTTATACATTACATTTTATATGTGACGAACGATAACCCTTCACATTTCCGGTTCTTATTGTTACTGTCACAGGGATTCGGCACGTTTGGGGGTACTAGTATATATATTTAAGTACAGGGATTCTATTCTGTGGGATGTCAGATTTCGCATCGATCAGTAAAATGGCCCTATCTGAAACAATTTTGTACAAAGCTGTCCAAATATAACACCTATCCCGAGTCTTTATATTGTTCTTCAAATAAAGCACAACTTTAAGCTGCATGCATGTATACTTTGCAAACAATTGCCACAGACATTGGCCATAGCAGGTCACATGTCCATACTAGGACACTGGTTCTGTCAGCAACACAAAAAAATCTTCGACGGGAGAGTTTTAACTGTGAATAACATTATCAATAAAATGTGTTTCCACTAACGTGTAGGTTTATTCGGCAAAAATGTACGTCAAAAAGAGATTTCGTAGCACTTTCAATTTGTTTTGAAAATTTCTAAAGCGGCGCAATTCGCGTTGAAACGAGCGTTCTGATTGGATTATGATTATTCTTCATATATAAAAAAACATCTTGTTACATTCTAATAATCCAATCAGAACGCTAGTTTTAACGCTCGTTTCAATGCGAATTGCACCGCTTTAGAAATTTTCAAAACAAATTGAAAATGCTACGAAATCTCTTTTTGACGTACATTTTTGCCGAATAAACCTACACGTTAGTGGAAACACATTTTATTGATAATGTTATTCACAGTTAAAACTCTCCCGTCGAAGATTTATTTTTGCTGCTGACAGAACCCGTGTCCTAGTATGGAAATGTGACCTGCTATGGCCAATGTCTGTGGCAATTGTTTGCAAAGTATACATGCATGCAGCTTAAAGTTGTGTTTTATTTGAAGAACAATATAAAGACTCGGGATAGGCGTTATATTTGGACAGATTTGTACAAAATTGTTTCAGATAGGGCCATTTTACTGATCGATGCGAAATCTGACATCCCACAGAGTAGAATCCCTGTACTTAAATATATATACTAGTACCACCAAACGTGCCGAATCCCTGTGGTTACTGTTGCTTGTGATTCTGTTTTTGACATTTTTCAGGAATTGGTGTTGCTTCCAGGCTACCTACTACTTACAATTGCAGCTTACGGGGTGAAATAGCAACAGGTAACCAATGTGTTACATGCTCTTTTTGATTAAAATTTAATCTATTTTACTCAAAGAATAATATTCCAATGTGTTATGCCGATTTGGAATGCGTTTTTTTTACTTGGTAATTTTATTTTCAATACATTATGAATTTATGATCCTAATGCTTAACTAGGAAGGAAATACAAATTAAAATAAGATTACCTGCAATCGTAAATCTGTCCATATAATTGAGGAGGTTGATGAAAAACAGAATCAACACAATAGCATAACCACGCCTCTTGCTGATCTGATTTTCTGAATTGGAGGCCATCGTCACATCGGGTACATCGGCCATCGCTCTTCCAGTTACTTCTGTTGCACTAGTATTGGCTACAATGGGAATTATTGGAAGATCGTCAGAAATATCATCTTGCATATCTGACAGTTGAACAGAGTCATCAAATGGTGGGGTTATGTTAGAATCGTATGTTGACATGTCCAGTAACAACAAGCGAGCTGGGTATCTCTTTCGAGACAATATACTCAGTTTAAACTACATCTTACAAAGTTGTCAGAATCACAAGTTTGTTTAACCCGGAAGTGTCTGTAGCCTCGCTTTGACAACCGATCGGTGTAAATGGAAGTGCTGCTTCAGCATTGTTTAATAAGCGTTCGAGGTTATAGTAGAGCTCGTACACGGAAACACGGTTTGACTTATGATATAATGCGCACCGTTTTGACCTACTTTCGCCAAAACGAGACTACCAGGTAAACAAACGTAAATATGCATTACTCGTATAGGAATGACACACCCAAGTGTCACATAATCTTGAAAATTACCAGTAGTTAGACGCAATATCTGTTCCTACGAATGTATATGGGTTATATGGTTCAGAGAATTACTTAGTGTGTCGTCCATTGTCCAGTGGTACAGTGGTAATGTGTCTTATTTGGATTCAAAGGGTACCGGGTTTGATACTAGTTTGGGGGCACATATAGTGTCATTGAGTGAGGCATCTCAATACTGGTTAGTGACTTAAGTCTGCTAAGCCTGTCAAAAAAAACATGTCAATGTCCCCATAAGGTATCCAAGGCATCAATAAAACATACTATGTGTAACACATAAGTAATTGAATGCATTAGTAACATTTAGATCACACGCACCATATTAACTATATTAACCCACGACATTGGAATGGCCTCCCTCCCCTCAACGAAGGATCACTGCCGACCCAGTGGAAGTCAGCAAATGTTGCTCCCATTTACAAAAAGGGGACAAGTCACACCCCGCCAACTATAGGCCTATCTTACTGACATGTGTTCTATGCAAGGTTCTAGAATATATACTTAGTTTCCTCCTCGATAGTAAAACACTTCACTAACGACAGTATTCTGTACCATTTGCAGCATGGTTTTAGAGAAAAACGGTTATTCGTGACCCAATTAGTAATGCTAATCAATGACTTGGTTACCTCTGTCTACAATAAGCATCAGGTAGATCTCATCCTATTAGACTTCAGTAAGACTTTCGATAAGGTCAATCACGAGAAAGTACTACTAAAAATGCATGACTATGGAGTCAGAGGTCAAACATTAAGGTGGATTAAGAGTTTTCTAGATAATAGACTCCAGTCAATTGTCCTTAATGGTATTAGTTCAGATGCCATTCCTCTGGAGTCCCACAGGGATCCGTACTTGGACCCCTGCTTTTCCTAGCCTATATAAACGACCTCCCACAAAACATCAGTTCCAAAGTCCGTATCTTTGCAGATGATACTGCAGTATATCTACCACCTGCAAATGAATCAGTCACACGCCAAAACGATCTTAAGAGATTAGAAGAGTGGGAGTTGGAGTGAGACATGGAATTTAACCCCTCCAAATGTCAAGTTATCCACATCACCAGAAGGAAACATCCTATTCCCAGTCAATATGAACTTCATGGAGTCCTACTTGAGTCGGTCACCTCAGCCAAATACCTTGGCGTGGATATCTCAAATAACCTGTCGTGGGACACTCACATAAAAAGGTCAACTAAGAAAGCAAACCAAACATTAGGATTCCTACGTAGAAACCTCCAGGTCAAATCCGAACCCCTTAAGTCTATGTCTTACCAGAGACTAGTGAGACCCCAGCTTGAATATGGCTCCGAGATCTGGTCGCCCCATGCACAAACATTGATAGACCATATGAATGTGTCCAGCGAAGAGCAGCCCGTTGAATAAAGGCTGACTTCTATCGTACCTCTAGTGTTACAGACATGCTACATTCCCTAAATCTATGCAGACTAGATCAACGGCGTATTGACCCTAGGTTATCCCGTTTGTATAACATTCATAATGATCTTGTTGCTATTCCCATTGAAAATTACCTAGTTCCCCTCTCCCGTCCTGCTCGCCATTGCCATTCCATAAGCTATATAGACAGGATGCAGAATCTAAAATTGTTACAACTGATAAACGTGAGGGGAACAACATGGAAACATATATATATATAATAGTATTATGATATGTATGGATGAAGAAAAGTTTTGCTTCCATCTTGGCAAATGTATTTGAATATATGTTTAGGCCATAACAAAATACACTGTATTTAGACGGTTTTTTGGCGATTTTCGGAACTCGCTTTTAAAGAGATATAGCACATATATTATCACTTAAGGTATATTTTAACATAATTTAATGTTTATCTAAAACACATACTAATACGTACATAAGACAAAACTAATATATGTGTTCAAATCAGTATGCATGTATAATATTCACTCACTATATTTATTTTGAAAGCATTAGTGATGTGACATTGTTGCGAGGATATTATAATATATATTTCAGTTTACACAACATATCAAAGCATGTCAGTTTCACTACATGCTTTAGTCTCTACTTTCAGAGGGATTGAAAGGATTTTTACACCATGTTTTCATGATGAGGCAACGTCTCGTTCTACATTGTCCAGCTTGCGAGCAGCCACAACTGGTTAGCTGTAAATAGTTTGCTGGTACAAGAGGTACATAGGTTTCAGTAAGTCCCCATCCTTTTTCCAGCCACACAGTAGAGGTGATGGTACATCTGGCTCAGCAATCAGGGAATGGCGCCAGACAAAGGCTTGAACGTGTGACCGTTTTATATGTAGCTTCAGGGCATCATGCGTGGGTGGGATGTTTTCTAAGGTTTTCTTGGACTTCCTGAACATTGATGACCGGATCTTTTGTATGTCTGTTACAGAAGTTTCTGGGCAGTATAATTTACATATGAATGCTTCCACATCAGATTGTACCTGAGTATTACATATTGGCTATTCACCTAATTTTTCTACAAGTTTTTCATTTCTATCGCAATAAACTTTCCAAGCAGACTTTTCCCCTATTCCAGCAAACTGAGATGTTGTATCTGAACCAGTCAGTGAGTGGAACTGGAGGAGACTCTTCCGAATTTCATCTGACAAATTTATGTTATGCACAGGAACAAACTTTGGTTTAAGGCTCGTTCCACTCTTCATCCACAATTCCTGGCATTCTATTTCAGGAAAGAAAAAAGTTAACAAGACCAGACCATCTGTATCTCTACACTGCACTATTAGTCGCTTATAGCCATGTCTAGAGGCCTCATGTCCATGTAGTACTATGCGAGTATCAGCCTCCTCTTGGTTGGATTTTAAATCATCATGGGGGTGTTTGTTGATGATTTGATGTTCCTTATATCACTAAATCCTCCAGCTGTTATTAGTTCACATCCCTCTTTTGTCTGACCTTTTGCAAGTTCTTCTGACAGAAAGTTTGCCAATGCTTTTTTGTTGTCCTCTAATGACATATAGTTCTGCCAGTTAGCAGGGAGTTTCACATGTCTGTTATCAACTAGGTGTCTCACTAATCTCAATCCTTTTCTGCGCTTTACTCTTGTACATGATTTAACTGAATCCTTCTTATAATGGTCAAAGCTGCAAAGTCCCCAAACATTTTTGCATCGTTTGGTTTTCCTATAGCCTGCACTAATGCCATTCCATCAATAATGGTGCATGTATTGTCAGCTGATGGGGGCAAATCCTCTTTCACAATGTCTTGCTCCAGCAGATGACTGAGCTGTGATTTATCGGTTGGTCTCAGACTTCCATCTGTGTTTGCCAGTGCCAAAGGTACTGGACATAATTATTTTTCCAGTAACTGATCAATGTTAATATCCCGCCCAGATTCAATTGTTTCTGCCAGCCGTTGGAAGAGATTTATATCTGCCTTTATTTGGACCGTCTTCTGTTTATCCGATTTAATATCCACAACATAAAGAGATGCAAAAGTTTTGGGCTTAACTTTTGTAAGTGTTGCATGAAAATTAGTGTTTTTTTCTATCAGTCTCTCTTTGATGAATGTGTTGATCACCTTCTTTCCATTTGTCTTGCCATTCAATAAGTTATCTGTGATATCTTCTGTGGCAATATCCCCTGTAGTAATGCATACTAGATCTGGAGAGTCAATGCAGAATACATTAAACTTTTGGAATGTCTCGATGAGTTTACAACATCAGCTTCATCTCTCTTTAGTCTAGATGGACCAAGATCTTTGTGATCCCATTCATCATTATCAAGTTCTGGTTTCAAACCAAACATTGTCCAAGTGGCCTGAGCCAGATCTGATCTGGTATTGTAGCTCAAACTCCATTTCTCCCGCGCTGATTCAGTTCTTGTGATCCCTACAAGACCACCAGATACTGTTCCTAACTTGTTAATGTGTTCTAGACCTTGGTCATCTGGTAGAAGGTTAAAATGATGGTTTGTTTCTTTGACTACAAAATCTCCATCCATGAATCCCCTGTACACTTCTGGAGCGTTTTCCGCAAACTGTGTTGCATCAGCCAGAAACACTGTTGCCCATCTGGTATAATTGGTGTGGTCATAGAGAGCAAACCAGGGGATCATCTCAGCCAAACTGGAAAGGAATAGTTTCCAATTACCCTATCGTAGTGATCTTGTGAATCTGAGAAGAATACTGACCAAGTCCATATAATTTCTCCAGAATAGGTAAGTTGGATTATCATTATTTGATTTATCATATTCTGTAACATAATCCAGCATTTGATGTAGAAAGGGAATCATTTCAGTGGTTGCTGCTTCAATCTGATCCTTATCCTTTTGTTGGAATCCTTCAGCAACTTCCTTGGCCAGTCGTAGGACGGGTGTATCCAGATCTTATGTTCAGATATATGTTATTTGTCACCATCCACTGATCAAAGGTAGGCCACAGGATCCTCCACAAAGATTCCAGAGTTAATCTATGGGCTCGTGCTATTCGATTCCAACCCCTTCCACTGAGAATGTTGTCAGCTGTTGTTTCTCCATACACACCACTTTCAACCCACACATCTTTTAGTCCTGATTCTGTCATAAACTGACCAATGACTTTGGAAAAGTTTAGTTGTGTGTGAAATCCACCTAACATTATGATACTGTTTCGCATTCCTCTGGTTTCAGCCACTGCAGCATTTTTCCCTTTGAATATAACTGTTCATCAAACGTTAGAACTGTATACTGTTGGCCTAACGCTTTGGTCATGTTAACACACCTGTCCATGACAGTCCAGATGACATCATAGTCATGGGCTGGAACATTAATTATTGGTAGGTGACCAATTTTAGTGACTGGCACTGACTTAGCATTTACTGATGATGCTTCATTGAACCCACTCCATGCAGGTACACATTGTTCTCCTGGATTGACCATCCTTGAAAGAATCCAAGATAAGTCTTGTACCTCAGCTTTCCTGAGTTCACTCTGATCAGGCTCAAACTGGTTCAGATTTAGTTCTTTAGCAAACACAGGATCTGGCTTTTGTGAACCAATATCTGATTCTTTAAGTTTATTGAATTCCTTGGGTATTGTAACCTTTCTTTGTGATGTGAACTTTATATCAGGAGATGAATTGTGGTTGTCACCTTTGATGAACATAGCAGACTGTGATGCATGGAAAGTTCCCTTTCCATCAAGGGTCTCCTCATTGATATCAATGTTATCGTTAGCAAACCTCACATAATTTGTCTCAATGTTATTTGTAAGGTTAATTGTTGTTGTTTTCTGTGTACTGTTCAAGTGCAGCATGCACTATAGAACTGTCCACCCTTTGTACAGCATCATAACTAATTGAGTGGCCTGCTGCATGCAATAATTGGACAAGTTCCTTGGATCTGGTGGCCAGGTGAACTGTAATGCCTAATCCAATATGTTTTGGAGTCTTCTTTTTTCCCCTTTGATGCCAAGTATACAATATCCTGAGCTATACTCATCAGTTTCACTCGAATTTCACTTGCAACATCATGGTCATCATCAGGTATATCACCAGCACAGATCAAACTGAGTAGCAAATACAAGCATTCTGGTATAACCTTTTCAGCATGTTCATTGTCTATACCACCTATGAGGTCATGCCCTGGAGTTGACATAATATCACCATGCACTTTTATGGCAACCCTGAAAAGCCAACTCAGAAATTCTGTCTCTACCTCACTTATTTCCTGTCCTGCATGAGCCATAATATGTTCTCTTTCACTGAAATCATCCACAGTCTGTTTCAAGGCATTGATGGCCACACCTGATGATATAGACGGAAACAGCAACACAGAGGCATGTACATCTAATGGGCGAACAAATTCAACAGTGTCCTTCAGATGTCTCTTTATTTTGTCTTTGAATCTGTTGCTGTGGTACTGAATGGGATCTGTGTCTATGTCTGCCTCAGAGAGGAGTTCACAATACCGTGTCCACACAGTTTCAAGTGAATATATCTCACCATGAGCCAGTCCAGAACTAAGTTCATTCATTGCTTTAGCAAAACAGCTAAAACTTTCATCATCATCGTCACTGTCTAATTCAATTTTAGAATGTTTGCGATCAAAAGCTTTTAGACACTTTATGTGATATTTCCCTTCTGCGGCTGCCAGATCATTGAGATCACATGTAGTTTGGGTTGGGGATGGATTATCTCATAAAAGCATGTATTGAAATACATTTTTCTATTTACAACCATAGTACATGGAGAGTAGTGATTACAGCCTTTAAAATGATACCAAATATATGTTATTTGAGACCTGAAAAACTATTGTATTCAGCCATAATAGTTAACTGGTGTAATTATGTGTTTACAGATTTTCGGAAAATTATCATTTATATGGTGACCCCTTGTCAGTGCTGATAATATATGGTTAAACTCATTTGCCAGAGTGGAAGCAATACTTTTTGGAGACCTCTATATAGTCTAAAAGTTTAAGATGGGTTTCCATGTTGTTCCCTCCATGTTTAGCAGAACTTGTTTCTAGGGCTTTTTATCAGAAATGCATCTAGACTTGTATAGGTTAATTACAGCAACTACAGACTACTACAAGTTTTCCTTTTTTCCAAGAACAATCTACCATTGGAACCATCTCCCTCCTGACATTGTCCATCTCCCTACCACAGAGCAATTCAATACGACAGTTTGCCATATTGACCATGCCGGTCCCTGGTTGTTCTGCGCAGCTGCTTTTAAACGTTTACCACAACTTATTTGCAAGGGGTGGTGGTGGGGTGGGGTGGGTGGGGTGGGGTGGGATGGATGGATAGATGGATAGATGGATGGATATATATATATATATATATAGATAGTCAAATAGATAGATAGATAGTCAAATAGATAGATATATAGTCAACTAGATAGATAGTCAAATAGATAGATAGATATTCAAATAGATAGATAGATTAGTATAAGATACTATGTTCAGTCCAACCCCAGCCTTTACCATTTTTGCTGAGCGGCTGGCCACTGTACCACTCGGTACTGTTTTTGACCGTGGTATGTGGTTATTTTCAACATTCTATGTCTCAAATGAGATGTTTATCAACGGTCCCCGACAAGCGCAACCCTGTCATACTCAGCAGTGTGTGCTGGGAGTACCCAGTATATGTGGATGAATACGTTACTACCCGAAATCATCGTTAGACGAAAGGGGTTTATAGACGAAACTAGTACGTGAATTCGTGTTTACTCAGTAGTTATATAAATACGGATAGAATACAGTTACAAAACAACCTACCTGTACCAACGTAAACAGAGTATGTCGAAGGTAGTATAGTGCCAAAATACGCTAAACCGGTGGTTTTATAACGAACGGTTTTAATGTTTGTTTACCTGTTTATAAGAATCTGGGTCAAGACGGTGTCCAAACCGTGTTTCCGTGAAAAGCTTCATCTCGGCCCCACGACACGTCGGCCCTAGACACCTCGGCCCCACGACACATCGGCCCCAAAACACATCGACACCTCGGCCCCATTTTTAAAATTTGTTATCAACATTGTTATTTATTTAAACACTTTATTTAGATAATTTAAATACCATTTAGGACGTGTTATGTATAATATTAAGAACTTAATACTTATATATATATATGGCAAAATCAGTTTAATATGCTTATCAATTGTATTACAATAAAACAACGAATACTTGATATGTATCATCAACAGTTGTATTCATCAATCAATAACTCTACTCGTCTTAAAACGTATAACTTGTTTAAACATGAATTTCATTTACAAAATATCTTGACATTATGATAGAACCTAAATTTATTATATCGTTAAACAAATTTCGGACATCAACCCATGAACTAGCAATAGAACAAGGGCGTTACACAAACTTACCACGTAATGAATGAATCTGTATATATTGGAATGACCGAAAGTGAGTATCATTTTCTTCTTATTTGCCCTAAATTTAGAGATTTAAGGAAAACATATCTGATACGCTACTATTACACTTGGCCTACCAAACAAACGCTTGTATGTATGTTCCTTTAATGTCAAACCCTTCGCGGGGACTTAGACATGTTTTCCTGGGCAGGCTCAGCTGACCTAAGCGATTAACCAGTACTAAACAATGTGTGTAAGGTGCCTTGCTCAATGACACTACATACGACTACATACGTGGCCTGACCGAGTATCGAACCCGGGACAGTTCGATTCCAAATCCGACGCTCTACCACTGGACCATGGACGTCGCACAATTTTATTACCTTACTTACAGAGACTAAGAGGAAAACTGTTCGATGATGATGATTCAGTTTATTTACCCTCGCTGCCGGTAAACCATATGGGCGAGCAGAAAACTGTTCAAAACCTATCCAACTTTATATATTACCCCCAAGTTTAGCCAGAAATTAACAATTTTATACACCACAACCATCTATGCTCTTCTAAAAATATATCCATGCCTTTCCATTGTACTTTGTGTGTGCATTGTTTGCTATAAATATGTTATCATATTTAAATAAATAAATATGCAATAAATTATATTATAGGTAAAATTATTAGCCTTGCAAACGTTATTTGTAACCGAATTTGGATGTTACTGTGATGTGATTGAAGGTGTTAACAACTCATTAGTGATTAGTTGATAATCTAGTCCTACTTGAGTCAGTCACCTCAGCCAAAGACATTGGCGTGGATATCGAATTTTGTGTAATTATTCATAAAAAACAATTTCATACCCTCTGCCCATTAAATAGATATATTTTTTATTAAAAAAATACCCTATAGAAAAATATATGGGGCCGAGGTGTCGTGGGGCCGAGGTGTCTGGGGCCGATGTGTCGTGGGTCGAGTTGTCGTGGGGCCGAGACGTCACTGGAGCGGTGTATTCCTATGCTCTGCGTATTTTCCATTTTCATCCGTATTTAAAATATTTATATAGCTCTAGTCTAATTTCGCCGACAGAGCTGAAGCATGATTCAATAGCATTATTTTGAGTGTATCGGTAGGCTGATGCAACTGTCACATGACTTGTCCAGCAGACGAATATAAACAAGCAATTCATTGGGAGAATATTTCCACCGAAACTGTTACGATGTGTGAGCAATTATGGTAGCTATCCGAATTTTAAAAATCTATACCTAACCCGAAAAATAGTTTCTATACCATTTCTGATTAAGACCAATAAATGTTTTTACTTAATGATGTACTATATCAAAATAAGATATTCAACAAGTTATGGTGGATAAATAAAAAATAACAAGTACGCCGTGCATAGGTTCCCTGAGGTCTTCAGTTCCCCATATAAACGGGTGCCGACCGACACCGTTGCGATAGCTGTATTGAGCAGCAGGGTCACGTGATGAAGCCAAAACTGTCGACAAGAGTGTTTTGAAAGTTGTTTTCACGACTTAAGAAAATAATAATATACGGCATGTGCAATTAACATTTTATACTGGTCATTATATGTGGGATTTACGCCGAGCATAGGTTCCACCACTCTACAGTACATTTAGCCCCCAAAAAATTACCAAACCAGAGAAAAAAATTGAACAGATAGTGCACCTATATTGTCATCATCTGTAAGGTTTCATCTTTCAGAAAAAATAAAATCGTTTTTCCTGGCGTGGTGGAAATATAATTTTTTTCAAGGTCAAGGTCACCAGGAATGGTAAAAGCATGAAGTGATGATATATAGCATTATCCAAATATATGTAGGCACAAACAGTTAATACTCCCTAAATACTCATTTGAGTATAATGATGTAAAAAATAAGGTCACGGTCAAACTTCTGACATTTTTGACGAAGTTTCACTTGCTTTACTGCTGTTATATTTATTATGATATTCAAAACGATGTAAATAAGCTTTTTTCGGATACATTAATATTGCGTATGTAAACAATAGTCTTAGAACTCGGTTTGAAGCAGACTTGGTAGTATACAGAACCGGGATTGTATCAATAATGGTAAGTAATACTATTGAACATAATAAGAATTCATATATCTGAGTCATAATCAAACATTTTGGTAATATTTTAAGCATATTTTCAGTAATACATAATTACTCTAAACATTTTGAACTGGGTACTTGTTTCTTCTAATTAAAGTATCATGACATGACGTCACGTTTTCTGTTAGATACATTAATGAACTAGGGGTTTTGTAGTTCCTATCAGGACGTGCTACGGTATGAATACAACGCAGCCTTGACACAAAATCTTGAAATTCCAATATGCGCTGACGACTCATTTGGCCGATAATGTTGACCATAACATCCGAACAGTTGACGGACTGAACACATTTCATGGGATGGGCATAATTGCGGCTGTTACCCAGACAACTGATCCAAAAAGGTTATTCCTAGGGAAAACCTTTCTACTTCTGATATTATGGAAATGACAAGAATCAGAATACACTACCGAATCCCGATGAATTTTTGTTCGAGAGCTCCAGCCTGATGCGTCAAGCAAACAAGTCATCTCTGAAACTGAAATGCTCAAGACAGTTGCCAACAAACACAAACTAACTGACCAGAACACACGCACGCGCGCGCGCACGACGCACACGCGCACCCACCCACCCACCCACTAAATCCATGCTTCAAAATGGTAGTACCAGGCTAAAACCGAATGTCACTCTTCACAAAAGGATCGAAAATACTACAGAGGTATTCCAAATATCTACTATGGTACGACCAGTCTGGTTATTCTAGTTCGATATTCGAAATACCTCTAGTTTTTCACTCCTTTTGTGAAAAGTGATTGACTTTTGGTGACCTATCGTTTTTTACTGTGGTACTCACTAGAGTAATTCGGGTTCTTACGACCAGTTGGTCATAATAGGCACGATATCATGAAGCAACAAATATTGCAGAAGACAGACCCAGATGGAAGCTGTTATTCAAACCAACAGGTGATGGGGGAAAAGTAAGGAATAACAGCAATACACAGTATATACCTGTTCTCTATCAGTTCGTGTATGACCGTAGACTAATCTGGGTTTGTAACACTCCCCACACTTGATGACATCCCTTATCTTTTGGGCCTAAAATATTATTCAATAATGCAGTGTGTCCTATTAAAATGTAATGTTTAAACCTTCCTTATTTGACCAATAATGTATATTGGCTACACGAATTAGTATCAGGAGTTTGAACACTGCAAAGTCATGCAACAATACCAAAGATTTAAGCAAGTTCATGTTTGCAATTATGCCAATGTCTATATAATATTCAATTGAATAGGTGGGCAAATATGAAAACATTGCACGTGACTGACAACTTTCCTACTTAAAAGTCAGCTGGATATGACGGATATAAACAATCATTATCAAATATTACAGTAAATGGTAGCCATACAGGAGTCCAGGAAGTCTTCAATCACAGTCTGTTAGGCACCAATTTAAATAGTATTGGTTTATTGTCTTGGTCAATTACCATGTTTCAGGGAGGCCCTTTTTGTAAACGGCACCAGACTCTAAGTTGGGGGTCATATGTTCTAATCCCACTATCGTAGCATTTGTACATCTGGCTTGAATATTTCCCAAATTTATGGGGCATCTCTAGTTACAAACTAGTCCAAATATTTAGACTTGAAAAATGTGACATTTTACTATCCAGGCATTTTTCAAAGTCTAAACGCTAAGCCTCAATTACGCGTAGCATATTTTATATTCTAAAAAGTTGTTTTTATAAATTATAATTGTTAAAAACTTACAAGATGAACACACATACCGTTGTTTGAATTCTGCAGTCTATGACGTCTCTTGACACAATATTATAAAAGAAATCAACGTTTAAATTTCATGGCAGAGTTTCGCCATTCCAAATCGTCCATTTTGAATATTTGATTATTGCGAAAAACAAAAATAGAAATCCTTAGACGAAATTGTTTACATAATATATCTCCGGTGTCATTACGGTGAACCAAATAAGATTTCGTTCAATATCCAATTGTTCATACGCATGCAATGTACTAGCAAACGATTCATTCGGATTTCTTTTGTGAAGACTGTGCAGAACAAATGGGAGAATTTCACCTGTCGACTTCAAACAGCTAAATGACATGCACAACGGCAATACACTATATTTTTAACGTTCTTAATATCTATATTTAGGATTATTCTTAACACCAATGCACACATTTATAACCGTTCATGTCCGAAAAGCTTCAAAATATTGGTCAGAAATCCCGCCATCGGATCAGGGCGGAAAGTGCTATGCGAAAATGAGCTTTAACGATAAGATCTCGAAATAACAGAAACATTTTTTTAATGTAGAGGTCTTATTTATAGGACTAATCCAACACCACTATTGGAAATGTTAAATAGGGTACCTCGGAGTTTGATACTTGCCGAGTGTATATTGTCATTTAATGAGCAGTACTTTACATATAGTCCCAGGTAAGTATATTGAATGTCTTCAGTGATAGTTTGATCACCAAGTTTCCATAACCTATCAGAGTGATCAAACTCGTGCTTTGTTTCATTGTACACAACGACAGAGCATTTCTTGGCATTGTATTCAAACCTCCATTTTAATGAATATTCATAACATATTTGTAACATCTGGTTTAGTCCGTACTTTGACATGGAAAATAAACTCATGACATCAGCTACTGTGGGACTACAAATGTTTACATAACATAATACAAAAGCCTAGCTTAGAGTTTTCTAACTCCTGTATTAGGCCATTTATGTAAAGTAAAAAAGGAGAGGGGACTCTTCCCTCCCTGTCTTGTACCCTGCCTAAACAGTCCGATGTGAATGACCGCGGACATAACTATTCATGTTACTATAGAGGGCTACAAAGGATCTGAATGTGAGATGGTCTAGCCCACATGCCTCTAGTTGCAATGTTGCTACACATTCTTAATAATTATGATCAATTAGTAAACAGTGTTTTTTTGCGATAAAACAAACTCGAAACCGAAATTAGGACTTTCCGAGTCAGTCGGTCGGTCATGTTCACTAGTTTACAATCGAAACCTGATTTACATTCGGCAATGATGAAAACAAACCTGGAATCTTGCCGTGAATATTCCTATATATCTATCTTCGCGGGGATGTAGACATGTTGTGCAACCGCAAAGAAGTTAAAAGTATAAGTACATGTAGTTAAAAGCATAATTATAAGAAAGTAATGAAAAATAAGTTGTGGTAAAAGTTTAAAAGCAGCTGCTCAGAACAACTAGTGACTGGCATGATCAATATGGCAAACTGCCGTATTGAATTGCTCTATGGTAGGGAGATGGACAATGTCAGGAGGGAGGTGGTTCCAATGGTAGATTGTTCTTGGAAAAAAGGAAATCTTGTAGTAGTCTGTAGTTGCTGTAATTAACCTATATCCTAAGGAATGGCAATGACGAGCAGTACGGGAGAGGGGAACTAGGACATTTTCAATGGGGTTAGCAACCAGATCATTATGAATTTTATACATAAGGGATAACCTATTGTCAATACGCCGTTGATTTAGTCTGCGTAGATTTAGGGAATGTAGCATGTATGTAACACTAGAGGTACGATAGAAGTCAGCCTTTATCCAACGGGCTGCTCTTCGCTGGACACCTTCAATTTGGTCTATCAATGTTTGGGTATGAGGCGACCAGATCTCGGAGCCATATTCAAACTGGGGTCTCACTAGTGTCTGGTAAGCCATGGATTTAAGGGGTTCGGATTTAACCTGGAGGTTTCTACGTATAAATCATAATGTTTGGTTTGCTTTCTTAGTTGACATCTTTATGTGAGTGTCCCACGACAGGTTATTTGAGATATCCACGCCAATGTATTTGGCTGAGGTGACCGACTCAAGTAGGATTCCATGAACTTTATATTGACTGGGAATAAAGAGGATGTTTCCTTCTGGTGAGGTGGATAGCTTGACATTTGGAGGGGTTAAATTCCATGTCCCACTCCAACTCCCATTCTTAAGATCGTTTCGGAGTGTGACCGATTCATTTGCAGATGTCAGTGATATATAGACTGCAGTATCATCTGCAAAGATACAGACTTTGGAACTGACGTGATGATGATTGAGCTTATTTGTCCTCGCCTCCGGCGAACCATATGGGCGAGCGTGGGAGGTCGTTTATATAGGCTAGGAAAAGCAGGGGTCGAAGTACGTATCCCTGTGGGACTCCAGAGGACATCGGAATGGCCTCTGAACTAATACCATTAAGGACAACTGACTGGAGTCTATTGTCTAGAAAACTCTTAATCCACCTTAATGTTTGACCTCTGACTCCATAGTTATCAATTTTTAGTAGTACTTTCTCGTGATTCACCTTGTCTAAAGCCTTACTGAAGTCTAATAGGATGAGATCTACCTGATGCTTATTGTAGACAGAGGTAACCAATCATTGACTAGTATTACTAATTGGGTCGGTCACGCATGGCCGTTTTTCTCTAAAACCATGCTGCAAATGGTACAGAATATTGTGGTTAGTGAAGTATTTTACTATCGAGGAGGAAACTATATGTTCTAGTACCTTGCATAGAACACATGTCAGTGAGATAGCCAGATTGAAGTATATTCGATTACAGTAAGTTAACGGCCTCAATTAGTATTACCATGTATCTCAAATGATGTAAATCTGATTGGGTTTTAATTGGAAACCGTGCAAAATGTTTCATATGCCGATGTGTTAAATTAATGTTAAACAACTTCAGAAGTTGTCATTGGGGCGCACATGGGATATTTGTAACATAATTTTCATATGTCATTATAAAGAAACTATATCGTTTCTCACGATTGTTATGCAAAATTTGAGCATCAAGTAGCAGGATAATCTTTATTAATTAAAAGCTTCTGGGGTGCTTACATACCCTGTTTATTATTATGGCTAAAGTATTTCTCTTCCATTTTAGTCAATTCGCCATGTAACTTTGATACATAAAGTCACAACCACCGTGGTTCTAGGATGGGCGGTGTGAACGAACACAGAATAATTTAATACAAATAGAATACTAAGCCTTGCTGAACAACAAATTGGCGTGAGGCGTCCGTGGGCCAGCATCGCATTTGGAATTAAACGGTCCCGGGTTCAATACTTAGTATGGCACGACGGTGGTGTTATTGAGCAAGGCACCTTACACACATTGCACAGTACTGTTTAACCGCTTAAGTTGGCTAAGCCTGTCCAGGACAACATAAATAGGTCCCCGCAAGGGGTTTAACATTAATGGAACATACATACATACAAATTAGTTTGATTTGAAAAATGTCGCTCTTGCCCGGGATTCATACGTGGATTACCACTATAATATTACTGAGGCGACCACAGGCGAGAACTGCTAGTTACCCGGTACTGAGTCGACCACAGCTGGCACAAGCTAGAACTGTTTGCTACATTGAATACATACGACATAGTCTATAACCTTGTAAAAATAGTAATGCTTAAATTTTAAAGGAAGAATTAGAAAGAACAGAATTGCAATAAATGTAATTCAGTGGCAATCAATGCTGATTTTCTGCCACCCATTCTAAATGCAAATACATGCAAACTGTACAAGACTTAGTATATACATATATTACATGTCGTCTATTGTTGCAACGGTATGTAATAATAAACATGTATTAATTACTTTTCACAGCCATTATAGTGAAGAGACAGAGTAGAGCTTGGCAGGGAGGTAAACGTGCAGAGGGGCTGTGGTAGGGGTGGCAGAGAGGAAGTTTTAGGAGTAGAAGTATAGGAAGAGGTAATTATGAAAGTTCAATTTATGTCGAAGAAAAACCTTGCGGGACCTAGACATGTTTTCCTGGCCAAGCTTGATCGACATAAGCGGTTGACCAGTACTAAGCACTGTGTATGTGGGGAGCCTTGCTCAATGACACTACATATGTTCCGTGACCTAGTATCGAACCTGGTACCCTTCAGGCCTTCTATTCCAAATATGGCGCTCTACCACGGATGCCACACAATTCATGCCACTCATTCCAGCTTTATGTCTTATAACTAACATAGCTTTTTGTTGTTTTTGCAATACCTGATGATGTTTGCTATGCAGACATTCATGGCCATTATAATGCAGTATTGCGTGCAAGATGAAGTCCTTTTAGACAATACATTTGCTCATACTTTATTGAAAATTTATAGTCACATATTTTTTATCATTTGTTCTTAATGGGATTCTGGCTGTTTATTTATGTATCTCATAGAAAGTTCAATGCCTTTACAGATTATCATTGAGCACATGGGTGTTGAGAAGTTGCAGAATCTGGTACTCAATCTCCACCACCACGACCAGCTGTTAGTACACAATATTGGTGCAGGTGTGGACATTGCAATGCCATGGGGGCAGACTTGAACAAACAGTGCCCAGCAACTGCATTCCAATGCGCTACGTAAGAATGTATTCCAGTCATATATACACTGAACCGAATTTCTAAACGTCCACCTAATAAATTGTGAGTTTAGGGTAACGGGTCTGTGTATTAGTCCAACTATTGGTAGTCTATTGTTATCCACCATACTCTATCAATGTACACTAAGAAAACACCAATTTATTGTCATGGCTGACCAAGCGGAACGGAAGGTTGGAATCCTAAGTTTTGGCATGAGGACCACGTGCACGGCATGGTGAGTGCTCAATTTGATTGCAATTTATTCTATGTGCGACCCGTAACCGAAAAAACAGAAAATATGGCGAGAATGTCCATTGAGGAACGCGGGCGAGCCGTCGGTACATGCACTTCTATCAGACAGGTATGTTCAGCGTTGTAATTAAATTCGATATGTCAAGTACATTTTATAATGAATCATACAATGTCATATTTTAATATCATTCTAAATCATTTCCATCGTGTTTCCAGGTTGCACGACTTTTCAACAGACGGCATTCTACTATGGTCTTTATTTGTTGATTGTCTTCAACTGTTATAAAACATCAGGTGGACGTTTAGAAATTCGGTTCAGTGTAGAGTATCAGTCAAATATGACTGTGCCAGTGCAAGGCATAAATGTCTGGATGATATTTGCATCACTCACAAGTGTTACAAATGGAAGTTGATTGTGTGTGTGTGTGTTTTACGGGTATTTAACGTCACTACTTGTTGCCCATATATATGAGCTACGCCTCCTGAAGACATTTTAGTGGATTGTGCAATGATACATACAGATACGCATTCCAGAGTCTCCTCTGCCTCACTTACATGCACCGTTTAGAGTCTTATCCGAAATACTATGATGTGAGTCATTTTAGTATGGTATAGTGGTGAGTATAGATCAATCATGCGTTTCAAACAGGCATTGGTGAGTCCGGTGGTGCCATGGAAACCTGCTTTCATGAGACTGTAGGATATTCTTCGTGTCTCAGTAATGCGGTCTTGTATCGTGTCTGGGCTTGTGGTACATGATGCATATCTGTTTATCCCCAAGTGTGTTAGAACTTTGGCTGGTACTACTTCTGTTTCTCCTAATACCCATGAGTGTGGTGTATTTCCTGAATTGTCATTGTATACAATGATTCTTGTTTTTCCAGGGTGAATGTTGTACCTTTCCTGCCTTGAGTATTCATGAGCTATTGATAGTAGTCTTTGGAGATCAACAGGGTTATCAGCAATGAGTAGTATATCATCGGCACATGTTGGTGTGGCGATGAAGAATATGCCAATGTGGCAGCCTGTTGTGCTCTTCCGTGCTAGTTCGATGACAGGCTCGATGAAATCTTTGTAATGTTTGGTTGAAAGGATTTTCCCTTGGCCTACCCCTTGGTTGATACAGAACGATTCACTGTATTGTCCATTCAGTTTGACACATAGTCTGGTATTCTCCAATAGATGTGTGTGAGCTTTCCAGTATGCAAAGGGTTTCTTTAGAAATATTCTCATTGCCAGCGAGTCCTGCCATACAACGTCAAAAGCTTTCTGTGTATCAAGACTTGCAATAAAGATTGGTTTATTTGTATCAATACTTTCTGCAATAGCTTATGTGGTGATGAGTGATGCCATGACTGGGGACCGCCCTTTAGTGAAACCAAACTGCAGAGGGTCAGTTGAGTCACCGCTAACTTCTCTGAGGTCAATGATGTGCTCGTAGACCTTCGCGAGTATGGGGGATAATACTATGCCTCTGCTGTTATTAGGATCTAGAAGGTCCTTGCCTTTTTTGCCTACTGGTGTAAGGGATCATGTGAAGAACTCATCAGGTTGAATGCCTTCATGTAATGCTTTAGAGAACAGTGCTGCTAATGGTTGAAGGATGTGGGGTATATACATTTTTAAGTGTTCCGCTGTGAGTCCTCGCTTGTCTGTAGCGTTGCCATTGTTTAGACGTTTGATTGCTTTTTCTGTCTCAGCCGTAGTAACTGATGGAGTATTTCTATACGGCTTGGTGAGTTTGTTGAGGCTAGTTATGGCTTCTTTGTTCTTACTTATTCTTGACAAGTGTTTTTGGTCATATTGTGGATGGATTTGTTGGAAGGTTCCTAGTTTATGGAAATGAGAGGCCCAAGCCTTCAAAACCATCTTTTGGTCTTGTATCACGTGATCGTCTATTCGCAATGCTCCTACTGTTTTCTGTCGGATGTTTCTCTGTTTTGCCACTAACTTGTAGAAGAGGACATCTTTGTCAGTTTCAGTTTGCATCAGTTGCGTGTAAAGACTTTTTCTTTCCTTTGCTCTTTCCATTCTGATGGCTTGTCTCAATGATTTTTTGGCAGCTTTGAGAGTGAGATGGTTAGCAGTTTTTTCTTTTCCTATCTTCATTTGTTTGAATATCCTCCTACACTCCTCCAATTTCTGCTTGATGTTATGTGAGATGGGAATCTTGGATCGTCTTTTAGATTTTTGTTTTTGCTTTTCTGAAGATTCTTCCCCACATAGTATAAGACAAGAGGTGATTTGATCATGTAGGCACTCCATGCTTTCAGTGGTGTTTATTTTGCCAAGATTGTTTAAGGTCATATCTTTGTATTTGTTTACATCTACTTTGTCCCATTTGATTCTTCTCTGGATTGGTGGATCATCTCTCTGTGGCAAGCTTGGGCTACTCAGTACTACATCAATAATACCGTGTATTGGTAGGTGAGTGAAAGTGCTAGTGGCAAGTGGATGTGGTCGCTTTACTTCCAGGGTATTTGGGTGAGAGCATAGAATGTAGTCTAGATGTCGACTGCTGCCAGTATAGGAGAAGAATGTGTGTTCATTAGGATAGCCATGAGGAAGATATAGGTCCACTTCATCGAGAATTTGTTTTAGAATACTGTCATGTGGATATCTAGGTGTGGTTACCGATCCATTCATGTCTCCTCCAAATATGATGATATGGTCTTGAAACTTTTTGATGATATCGTAAATTTGGTCTAGATGATTGGGGTAGTTTGTTTTAAACTCTATTGACCCTTGAGCTGGCATGTAGACATTTATGATACATAATGGCAGGGGAGAGCATTGTAGTGTGATCACATTAATTCTATCAGATCCATCCTCATGAGTTTCAACAAGGTGGGAGAGTGATGTTTTCCAAAGTATAGCTGTACCATGCTTTCCATGTTTTCTTATGTCATTTGGAGTATAGTCTATACCTTCATCTGTACATTTGATGAAATAATCATGATCAGGGAATAGCTCGGATATTTCATCTGCTTCATAAGACCAAAGCCAGTGTTCCTGGAGTAGTATAAAATCATAGTTATTTTTGTTGTTGAGGGCAAAATGGTTGCTTCTTACGGATTCAATATTGAAGGACAGTATCTGTAGTTTCTCTTTCGTGGAGGCCATGGCTAGCTGGTTTTGTGGATGAGGCCTATTTTCTCTAAAAAAGAATAATCTTTTGTGATGTTCGGAGTGGTCTCAACTGGCTTATGTGTGTCATTTACTCTCATTTCATTTGATTCTGTCTCTAGTTCTTTTGGTTTAGTAACACAAGGGACTGAACTCATCCCTGACTAGCTTGCAGTCGTGCCGTACGATACAATAACTGCCGTACGCAAGTACTGGCGTGATCTCTTCTCTCAAAAAAGAAGTATTTGTATTGAAACAAAGATAGTGAAAACATACAACATTGTCACTTTAAACCCTTTGCAAAAGTGATAATCTTTTCTCTTAAAAGGGGAAATTCTTCCAACATGAGGGGAAAAATGAAACATTTTCCATACTGCAAATTAATACATGTTGCAAATTACTTTTCTACAAAAAAACACGTTGCAAAGACACCACAACTTTAAAGATGTTGTAAATTATACCATTCTTTGCACATAAACATATTTAAATGATAACAATATTCAATGTTCTTCGACAGTCATTATAAGTAATATAGGTATCAATTTAAGTGTCAACTATGAAAACATGTAACTCATGTGAACGAAACTTTAAAACTGTCCATTACAATTTACAGTTGCAGATGGCTTTTAAGTCACCACATAATCGTCAAGATATGTTGGTGGATTGTGTGGACGATTTGGCCTAGAATAGTTGGCGGTTTCACTGTCGTCTGAAACCGACTCGGGCAAGTCATCTGAGTCACATATGTATGTATCTGATCTTCAGAGAATGAATCTCCCGCTTGAGCACTCAGTATTGGAGGAATATCAATTGGTTCTGGTGGAAGGCAAAGATCAGGAGACTCGCACTCTTCGTCGCTTTCAGCTATTGAATCGCGTTGCACAATATGATATGGTGAAATTGAATTTGGTACTAGCTGTTGATATAGCCAAACAGCTCAGATACTTGACCTCCACCTGGATCGTGATGTAGCAGCTCTTCCTCTAATTCACCTATAGCTTTCTCTGCAACTGGATTTTTGTTCACATTCTTCAGGCGGCCAATTTCAAGACTTAAGCGGAATGAATTGAATATGTTGTCATCTTTTAGAGAAATAAAACCTGGAGCAGGATCAACTCTGATAACTGCATGGGGACCATCCAGTGGATGTAGTTCCATAGCTAATTGCAGCAGGGCATTACGAAGAGTATCATGTTTTTCATCACTTATGATGCAACTAGCAGTGTATGACGTGGTACTTTCACGAAGTACAAGAAATTCCTATTGTTTCAGTTGGATCTTCTGTCGACTGACTTACTAATGTCTCTGGAAACTGTGTGACACGACTCACTAACACGGTCAATAACTTGGCCCATATCAAGACCATAAAAATGTTGTTTCATGACTTGCTGTGTTTGATGTTTGGTGGGATGATCCAACTTTATGAAGAACTGTAACAAGGCCATCCAGCACTGACCGAGGAACAAGAATAAGCTCAGCTGTAGGCATCAATGGGTTGTTGCGGCCAACAATCAGCAAACCATCTTTAGCGATGGATGCAACATTTAGGTACCTTTTGACATCTTTGATGTTAGTTAGCTTATTTGATGGGCGCGTGCCCTGTTTCAGATGGGCATGTGTGCGGCGTAAATCTGCACACTCAGATTGAATGTTCAGCCAGGCAGATCGGGTAATAAAAGGTAATCGGGACATTTTGTCTATGACACCCTGTACGCACACGGCTCTAACTACAGAGTCTTCAGTCTTGATTATGAATCCACAATTTTGACATTGGTCTCATTGCATTCAGGTGCATTACGGCTGGCGAACTCTGGTGGGATAATGGCAGAACCAACTAAATGCCTAACACTGACTTGATACCTACTGACTGTAGATAAAAATGACGTAACACGTGGACTTGCCGAGAACTCTCCACGACATAACTTTTCAATGGCTTGCACACATGGTAAGGACACATGTTTGATGTTTGGGGTGAATACTGAATGGACTGAAGTGTTTAACAGATGCTGCGATGCACAACGCCTCTATCTCACAAGGCAGCCATGTTGTTTTCGTAACTTGGCACTAAAGAATCCTGCCAGGAATAAGGCGTTGTTACGCATTACATAAAGAGTTGCACCAATTCCATGCCTACTAACAGACCCATCAGTAACGATCCACAGGTGGTCCTCGGGGGTTGGTAACACTATGGGTGCCAAGAGTTTTCTGTGTGTTTAAGAAGTTCTGTGTTAACTCGTCAGTCCAGTATATCTTATCATGTGACTGCTTCCCAGCAATGGCATGAGAGCACTCTGGAAGGACTCGAGTAAGAACCTTGTATGAATGAGCGTAAACCTTTTACTGTATCTGGTTGTGAGCAGGAGGCAAGAACCGCAACTTTGTGAGGACTGGCTGAAATTTTACCCTGAGACCAAACCCATCCCAATATTGTGGTAGATCGAGGACAGATAACAGTTTTAGTCGAAGACAGACGTAAATTGCAACGCTTGAGGGCTAAAAGTATTCGAGTCCAATTGGCCAAAAGTTCTTCTGGTGTATCTCCTCGACAGTATAAATCATCGGCTAACTTAGCTACAATGCCGTCTTATAAAGAATCACCAAGGACACGACACATCAACTCCTCGAGAGCTGTCTCAGAGCCAGGCATCCCCATCGCATCCCGAAATGGAGTAGCAATGCCACAATACTTCATAGAGGGTCTGGAGAGTGGAATCTGGTAAAATGCACTTGATAAGTCAGAAATAATTATATATCTCCATTTCCCAATTGTACGTAATGTTGAATCCACGTCCGGCATTAGAGATGGCTGAGGTTTACTGTACCGGCCAACATCTGCGAATGCAGTGACCAACCGAAATCCATATTTTGGTTTCTTAACTAGGAATGATGGATTAAGATCTTCAGGTTTACGAAAAACACCCTGCTCTTCGAGTTCATCAAAGTTGTGTTGCAGTTCAACCAGTTTGTCTCGCGAGTACTGTGGAACTCTCCCTTTGCGTTGAGGATGTAAGACTGGTCCCATATTGACGTTAGCTGTAACATTCCCAGCAGCACCATTGTAACCTACACTGGTTGGGTTAAAGACGTCATCATTATCTTGCAGTGTGTGCTGAAACTCCGTTCGAACCTCATTGGACAGGATGTTGTCAGGGTCAAGATTGACTGTATCTGAAGGGATGAGTGAGATATGGTCTGTTTGATTTGACTTGGTGGCAAAATAACACTGGACTCTGCATGCCAGGCAACATCTGATGTATATTGAACTTGACAAAAAATTCATTTTTCTTAATTGGTAATTGGTCTGGGGTATCATTCAAAAGACGGATCTCTCCCCCCAATAACTTCAACTATATGTGGGTATGGCCAAGGTACTGAAGACTTCACACAATCTGAGCGGGCTTCTACTGCTAGGAAACTGTCAGGTTCTATGTCGGATGGTATATCGACCTCTAAAGCGTTCCCAGGCCAAACAACTGTAGATTTTGCTCTGGAGCGGAGCACAAATGCTTGTGATCATCGTATTTTGTTCTCTGATGATTGATGGGGTATCAAACCATAGGATATGATCATAGAACCGTAAATAATGATCTGGTATTTGGAAGGTCTAACAGAAACATCGTTCAGTCATAAAAGGAATCCCAGCCAGGATATCAACATCCAAATCATCAACTACAAGGGCATCAAGGTGGAGAGGAATATTGTCTCTGGAAAGGGTAATGTGCGTCTCACCTACAATATGCAAAGGGGTAATGCCATCTGCCTGTAGTGCAGTTTGATTTGTTTTTTTGATTGTTGTGCCAATATACTGCGCGACAGAAGATTTAATCATACTGGTTTCTGCACCTGTGTCAAGAATTATTTACAGCGGGTAATGTTAAGACACGACAAGATGAAACAGAGCGAAGATTATGTGGCAGTGTTTCACTTTCGTTCTGATATTCATATTCGGATGAGCAGCAACAGAATGTTCCTCAGAGTCATAATTTTCACCAACTATTTGACGTGATTTTGTCATATAAAGTATATCCTCCTCTGGAAGGTGCCTGCATGCACTCAGAAAATGCTGATGTGGTCTACCTGCTTGTTTACAGAGAACACACATTTTATTTGATCGTCCTGGTGGATAATATTTACTTCCCGCATTTGAGGGTTTTGTCTTCGATGCGTTTCTAAAAGCAGTACGGTATGGATTTTTGACTCATTAGATGTGTGCAATTCCTCAAGATGGCTCTCTAAGGCTTGTGAAATTTCAGATTTCAGAGAAGCAAGTGCTTAGCTTCTTAATTCTGTACCATAACGCTGTTTCACTAGGTTGTGTAGGTATTGGTGTATTAGCCGTAACCATGTTAGTACAATGAGATTTTCCAGAGACGGTGATACTTCTTCATCGGTCTCTGGGACCTCTCCGTTATGGCGGATACTGCCATCAGACCGTAAGAGATTGTCCTCAATAAAACTGTTGAGCCGTTGGTACAAGTAGTCATGTCTTTCACCTGGTTCAAGGTGTATGCTATTAAAGTCCAGGAAGTGCGCACCGGTGGACTGGAAGCCATAATGAAGTCGACTGCCAGATATTTGTGACGGATGTAGCGTTTTTAATGATTGTGTTTCTAGAAATTACTGGACAATAGTTTGCGATTTGTCCCAGCATTAGTTCGAGGTGTGTCACTTTTTGTTCTGCAGTTCTGCGTCTGGCTTCTTGGACATCATCTCGATCATTGAGCAAGCCCCGTAGTGGTACTGTTGCAGATTTATTCTGCCATGTAAATCTATCTACCATGAATGCTGCAAAATTCTGGTCTAAACTGAGCGAATACTGCAGATTCTGTCTCCACGATTCAAATGTGGTTATTGTTTCTTGCTTGGTTAAAGACCATTGTTTAGGGGCCCGAGCGTTGGCCATGACTGGTAATTGACTAATTATTGTCAGTTCAGTATTGCAAAGTAAATTGTTCTATGTTACAGTTACACGATAAACTGCATCATTTGTACCGCGTTTGGTAACGCTCTGTCTAAATAGTCTTGGATTATGTGGGTACGTTAATATCGTCGTAGCTGCCACCACGCCAGTATATAAACCGAGCTTCAAATGATAGAACGGATATGTAGTCCATTGGTAACACGCTGGACTGGTAATACAGGGATCGCAGGTTCGATCCCCCGTCTGACCCTAATAAAATTAACAATCTTTCAGATGGGACGTTAAACCGAGGTCTCGTGTCGGTGCTTACACCGTGCACGTAAAAGAGGAGATTCTGGAATGGGTCTCTTTCTGTATCATTGCACTATCCTCCAAAAATCTAAAATGACTAATCTCTTCAGGAGGCGTCGCTCATATGGGCAACCGGTATCGACGATAAATAAACATAAAAAACACACAAAATAGAACTTTAATTCGCATGAGGATGTCAAACAAAACGGCGTAAAACAAAACACAAGGGACTGAACTCATCCCTGACTAGTCGTATATGCACTAACTGCCGTACGCAAGTACTGGCGCAGAATGTATTTTCCTATTATATGGTATAATTTTCCCCCAAATATTTGCCTCAAAAACTGACTATTTCAACTAATAAACAAACGTCGTATACACGGTTTGTTGACATAACAAAATAATGTAAATAGGGTAGACAGCCATGCGTAATATAACGTGTGTATCCTGAATAACACGTTATATTTCACATATGTGCCTATGCATATTTATTTTTAGACTAATCTTAGTTAAATTATCTCTAAACAACATTATGTCGCTTTTAATATTGACTCCGATGACAAACAAACGTCAATTCAGGAGCATGGATGACCGTTATATGAAATCCTACTTTAAATCTTGAAAGTTTGCAGACCACAAAAACACAATTCATTCAATGTTAGTGTTCGAATGTATTTGGAAGAATTTGTAGTAGCAATGCATTTATATGCGAACAAATGCATTTTATTTGCTTTTTGCGATGTTATGTCACTTTAAATTAACTTGCATCTTAGAAATTACTAACCTCAAATGTCAATGATAATTTACTCTTGTTTCAGCTTGAACGGTTGGTCCTAGACGGACAGGTTCTGAAACTGTGTCTTCGGTACTACATGGAAATGTTGGGACTCAATGGAACATACATGGAAATATTGGGACACAATGGAACAAACTAATAACCAAATAAAATGTCAATATTTGATATTATGGATCTTAAAGCAATGAATTGCTGTATAATCATCTGGAATAAAAGTGCATTAAATGAGAATTGTTCTCTTTCATTTCTTTGTTTCAAATAAAGTTTTAGTTTGAGGGGGAGATATGTGGCAGTCAGTAATCCTCGAATCATGTTCAGTCATCACATTTTGTTCCGTCAGTGTTTATATCGCCCATATATCCATACTGCTTCGGTTCTTTCACAACATAACGTGTCCAGTTGTTGCTATATTCTACATAGCCTGTAAATAAAATAAAATACAATATCAATAATACTGGTACTAAACCAACCTAGGGCCAGTTTACCCTGACCACAGGGATTCGGCACGTTTGGGGGTACTAGTATATATATTTAAGTACAGGGATTCTACTCTGTGGGATGTCAGATTTCGCATCGATCAGTAAAATGGCCCTATCTGAAACAATTGTGTACAAATCTGTCCAAATACAACGCCTATCCCGAGTCTTTATATTGTTCTTCAAATAAAACACAACTTTAAGCTGCATGCATGTATACTTTGCAAACAATTGCCACATACATTGGCCATAGCAGGTCACATTTCCATACTAGGACACGGGTTCTGTCAGCAACAAAAAAAAATCTTCGACGGGAGAGTTTTAACTGTGAATAACATTATCAATAAAATGTGTTTACACTAACGTGTAGGTTTATTCGGCAATAATGTACGTCAAAAAGAGATTTTGTAGCATTTTCAATTTGTTTTGAAAATTTCTATAGCGGCGCAATTCGCGTTGAAACGAGCGTTGAAACGAGCGTTCTGATTGGATTATTAGAATGTAACAATATGTTGTTTTTATATAGGAAGAATAATCATAATCCAATCAGAACTCTGTTCAAGCAGGTTGTCAACCATAACCCTGCCCCACTCTCGCCCTGTTAGAAAGGTATATGGTAAGTGGAGTAGCATGTAGATGTGTTGCAAGAATTCATCGACCCCCCCCCCCGACAAAAGAACGTCCAAAGGGGGCGGGGGATATTTTTACGAATAGCCTTTTACAATGATTAGTCATAATTATGTATCAATCTTTGTCATGGCACAGTCTTTGATATTGCTAAACACCAGTTTCCACTTGTCTCCTGCGTGTATATATTAAATTTAGAATTAATAGCGTATTAACTGTAAAAACAAATACATTCATTGTTACTTTGACTATTAAATGTATTCTAAGCACAACCAATTTGGTATTTACGAAATATATAAGTGATAAAGTAACTGTCTTCCGTCTCAAATATGTCTTGGTTTTATACCCCGTGGGAGCCCCATAAATTATAACGGCTGTTTGTATACAAGTATGTCCACTGACATATTCCCCATATACCATAGTATGTTTATTTTAAACACTACAATGATTAAACAACCAATGATAAGATACATCGTTAGTGCTGAAAACTAAACTAATTCTTACAAAATAAAACGTAACAACAAACCTTGCGTTCAGTAGATAATACGCGACGGTATTGGTTAATTTCAGTTTCTTTGTGCCTTTCTAAATCCTCACCACGTTGTCTGTTTTAATTGAGTTTCTTCATATGTCGATTCATACCACTGTTGTTTAGGTCATCGCAATGGGTTTGACATTAATGGGACATACATACAATATACGGAAACACGGTTTGGACACCGTCTTGACCCAGATTCTTATAAACGGGTAAACAAACATTAAAACCGTTCGTTATAAAACCACCGGTTTAGCGTATTTTGGCGATATGCTACCTTCGACATACTCTGTTTACTTTAGTAGGTTGTTTTGTAACTGTATTCTATCCGTATTTATATAACTACTGATAACAAGTGAATATTAGAGAGTAAACACGAATTCACGTACTAGTTTCGTCTATAAACCCCTTTCTTATTCTTATAATATTTCTTATAAATAAACGACTATTTCGATGTTTGTAAACACACACACATTAGTATTTATATGTTACCCAAAACATCATACATACTACCTGGTCCAAGGATTTGATGAGAAGCGAGGGCGCTAACCACTACACTAATCGGACAATGTTTGATTTTATCAAGGATTCATTGTATACATGAACTTGCTATGATTGGCTGAAATACGATTAAACTCGCCAATACAGTTATCGCTGATGGTGTAATCAGACCATAATATATATATTTATGCTGTACTTTGATTTGTTTTGTTTATTTTGTTAAGAGTTTAACGTCGCACCGACATCCTAGGTCATATATCAACGCCGGCTATTATTGGTGGAGGAAGACCCCGGCGGCTGTCCATCCGAACAGTATCTTGGCATGGATGTATCAGGTAGAACCACCGACCTTCCGCAAGCCAGCTGGATATATTCCTCACATGAAAGAATTCGACACCTCTAGTGGGATTCGAATCTACAGCGGTTAGTGGCAAGTGATTTGAAGTCAACGACCTTAACCACTCGGCCACGGACGGAGGCCCCTAAGACATATACATGTAACAACATTTTGAATGTTAGAATGGATTAGCTAATATTTATTCACCCTGGAATGGACTGGCAATGGCCACGTAAGATTGTGCAAACAAAACGATAGACAGTAAAGATAACGTCCACATGGGTAGTAGATCAACGTAGGAAACGAGACATAGTAGAACACCGTCACTGAGGTAAAAACGCAACGCCTGATAGCGAGACAACGCCACATCGTTAGCAACGCAACGCCGGAAATCGATACAACGTCACAAAGGTCGGAAATAGTCATAACGTCACAGAGGTAGCAACGCCGGGAAGCGAGACAACGTCACAAAGGTAGCAACGCAACGGCGGAAAGTCACAGCGTCACAGAGGTCGCAACGCAACACCGGGAAGCGAGACAACGCCACGGAGGCTCAACGCGACGTCGAAAAGAGAGAACGTCGCAGAGGTATGAAAGCAACTTCGGCACCGAGACACATTAGACTAACGTCACCAGAGTTAGCATGGACCGCCAGAAATATTAAAGTCAAAGACGAAACACAATTAAGTATTCTAGCACAGGTAAATGTGCAAAAACACTGAAAATGATAGACAAAAAACAACAACAATATCACAGCTCGGTAGAACAACGTCCCCGAGCTAGCAGAGCAACGGCGAAAGAAAATAGACACTAGATCAGTGTCACAAAAGGTAGCAACGCAATTCAGGAAGGCTAGACAGCGTCATAGAGGTAGCAGATAGATAGATATTCTTTATTATCCTCCAATTGAAGAGACATTGAACATATATATATATACAATGTTATACATAAAAATCCAAGTAAATATGTACATGTAATTAAGCAATGGATGATATGTACATGTACAAGTAGTACAACATATAATATATAATGCATAGTATTCAATGTAGTGGTACACAATACCACAATGCAATGCAAGTCCGCAGACCCATGGTCACACAATAATGGTGTTTCTTGTGATGCGGTGCAAGGAATACCAGGACGTCGGCAATATAGTTAGCAGGTATTGTAGTGACTATTGTCAAGCAGCATTGTTTCAGCGAAAGCGAAATGAAACGATGACTGAAGCACTAAAATATTTAAATAAAATTACGCAACATCAGTGCAAGGCCAATGAATTTGCAGATTTGCACAGCATTGGGTCACATTAGGTCAATATGAATCAAACTGTAGTTATTATACTACAGGTGATGAATACCCCCATACAGAGCTATGATTGAGGAGGGTGACACGAGTGTCCAACGTTGCTGGTGTGTTAGTATTTGACCTCGAAATGGTCACGGTCACTCATCTATATAACTGTTACGAGTAGGCATGGTAGCAGGCATCTGCGTAAAGTTATTTGAAAATCCAATCAGCAGTTCGTGAGATATTGCGGAGGACCTATGGACCGAACGACAGACCGACTTACAGACGTGACTCCCTTATAACCCTCTGATACTAAGTATCTGGGGGTATAACAAGATGTGACTTTCAATTTCGTCAGTCATATAGACAAGTTACAGTACTCTTAGTATACTCGCAAGGTAATGAATATACCTCAGACTGGTTTTAATACATATCACTCTATGCGTGTCTTCAAGTTCTATTATTGGAAAGCCAGTCGCTAACTGAACTAACTGATCTTCCGGACTCAATGAGCAAATAACCATAAAGTTATCATGACCCAAACACTTGTCAATGTTTCGCCACATTATGGATCTAATATAGTCTTTTGTTGTGCAGAACATTACAACGTGAACTGCAACATTTTCTACAGTTAACCCGCAGTTTGGGCATAATGAGCAATAGCTTCTGGAAAACATTTTACAAATGACATAAACAGCAGTTATACAATATTGTAACTGGTCTCTATACAGTTGACTAAAGTACCACAAACTACACGGTATATAGTCATTATGTAACAAGCTAAAGCTTTGTAACGCTTTATCACATGCTAATCTGTTTTTAAAGTTAAATGACACACATTGTTTTACAGATTGTTTCAGTTGCTTTTTCCAGATATTCAGCTCTGGAAACGTTGCATTATTCAGATAGTTATTTAACACACTAGTGAGACTGTATTTGCCAAGTATACGATAAATGTCCGGTATAAAACCTGTTACTTTGCTGGGAAAAGACATGTATGAAGTTAATCTGTTTGCAAATATGACTTTAAATCTCTTTGAAGAGTCACCTTTGCACAATTGGCCGAGTAACAGTAATTTGCGTATGTCTATAAGTGACTCGATTGGCATTATACCTAGAAAGCTTAGAGCAATATCTGTTCTTGTATATATTGGCATGCATTGCATATGTTTAACACACTGTCTATGGGATCTTTCAAGACAAAGGATTTGTGTATCTGTTAAACCGTTCCACAATGCACTGCCGTAAAGAGCTTTGGACAGGACAACCGACTCGTAAATACGTTTAAGAGTTATTGGATGTAGAATGCTGCTCTGGATACCACAGTCTGTAAGGCTGAAGAATGTTTGCCGCAATTTCGAGCACTCTTCCTTTACAACAGTATCAAGCTTCAAATATGTGTCACTTAAGACGCCCAGGTGCATATAGCAATCACTTTCTAGTACAGTAACTGTCCCAAGCATCCATGTTCGTGTTTTATTTACGTATTCACCTGGTGATTCGTTGTATACGATAACACTGCTTTTATTTGCATTATAGAAATATCTTTCTTTAGTATATTTGGTATAACATTCATCGAGAAGAGATTGCAAGCCATGTTTGGTAAACGACAAGAGAACCATGTCGTCGGCCGAGGTTGGACAAGCATAACTCGTGTTGTTTATCTTCAAACTGTGATGGCTGGAATCAAGAGTGTTCATTAAGTCGTCGATGAAGAGTAAATATAAGTAGGGACTGAGCACTTGTCCTTGTCTTACACCCTTGAGTATTGGGAACCAGTCTGAGGTTTGACCTTGTGATCTCACACAACTGTATATATTACTAAGCAGGGTTTCGATTATTCTAAATAAGTTAATATCGATACCAGTTCTAAATAGTTTTAACAAAATCAATGTGTGGTTAACGTTATCAAACGCCTGTTTTACGTCCAGGTAGCACGCGTAAACCTTAGAACTGTTCTCCTTGGCAAAGTTAATACACTCACGTACCATAAATGAGGTCATCAAACAGCTTATTCCTTTCTGGAAGCCACCTTGTAGCGGATTGATTTCAATACACTGACTATTTTCAATAACGTTTAGGATAACTTTTTCATATAGCTTTAATACCGTAGAACACAGAGAAATAGCTCGATAATTGTTTGGATCTGTTTTTTTCTTGTTACCACCTTTAAACAATGTTGTAATGATTCCCCGTTTTAAGTCGATTGGACAGTAAGCTAAAGAAGCCATATATTGAAACAGTTTCGTGATAACTTTAATTAGTAAATCACCTCCATATATTATATTTTCGTAGTACACCTGATCATATCCGCAAGTTTTATTCTTTTTACATGTTCGCAATGCATCATACACCATTTTCTCAGTGATTATTAAAGGACGTCCTTCAGTATTAGTATTGTTTAATCGGATTTGGCACAGCTCGGTTTCCGCAGAATTTATATAGTTACTACAAAACATGTCACTCTGGGTCGGGGCGTAAAGGGTACTAAAATAAGACTTCCATCCAATGTTAATTTCTTTTGGAGTTTTACACATTGATCCATTAAAATCCATTTCTAAAGTCTGCAAGTTCTTATTACGTTTGCGTTTTCTGTTAACAAGTTTCCAGAATTATACACTGTCCATTTCTGCCGCAGTGTCGATCTCCTCTTCAGTATGTGTAATAAACTCCAATACAGCGTCTCTGTGGAACTTCCGAAATAAACATTTCGCAGCCTTGTAGTCAATGTAACTTTGATGTTCATTACCACGTGGACGATTTTCATTTATCCATATTGTTCGTTTTTTATTCATATCATCATGTAGCCTTGTGAGGGTAGTATTCCAATATGGTTTTATGTATGGCTTAAACTTCGATTTGGGGATATGCGATTCGCTGGCATTGTTTATAATCTGCACCAAAGAAGAATACAACCGATCTACTTCACAGTTTGATGTTACTTCGCATGCCAATATATTTAACAAGTCATTGTTTTCAGTTAACGCATGTGTGTATTTCTCAGTATACTTCTGTTTCACATTTTTCCAATTAATTAAACGCGACACAATAGAACAAGGTTCGCGAAGGTACCAGCATAACACCGGAAAGCGAGACAAGCAGATCGACGTCGAAAACGAGACACAATACAATGACTGTGATAGAGCTCGGAAGAACAACATCCCCGAAGTATCAGAGCAACGGTGAACGAATAGACACAATAAACGAACATCACAAAGGTAGCACAGCATCAAGGAACACGAACTACGGGGAATCAACGTCACAAAATTAACGAATCAACGGCGAAAACGGGATACAATAAAACAACGTCATTGATGTAGAAAGAAACGTTTAAAAATATGACACAATAGAACAATATCATAGAGGTAATAATGCACGGCGGAGCAGCTAGACAACGACACAGAGTGGAAGTCGTGATGGTGCAGTGGATGCACCGGCGGAGCAGCTAGACAACGACACAGAGCAATCGTTGTAAAATAAATAAAGATTAAACTTAAACAAATGTAGCAGAACGGCACAGAGTCACAGAGGCACAACGTCACAGAGGTCGAAATCTGTCACAGAAGTAGCAGAACGTCACATGGTTGGCACAACGTCACATAGGTAGAAATCTGTCACAGAGGTAGCAGAACGTCACAGTGCTGGCACAACGTCACATAGGTAGAAATCTGTCACAGAGGTAGCAGAACGTCACAGTGCTGGCACAACGTCACATAGGTCGAAATATTTCACAGGGGTAGCAGAACGTCACAGGGCTGGCACAACGTCACATGGGTAGAATTCTGTCACAGAGGTAGCAGAACGTCACAGGGCTGGCACAACGTCACATGGGTAGAATTCTGTCACAGAGGTAGCAGAACGTCACAGGGCTGGCACAACGTCACATAGGTAGAACTCTGTCACAGAGCTAGCAGAACAATGGCGTACACGATAGTCGATAGAAAAACTATACATACGTATCAGAGTAAATATGAATCAACATCACACGGGCAGAAAACGCCGAAAACGGGACATTAGTAACGATTTATAGTAAATAATGTCGGGAATGCGATAAATAAAAGATAAGGTTATAAGTTGATTGTTTCCGTATAATATTACAAGCCCTACTAAATCGATCCAATTTTAGTCTACACTATTGTGAATATAAGTTATTTCCTGTGTTTACGTCTCCTACTACCGGAAGTGAACAATATCGACCTTGTCGTCAATGAGTCGTTTTCTTATATTCCTGATATGTCATACCATACCAAACACGATCCATTGCTGTCCCAAAATAAGAAAGTTAGCTGAACCTAACCGTAAGCTCATTTGACGCCTCCAGCTTTTGGATGATAGTGCAATACATGTATGTAAGACATACACCAATTCCAGAAGCATCCATGGTTATTTCACAAATAGCATAAATACATGAGATCATCTGAAGGATCGTTAATATTAGTATGGCCAGCATCGCAACGTGGCAAACGATGCGCAGCACAACAACGTCACAATGGTAGCAGAGCAGCGCAAACGCCAAAAGGCGAGATAACGTCACAAAGGTAGCGTAGAAACGAGACACAAAACAACATCACAATGGTAGAAAAGCAAAGGGAGACAACGTCACAAAGGTAATAAACAAACTCCACATGGCGTCACAATGGTAGCAGCGCAACAGCGCAAAGCGAGACAACGTCACAAAGGTAGCAGCGCAACGCCGCAAAATGAGACAACATCACAAAGGTAGCGTAGGGGATCAACGTAGAAAACGAGACACAGAACAAAGTCACAATGGTAGCAGCTCAAAGCGAGACAACGATATAAAGGTAGCATAGGGGATCAACGTAGACAATGAGACACAGCACAACGTCACAAAGGTAGCAGCGCAACGCTACAAAGCGATACAACGTCACAAAGGTAGCGTAGCAGATCAACGTAGAAAACGAAACACTGAACAACGTCATAATGGTAGCAGCGCAACGCCACAAAGCGAGACAGCGTCACAAAGGTAGCGTAGCAGATCAACGTAGAAAACGAGACACAGAACAACGTCATAATGGTAGCAGCGCAACGCCGCAAAGTGAGGCAACGTCAACGCTATTTAAATGTACGCCCACTCATTTCATGCAGACGGATATGTAGTCCAGTGGTAACACGCTGGACTGGTAATCCAGGGATCACAGGTTCGATCCCTCGTCTGACCCTAATACAATTAATAGTCTTTAAAAATTCAGATGGGACGTTAAACCGAGATCTCGTGTCGGTGCTTTACACCGTGCACGTAAATGAACCAGATGAAACTCTGGAATGGGTCTCTGTCTGTACTCTTCAGGAGGCGTCGCTCATATGGGCAACCGGTAGCGACGATAAATAAGCGTAACACACACATTCAATCCATTGCTATTGCAATTTGTTACGGGGAGAAACGGAGCTACGAAGAGAGCCGAACGAAGGAAAGAGTATCATATAATATGATTATATATTTTCCAACAATATTCAAATACATGGCAGAGTTATTCCTGTTAAAAAAGGAATTACACTGTAAGAGAGTGTCCCGTGTTTTATGCCTGCGATATTAATAAAACATGTTAAATGTGATGTACGCACAGTAATTGCATTGCTATTATCATTTGTAACGGAGAAATGGAGATACGAAGAGTAGAGAGTCTAATGAAAAAGACTAACCTAGTCAAACTATGCATAGGATATAAGCCGAAAACGATCCAATATGTAAAATATTGGACTGTGTGAGGTACGCGTACTTAAAACACACATTTATATAACAAGATCCTACTAATTAAAATTGTTAATTTCCTGCATGTAGGCATACGCTTAGTAATTAATATAATAATGGGCTGCAAGTACAAAGGTATGACGTCACGACAGTGTTTTAAGATTATATATTCGATGATGTTCGACAAGTGTTCAAGTACATTAAAAATGTTAAAACGATTGGATTTCTTTACTGCAAAACTTGTGTACTACTAATATGGTAACGAACACAAAATGTTGCATGAACTGATCGTTTTAAAATAAATGGTGACAATGTAGCAAACCTCTCTTTCTACTTATATATATTGTCCGGTATAAATGCTCTAACCAGGGTCTATCCTATCGTAGACTCGCTGGAGTTGTCTAGGGGGTTTCTCTACGGTCCTTCAATAATGCTATAACCAGGGTCTATCCTATCGTAGACTCGCTGGAGTTGTCTATGGGGTTTCTCTACGGTCCTTCAATAATGCTATAACCAGGGTCTATCCTATCGTAGACTCGCTGGAGTTGTCTAGGGGGTTTCTCTACGGTCCTTCAATAATGCTCTAACCAGGGTCTATCCTATCGTAGACTCGCTGGAGTTGTCTAGGGGGTTTCTCTACGGTCCTTCAATACTGCTCTAACCAGGGTCTATCCTATCGTAGACTCGCTGGCGTTGTCTAGGGGGTTTCTCTACGGTCCTTCAATAACGCTCTAACCAGGGTCTATCCTATCGTAGACTCGCTGGCGTTGTCTAGGGGGTTTCTCTACGGTCCTTCAATAACGCTCTAACCAGGGTCTATCCTATCGTAGACTCGCTGGCGTTGTCTAGGGGGTTTCTCTACGGTCCTTCAATAATGCTCTAACCAGGGTCTATCCTATCGTAGACTCGCTGGCGTTGTCTAGGGGGTTTCTCTACGGTCCTTCAATAACGCTCTAACCAGGGTCTATCCTATCGTAGACTCGCTGGCGTTGTCTAGGGGGTTTCTCTACGGTCCTTCAATAACGCTCTAACCAGGGTCTATCCTATCGTAGACTCGCTGGAGTTGTCTAGGGGGTTTCTCTACGGTCCTTCAATAATGTTCTAACCAGGGTCTATCCTATCGTAGACTCGCTGGGTTGTCTAGGGGGTTTCTCTACGGTCCTTCAATAATGTTCTAACCAGGGTCTATCCTATCGTAGACTCGCTGGGTTGTCTAGGGGTTTCTCTACGGTCCTTCAATAATGCTCTAACCAGGTCTATCCTATCGTAGACTCGCTGGCGTTGTCTAGGGGGTTTCTCTACGGTCCTTCAATAACGCTCTAACCAGGGTCTATCCTATCGTAGACTCGCTGGCGTTGTCTAGGGGGTTTCTCTACGGTCCTTCAATAATGCTCTAACCAGGGTCTATCCTATCGTAGACTCGCTGGCGTTGTCTAGGGGTTTCTCTACGGTCCTTCATAACGCTCTAACCAGGGTCTATCCTATCGTAGACTCGCTGGAGTTGTCTAGGGGGTTTCTCTACGGTCCTTCAATAATGCTCTAACCAGGGTCTATCCTATCGTAGACTCGCTGGCGTTGTCTAGGGGGTTTCTCTACGGTCCTTCAATAACGCTCTAACCAGGGTCTATCCTATCGTAGACTCGCTGGAGTTGTCTAGGGGGTTTCTCTACGGTCCTTCAATAATGCTCTAACCAGGGTCTATCCTATCGTAGACTCGCTGGAGTTGTCTAGGGGGTTTCTCTACGGTCCTTCAATAATGCTCTAACCAGGGTCTATCCTATCGTAGACTCGCTGGCGTTGTCTAGGGGGTTTCTCTACGGTCCTTCAATAATGCTCTAACCAGGGTCTATCCTATCGTAGACTCGCTGGCGTTGTCTAGGGGGTTTCTCTACGGTCCTTCAATAATGCTCTAACCAGGGTCTATCCTATCGTAGACTCGCTGGCGTTGTCTAGGGGGTTTCTCTACGGTCCTTCAATAACGCTCTAACCAGGGTCTATCCTATCGTAGACTCGCTGGCGTTGTCTAGGGGGTTTCTCTACGGTCCTTCAATAACGCTCTAACCAGGGTCTATCCTATCGTAGACTCGCTGGCGTTGTCTAGGGGGTTTCTCTACGGTCCTTCAATAACGCTCTAACCAGGGTCTATCCTATCGTAGACTCGCTGGCGTTGTCTAGGGGGTTTCTCTACGGTCCTTCAATAACGCTCTAACCAGGGTCTATCCTATCGTAGACTCGCTGGCGTTGTCTAGGGGGTTTCTCTACGGTCCTTCAATAATGCTCTAACCAGGGTCTATCCTATCGTAGACTCGCTGGCGTTGTCTAGGGGGTTTCTCTACGGTCCTTCAATAACGCTCTAACCAGGGTCTATCCTATCGTAGACTCGCTGGCGTTGTCTAGGGGGTTTCTCTACGGTCCTTCAATAATGCTCTAACCAGGGTCTATCCTATCGTAGACTCGCTGGCGTTGTCTAGGGGGTTTCTCTACGGTCCTTCAATAATGCTCTAACCAGGGTCTATCCTATCGTAGACTCGCTGGCGTTGTCTAGGGGGTTTCTCTACGGTCCTTCAATAACACTCTAACCAGGGTCTATCCTATCGTAGACTCGCTGGCGTTGTCTAGGGGGTTTCTCTACGGTCCTTCAATAATGCTCTAACCAGTGTCTATCCTATCGTAGACTCGCTGGAGTTGTCTAGGGGGTTTCTCTACGGTCCTTCAATAATGCTCTAACCAGGGTCTATCCTATCGTAGACTCGCTGGCGTTGTCTAGGGGGTTTCTTAATGGTCCTTCAATAATTTATAGCTCAGCACAGTCTATCATTTTCCTTTGTATACTATAATTTATAACAATCGCCTTTAATTTATATTATTACACGTATCATATATTCGTAATATCGCGTATCTTATTGTTCGCCTCACTATTTCAATGTGTTCCTAATAGTCCTATATGACTATATTAATTTCCTTCCTTCATCAAACTATTCCAATAGCCAAAACAATCGTTTCTTACAAGGCCTAATTATCTTCCGTTCACGTATTTAATACGACTTTAATATTTAAGAGTTAATACTTCTTTAAATATTAATTTTTCTAACTATCATAGAAACAGTTTATATCTTAAAAGTGAGTTACATCTATTCCTTAATGTCTCCTTGGCAGGATAATAATGCACTAATTTCTTCATCATTTCTCATTTCTTAAATAGCAAAATTAACATCTATAACAGACATAACGGCGCCAAACATCTGTGATGTTATACAATAGTATTACATGTTTCTCTGCCATCAATAAGGCGGCTATTATCTTACATAACTGACCACCTGCACTCAGTAGTGAAACATTGTTCCCGCTCAAACAGAGAACTGATAATTTAGGCGCGAAAATAATAGCAGACGATTATACATATTACATAAAATCATAATCTTACATGGTTAACAATGTGTCATATATATAAATAAATAAATGTATTTATATAATACATTTCTATTTATATATAACAATAATTTATTCGTGCAAATAGATTGTTTGTTTTTTCTATCTTTTGCACAACAGTTTTAATGGAAATATACCTTTAAATATGTTTAAACCATGGCTTCCATTTCTGTAAAACTTATGTTTTAATACTGGTTTTGTAACAAATGCAATTGTATGATAGCACACTTTTTGGGGAAATTGTGACAGTCAGTTTGAACTGATACAATGTGATATAAACAGAACAAAAGTATCATTGACCTTATGCCGTAGATGGGGTGGGGTGGGGTGGGGGGCGCGCAGTAACTCCATGCACTTTGTATTTAATATAAATTGAAATCAGCCGGGCCCGTAGCACCAACCGGCTAGGGTTCGGCCGAGGAATATCATACGTGTCACCGATTGTGATACATGTCGATGGTCTCCATTTAAAATACTAAACCTGCAGTTTTACAACCTTTCAGGAGAGAAATAAACTGAATATTATATAAAGAAAAAGTTAGATTTCATTCCAAGTTTACATGCTTTAATGTGCCGAAATGCGTTCCTTACTTTCTGAGACATTCTCCGGACAAAACTATTAAAATATATGAAAATAATAAAGGGGGGATAATTCAATTATTATGGTATTATGGTTCTTGCACATTGCACTTCATCTCATTGTCCTCCGCCTATATAGCAAGTTCATTGAAATATATGCAGTACTCTTTGAGATATTCTCCGAACAACAGTCACCAGAGTTAGCATGGACCGCCAAATGTGTCCATTCATAGTCAAATAAAGGGCAATAACTCCAGTGTTACTGGGATGAATCACGATTCCCTGCACCGCCACACTATGGTGATAAACATTTAGTTTACGTTTTATAAACTTCCACCCATTGGTTATTGAGAAATGGCTCCGGACGGATGGACGTACGGATGACGGCAAATCAGTAGCCTACCCCTCGCCGAAAAGTCCGACAAAACGATATGGGCACTATATGGTGGCAATTTGTTTTCGAGTTTCCATTTTAGCTGGAGTAGGTAGTTTCTATGAATAAAAATATGCTAGGCCTACTATATTTATGTTCGGAAGGGAACAAAATAGTCTTACATTTGATTCTAGACATAAACTGACGTCATAGGAACTTTTTTGGGCAACAACATCCCGGAAGTGGATATTGTATGAAGGGACACCACTACAGGTGGGAATAACCGTACATGATATAGCAGCTGCAGCTGCAAGGAATCTATCAAACTCCTCGTACAACACTGTTTTGCATTAAATTGACTATTTAAAACGCGCAAAATGCCCAAAATACGATTGTTAGAAATATAAACGTAAGTTTGAAAATGTGTCATTAAGTAACCTAATAAAGATCTAGAATATATAATAATATTACGTATGCCATATTATAAACACGTAGGGCAGTGTATGGTAGGCAGGTAACGTTGTAATTATAGAACGTTGTTGCTAAACTACCTCCTGCATTTGAATTTTACAGTGGATGCCAGCTTTAAGCTTTGTGAACAAGCTTTATGAACACAATTTATTGAGATATAAACTTATCTTTATTATTTAGTTCAATGTTATTAATGAGAAAGTGTTATTTATAGAGAAAAGAGATTCCCTCCGTTTGCCATATCATTATCAATTTATGAAATGTTTAAGCTTATTCAATTAAAGCCATTTACGGAACGAAAATTAATGGTAATTTAAATACCAGTGCGCATGCGCGCAAATTATCAAAATAAGCAAAATGGCGGCTGATGAAGACGAGGACTGAATCCGAGAGCAAACTTTGACCTCTATGATGGCTACACAGAAGCCCGGGGAATGGGTTCAATCTCTGATTAACAGATTTGATGCACAGGTAAACATCTTACGTATATTTCGTAATGTAACATTGGCAGAGTCACGCATGTTGACCTCGATTTTGAACAGGGATCGGCCGAAATTTATGAATGAAAATTCGTCTTTCTATTTACCGTGGGAATAGCTATTATTAGACGTGTCAGGTATGGCGTTTGCAAATCTGTTTTACTGATTGCACTGAGCGACAAAACATACAGAAATGTCACCCTTGTCTTCTGTCTTTCCATGTTGTATGTTCGGTTTATGTTTATTATCATATTTGTGCATATTTAATGACCGTGTGTGGGTGAATAAACCAGCTGTGTTTTGTGGTCGGTTACACGGAATTATGTCAATCGCGAGCACCTGTTTTGATCAATGAATGACCCATGCCACACCTCATTTCACACACAATTTGGGTGATTGCCAGTTGTCATTTGTAACTTACGTTCCATTCATAAACATCTACAGATGTGTGAATGTAGGTTAATACATGTTGATTAATAGATTATACACTTCATTAGATATTTTACAACCTGCCAGACCCATCCTGTGGGCAGGAAATGTAGTTGGCATTTGTCCAAATGGTGTTATTTTGTTAAAAGAGTGACTACATAATGTATTTATACTATCATTAATAATTCATAAAAAACACATAGAAGTTTACTAAAAATGAATAATTATCATGTATATTTTTTATGCTTTTTTCTTAAATGACATCTGTTAGTGGAAATATTATATACATGTATGTAACTATGTTCCATTAATGTCAAACCCCTTGCGGGGACCTAATATTGCATAGGTTAGGTGCGTATCCCTCTTACTCTGGGGCAATGGGGCATGCCCTCTTATATCCGGTACATGTCCTCCTGTTACCCAGGGCCAACAGCTTTTAAAGCGTTCAGTCTGGTTCAATGCACTGTAACAGCACGTATTTTTAATGTCTTAGCAACACCTAACACTTATTGTTTGTGCTATATGTGGAGCATGCGTGTGTGTTTTACGTTTATTTATCGTCTACCGGTTGCCCATATGAGCGACGCCTCCTGCAGAGATTAGTCATTTTAGATTTTTGGAGGATAGTGCAATGATACAGACAGAGACACATTCCAGAGTCTCCTCTGGTTCTTTTACGTGCACGGTGTAGTGCACCGACATGAGACCTCGGTTTAATGTCCCATCTGAAAAAGTCGAGACTGTTAATTTTATTATGGTCAGACATGGAGCATGCCCAAGACAAACCTGTTTCTGTACCCACAACTGGAAATATCTCTTCCTATATGTACTGTGTATTGTGATTCCTAATGTGCCAACATTGATGGTTATAAATGATTACTTGGTTACTGCATTAATACTGAGAATAGAATGAAGATATGGAAACAAATGTTGGAGTTGGGAGATAAAATGTCCTAATTGGATGATTAAATGTTCTAATTGTGTGATCAAATGTTCTAAGATCAAATGTTCTACATGGGTGATCACATGTTCTAAGATCAAATGTTCTAATTGTGTGATCAAATGTTCTACGATCACATGTTCTAATTGACAAATGGGAAGTCCAAGTTGGGAGATAAATGTCCTAATTGGGTAATGAAATGTTCTAATTGACAGATGTGAAGTCCTAATTGGCAGGTAAACTCTTAATTGGGTGATGAAATGTTCTAATTGGGAGCTGAAATGTCCTAATTGACAGATCCTAATTGACAGATGGGAAGTCCTATTTGGCAGGTAAACTCTTAATTGGGTGATGAAATGTTCTAATTGGGAGCTGAAATGTCCTAATTGACAGATCCTAATTGACAGATGTGAAGTCCTATTTGGCAGGTAAACTCTTAATTGGGTGATGAAATGTTCTAATTGGGAGCTGAAATGTCCTAATTGACAGATGGGAAGTCCTATTTGGCAGATCAACTGTCCTAATTGGGAGCTGAAATGTCCTAATTGACATATGGGAAGTTCTAATTGGCAGATAAGCTGTCCTAATTGGGTGATGAAATGTTCTAATTGACAGATGGGAAGTCCTAATTGGCAGGTAAACTACATGTCCATCGCATGTCACAGGCATCAGGCTAGTTTCGCAGATTGTATGTAGGTAAATGTCCTAATTATGAGATACACTGTGTCTTGATGTGGGAATGAGATGTAAAGTTGGTGAAATATCCTAATATGTTAAATAAATATCCTAATTGGGAGATTATATGCCTGGATTGGAATATGAAATGTTGTAATTAGGAGGTTAAAACTAAAAGTCCTAATCTGAAGATGAGACTAACTAGTTAGGTTTTATGGCACTAGTAAACTTCCATAAACTTCTTGGCACCTCTTACCCCTCACATCACCAGGTTTACCCCTCACACCTCATACAAGAAGGGCCACATAATTATACACTTTCTTCTGTGCCAACAAGAATAATTAGTGAATGTATTCACATGGCTCATTCTAGAGGGAAATCGTCACCCCTCGGTACCCCACTTCTCCCATACAATCGTCACCCCTCGGTACCCCACTTCTCCCATACAATCGTCACCCCTCGGTACCCCACTTCTCCCATACAATCGTCACCCCTCGGTACCCCACTTCTCCCATACAATCGTCACCCCTCGGTACCCCACTTCTCCCATACAATCGTCACCCCTCGGTACCCCACTTCTCCCATACATCGTCGCCCCTCAGTACCCCCACTTCTCCCATACATCGTCACCCCTTGGTACCCCACTTTCTCCCATACAATCGTCACACCTCGGTACCCCACTTCTCCCATACAATCGTCACCCCTCGGTACCCCACTTCTCCCATACAATCGTCGCCCCTCGGTACCCCACTTCTCCCATACAATCGTCACCCCTCGGTACCCCACTTCTCCCATACAATATTCATACAAAATATTATCCAGTAAGATATATAACGCACTCCTTGGCAAATTGTGACTTTTAACCCTATTTTGTTGAAATTTATTAAATAAGGATGAAATTAAGGATGCAATCGCGTGCTGTCTCACAAATAACAATTATGAGCCCTGGTATTCATGTTGATAGTTGTTATGTAAAGGAACTAAATTATAAACATTAAATATCTCAATGCACCGCATCGTCTTATATCACGTCACAACTCACTTCTCATTGAATCTCACCATACACACATGACCCATATCATCTCGCGTCCATTTAGAACGTATATCATTCACGTCACCTCACATCCCATCTGAACTCACCTCACTCCATTCACAATTCTTCTATCGTAATATCTTCGACGTAGTTCCATAATCATCTAATTTAGTAATGAGGAGAAAAATAATCAGATTTTAATACTGTTGTTTCAAAATTAATTAATGAAACAGTTGGAATATTACATTACGGTATAGGTAAGGCCCAAACCACCTGTGTTTATGGTTTCCCCGACCGATTCATTTTTGGCTTCCGACCCTGAATTTGATATGAAAATTTGAAGAAAAATATAAGTTTTCACATCTTTCTGTACCCAAGAGTATGGTAAAAATAATCCTATTTTTTATTTTGCGCAGGTTGTATTTTTTGTTCTAAGGTAATATAGCTTTATACATTTGTAGGTAATGTGTAGCCTGGGTTGAAGTCTTTTTTTCTATTTCTATTTTTCACTTTTTAACTTCTGGCAAAATGACAGCCTGGGGAAACTGGATTTCCAAAAAATACTAAATTTGAGGGGAAAACTGTTTTGACAAATAATCATTCAGTAGAAAAAGCATGTCGCGGACCTTAAAATTATGCCCATATTTGGGAATATGCGAATTACGTAGTAACCTAAAAACTTGATCAAAACAGTTTTAACTTTTATTCATAAATACCATATAGCAAACCACCATTTTACAAAGTTGGAATGAACATAAATATATATTATGGACATTTGGAGCCTTTTTTCAGATAAAAGGGTGGGGTAATTTGAACTTGATATTCAGGTAAGCATTTTTTTCTCATTGGGTATTCGGGTTTATTATTAATAATCAATAAGTAACTGTAACGTTTGACAAAACTTTAGTCAAGATATCACTCGCTATTTCATGCGAACCTGCTGTAGCTGCGTCTACACAACCGTCAATAATTGAACGTACCGTCATCGTGTGTTCATCTTCAGTCTTAGTTGTTTCTGATTTAAAGTATTTAATAATTCTGAACAGGGATCCTTTTAGTGGGCGAAATATTCGCCATAGGGACCCCCACCCCCCACTACTCAGTTAAATTTTTTATATATAAATTTTTTACAATTTTCATACAAACTTTTGCCCAGTAAGATACACTGGCCCATTATAAAGCACTCCTATTCAAATGTTGTATTTAATGGTCATACTGTGCAATTTAACCATATTTTGTTGGCATTTATTAAAGCGACATTACATCGCAAAAAGCAAATAAAATGCATTTTTTCACGTATATTTGCATTGCTACTACAAATTCTTCTGAATACATTCGAACAATAACAGTGTGTTTGTGGTATACAAGTATGATTTCATATAACGGTCATCCATGCTCCTGAATTGACGTTTGTTGTCATTGCAGTCAATAGTAAACACGCGATACTTTCGTTAAGAGATAATTTAACTATAATTAGTCTACAAATAAATATGCACAGGCACACATGTGAGATATCACGGTAAATATGTACCATAACTTGTGTTATTCAGGATAAACGCTTTGTATTACGCATGAATGTCGATCATATTTACATTATTTGTTATGTCAACAAACTGCGTATACGACGTTTGTTTATTTGTTGAAATACTCCGTTTTTGATGCAAAATTTGGAAATAAATTATACCATATAATATACATAATATACATTTTGCAGAGATATAGTGTCGCTTTAAATAACATCATGTAAGGACGCGATCGCACGTTTTCTCACTTCTGCCGAAAAATCTGACCTAGAATGAACGCTGCTGAATCATTTCAAACTTCTATCTACATCTATATTAAAGTAGACTGCACCAATTGTGGCTCTATGTTTTACAGCTGCCGATCAAGACCGGCCTGCACACAACCCAAGCAATACAAAATGTAGAACAGAACAAGGAGTGCCTCATCAATGTATCCAGATACAAGTTCCGAGAGGTGATCAATGGTCTCACCAAAACATTGCAGAATGTCAACAACACTGTGAGTTACAATTGTTTTTTTGTCAGGGTCCCTAGGGCTATTATTTCGCCCACATTGCCCTCTACAATGAACGCTGAAGATGGGATCTGTATACAGTATATCTGATGACTAACATAATTGATTCGTTTCGGAATAGTTCCATTGAGTCGAGTTTTACCAGCAGACTCACTGTCCAGTAAATTGTTGATGGCTTTCACATATACTGTAGTGCATATACGAGCCTTGTATTGCCAGTATGTGTTTTTTACGTTTATTTTGCATCGATACCGGTTGCCCATATGAGCGATGTCTCCTGAAGAGATTAGTCATTTTAGATTTTTGGAGGATAGTGCAATGATGCAGACAGAGACCCATTCCAGAGTCTCCTCTGGTTCTTTTACGTGCACGATGTAAGCACCGACACGAGGCATCGGTTTAAAGTCCCATCTGAAAGACTGTTCATTTTATTAGGGTCAGATGGGATCGAACCTGCCCTTATTGCAATGCTACTACTAAATACATTTCTAATGTTATTGATTGTTAACTCTTACATTGTGGGTAAATCTATCAATATTTAAAATAATTGTAGCAGACGGTAATTCATATATTGTTTGTTTCTTATTTGTAACTCTGCAAATTTTAGGAAATGAAATTGCTTGATATACTTGATATTTTGCGAGTAGAAATACAAAACTGTGAGTTGAACTTTCTAGCACTAGCAAAATTTTGCGAGTTCAATTTTGTCTGCTTTCGTTTTCTGATTGTAAACACACATACAATAGTAGAACACAACTGTTTGACTGGTTTTTCGGTTTGGGCCTATTGGCATGGGATTTTTTTAAAAATCTGAGTCAATAATAAGTCTGAAATTTTTCTAGTAGTATATTCCAAGACGAAATGTATAAAATAAACAATTTTTTTAATGTCAGTAACAGAGGAGGCAACAATCGCAAGTGCATGTACCCGAGTCTAGTTGGGCGGTTCTGCCCGTAAAAAGACAATTTGACCATCTCCAAAAACATAAAAAAGTGAATGCCAAGACGAAGCCCGCACTCGTTTCACCATATTCCGACAGTAGATCTAAATGGAAAATTTATAAAAATTGTGAGAAGAATTCATCTATTGCGAGTTGACAATTTAGGTACTCGCAAAAATTTGCCAGTGCACAAAAAAGTTAAATTCTAGCCCTGCTTGACTGTTATTTTCACCGCTAGCATGCAGTATGAGTTTTATAGTTTATACACATTTATTTGAGCTCAATTGCAAAACAAGTTCTTACAACTTATATTAATCACTCTCGAGACCTCATTCCTGGTGGAACCCATCGCCACGAGGGAGAGAGAGAAGAGGCAACATGGAATTTAAATGCCTTGCCTAAGGGTACAATCGTAGGGCGGAAGGTTTAGTGGTCCAACCCCAAGAAAATTTGGAAACCCTGAATGCCTCAGACATGATTTTAATTTATCGAGTATACAGATCACTATTTCATCTTGTCACACTATAGGGCCACACCCAGCTTGCCCAAGTATTGAGGTTTACCTCAGTATTATGAATAGTGATTCTAAATAGGGAATTTATTTTGCTGGAGTTTTAAAGAATTGTTTAAAGAAGCAGTTTGTTTTATTTGGTACTGGGAAGTGGGTTACAATGTTAAACAGTAAAATGTAAAAACAATGTTGAACGTATGCAGGTTTCTGCATGATTATTTATTGTGTAGCTAATTGCTTGTGACATCTTGTTCTATTTTTGGTGTTCCTCTCAATGCTTTAGGAAGTTCATTTGTTTTTTGTTTATTTATAATGACAGGGTTGTTGTCACACTTGAGGTTAAGCTTGAACTGTGTCTTCCTGTTTTTTTGTTGTGTGTTTGACATGTGGTTTACTATTAGCAGTGGACATGTGTCTATGTTTGCGCGGTCGATTCAACTTATGTGTGTCCTCGTAAAAATACTATTAAAGTGTACATTAATAAAAGTAACTTCATTGTTGGAATCCATCGGCCACCATCGGATTACTAAATAATAGAATTGTAGAAATATTTCATAAATCCTTTAAGTAACTAACTAAGATGTATGAAACATAATTAGAATGTTTCAGAAAGACATGTTAATTAATAAGTTGTCGTTATTTTGAGTGACGTATAATGTATAATATACGATAGCTGTCTTGTTTAGTGCCATGTGGTCTTACTACGTGATAATTGAGTATGTTTGTCGTACATTGTAAATGAAATATTCATTGCTGAATAAGAGATGTAAAATCTGTTTAGTCCTGTTCACCGCCAGCGAAACTGAACATTATAAGTCCAACAAGGGCAAAGAAACTGTAATAGAAACCTGCTGCATCCTCCATCAATAATGAATTATTCTTTCAAGTAAAACAAAAAACATTTATCAAAGTGAAGATAAATAGCGCTGACAATATGTGTAGCAAACTAGGTTAGCATAAGATATACAAATTTATTTTAGCTTGATTGCGAAACAAGTTCCTACAACTTATATTAATCACTCTCGAGACCTCATTCCTATGGAATTGTCCATGTGTTTCCATGAGAACAGAGAAGAGGCAAAGTGGCACAATCATAATGGCTACAGCTGAGCTTGAACTCCTTGTATTTTCCCACCTGAAGCAGACGGGTCTGTAATCCAGTTGTTAACACTGCAGGGATCGCAGATTCGATCCCCTGTCTGACCCTAATAATATTAACAGTATTTGGGATGGGAATTTAAACCGAAGTCTCGTATAAGAACCAGAGGAGACTCTGGAATGGGTCTCTAGTCTGTATCATTGCACTATCCTCCAAAATCTAAAATGACTAATCTCTTCTGGAGACGTCGCTCATATGGGCAACCGGAGACGTCGCCCAAATGGGCGATGTTCAATAAACTTAAAAACACACACATTTTGTGACGTTAGAAAATGTCCTGCATGGTCAATTCTGGTACAGTCAAACCTGCCTTAAACAGCCAGCCAAGGGAACCACATAAAGTTGCTGCTTGGCACAGGTAGCTGCTTAATATAGGTCAAATGTATATAATAAAACAACATATTCAGTGCTCACGGAAAATATTTTTAACAGACAGGGCTTGGACAGGCCCTGATTTAAAGTGGACAGGCCCTGATTAAAAGTGGGGCCATTCATTAAATGCATGTTATATCAATATGTGTGGGGCCATTCATTAAATGCATGTTATATCAATATGTGTGTGGCCATTCATTAAATGCATGTTATATCAATATGTGTGTGGCCATTCATTAAATGCATGTTATATCAATATGTGTGTGGCCATTCATTATATGCATGTTATATCAATATGTGTGTGGCCATTCATTATATGCATGTTATATCAATATGTGTGTGGCCATTCATTATATGCATGTTATATCAATATGTGTGGGGCCATTCATTAAATGCATGTTATATCAATATGTGTGTGGCCATTCATTATATGCATGTTATATCAATATGTGTGTGGCCATTCATTATATGCATGTTATATCAATATGTGTGTGGCCATTCATTATATGCATGTTATATCAATATGTGTGGGGCCATTCATTAAATGCATGTTATATCAATATGTGTGGGGCCATTCATTATATGCATGTTATATCAATATGTGTGTGGCCATTCATTATATGCATGTTATATCAATATGTGTGTGGCCATTCATTATATGCATGTTATATCAATATGTGTGGGGCCATTCATTAAATGCATGTTATATCAATATGTGTGGGGCCATTCATTATATGCATGTTATATCAATATGTGTGTGGCCATTCATTATATGCATGTTATATCAATATGTGTGGGCCATTCATTATATGCATGTTATATCAATATGTGTGTGGCCATTCATTATATGCATGTTATATCAATATGTGTGTGGCCATTCATTATATGCATGTTATATCAATATGGGTGACTTTCTAGTATACAGTCCTGGTCTGTGAACTTATATCATCTTCCTGATGAAAGTACTGAGTGGCACAAGCTTTGTGTGAGCTGCTTGCCTGGTGTGCCCTTATTGGATCTAACCGGAACTGATCCATACCTGTAGTAAACACATTCTTGTCTGCCAGAATAGGAAATTGCTCACAGTAGATGCAAAAAAAACGCTAGAGGCAGTAACGAAATATACAATTAGCAGGAATCTTGGGACAATTGGCAGTAATCTTGACATTATACTTAGGGTTAAATTTTATCTTCAATTTCAGTTCTAGTTTACTGCCACCTGTTTTGTGGTATTACTGCCTCTATTCCTAATCATACAAAATATCTTGTGTGTTATTTCATCAAACCGTACGTAGCCAGTGGAAAGTTTCTTTCATGACGGCTGAAAAACTCTTCCGTTTTGAAGTGTTTTTACTGTCACGTTGTTCGATATTGTGTTTACATTTTCTACTTTCACTTTCATTTTGGACTACCCATGAGAAATTTCAACATGTTTGTCCACTTGACATCTGTAGAAGTTCCATCTACTCAATTATGCTAATATATTCCTATCATATATCACCGCTAATCTGCTAATTAATCCGTCTTTCATGCATTGTGCAGACAAAGACCAAGTAATTTATTTATGCATATTAATGAAGGTATATCCCCGATACAGCCAATCAGCGAGTTGTATGCTAATGTATCGGGGGTTACTCAGTATGAGCAATTAGTGAAGTCATTATTTATTTAATTGCTTTATTGGGGGCTATAATTTAGGTGTTGCAGTAGCTAATGTGCAGTAAACAGAGGACAAAAGAGGTATAATTGATTGATTTAGTCACCAGGCCCTAGAATGTTTACGATTGTTGTCTCCGATACCGGAAATCATGCGACATTAAATTTTCTACTAGCCTGAGATGTTTTTAGACACAGGCCCATGGGATTGTCAGATTTAAAGAGAGACAGGCCGGCTTGGATTTTGAGGGTCCCCGGGCATTGGGCTGTCCTATTTTTCGAACACTGATATTGGCATTCTGTAAACTGGCTGCTTAATAGAGGTGACCACTAACACAGGATTGACTGTATACCATGAAAATGTAACGTTTGAGTTTTGTTTCAAGCAATTTGCTTTGTGGAATATAAATTTATATAATTATAATAACATTGTATAAGATTTAGAATAATATCATACATTCAATAGTTACTTTTAATATTGATATAATAGAACTAAAATGAGGTCCTGGAATGTTCAAAGTTAATAATAGTATTATTTTAAATACTGAATATCAATCAATTATTCGAAATGCAATATCGGAAGTAACTAATATTAATAAAGAAGCCAATCATAATACTCTCTGGGAACTAATAAAAGGAAGAATCAGAGACGAATCAATAACATTTTCAAGTAGACAAGACATAACTGAAAAGGAAATATTAGAAAATATTAAATGTATAGAAACAGAACTAATGTTAAACCCAACAAAGAATGACACATTTGTAAACCTTAAAAATGAGAAGGCAAAATACAATAGACTTCAAGAAGATAAAATAAAAGGGATTTTACTGAGAACTAAAGCTGAATGGGTCGAAGGTGCAGAGAAAAACACAAAATATTTCTCAAATCTTGAGAAGAAAATAGCCGAAGAGAAATCTATTAAACTAATGGAAATCAATGGAAACCTCGACTCGAACCAAACTAACATTTTGAGCTATGTGAATTTGTGAAATCATATTACGAAAAACTCTACACAAATGATAGTACTATACAATTAAATGATGCATACTTTCGTGATAAAAGTAATTTACTAAATAATGAAGATAAAAAATAGTTGTGATGGTAAAATAAATGATTATGAATGTTCTATAACACTAAAAGATATGAAAAACAATAAAAGCCCCGGAACCGATGGAATGTCAGTAGAACTGTATAAGATATTCTGGAATGATATCAAAACGTATCTAATAAATTCCCTTAACTATTCATTCGATATAAATAAATTAACGGAATTACAAAAGCAAAGTAATATCACATTACTACCTAAAAAGGATAATGATTTACATCTTGTTAGTAACTGGAGACCTATTTCGTTACTAAACGTCGATTATAAATTATGTACCAAAGTTATTGCAAATTGTTTGAAATATGTGTTACCAACAATCATTAGTAGTGACCAAACAGGATTTTTAAAAAACAGATACATTGGGGAGAACATAAGAACTTTGCAAGAAAAACGCCTGTATTAGTATCAATGGACATTCATCACAATTTTTCAAAATAAAAAAAGGCGTTAGACAAAGTTGTCCTCTTTCTCCCTACTTATTTTTAATATGCGTGGAAATTCTATCTAGGGAAATAAACAAAAACAATAATATTAGAGGGATTGCATTATACAATACAGAAATAAAACAAACATTGTTTGCAGATGATGCTACGTATATCACTGACGGCACAAAAAAGTCTTTTGAAACATTAATAGAAACAATAGAAAAATTTGGAAATGTCTCGGGTCTCAAATTAAATATTAAGAAATGTACAGCTTTAAAAATAGGTTCACTAAAGACAGCCAACATTGAATTTTGTAAAGAGAAACTTTTTTCACTACGACTGCTTCAACACTTGGAATCACATTTACAAACATCTTCAGAAACGCAATTGAAATAAATTTAAACCCCGAAATAGCAGTATTAAAACATTGTCTAAATAAGTGGAAACGTTGGAAGCTATCACAGATTGGCAACATAACAGTTCTAAAAACATATGCCTTTCCTAAACTTGTTTATTACCGTTCTAAACAACCCTAATGCAGTCATTCTCAAGGATATTAACAAAATAATGTTTGATTTTTTATGGGATTCAAAACCGGACAAAATTGCTCGATACATGTAATACAGGATTATGAGAATGATGGACTACGAATGATAGACATAGAATCTTTTATAACTTCTTTGAAAATAAATTGGATTAAACGTTTGTTAAACACTACTAATGCAAAATGGAAACACATATATCATAAGCAGCTAGAATCCTTTGGAGGAACACTTTTATTTAGAAGCAATATAAATGAAAAAACATGCGAAAACTTAAATATAAAATCACGCTTTCTAAAGGAAATGATACATGGTCAAAAGCCAATTTTGATAAAAATAAAAAATTCATCTCTAAACAATTGTTATGGAATAATGAAAACATTAAGGATTCAAGAAAGAAAACCTTCTTTTATAATGATTGGTTTAATAATGGAATGTTGAACATGCATACGATTTTCGAAATAAAACGTTTTACAATTTTCAAGTTTTTTCCAGACTTTATAATGTAAAAACCAGAGATTACCTTAAATACCATACATTAATAAACAATATACCAAAGAAATGGAAAGAGGATATGAAAAATGAAAATATGATGTATAACCCACCAGCGCTATTACTTGATAAAATTCACACAATAAAGAAAGTGAATACATTTATTTATGATATTTTGATAAAACAAAGAACACCCGCAAAAAGGAAAAATCACTGCAAATGGGAATATGAAATTGAAAATTTTAATCCAAACTGGGATGAAATATACACAAATTATTCTAAATATACAATTGACACAAAATTACGTGCATTTCAATACAAATACATAATGAGAATTATACCTAACAACTCGTTTCTGTTCAAATGTAAAATTATAGCTTCCAATCTCTGCCAATTCTGTAACATGTACACTGATACAAATAGACATATGTTTTGGAACTGTATCATAGTACAAGCATTTTGGACAGACTTACAGAACTTTCTGAGTAATATATTTAATAATGTGTCAAATTTAACGTATACAAATATTTCGTTTCTAAACTTTACTAAAATAATCGCAGAAAATATTAGTATATTATCTTGCTAGCAAAATATTTCATTTTCAAATGTAAATGTGCAAGATTATTACCAACGTTGATAGATTTTAGACCATACGTTTTATGGAAACTAAATATAGAGGAGACCATTTCATTTATGAAAGGAAGCAATCGTAAATTTGAAATCCAATGGAGAGATTTTCTCAATTCCACTAACACTACTAGTGAACATGCCTAGTTTTAACTTTATGTTGTTGTTTTAATAAATTCATTTGACAATTGTTAAAATCCAAATTCAGTCTCTTTGAACAACGTTTTATTGATGGAATAGTTAGTCTGAAGCTTATTTATTAAAAAGCAAACTTTTGTATTATACCATTTGTGTACAATTGTTGTTTGTGTATATAACTATGTAATATGTACAATTGTTTGAATAACAAACATCGAAATTCCAAAAAAATAATAATATACTCACGTCTTGTAAATGCTGTTAATTGCACCGCGTTGTGTGGTTTTGAGTTGGCTTTTGTTGACTCCATAATAATCAAAGTCTGTCATTAGTCACTGACTTATTAGTAAGTTATATAATCAAAGTATGTATACGTGTACTTGACCGTAATGTAGATATATGAAAATAACATCAGTTAAATACGAATTTAGCAAAGAAATTCCTTTTCAGTTTTGCTATTTAATAATACATTCCCCTCAATGTCTCTGTAATTCCCAATCAACTATGTTTTAAGAAAAAAATCCTTGTACATGTGGCATTAATCTGTTTCACTAAAAATTCTTAAATCATAACATATTTATTTGCTTATGATCTACTATTGATTTGAGGTCACTATGACCTAACACTTCCATTCAACGTCCACTAAATCCCTATTCCCTTGACACTTTCAGAATTTTTATTGTAAATGTTCTACTTTTTGAATGTTTATCATTCCTCAAATACTCCCGCCCCCTTTCTACGAGAGTAATGATTTCTGAAACGTGTGACCGGCGACATACAAATGTACATGTATAAACAGAAGAGGCCATGCAGTGGATTTGTGTATAAGAAAGGATATTTTTCTTACGATAGTCAAGGCAGTGCATTTTCCATTTTTCTTATTCTTGCTTAAAACACTACTAATGAGTGATATCGGTCAGTTACTGCCCCTGAATACTCCCTAAAAGTAGATAGATCCTATTAAGTGTTTTCCTCTGTTCTTATCGTTGTTTCCTTTGCACAACATGCCAGCAATTTTATTGCACTATCGCTTCTTATGATTATTAAATGACTATATCTCGACAGATCTCCTACAGTATACATGTATGCAATGGGTACTTATTGTAAAGACAATCAGTTAATTAACACGATTTTGATAAAATCACATTTATCAAACCACAACATCTTGTTAGGGAACAACAGTGAAAACGAAGGATTCCAACTGAAAGGACATATTTACATTTTGGGATAAATCAGACTTTATCTGCCAGGTAATATAAAATTAGAGAATTCTCTCATCGGATAAACGAGTAAGTTGTTTTTCAGTCTGGTAATGGAGGGGGGGGGGGTCACTGATGAAGGGCAGCATAAATTTATTCCAAAATGTGGAGAGGGGTCACTGATGCAGGGCAGCATAAATTCATTTCAAAATGTGGAGAGGGGGGTCACTGATGAAGGGCAGCATAAATTTATTCCAAAATGTGGAGAGGGGTCACTGATGAAGGGCAGCATAAATTCATTTCAAAATGTGGAGAGGGGTCACTGATGAAGGGCAGCATATCTGTTCTTTTATAATGAATATAGCAAGTACCTGTTATTCACTTGATCATTTCTCAGTAAGGACATTTCTGTTAACTTGCCTTCAGTTGGTAAGCAGGTTAGCGTTTAATGACATGATCTAAAACACAGATTTCCCTTCAGAGCAATTCATTTCTCCAAAGCTTGTTTGGTCGTTTGCTAATCTCAAATGTTATTTAAGAGCACACTTTCCGGTCCTCTGATACTTTGAACTGGGCATAAAATGATAAAATTTGTGATAGTGGTTTAAGTTATCAAGGTGTTGCTATCTTATATTTAACATTTACTTTAAGATTTTGTATGGTTATATGTTTGTTAATATTGCAAGATTTAAGTGTTTGTTTAGCCTGGGAACAGGCGTCGATATATTTTGCCTGGTCAGTCAAATAAATATCTTTTTACACCGAGATCATTAATTGGGCCGTATTGAGCTTCTGTTCATATCCTGTCATTTTGCCGGAAGTTAAAAAGTGAAACATCGACAGACTGGAACCCAGGCTAGTGTTTGTTAAATTATACAATTATGGACATTGATCAAGTACTCTCCCTTGATTACTCTTTATGGAGGCTTCATCTCCAAAATCCCTTCTTGGATTTTCACCAAACTTGGCAGGTTGCATCAGTCTTAGTTGTACAGACAGTTGTATTTTGACCCTGTTCCGCTTGAATGGTTTTGGTGGATTTATGGCCCTTTGAACAATTATATAGCACAAAGCTTGTCCATGCTTCATCTCCAAAACCTCTTGCTGGATTTTCACCAAACTTGGCAGGAAACCAGTATTATATCTAGTTCAGTTCTGGATATTGCAATTTTGTAACGACTGGATGATTTTTAGCAGATTTACGGACCTTTTGAACATTTTTGCAACATAAATAAAGCCTGCGCCTCATCTTCAAAAACTTTTGTTCGATTTTCACCGATCTTGGTGTGAAGTATCAATATTATGTCTAGTTGTGTATTTTGTAATCCCGCTCTGATTGGATGATTTTATGTGGATTTATGGCCATTTAGACAGTTTGATAACACAACCCTTGTTCACACTTCATCTCCAAAACAGCTTGTTCTTTGATTTCACCAATCTATGCAGGAAGCATCAGTATCATGTCTACATGTAGTTGTACATATTATAATTCCGTTCTGGTTGGATGATTTTATGCGGATTTACAGCCCTTTGAACATTTTTATAACACAAAGCCTCCAAAATGATATAATACTGCATATGCCTTTTTATTGCAATGGCTTCCTACAATGTATATTACACTTGCATATGTTTATTATTCCACTGAAGCAATGGTGAGTGGGGGAGACATATGTTTATTATTTCACTGAAGCAACGGTGAGTGGGGAGACATGTTTATTGCTCCACTGAAGCAACAGTGAGTGTGGAGACATGTGTTTATTACTACACTGAAGCAACAGTGAGTGGGGGAGACATGTTTATTACTCCACTGAAGCAACGGTGAGTGGGGGAGACATATGTTTATTATTCCACTGAAGCAACAGTGAGTGGGGGAGACATGTTTATTACTTCACTGAAGCAACGGTGAGTGGGGGAGACATATGTTTATTATTCCACTGAAGCAACGGTGAGTGGGGGAGACATATGTTTATTACTCCACTGAAGCAACGGTGAGTGGGGGAGACATATGTTTATTATTCCACTGAAGCAACGGTGAGTGGGGGAGACATATGTTTATTACTCCACTGAAGCAACGGTGAGTGGGAGAGACACATGTTTATTATTCCACTGAAGCAACGGTGAGTGGGGGAGACATATGTTTATTACTCCACTGAAGCAACGGTGAGTGGGAGAGACATATGTTTATTATTCCACTGAAGCAACGGTGAGTGGGAGAGACATACGTCTTTATTACTCCACTGAAGCAACGGTGAGTGGGGGAGACATATGTTTATTACTCCACTGAAGCAACGGTGAGTGGGGGAGACATATGTTTATTATTCCACTGAAGCAACGGTGAGTGGGGGAGACATATGTTTATTACTCCACTGAAGCAACAGTGAGTGGGGGAGACATATGTTTATTATTCCACTGAAGCAACGGTGAGTGGGGGACATATGTTTATTACTCCACTGAAGCAACAGTGAGTGGGGGAGACATATGTTTATTATTCCACTGAAGCAACGGTGAGTGGGGGAGACATATGTTTATTACTCCACTGAAGCAACGGTGAGTGGGGGAGACATATGTTTATTATTCCACTGAAGCAACGGTGAGTGGGGGAGACATATGTTTATTACTCCACTGAAGCAATGGTGAGTGGGGGAGACATATGTTTATTATTCCACTGAAGCAACGGTGAGTGGGGGAGACATATGTTTATTATTCCACTGAAGCAACGATGAGTGGGGGAGACATATGTTTATTATTCCACTGAAGCAAGTACGTATAATATTGTATACATAATGTACAACAGTACGTATAATATTGCAGGGATCTTTGTAGAGGGCGATGTGGGCGAAATTGTCGCCCTAGGGACCCTGACTTCGCCCACTTCTCCCTAAAAATAATTAAAAAAAAAATTATTTTTTGGTTTTTATGATTTTCAAACAAAATGTTGTCTAGTAAGATACACTGGCCCATTATAAAGCACTCCTTCTATTCAAATGTTGTATTTAATGGTTGTACTGTGCATTTTAACCCTATTTTGCAGAAGTATATTAAAGAACACCATTTAAGGAAGCGATCACGCGCTTTCTCACTTCTCCCAAAAATTCTGACCTAAAATGAACCCTGATATTGTATACATAATGAAAATGGGATTAAATCGAAAGCTTACAGCGTGGATCATTCTAGAGGGCGATGTGGGCGAAATAGTCACCTTAGGGACCCTGAATTGGCCGTTCCTAAAAACAAATTTTTGTTTTACAATTTTTATACAAAATGTTGTCCAGTAACAAACACCATTATAAAGCACTCTTATTTAAATGTTGCATTTAATGGTCATACTGTGCATTTTACACATTTTGTTGACATTTATTAAATAACACCATTTAAGGACTCGATCGCGTGCTTTATCACTTCTCCCAAATATTCTGACCTAGAATTGGCCTGGATTATGAGTAATAATAGTGTGTGAATCGGGAACTTTATATTTTTCAGAGAATCATCGGTTCAGAAGCCGAGCGGAACTACTTTGAGTCCCAGCTTATAATTCTAGACACGTTGGTCAAGGTTCTTAACTCTGTAAGTCTCAGTCATTATACATGGTACAAACAGTGTATGTTTCTTTATAGTTGGTTGGCACCACCGAGGCATTTGGGCAACTGAAAAAAGATTCTAGTTGAGTTGGTGGTTCTACATAGTCTTCGATTAGGTTGTTGTTTGGGGCACTTCCTTCAGATACATGTACATATAATAGACAACATAACTGCTTCAAAAATGTAAGAGGCCCGTAATGTTTACGACTATTGGCTCACTATTGGATTTGTAGGAGGCCCGTAATCAATTTGTCATTTTTGTCAAAATTAATTGAAAAAGCGGCACTTTATAGACTAAATCAGCATGTGAATGAGCATAACCTCCTCCCAAAGAACCAATCTGCTTATAGACAGTTTCACTCGTGTGAGTCCACTTTACTCCGATGGAACATGAGGAGGTTATGGCACTAATAGCTATTAGCCTTAGTGCGGCGTTTGACACGGTCGACCACGATGTATTGAGCAATCAGTATGGTGTTTGTGGTAAAGCGCTGAAATGGTTGGATTCATACCTGTGACCACGCAGCTGTCATCTCAGCGCGATCTTACATGTAGCGTTCCGCAAGGAAGTTATTTGGGCCCCTTGCTATATTTGACCTTTGCTGGGACTCTCTTTGACCTTATGGTCCATTTCCGTGTTTGGATTTGCGGAATACCATACAGCGAACATTCGTTTCCAATCAACAACCATCGCAGAAGAGACTGCAACTCAAGAACTTCAAGATTGCGCTATTGTTATAAATTATAAAAATGAATGCATCCAAAACAGAACTTATCGAACTTATCGTGTTTGGTAGTCGCCCTCAGTTGAATAAGTGTAACAAGGAAATTTAAATATGCAGTGATAAAATGGAACTGCAAAGTTGTATCAGATATTTGGGTGCTTTTCTAGATGACACACTTAATTTCAAGGAACATATTAAAAGAAAGTGTAAAATTGCAATGTTGAACTATTTTAAGATCAAAAGCATCCGTAAATTTCTAACTAAAGAAGCCACTGAGATCTTAGTGCTGTCATTAATTTCTCACTTGGATTATTGTAACGCTATACTTTATGGTATTACTCAGTGAGAGTTAGTTAAATTACAACGTATCCAAAATATGTGTGCTAAACTTGTTCTCAGCCGCAATAGGCGTGATAGTTCACAACAGGCATTATATGATTTGCATTGGTTACCTATTAAGGCAAGAATTAATTTTAAAATCCTCACTTATATGTACAACTGTTCTTTTGGAAATGCTCCTCAATACCTTATTGAACTTTTGTTCAGTACAGTCTCAAAACGCTCACTACGATTCTCTGAATCATGCTACCTTGTTCCTTATAATAAGAAAAATACCTTCAGTGACAGAAGTTTTAGTACCGTTGGACCCAAGCTTTGGAATGAACTGCCTTTGAGTCTTAGACAAAGTCAGTCAGTTAACCTATTCAAGAAACAATTGATAACTCACTTCTTCAGAGCATTGTTCTGAATATTCTAATGTGATTTCTTCATTGATGACTGGTTATTTAATGTTTGTGTCCGGAATTATGTACTGCTTTTATTATCTTTTAAATCATTATTGTACAACGCCATTGAATATGTATTTATAGAAATAAGCAAATAAACAAGTTACACGTAATGTTTACGACTATTGGCCCACAGACTATGTTTGCATGACTATTGGCTATGTTTGCATGGACTATTGGCCCACAGACTATGTTTGCATGACTATTGGCTATGTTTGCATGGACTATTGGCCCACAGACTATGTTTGCATGACTATTGGCTATGTTTGCATGGACTATTGGCCCACAGACTATGTTTGCATGGACTATTGGCTATGTTTGCATGGACTATTGGCCCACAGACTATGTTTGCATGACTATTGGCTATGTTTGCATGGACTATTGGCCCACAGACTATGTTTGCATGGACTATTGGCTATGTTTGCATGGACTATTGGCCCACAGACTATGTTTGCATGGACTATTGGCTATGTTTGCATGGACTATTGGCCCACAGACTATGTTTGCATGGACTATTGGCCTACATACTATGTTTGCATGGACTATTGGCTATGTTTGCATGGACTATTGGCCCACAGACTATGTTTGCATGGACTATTGGCCCACATACTATGTTTGCATGGACTATTGGCTCACAGACTATGTTTGCATGGCCTATTGGCTCACATACTATGTTTGCATGGACTATTGGCTCACAGACTATGTTTGCATGGACTATTGGCTCACATACTATGTTTGCATGGACTATTGGCTCACAGGCTATGTTTGCATGGACTATTGGCTCACAGACTATGTTTGCATGGACTATTGGCTCACAGACTATGTTTGCATGGACTATTGGCTCACAGACTATGTTTGCATGACTATTGGCTATGTTTGCATGGACTATTGGCCCACAGACTATGTTTGCATGGACTATTGGCTATGTTTGCATGGACTATTGGCCCACAGACTATGTTTGCATGGACTATTGGCCTACAGACTATGTTTGCATGGACTATTGGCTATGTTTGCATGGACTATTGGCTATGTTTGCATGGACTATTGGCTATGTTTGCATGGACTATTGGCCCACAGACTATGTTTGCATGGACTATTGGCCCACATACTATGTTTGCATGGACTATTGGCTCACAGACTATGTTTGCATGGCCTATTGGCTCACATACTATGTTTGCATGGACTATTGGCTCACAGACTATGTTTGCATGAACTATTGGCTCACATACTATGTTTGCATGGACTATTGGCTCACAGGCTATGTTTGCATGGACTATTAGCTCACAGACTATGTTTGCATGGACTATTGGCTCACAGACTATGTTTGCATGGACTATTGGCTCACATACTATGTTTGCATGGACTATTGGCTATGTTTGCATGGATTATTGGCTCACAGGCTATGTTTGCATGGCCTATTGGCTCACAGGCTATGTTTACATGGACTATTGGCTCACAGACTATGTTTGCATGGACTATTGGCTCACAGGCTATGTTTGCATGGCCTATTGGCTCACAGACTATGTTTGCATGGCCTATTGGCTCACAGGCTATGTTTACATGGACTATTGGCTCACAGACTATGTTTGTATGGACTATTGGCTCACAGGCTATGTTTGCATGGCCTATTGGCTCACAGACTATGTTTGCATGGACTATTGGCTCACAGACTATGTTTGCATGGCCTATTGGCTCACAGACTATGTTTGCATGGCCTATTGGCTCACAGGCTATGTTTGCATGGCCTATTGGCTCACAGGCTATGTTTGCATGGACTATTGGCTCACAGGCTATGTTTGCATGGCCTATTGGCTCACAGGCTATGTTTGCATGGACTATTGGCTCACAGGCTATGTTTGCATGGCCTATTGGCTCACAGACTATGTTTGCATGGCCTATTGGCTCACATACTATGTTTGCATGGACTATTGGCTCACAGACTATGTTTGCATGGACTATTGGCTCACAGACTATGTTTGCATGGACTATTGGCTCACAGACGATGTTTGCATGGACTATTGGCTCACAGACGATGTTTGCATGGACTATTGGCTCACATACTATGTTTGCATGGACTATTGGCTCACAGACTATGTTTGCATGGACTATTGGCTCACAGACTATGTTTGCATACATGTACTATTGGCTCATGCATACATGTAATATTGGCTCACAGACTATGTTTGCATGGACTATTGGCCCACAGACTATGTTTGCATGGACTATTGACTCACAGACTATGTTTGCATGGACTATTGGCTCACAGACTGTTTGCATGGACTATTGGCTCACAGACTATGTTTGCATAGACTATTGGCCCACAGACTATGTTTGCATGGACTATTGGCTCACAGACTATGTGTGCATGGACTATTGGCTCACATACTATGTTTGCATGGACTATTGGCTATGTTTGCATGGACTATTGGCTCACAGACTATGTTTGCATGGAATATTGGCCCACAGACTATGTTTGCATAGACTATTGGCCCACATACTATGTTTGCATGGCCTATTGGCTCACATACTATGTTTGCATGGACTATTTGCCTACATACTATGTTTGCATGTACTATTGGCCCACAGACTATGTTTACATAGACTATTGGCCCACATACTATGTTTGTATGGACTATTGGCTCACATACTATGTTTGCATGGACTATTGGCCCACAGACTATGTTTGCATGTACTATTGGCCCACAGACTATGTTTACATAGACTATTGGCCCACATACTATGTTTGTATGGACTATTGGCTCACATACTATGTTTGTATGGACTATTGGCTCACATACTATGTTTGCATGGACTATTGGCTCACAGACTATGTTTGCATGGACTATTTGCTCACAGACTATGTTTGCATGGACTATTGGCTCACAGACTATGTTTGCATGGACTTTTGGCTCACATACTATGTTTGCATGGACTATTGGCTCACAGACTATGTTTGCATGGACTATTGGCTCACAGACTATGTTTGCATGGACTATTGGCTCACATACTATGTTTGCATGGACTATTGGCTCACAGACTATGTTTGCATGGACTATTGGCTCACAGACTATGTTTGCATGGACTATTGGCTCACATATTATGTTTGCATGGACTGTTGGCTCACAGACTATGTTTGCATGGAATATTGGCTCAACTATGTTTGCATGGACTATTGGCTCACAGACTATGTTTGCATGGACTATTGGCTCACATACTATGTTTGCATGGACTATTGGCTCACATACTATGTTTGCATGGACTATTGGCTACTATGTTTGCATGATATTGGCTCAAGACTATGTTTGCATGGATATTGGCTCACATACTATGTTTGCATGGACTATTGGCTCACAGACTATGTTTGCATGGACTATTGGCTACAATGTTTGCATGGACTATTGGCTCACAGACTATGTTTGCATGGACTATTGGCCACAACTATGTTTGCATGGACTATTGGCTCACAGACTATGTTTGCATGGACTATTGGCTCACATACTATGTTTGCATGGACTATTGGCTATGTTTGCATGGACTATTGGCTCACAGACTATGTTTGCATGGAATATTGGCTCACAACTATGTTTGCATTGAATATTGGCTCAAAGACTATGTTTGCATGGACTATTGGCTCACATACTATGTTTGCATGGACTATTGGCTCACAACTATGTTTGCATGACTTGGCCACACATACTATGTTTGATGGACTATTGGCTCACATACTATGTTTGCATGGACTATTGGCTCACAGACTATGTTTGCATGGACTATTGGCTCACAGACTATGTTTGCATGGACTATTGCTCACAGACTATGTTTGCATGGACTATTGGCTCACAGACTATGTTTGCATGGACTATTGGCTCACAACTATGTTTGCATGGACTATTGGCTCACAGACTATGTTTGCATGGACTATTGGCTCACAGACTATGTTTGCATGGACTATTGGCTCACATACTATGTTTGCATGGACTATTGGCTCACAGACTATGTTTGCATGGACTATTGGCTCACAACTATGTTTGCATGGACTATTGGCTCACAGACTATGTTTGCATGGACTATTGGCTCACAGACTATGTTTGCATGGACTATTGGCTCACATATTATGTTTGCATGGACTGTTGGCTCACAGACTATGTTTGCATGGAATATTGGCTCAACAACTATGTTTGCATTGAATATTGGCTCAAAGACTATGTTTGCATGGAATATTGGCTCACATACTATGTTTGCATGGACTATTGGCTCACATACTATGTTTGCATGGACTATTGGCTATGTTTGCATGGACTATTGGCCAACATACTATGTTTGCATGGACTATTGGCTATGTTTGCATGGACTATTGGCTCACAGACGATGTTTGCATGGACTATTGGCTCACAGACGATGTTTGCATGGACTATTGGCTCACAGGCTATGTTTGCATGGACTATTGGCAATGACCATAGCATATGTGTTCCATTTTATTTGGGCTAGTGGCTATCATCACATAGTGTTGCTTGTTTACTGTAACTAACCTTGCAGACAGCAATGTGTTTAAACGGGATATTGGTAGGCACTCCGAATGTGTTATTATGTTATTTATTTGGACTATCATCACACAATGCGTTCATGTATTCCTGTGCCATTTGCTATCATCACACACGATGGTACTGTGCACTTACTAATGAGTTTCCATATTTTTCAGCAACCCAAGGATACATCAAGACTAGACGAGGCGATGTATGTACGACTCTTGCTGCCAGAGATCTGCAAGGTACTGCTAATGCAGCCATTACGCTTAATTGTAACTTCGAGGTTGATGCACTTTCCAAATGGGGGATGGGGGTTCCTTCCAAATACTGCCGTGCCAACGGGTGGAGGGGGTTCCTTTCAAATATTGCCATGCCAACAGGGGGAGGGGGGTTCCTTTCAAATACTGCCATGCCAACGGGTGGAGGGGGTTCCTTCCAAATACTGCCGTGCCAACGGGTGGAGGGGGTTCCATTCAAATATTGTCATGCCAACCGGGGGAGGGGGGGGTTCCTTCTAAATACTGCCGTGCCAACGGGTGGAGGGGGTTCCATTCAAATATTGTCATGCCAACCGGGGAGGGGGGGTTCCTTCCAAATACTGCCGTGCCAACGGGTGGAGGGGGTTCCATTCAAATATTGTCATGCCAACGAGGGAGGGGGTTCCTTTCAAATATTGTCATGCCAACAGGGGGAGGGTCCTTTCAAATATTGTCATGCCAACAGGGGTAGGGGGGTTCCTTCCAAATACTACTGCGCCAACGGAGGGAGGGGGGTTCATTTTAAATATTGTCATGCCAACGGGGGAAGGGGGGGTTCCTTTCAAATACTGCTGTGCCAACAGGGGGAGGGGGGTTCCTTCCAAATACTGCCGTGCCAACAGGGGGAGGGGGGTTCCTTCCAAATACTGCCGTGCCAACGGGTGAGGGTTCCTTTCAAATATTGTCATGCCAACGGGGGGAGGGGGGTTCCTTCCAAATACTGCCGTGCCAACGGGTGAGGGTTCCTTTCAAATATTGTCATGCCAACAGGGGGAGGGGGATTCCTTTCAAATACTGCCGTGACTTTCTGACAAGTATTTTACCGCCTCCGGGGAATAGTTGTTACGGTGTCCACCTACAGAGCGAGAGGTCGACGATTGGAACCTCATCATTATGATATGACTAGTTGGTTATATAACTGATTAGCCTTGTGTGCAAGTATAGGATTCAGGAAGTACTGATGTTCATAAGAGGTGTCTCGTCTCATAAGTCTGAAATGGGTGGCCCTTCAAAGGGGTCACCGTGACACTAGAATAAACAAACACTACTTCAATGAATAAAAATAACACAAATTCTTCAAACATCTTCTCACCAACCACTGGTCGGATTTTACCAACATTGAGTAGGAATGATCAAGTACATTGCTCTTTCATAGGTGTTAAAATAGTGAATGAGTGAGTGAGTGAGTGAGTGAGTGAGTGAGTGAGTGAGTGAAACAGGGCCATCATTTTGTTTTCACTTTTTTATATAAGCCTCAACAGGTGAGTGCCGTTATAAACTCGAAATATCATTACTACTGCCTCTTTTATCAAGCATAATTAGCAAAATCTTCTAGAGGGTAACCCCAAATAGATAGAAGAAACCCACATAATACATGTACTGATTAATAATTGATAATTAGACTGGGATTGGTATTTCCAACTTCCAAAATTTTTCATCAGATGTTGTCAAAAGGAATGTTTTATTACGAATCGTTTATCTAAACGGATCGAGTACGGTTCCACGACATTGTAGAACATGAATTTCTTATAGTGTTTGTTTATTATAGTGTCACCCCTATTTAAAGGGCCAGTCATTTCTGACTTATGAGACACCTCTTTTTATGAACATCAGTACTTCCCGAATCCTATGCTTGTATGCCAGGCGCCAGGCTGGTAGGCAATCGGTAACCATTATTTAACTAGCTGGCGGCTCACCAACCGGCCATATCAGAAAGAACCCCTGATGAGATTCGAACCTTCGACCTCCCGCTCTGTAGGCGGACGCCTTAACCACTGGGCCACGGAGACGGTATAAAAAGTGGACATATTCATTTCAATATCTATGAATCTTTGAATTTAAACACATTTTATGCATATAAATGTATAATTAGTATCATTTGCGAAATCAACTAAAATTCAAAGTTATTATGGCGAGTGGACGAATTTTTTGATCAGCTGTCGTCAAACTATAAGGAATCTGAAAATGTTCATTCATAATGTAAGATAACCCCCCTCTGGAGCCGTTACGATTATGCCTTAGGCAGGGCATTTAAATTCCACGTTGCCTCTTCTCTCTCCCTCGTGGCGATGGATTCCATCAGGAATGAGGTCTCGAGAGTGATTAATATAAGTTTAAGAACTTGTTTCATAATCGAGCTAAAATAAATTTGTATAAACTATAAACCAATGTAAGATAACGACGTGAACACTCGGAATTACTAAGATTTTCATAAAATATCTGTAGTTACAAATTGATATAAATCAGAAAAACTCGTAAATTAAATTTGTTTTGGCTACAAAGAAGTTTTATCCATCACTAGCATCGTATAATTTGCCATAGCCCCGGCATCAGTATTCAAAATGGACGCCACTTTTCCTTTTTGAGTGTAAACCTTTTTGATTCTAAATTGTGGATCGAAGGTATTTGCAAACAACTTCAATTCAACATGGGAAAGGTGTATGTATGTTATGATTTTGTGGATTTGGCAGGTATGAACTATTTGCATTCTTGTTTATTGCAGTTCTTGAATCTACAGCTTGACACACCGTATGTTCTACAGTTGAAGAGTCTGGCATCGAAAGTTTTATTTGCACTCAGTTTGAATTCATTTAATGCTGTGTTCAGCAGGATATCGGCCAGGTAACTTCGCATAACATATCTGTATACCCGGTTCAGAAGCTTGGGATTGAGATTGGAGTTTTATGACCCCCAGGCCTGGTCATGTATGACACATTCTTTGTTCTTCTCTTTTCCTAAAGGTAGTAAAAGAACTGCCATGGGAAGCAATAACTTCTTGGGACAAGAAAATATTCAAAGAAAAATGACATACGCAATATCTACCTTTGCCAATAGCTATTATATATATTGTTTATATCACAGTAAATGCTAAGATTATTGATCAGTTTGCTTCACCAATCCGACACAGCGTGTCAATCTGGCTTAGCAGTTTCCCCTATGCAGGAATATGAGGGCGGCCCGCCATGCCCATTTTTGGGTCCTCCCTTGTGCCCGAAATTACGAAAATGGCCGCCTTCATTTGCCTATGTTCTCAATAAAACATGCTGATAATTGTTGAAATGTTGCCTGTTTTCAATCTATATTACTAATGGTCTGGATATAGTACAGTGTCACCTGTGTTTGTATAGTCTGCAGATATAATCCCGAATACACAGACCTGTTTACAATTATGCTGTGAAACGACAAACTGTGTACTGTATGTATCCTACATTTGGAAAAATTCGATGATTTATTTCGACATTTTCAGACTTGTAGAATCTAGCAAGCAACATGTTTTCTCAATAGTTCCCTAGAGAGATAACGTATAGCTACTGTCAATTGGCTGGTATTGTAAACCCGTCCGTATGGGAAGTAACCGCTATGAAGTTTCTTATAAAAGTTGTGAGTCTAAAAATAGATGCGGAATTTCGTGTTTTGATTCTACAAAATTGATTTTCAGACTGGAGAAAATACTGCAAGAAGATTGTAATGTGTTTTTTGATATCTAAATTCATTATCACAGGCATTTTCCCGGTTTTGCCCACAAATTTGTGAATGCAACCTGAAAATTTCAAAATCATCGCTTTTCCTTAATTGCCCTGGTATAACATATGAGACCTTTCTTTAATTCTTCCCTGTTGAAGATAGGTAATATTTTTCTGTCTGGGGGGAAACACTATTGGGAGAAACTTGCAAAATTGTGTTGTTTAGATTGGTTATATGAAGAATATGGGTATTTCTTCATTCAGCTATCTGTGTCTAATGTAGATTGTCATAACGACTTGTCAGCGGTGGAGGGGAAGCCCATGGTGTCCCCTTGGGATCATTGGTCACCCTGCAGGGTTCGACATTAGGGCACGCACGTCCGATGGATATGTCTAGTAAGAAATGTCGATCAGACACGGTAAATTTGCCAGATGGTTGTCCGATCGGTCATGTTAATATATTGATAAAATTGTAGAATTAAATTTCAATAATTTCCTACCGGTTACGGGTAGATCTAATTTGAATTCATTAGGAAGTTTAAACATTTGCGTCTGCAACAATTTTTTTCATGCACATCTTGGAAATCCTCGATCTATTATTAGACATGACCTAAATAAATTATCTAAATTTCTGAAATGTTGCAAAATTGTTGCGCATTTTATTCAAATGTCATAATTATAATATTTGAAACAGAAATATATTATTTCAGCGGGGTGTTTAGACTGACAGATCGAGGTGTTTAGACCGACAGATCGAGGTGTTTAGACTGACAGATTGAGGTGTTTAGACTGACAACGAGGTGTTTAGACTGACAGATCGAGGTGTTTAGACTGACAGATCGAGGTGTTTAGACAGACAGATCGAGGTGTTTAGACAGACAGATCGAGGTGTTTAGACTGACAGATCGAGGTGTTTAGACTGACAGATCGAGGTGTTTAGACTGACAGATCGAGGTGTTTAGACTGACAGATCGAGGTGTTTAGACTGACAGATCGAGGTGGTTAGACTGACAGATCGAGGTGTTTAGACTGACATATCGAGGTGTTTAGACTGACAGATCGAGGTGTTTAGACTGACATATCGAGGTGTTTAGACTGACAGATCGAGGTGTTTAGACTGACAGATCGAGGTGTTTAGACTGACAGATCGAGGTGTTTAGACTGACAGATCGTAGATTGTTGATTTAATCATAGAATAGATTAATTAAATGGAACTCATTACATATTAAATTTTTATTTGTACAATAATTATAACAAACTAAATCTAAACGAATGACCAAATGCATTGACATGTAGCATTATCGTAGTTTAAAAGTCTAGTTGATCTCAGGTCCGAGCTAGTCAGTTTGCAGAGTTACTGGTCCGGTCCAACTGGTCTAGTGATAAAAAAACAACAACTGATCCCTCCATTAGGTAAATAAAGCTTGAAAGTCACGATTAAGCCAAATAAATAACAAACAGATTTTCTTCAATTAACCTTTAACCTGCCAATCACAATGTGCCGTCTGATCAGGCTCTATGCTGTTTGCTATTCGGATAGCAAACACCATAGTTCCTTATCAGATGTGGCATTACGAAATTACGCCGCGGCTGATCTGGATCTATGTTGTTTGCACATTTCGTCTAATTTAACGGGTTAACCCTTTCCCTCATAGAAGCACCTCTTGACGCCATTACCAATACGATATACATTGACAATGTAGTAGCCAAACCAATGTTCATAATAAAGGCCAGAATCTCATGTAGTCCCAGTAATATCTATGGAGGTGGGATAGATATGGCGACTACTTATCCACGATAGCTAAATGGATGTCGTTGGTATGGAGATATAATAGTATATTAGCCTAAATCTCTATGAAGGAAAGGGTTAAGTAAATGTCAGGAAAACATACCTCATAGTGATCCTGGTCATTTTAGGCAGGGTTGATGAATATTTGAATATTTCTGACAGGTTGATGACATTGTCCACATGCAGTGAAGACCAGTCTGATCTGTCCGATCTTGAACTTATACAGCATCTAAATGTGGATGTCACACGACTCACTAAACTCCTGAATGGTACGTATATTATCCCGCTAAACCATAACTTGTGTCTTCAAATTTGATACCACTAAGCAAAATTTGCGTCTGGAAACTGAAGAAAAGTTATGCCTGCAACCCAACAAAAATTACGACTGCAATCGAGCAAAAATTACGTCTGCAACCCAATAGAAATTAAGTGCGCAACCCATCACAGCCTAAGAAAAGTTGTATTTAATAAAATAAAAGTACCGTATATACCGTAAGTCGAGGGGTATATTTGGGTCGGTGAAATCTGGTATTTTACTTGCACCCACTCATAAGTCGAGGCCACATTTCCAGGATGGTTTCATGTTAATTGTTCTTGGGGAAAAGGACTTGGTAATAGGAATTGCAACATGTGGAATTAGAATAATGTAAAACAATATAGAAACGAATAACAGTTTAATTGATTACATCAATACCTAGCTTTTTGTTATTTACATACTAAAATAAATGAATAAAACCATTTCAAGTGATCATTATTACCCAGTTTGTTTGTTATTTACAAATTAAAATCCCTCGAAGTCTGACTCATCGTCACTATAAAACAGTTCTTTCACCTGCTGTTCAGTAAGTTCTGGGTCATAAACATAGGAATCGTTGGATTCTACATCCACAGCACTGTCTACACTGTCTACACCACTGTCACTAACTGAAGATTTAAATTCATGAAATAGCACATCATCCTCGGTGCCATCCATAGAATTCGATATTCCACATTTTATGAATGATTTCATGATCATTTCCTTTGGTATCTGCGACCATGCTTTCACAATCCACTCGCATACATCGGGCAACCCCGGTCGTTTAAGATTCCCCGCTTTTGTTGTCTCTCGAGGACCGTTAACCATCCATTCATTCCAGTTTTGCCGAACGTAACACTTAAACGGTTTGTTTAGTGACACATCAAGGGGCTGCAGTACGGATGTACAGCCCCCCCGGAATCACTGCCTGTATCGTCCTCTTTTCACGAAGCTGATGTTTTACTCTGTCCGTGAGGTGAGCACGGAACATATCCCACACAAGTAACGATCTCGTATTCAATAAGCCTTGGGGCCTAACAAGCCACACGTCATTAATCCATTGCTGTAACACAACTTCTTTTGGTTGCACATACACACGTATTCCTTTAGGGAATTTATCATTCGGCAGTGTTTTACGCTTGAAAACAACAGCCGGTTGTAATTTAGTTCCATCAGCCATACACGCCAGAATCACAGTAAAATGGGACTTCTCGTGCCCAGTAGTTTTAATTGACACAGTCTTTATCTCCAATGGTGTGCACAGTTGAATTGCCAGGTAAGTCAAAGAACATTGGTGTCTCGTCCATATTGCCATTCCAACACGAACTGCTTACGTTCCCGAATAACAAACTGGTGAAGCATTTCTTCTCACATCAGCAGGTAATTTCTGTGCTATATGAGTTCTTTGACGTAACAAAAGTCCATGTCTGTTCATAAATTGAGAACACCAAACCACAGACACTTTGAACACTCAATTCCATATTTAGCATCCTTAGCCAGTGTTAGAGCTTTAATCCTGATGGCATTCCTTGTCACGATAAAACCATTTTGTCGCAATTCAAGTAACCAAGTAACAATGTCCATCTCAAGCCCATCGTAAGGGTTCACACTTACCACCCGACGTTTCTGTGCCTTGGGCGCATCAACAATTCTATCCTTTAACTTGTGCCAGTCCCTTACAAGTTTCTCACTTACTCCAAACTCGCTTTCTGTCGCACAATTATTAGAATCTTGAGCAAATTCTATCACACAAATTTTTAATGCATTATCATAAGCGACTCGCTTTCTCTTCGGCATTTTGTCACAAATTATAGATTATTACAAAAATTTGTTTACCAGTAATGAAATGGTAATGGCATTATAGAAAGAACCATTCAAGTTCCACACTTATTCTACTAAGACACGCCCACCGATCAATCACAAATTCACACGAGTGAATAATTGCTATCAACCCAATGGAATAATGTACAGCCATTGAAAAAATGCAGCTCTAATTTCTGCATAATAATGCGGTCTTTGATCTAGTGCCGCATTGATCTGAAGTGGCGTCATATTCTTGGAAACAGATCTTGTTATTAACATTTCATAGACATGTGTTTATATAGTAGTTTCCTGTCTTATTCACAAGAGTAGATGAAACAATATCCCGCGTCTGGATGTTAACAAAGTAATTTTGACAGGTTTTTTGTTTTCCTTTGTAGAAACAGTAGGTATACAATTTGCTAAGCACTTTGCAGAATCACCAAAATGCGACAAACAGTTTACAAAAATAAATGATGTCCCTTCTTGTCTGTATATCGTATTTATCGATGTATGACACGCTATCATGTATTGCGCGTATCTACATTTTGCACATACATCATAAGACATCATTAAATGTTGCAGCAATAATTGTTGTGTCAAACTTCTCGTCACTCTTGATGAGTTCAGACATTTCACAATAAAAATTGATTGATCCATGTAATTACCATTTTGAGTAAAATAATTCTTTGATGTTGGACCCATATAATGCTTATATATTTAGATATTATTGTTGATTTATTCGCACTTCTGCTTACAAACCAAAACAAACATTATGAATGCAAGTGCAAGGATGGATTTGGGATGGATTATAGAAAGTACAATCGGTGTGTGTTTTTTATGTTTATTTATCGTCGCTACCGGTTGCCCATATGAGCGACGCGCTTCCTCCTGAAGAGATCAGTCATTTTAGATTTTTGGAGTATAGTCTGAGTCAACACCTCATTCAATATGAGACCGTATTATTACGCCAAGGATCAATAATTGGGGCACAATAATGACTCTGATTCTTTGAATGAAACATAAATATAAACTATCTATTTACTAACCCGGCTGATTTAATAATTATAAATTTGCGGGAGTTTTCATATTTCTCCGTCATAATGGAGCTTTACTAAATGTCAAAGTCAATACACAACAGCTGACACGATGAATTGAATGTTCACACATTTTGTATGACACATGGCCGCTTAATGCAGTGGGAATATGGCATTTGGGATGAAATATACCTGCTGGCCGCAGACACCAGGTGGCCGCTAATAGAGTGATTTTCATTGGTGGAGAGTTCAAACTGGCCGTTGATACCAGGTGACCGCTCTTTCCATGTGACCAGTTTTGACTGTATACAAATTTATTTTAGCTTGATTGCGAAACAAGTTCTTACAACTTATTTTAATCACATCACTCTCGAGACCTCATTCCTGATGGAATCCATCGCCACGAGGGAGAGAGAAGATTCATTGTGGAATTTAAGTGCCTTGCTTGCCTAAGGGCACAATCGTAATGACTCCAACGGGGCTCGAACACGGTGTCTTTCGCACCTGAAGTGAACGCGCTACCAATGCGGTATCACAACTTCCATACTAAAATAAGCACAATGAATATCGCATGCCAGTAAAAGATATGAAAATCTGAAGTGGTAATCCTCTACAATACAGTGATATTTTACTGTTTAGTAAACATGGCAGTAAATTAATGAGTTGAACAATGATTAATTACTATTAACTTGTTCATTTTTCTCAACATGTATTCAAACTTGTCAACAGCTTGGTATGTATAGCAAACGATGGTTACATTACTATTTTAGATGTTGTGTCCAAGTTTCGTCTCCTCAAATCCAAGAACGTCATTTCTGCACTGGCACACAATCTTGAAAAAGTAAGTACCAAGTCGTAAACTAGTGTTTCGCATCGTCCATGCCATCCATACTCGCCTATAGGACGACTTTTTATCACCAGATTATGGCCTCAAAGTGGCTTCCCATATTATAATTGAGTGCTAAAAAAATTAATCGACATTTTTTTAAAAATGTGTTAAGTTAAATAATTACATTTTAGAAAAGAAAACAAGCACCATGACACTGAAAATTTCCTCGACTTACACTGGCTTAACATGCAGTTTATACTTGTGTCTGGTGTCCATTTTATCAACCTGTCTTACGAGTGCATGTCAAAACCCTCAGATTTCAGGACCAAAGTAAAGGGGGGTCGTCTTATAGGCGAGATCACATTATAGGTGAGTATGGATGGTATATGTCTGAGGTTTGGCATGTCATTTCATGATCTTTTAATCTTGAGAATTATTTCTCACCTGAGGTTTGGCATGTCATTTCATGATCTTTTAATCTTGAGAATTATTTCTCACCTGAGGTTTGGCATGTCATTTCATGATCTTTTAATCTTGAGAATTATTTCTCACCTGAGGTTTGGCATGTCATTTCATGATCTTTTAATCTTGAGAATGATTTCTCACCTGAGGTTTGGCATGTCATTTCATGATCTTTTAATCTTGAGAATGATTTCTCACCTGAGGTTTGGCATGTCATTTCATGATCTTTTAATCTTGAGAATTATTTCTCACCTGAGGTTTGGCATGTCATTTCATGATCTTTTAATCTTGAGAATTATTTCTCACCTGAGGTTTGGCATGTCATTTCATGATCTTTTAATCTTGAGGATTATTTCTCACCTGAGGTTTGGCATGTCATTTCATGATCTTTTAATCTTGAGGATTATTTCTCACCTGAGGTTTGGCATGTCATTTCATGATCTTTTAATCTGGAGAATTATTTCTCACCTGAGGTTTGTTTGGCATGTCATTTCATGATCTTTTAATCTTGAGAATTATTTCTCACCTGAGGTTTGGCATGTCATTTCATGATCTTTTAATCTTGAGAATTATTTCTCACCTGAGGTTTGGCATGTCATTTCATGATCTTTTAATCTTGAGAATTATTTCTCACCTGAGGTTTGGCATGTCATTTCATGATCTTTTAATCTTGAGGATTATTTCTCACCTGAGGTTTGGCATGTCATTTCATGATCTTTTAATCTTGAGGATTATTTCTCACCTGAGGTTTGGCATGTCATTTCATGATCTTTTAATCTTGAGGATTATTTCTCACCTGAGGTTTGGCATGTCATTTCATGATCTTTTAATCTTGAGAATTATTTCTCACCTGAGGTTTGGCATGTCATTTCATGATCTTTTAATCTTGAGAATTATTTCTCACCTGAGGTTTGGCATGTCATTTCATGATCTTTTAATCTTGAGGATTATTTCTCACCTGAGGTTTGGCATGTCATTTCATGATCTTTTAATCTTGAGAATGATTTCTCACCTGAGGTTTGGCATGTCATTTCATGATCTTTTAATCTTGAGAATGATTTCTCACCTGAGGTTTGGCATGTCATTTCATGATCTTTTAATCTTGAGAATTATATCTCGCCTGAGGTTTGGCATGTCATTTCATGATCTTTTAATCTTGAGAATGATTTCTCACCTGAGGTTTGGCATGCCATTTCATGATCTTTTAATCTTGAGAATTATTTCTCACCTGAGGTTTGGCATGTCATTTCATGATCTTTTAATCTTGAGGATTATTTCTCACCTGAGGTTTGGCATGTCATTTCATGATCTTTTAATCTTGAGGATTATTTCTCACCTGAGGTTTGGCATGTCATTTCATGATCTTTTAATCTTGAGAATTATTTCTCACCTGAGGTTTGGCATGTCATTTCATGATCTTTTAATCTTGAGGATTATTTCTCACCTGAGGTTTGGCATGTCATTTCATGATCTTTTAATCTTGAGAATGATTTCTCACCTGAGGTTTGGCATGTCATTTCATGATCTTTTAATCTTGAGGATTATTTCTCACCTGAGGTTTGGCATGTCATTTCATGATCTTTTAATCTTGAGGATTATTTCTCACCTGAGGTTTGGCATGTCATTTCATGATCTTTTAATCTTGAGAATGATTTCTCACCTGAGGTTTGGCATGTCATTTCATGATCTTTTAATCTTGAGGATTATTTCTCACCTGAGGTTTGGCATGTCATTTCATGATCTTTTAATCTTGAGAATTATTTCTCACCTGAGGTTTGGCATGTCATTTCATGATCTTTTAATCTTGAGGATTATTTCTCACCTGAGGTTTGGCATGTCATTTCATGATCTTTTAATCTTGAGGATTATTTCTCACCTGAGGTTTGGCATGTCATTTCATGATCTTTTAATCTTGAGGATTATTTCTCACCTGAGGTTTGGCATGTCATTTCATGATCTTTTAATCTTGAGGATTATTTCTCACCTGAGGTTTGGCATGTCATTTCATGATCTTTTAATCTTGAGGATTATTTCTCACCTGAGGTTTGGCATGTCATTTCATGATCTTTTAATCTTGAGAATTATTTCTCACCTGAGGTTTGGCATGTCATTTCATGATCTTTTAATCTTGAGGATTATTTCTCACCTGAGGTTTGGCATGTCATTTCATGATCTTTTAATCTTGAGAATTATTTCTCACCTGATGTTTGGCATGTCATTTCATGATCTTTTAATCTTGAGGATTATTTCTCACCTGAGGTTTGGCATGTCATTTCATGATCTTTTAATCTTGAGAATGATTTCTCACCTGAGGTTTGGCATGTCATTTCATGATCTTTTAATCTTGAGGATTATTTCTCACCTGAGATTTGGCATGTCATTTCATGATCTTTTAATCTTGAGGATTATTTCTCACCTGAGGTTTGGCATGTCATTTCATGATCTTTTAATCTTGAGAATGATTTCTCACCTGAGGTTTGGCATGTCATTTCATGATCTTTTAATCTTGAGAATGATTTCTCACCTGAGGTTTGGCATGTCATTTCATGATCTTTTAATCTTGAGAATTATTTCTCACCTGAGGTTTGGCATGTCATTTCATGATCTTTTAATCTTGAGAATTATTTCTCACCTGAGGTTTGGCATGTCATTTCATGATCTTTTAATCTTGAGGATTATTTCTCACCTGAGGTTTGGTATGTCATTTCATGATCTTTTAATCTTGAGAATTATTTCTCACCTGAGGTTTGGCATGTCATTTCATGATCTTTTAATCTTGAGAATTATTTCTCACCTGAGGTTTGGCATGTCATTTCATGATCTTTTAATCTTGAGAATTATTTCTCACCTGAGGTTTGGCATGTCATTTCATGATCTTTTAATCTTGAGAATTATTTCTCACCTGAGGTTTGGCATGTCATTTCATGATCTTTTAATCTTGAGAATGATTTCTCACCTGAGGTTTGGCATGTCATTTCATGATCTTTTAATCTTGAGAATGATTTCTCACCTGAGGTTTGGCATGTCATTTCATGATCTTTTAATCTTGAGAATGATTTCTCACCTGAGGTTTGGCATGTCATTTCATGATCTTTTAATCTTGAGAATGATTTCTCACCTGAGGTTTGGCATGTCATTTCATGATCTTTTAATCTTGAGAATGATTTCTCACCTGAGGTTTGGCATGTCATTTCATGATCTTTTAATCTTGAGAATGATTTCTCACCTGAGGTTTGGCATGTCATTTCATGATCTTTTAATCTTGAGAATGATTTCTCACCTGAGGTTTGGCATGTCATTTCATGATCTTTTAATCTTGAGGATTATTTCTCACCTGAGGTTTGGCATGTCATTTCATGATCTTTTAATCTTGAGAATTATTTCTCACCTGAGGTTTGGCATGTCATTTCATGATCTTTTAATCTTGAGAATTATTTCTCACCTGAGGTTTGGCATGTCATTTCATGATCTTTTAATCTTGAGAATTATTTCTCACCTGAGGTTTGGCATGTCATTTCATGATCTTTTAATCTTGAGGATTATTTCTCACCTGAGGTTTGGCATGTCATTTCATGATCTTTTAATCTTGAGGATTATTTCTCACCTGAGGTTTGGCATGTCATTTCATGATCTTTTAATCTTGAGAATTATTTCTCACCTGAGGTTTGTTTGGCATGTCATTTCATGATCTTTTAATCTTGAGAATTATTTCTCACCTGAGGTTTGGCATGTCATTTCATGATCTTTTAATCTTGAGGATTATTTCTCACCTGAGGTTTGGCATGTCATTTCATGATCTTTTAATCTTGAGAATTATTTCTCACCTGAGGTTTGGCATGTCATTTCATGATCTTTTAATCTTGAGGATTATTTCGCACCTGAGGTTTGGCTCTTGTGTTCTGGCATCCAGAAAATGCAGAATTAGAACAACTGCCTTATGCTAGAAGTGGTGACTAATACAACTGAACATTGTTTCACACTGTCTCCATAGTTTCAACAAATGCAATGGACTATATCTCAACACTACCGTCGTACAGTATTACTGGACTATATCTCAACACTACCATCGTACAGTATTACTGGACTATATCTCAACACTACCATCGTACAGTATTACTGGACTATATCTCAACACTACCATCGTACAGTATTACTGGACTATATCTCAACACTACCGTCGTACAGTATTACTGGACTATATCTCAACACTACCATCGTACAATAGTACTGGACTATATCTCAACACTACCATCGTACAGTATTACTGGACTATATCTCAACACTACCATCGTACAGTATTACTGGACTGTATCTCAACACTACCATCGTACAGTATTACTGGACTATATCTCAATACTACCATCGTACAGTATTACTGGACTATATCTCAACACTACCATCGTACAGTATTACTGGACTGTATCTCAACACTACCGTCGTACAGTATTACTGGACTATATCTCAACACTACCATCGTACAGTAGTACTGGACTATATCTCAACACTACCATCGTACAGTATTACTGGACTGTATTTCAACACTACCATCGTACAGTAGTACTGGACTATATCTCAACACTACCATCGTACAGTAGTACTGGACTATATCTCAACACTACCATCGTACAGTAGTACTGGACTATATCTCAACACTACCGTCGTACAGTATTACTGGACTATATCTCAACACTACCGTCGTACAGTATTACTGGACTATATCTCAATACTACCATCGTACAGTATTACTGGACTATATCTCAACACTACCATCGTACAGTATTACTGGACTATATCTCAATACTACCATCGTACAGTATTACTGGACTATATCTCAACACTACCATCGTACAGTATTACTGGACTGTATCTCAACACTACCGTCGTACAGTATTACTGGACTATATCTCAACACTACCATCGTACAGTAGTACTGGACTATATCTCAACACTACCATCGTACAGTATTACTGGACTGTATCTCAACACTACCGTCGTACAGTATTACTGGACTATATCTCAACACTACCGTCTTACAGTATTACTGGACTGTATCTCAACACTACCGTCTTACAGTATTACTGGACTGTATCTCAACACTACCGTCGTACAGTATTACTGGACTATATCTCAACACTACCGTCGTACAGTATTACTGGACTATATCTCAATACTACCATCGTACAGTATTACTGGACTATATCTCAATACTACCATCGTACAGTATTACTGGACTATATCTCAATACTACCATCGTACAGTAGTACTGGACTATATCTCAACACTACCATCGTACAGTATTACTGGACTATATCTCAACACTACCGTCGTACAGTATTACTGGACTATATCTCAACACTACCGTCGTACAGTATTACTGGACTATATCTCAATACTACCATCGTACAGTAGTACTGGACTATATCTCAATACTACCATCGTACAGTATTACTGGACTATATCTCAAACTACCGTCGTACAGTATTACTTGAAGATCAAATAATGAGAGACATCAGTCAGTTACTGCCCCTGAATACTCCTTAAGGGTATGTAGGTGCTCTTGAGCGGTTTCCTCTGTTTTTATGATTTTATCGTTGTTTCCTTTGCACAACATGCGATCATTTTCTTCCATTTTCTCATCTTGTATTTATTATGTTACTATATCTCGACAGATATCCTACCGTATATCCAATGTGTAAAAAGTCAGTAAATTTTGTTATCAATTAATTAACATGATTTGGATCAAATCACATTTATCATAACGCAACATCTGGTTAGGGAACAACTGTACAAACAATGGATTCCAACTGAAAGGACTGCTATACATTTAGGGATAAATTAGACTTTATCTACCAAGGGAGGTAATAGAAAAGCCAGCGAGGTCCCTCATTAACCCTTCAGTTGTACTCCGAAAATAAATAGAATGTGACATTTTCGTTATACGAGGCATGACATGGACCAGAAAAATTGACTATAAATATCTTACACCTCAGTTATTCAACACCTTGTCACACAACCCACTTTATCACACATTCCCCTTTTCATACAACACACTTGTCACAATTCCATCTTGTCACACAATCTCCCTTGTCACACAACCTCCATTGTCACACATGTTCCCTTGTTACACATATTCCCTTGTCACACATATTCCCTTGTCACACATATTCCCTTGTCACACATATTCCCTTGTCACACACACTCCGTTGTCACTAAATCCCATTATCACACAATATCCCTGTTCGCACAATCCCCCTGTTCATACCATGCCCATTGTCACACAATCCCCATGTCATATAACCACTTTTTTCACACAATCCCCATGTTCCCACAATCCCCCTGTTCACACAATCCCCCTGTTCGCACAATCCCCCTGTTCGCACAATCCCCCTGTTCGCACAATCCCCCTGTTCACACAACCCCCTGTTCGCACATTCCCCCTGTTCATACCATGCCATTGTCACACAATCCCCATGTCACATAACCACCTTTTTCACACAATACCCCTGTTCACACAATCCCCCTGTTCGCACAATCCCCTGTTCGCACAATCCCCCCACAATCCCCCACATTCCCCCTGTTCATACCATGCCCATTGTCACACAATCCCCATGTCACATAACCACCTTTTTCACACAATCCCCCTGTTCACACAATCCCCCTGTTCACACAATCCCCCTGTTCACACAATCCCCCTGTTCACACAATCCCCCTGTTCACACAATCCCCCTGTTCGCACAATCCCCCTGTTCACACAATCCCCCTGTTCGCACAATCCCCCTGTTCGCACAATCCCCCTGTTCACACAATCCCCCTGTTCGCACAATCCCCCTGTTCGCACAATCCCCCTGTTCACACACTCACTAGCTGGTAACACAACCACCCTTGTCAGTAACACAACCACCCTTGTCACACAAACTCCCTGGTAACACAACCACCCTCGTCACACAATCCCCTTGTCACACAATTCCCTTATTTACTCAATATTCATAGTCCCACAAGACCGCTATGCTCTATAACTAATGGATTAAGATGGCATGCATTGCCAGTATGACACTGGAAAACAATATGAAAAATATTAACACCTTAGAGTATATTCGTTTTTGCAAACAGATCAGATAGCACCGAACGTGCCATCGGATCAGGCTCTATGCTGTTCACTATTCGGAAAGTGGAACTATAACACTTGGCTGAATAGCCAATAACATAGATCCTGGTCAGACGTGGTGCTACGCCACAGCTCAACTGGATCTATGTTGTTTGCACATTCCTTCCAATTTATTCAGCATAATAAGGGTTGAAATTGTGAAAATAAAAAAATAAAAATGTGACAATGCATAAATAAATATATTTCCAAAAATGGGTCCACTTGCGTCCAATGAATATATTGGTTTGTATTATACGTGTATATATTACAGGCAATCTGGAATTGGATGGATAACTACCCAGAGGAGTTCACAGATTTACAAAAACAACCAGATGAAGAACTGCAGGGTATGCTTGGACTGGTGTAGAAATATAGCAACATATGCCTGGGAAGTGTGGGGATTTGAATACACCTTACTGGAACATCTGAATCCTCGACTGATGGGAATTGCTTTTTTTTAGGGATGGCAACGACTATTCGAATATTCGCTCAAACGTCTGAATATCCGAATACTATTCCAGTATTCGAATATTCGGGAAAAATATATAATATTTGCAAAAATGATATAAACTGTCATAAATCCGATACGTTGCTTTCTTTTACAATTTGAAGCCATCATAAAACCTTCTAATACAAAAGAAATTGCCCCAGGATGTTTGAATAAACAATGTTGTGGTCGCATCCATGGCAAGTGTTAATTGACACTCTACCATGTAATTGGATAATTACAGTAGGTGCTAAGGTGTTTAATTATGATGTCAAAACTGTTTAGACGAGAACATTCCATTGACATATTACAGACAAGCTGCAACATCCACCCCGTGTTTCTTAAATTTATAATTAACTGCTCAATATTACCCAAAAGTACTATATAAAATACGATCTTTATGATGTTGTCCTCAAAAAAATGCCGCCCACTCAGTCATACGTTTGGAAAGACTACAATTGCGCAGAGAATAAGAAAACTGCTAGGTGCAAATTGGATTTAACAGATTCGGGTACAAGATCAATCTGAATAATCATTTGAAAAACAAACACACTTCAACGGAAAGCAGTTCAAGTGACATCGGTTTCATTTGTGAAAACGCCCATAAATGTACAGTGGCCAATAACAATAACTGAATGAATCGTCGTCATATTTGCATGGCCTTACAGGAAGAAGATGACGTTTAGTAATTTAAAAGTAGCTTAATTTGGCATTTCTTATAAGAGTTTGAGCGATTTTGAGTTTTTAATGGAAGTAAACCGAATATTCGAATACCTTACTGACCGGATATTCGGATAGTGAAATCGCTATTCGTTGCCATCCCTACTTTTTTTGTATATCATGCAGATGAAGCAGATGACTGAAATCCATACAATTCAACAATACCGATGAAGAATATTGTGGAAGTTACTATATAGTAGGATACCATTACATGCACAACTTGAACATTCAGGAACATTTATGTCGCAAATTCATCCCGATCTTGTGAACCCATTTCGGACAATTGCGAAAATGAAATATTAATATTAAAATGCAAACACCTTGATATACTTGAGCTACAAATAAGCATGTTACCTGTGCAGTGTACTTGTATTTAGTCCAGAAACTTTCACAACCTGTTTAACATCTTGGTTACCTTGGGCAGGGCTTATTCTAGGTCAGAATGTTTGGGAGAAGTGAGAAAGCACGTGATCGCGTACATAAATGGTGTTATTTAATAAATTTAAATAAAATATGGTTAAAATGCACAGAATGACCATTAAATACATTTGAAAAGGAGTGCTTTATAATGGGCCAGTGTATGTTATTGGACAAAATTCTGTATGAAAATTGTATAATAATTTATTTAGGGAGAAGTGGGGTCCCCAGAGGGCGAAGTCAGGGTCCCAGGGGCAACTATTTAGACCACATCACTCTCTAGAATGAACCCTGCTTGAGACCTAAATTTCTAATGTTTGTATCTCAGCCTCTTGAATCCACCCTGGCGTGCTGCCTGTCCTTGTGTGCACACCTTCCCACACCTCTTCTATCGAGAAGGTCACTATTTTACCATAGCTTAACTCTAAGTTCGTTATCTGAGCTCAGAATAAGCATGTTGACTGATCTTAACTTCTTTAGCTCATCTAAGGAATGTATTGTTTTAATATCTCTATGAAAATAATCTAATCTTTATAACGCATTTCATGAACATTCTGAGACGTCTCTGAGGCCGAGTGAAAGGTTGTTGATTTCAAATCACTTGCCCATCAGAGCTGTAAGTTTGAATTCCACTGGCGGTGTGATCATGTCAAATGTTTACATTTGAGGAAGCTATCCAGCTTGTTTACGGAAGGTCAGTGGTTATACCCTGATGCCCGTCTGTGCATGACTACTGCTCAGATGCACCCAGAGTTTTCCTCCTACAATAATAGCAGGTGAGTCGCCTGACACCTGATCCCAAGAACTAGCAAACCCAAATCCTGTATTTGTTTATAGCCGTAGGTATATACATATACCAGTGCATTTTGCTATTATAATGACATGAAATGAATTAAAAAATTAATAAAACAACGATTATTTTGCAGATTGTTGTGACAAGCTGTTTGAGCAGTATTTATCCTACATGGAAAACTCGACTAAGCGGAAGGCGTCTGTGTGGCCATTCCAAATGATGCTGCTCATACTGTGTCCAGTAAGTACACCACTTACTATCTTTAGTTTCTGTTGGTTGCTGCTGAGTCTGGGTGGTTAACACAGATCCCTTTACCATCCATACTCCCCTATAACACGTACCGTCCATACTCCCCTATACCATGTACCGTCCATACTCCCCTATAACACGTACCGTCCATACTCTCCTATAAGACATACCGTCCATACTCCCCTATAACACGTACCGTCCATACTCTCCTATAACACGTACCGTCCATACTCCCCTATAACACGTACCGTCCATACTCCCCTATAGCACGTACCGTCCATACTCCTCTATACCACGTACCGTCCATACTCCCCTATAACACGTACCGTCCATACTCCCCTATAAGACGTACCGTCCATACTCCCCATAACATGTACCGTCCATACTCCCCTATAAGACATACCGTCCATGCTCCCCTATAACACGTACCGTCCATACTCCCCTATAACACGTACCGTCCATACTCCCCTATAACACGTACCGTCCATACTCCCCTATAACACGTACCGTCCATACTCCCCTATAACACATACCGTCCATACTCCCCTATAACACGTACCGTCCATACTCCCCTATACCACGTACCGTCCATACTCCCCTATAACACGTACCGTCCATACTCCCCTATAACACGTACCGTCCATACTCCCCTATAACACGTACCGTCCATACTCCCCTATAACACGTACCGTCCATACTCCCCTATAACACATACCGTCCATACTCCCCTATAACACGTACCGTCCATACTCCCCTATAACACGTACCGTCCATACTCCCCTATAACACGTACCGTCCATACTCCCCTATAACACGTACCGTCCATACTCCCCTATAACACGTACCGTCCATACTCCCCTATGACACGTACCGTCCATACTCCCCTATAACACGTACCGTCCATACTCCCCTATACCACGTACCGTCCATACTCCCCATACCACGTACTGTCCATACTCCCCATACCACGTACCGTCCATACTCCCCATACCGTCCATACTCCCCTATAACACGTACCGTCCATACTCCCCTATAAGACGTACCGTCCATACTCTCCTATAAGACGTACCGTCCATACTCCCCTATAAGACGTACCATCCATACTCCCCTATAACACGTATTGTCCATACTCCCCTATAACACGTACCGTCCATACTCCCCTATAACACGTATTGTCCATACTCCCCTATAAGACATACCGTCCATACTCCCCTATAACACGTACCGTCCATACTCCCCTATAAGACGTACCGTCCATACTCCCATATAACACGTACCGTCCATACTCCCCTATAACACGTACCGTCCATACTCCCCTATAAGACGTACCGTCCATACTCCCCTATAACACGTACCGTCCATACTCCCCTATAACACGTACCGTCCATACTCCCCTATACCACGTACCGTCCATACTCCCCTATACCACGTACCGTCCATACTCCCCTATACCACGTACCGTCCACACTCCCCTATAACACGTACCGTCCATACTCCCCTATACCACGTACCGTCCATACTCCCATATAAGACATACCGTCCATACTCCCCTATAACACGTACCGTCCATACTCCCCTATACCACGTACCGTCCATACTCCCCTATAACACGTACCGTCCATACTCCCCTATAAGACGTACCGTCCATACTCTCCTATAACACGTACCATCCATACTCCCCTATAACACGTACCCTCCATACTCCCCTATACCACGTACCGTCCATACTCCCCTATACCACGTACCGTCCATACTCCCCTATAACACGTACCATCCATACTCCCTATAACACGTACCGTCCATACTCCCCTATAAGACGTACCGTCCATACTCCCCTATAACACGTACCGTCCATACTCCCCTATACCACGTACCGTCCATACTCCCCTATAACACGTACCGTCCATACTCCCCTATAAGACGTACCGTCCATACTCCCCTATAACACGTACCGTCCATACTCCCCTATAACACGTACCGTCCATACTCCCCTATACCACGTACCGTCCATACTCCCCTATAAGACGACTTTTTTACCACCAGACAGAATCTTAAAGTGGCTTGCGAGTGCTAAAATAATTCAAATTTTTACTTTTTTTGTTACTTTTTAATGTGTTTAAAAAGTATCCATAGTTACATTTTAGAAAAGAGAGCAAGCACTCTGACACTGAGCATTTCTTCAACTTGCTCTGGCTAAACATGCAATTTATACTTGTGTCTGGTGTCCATTATATCAACCTATCTTACATGCGAGTGCATGTCAAAACCCACAGATTCCAGGACCAAAGTATGGGGGGGGGGGGCCGACTTATAGGCGAGTATGGACGGTACTCCACACATACAACACCAATATAGTTTTTCACATATATCGACCATTCCACGCCGATATCTATCCCCACAGATATTTGTTATTGAGTATACAGTACAGCTTGACTCTTATCAGCAATAAATGATAAAATGAGGATAAAATGAGGAATTGGTCTCTTGTGTTATGGAGTATAGGTTTAATGCTCTGTGATTGGTCTATTGTGTTATGGATTATAGGGTTAATGCTGTGATTAGTCTCTTGTGTTATGGGGTATAGGATTAATGCTCTGTGATTGGTCTCTTGTGTTATGGAGTATAGGGTTAATGCTGTGGTTGGTCTCTTGTGTTATGGGGTATAGGGTTAATGTTCTGTTATTGGTCTCTTGTGTTATGGAGTATAGGGTTAATGCTCTGTGATTGGTCTCTTGTGTTATGGAGTATAGGGTTAATGCTGTGATAGGTCTCTTGTGTTATGGAGTATAGGGTAAATGCTCTGTGATTGGTCTCTTGTGTTATGGAGTATAGGGTTAATGCTCTGTGATTGGTCTCTTGTGTTATGGAGTATAGGGTTAATGCTCTGTGATTGGTTTCTTGTGTTATGGAGTATAGGGTTAATGCTCTGTGATTGGTCTATTGTGTTATGGAGTATAGGGTTAATGCTCTGTGATTGGTCTATTGTGTTATGGAGTATAGGGTTAATGCTCTGTGATTGGTCTCTTGTGTTATGGAGTATAGGGTTAATGCTCTGTGATTGGTCTCTTGTGTTATGGAGTATAGGGTTAATGCTCTGTGATTGGTCTCTTGTGTTATGGAGTATAGGGTTAATGCTCTGTGATTGGTCTCTTGTGTTATGGACTATAGGGTTAATGCTCTGTGATTGGTCTCTTGTGTTATGGAGAATAGGGTTAATGCTCTGTGATTGGTCTCTTGTGTTATGGAGTATAGGGTTAATGCTCTGTGATTGGTCTCTTGTGTTATGGAGTATAGGGTTAATGCTCTGTGATTGGTCTCTTGTGTTATGGAGTATATGGTTAATGCTCTGTGATTGGTCTCTTGTGTTATGGACTATAGGGTTAATGCTCTGTGATTGGTCTCTTGTGTTATGGAGTATAGGGTTAATGCTCTATGATTGGTCTATTGTGTTATGGATTATAGGGTTAATGCTGTGATTGGTCTCTTGTGTTATGGGGTATAGGATTAATGCTCTGTGATTGGTCTCTTGTGTTATGGAGTATAGGGTTAATGCTCTGTGATTGGTCTCTTGTGTTATGGAGTATAGGGTTAATACTCTGTGATTGGTCTCTTGTGTTATGGACTATAGGGTTAATGCTCTGTGATTGGTCTCTTGTGTTATGGAGTATAGGGTTAATGCTCTGTGATTGGTCTATTGTGTTATGGATTATAGGGTTAATGCTGTGATTGGTCTCCTGTGTTATGGGGTATAGGATTAATGCTCTGTGATTGGTCTCTTGTGTTATGGAGTATAGGGTTAATGCTCTGTGGTAGGTCTCTTGTGTTATGGGGTATAGGGTTAATGTTCTGTTATTGGTCTCTTGTGTTATAGAGTATAGGGTTAATGCTCTGTGATTGGTCTCTTGTGTTATGGAGTATAGGGTTAATGCTGTGATTGGTCTCTTGTGTTATGGAGTATAGGGTAAATGCTCTGTAATTGGTCTCTTGTGTTATGGAGTATAGGGTTAATGCTCTTTGATTGGTCTCTTGTGTTATGGACTATAGGGTTAATGCTCTGTGATTGGTATCTTGTGTTATGGAGTATAGAGTTAATGCTCTGTGATTGGTCTCTTGTGTTATGGAGTATAGAGTTAATGCTCTGTGATTGGTCTCTTGTGTTATGGAGTATAGGGTTAATGCTCTGTGATTGGTCTCTTGTGTTATGGAGTATAGGGTTAATGCTCTGTGATTGGTCTCTTGTGTTATGGAGAATAGGGTTAATGCTCTGTATTTGATTCCCACACCGATAAACATGGTTCAGTTTTGATTGCTTGATGTCGTGACTCAAATGTTAATGCTCGGTATCTTATCCTCGCTATTGATATACCCTGTATATTTCTATTGTTTCATATAGCTTAGTGGTTAATGCTCCGTGTTTGATCCCCAATACAAATATACCCTGTTTAATTTCTATTGCCTGATACAGTGGTTTAGTGGTTAATACTCCTGTGTTTCATTCTTGGTACAGGTATACCCTGGTTAGTTTCTATTGCCTGATACAGTGGTTTAGTGGTTAATTCTCCTGTGTTTCATTCTTGGTACAGGTATACCCTGTTTAGTTTCTATTGCCTGATACAGTGGTTTAGTGGTTAATTCTCCTGTGTTTCATTCTTGGTACAGGTATACCCTGTTTAGTTTCTATTGCCTGATACAGTGGTTTAGTGGTTAATTCTCCTGTGTTTCATTCTTGGTACAGGTATACCCTGTTTAGTTTCTATTGCCTGATACAGTGGTTTAGTGGTTAATACTCCTGTGTTTCATTCTTGGTACAGGTATACCCTGGTTAGTTTCTATTGCCTGATACAGTGGTTTAGTGGTTAATTCTCCTGTGTTTCATTCTTGGTACAGGTATACCCTGTTTAGTTTCTATTGCCTGATACAGTGGTTTAGTGGTTAATTCTCCTGTGTTTCATTCTTGGTACAGGTATACCCTGTTTAGTTTCTATTGCCTGATACAGTGGTTTAGTGGTTAATTCTCCTGTGTTTCATTCTTGGTACAGGTATACCCTGTTTAGTTTCTATTGCCTGATACAGTGGTTTAGTGGTTAATTCTCCTGTGTTTCATTCTTGGTACAGGTATACCCTGGTTAGTTTCTATTGCCTGATACAGTGGTTTAGTGGTTAATTCTCCTGTGTTTCATTCTTGGTACAGGTATACCCTGGTTAGTTTCTATTGCCTGATACAGTGGTTTAGTGGTTAATTCTCCTGTGTTTCATTCTTGGTACAGGTATACCCTGTTTAGTTTCTATTGCCTGATACAGTGGTTTAGTGGTAATTCTCCTGTGTTTCATTCTTGGTACAGGTATACCCTGTTTAGTTTCTATTGCCTGATACAGTGGTTAGTGGTTAATTCTCCTGTGTTTCATTCTTGGTACAGGTATACCCTGGTTAGTTTCTATTGCCTGATACAGTGGTTTAGTGGTTAATTCTCCTGTGTTTCATTCTTGGTACAGGTATACCCTGGTTAGTTTCTATTGCCTGATACAGTGGTTTAGTGGTTAATTCTCCTGTGTTTCATTCTTGGTACAGGTATACCCTGGTTAGTTTCTATTGCCTGATACAGTGGTTTAGTGGTTAATTCTCCTGTGTTTCATTCTTGGTACAGGTATACCCTGGTTAGTTTCTATTGCCTGATACAGTGGTTTAGTGGTTAATTCTCCTGTGTTTCATTCTTGGTACAGGTATACCCTGGTTAGTTTCTATTGCCTGATACAGTGGTTTAGTGGTTAATTCTCCTGTGTTTCATTCTTGGTACAGGTATACCCTGTTTAGTTTCTATTGCCTGATACAGTGGTTTAGTGGTTAATTCTCCTGTGTTTCATTCTTGGTACAGGTATACCCTGGTTAGTTTCTATTGCCTGATACAGTGGTTTAGTGGTTAATTCTCCTGTGTTTCATTCTTGGTACAGGTATACCCTGGTTAGTTTCTATTGCCTGATACAGTGGTTTAGTGGTTAATTCTCCTGTGTTTCATTCTTGGTACAGGTATACCCTGGTTAGTTTCTATTGCCTGATACAGTGGTTTAGTGGTTAATTCTCCTGTGTTTCATTCTTGGTACAGGTATACCCTGGTTAGTTTCTATTGCCTGATACAGTGGTTTAGTGGTTAATTCTCCTGTGTTTCATTCTTGGTACAGGTATACCCTGGTTAGTTTCTATTGCCTGATACAGTGGTTTAGTGGTTAATTCTCCTGTGTTTCATTCTTGGTACAGGTATACCCTGGTTAGTTTCTATTGCCTGATACAGTGGTTTAGTGGTTAATTCTCTGCGCTAACACTCCTAAAGTTGTGTTGGATGGATCTACAGTACACATTTACTCCACTTGGTTTCTACTGGCTAGTGTGTTTGGGTCCAGAATCTCAATCCCGTGACCAATCTCCGGCTAACCTGTTTTGACGATTAATTTGACTTCTATGGACTTTTTATAAAAAATTTAGAAACCCGGCCCCTGACGAAAATGCTCGCATTTTTTGCTAGGGGGCCAAATCCAAAATCCATCTTGAAAAATTAACTTTTGAACCAGAGTACCTAGAATCAAGTATAGATACATCTCTTCAACTAAATCAACACGAGAATTCCGATTTCTGACATCACTTTTACGTTTTAACATAATTTTGACCCAGATCTCCAAGATGGCTGCCATACGCTGACTGGAAACAACAACAAAACGAATTACATATAACATAATCTATTTTTACTAGTTGTAACGTTTATCAAATGAAGTAATTTAAAACATGCATAAAACACTGAACATCCTGTTTACGTCATCACCAAGCTCAAGGCTGAGAACCCAGACAAGTACCGTGACATTGTGCTGTTCCTCGGTCCCTTCCATACACAGTGTGTGTGATGATGAGTGCTATCTACAAGCGATACAAGGGGAGTGAATTAGGAGAGGTACTCGTGGCTGGAGGAGTTATTGCTGAGGGCTCTGTCGATCGAGCGCTACAAGGCAAACATTATAAAAGGGGGCTGCGCTGTTTGCGACTCATGTATGAGGTGCTCATCAGTCAGCTGTTGAAGAAGAAAGTCATTCCCGACATGGCTGTTGACACGAAGGATGACCTTGAGATTCTGAGAGATATGAGCATCTCCCAAGAAAGCCGCGCTGCTGCTCATGTGGAACTGGAGGTGGATGCTGACCTCGCGAACCTCATCATGAACGTCTTCACTCATCTGGAGGATAGTGACATGGCAGGCTACTGGAGGGACTTCCTGTCCATGACAGACGCGCTAATGTGCACGCAGTCCATATATGTAACTGGGACGAGTATGTACTTGATCTATACTTGATTCTAGGTACTCTGGTTCAGAAGTTAATTTTTGCAAGATGGGCCGTTTTGGATTTGGCCCCCTAGCAAAAATTGTTTTATAAAAGGTCCATAGAAGTCAAATCAATCGTCAAAACATGTTAGCCGGAGAATGGTCACGGGATTGAGGTTCTGGACCCAACTATGTTATGAACTCATAATTTCAGAAAATCTTAGAGGAGATAAACAATGCAGATGGTGGGGCACCTTGCTCACCTCAACACATCAAAAAGGTAGCTATAAAATACTTGTCACTCAATCTCATTCTGTGGTACTGACGGGTCAGTAATCCAGTGGTTAATCCATTCAATGCCAAGTAACTGACATGAACTGGTCCATTATATTTTTAGACCAATACATTAATAAGAAAATTACATTTGGACCAGTTCATTTATCAAAATTGGTAATTTTGTCTAAAAATATTTATATTACTGGAAAAAAGTGCAGATCTTGATGAGACGGCTAATCACGAGCTGGTTCATCTGGATCTACACTTTGTAAGCCTATTTAGAGGTCTGTGGTGTTGAAAGAGTTAGCATGTTGGACTGTAAATCCAGGGATTACAGTTTCGACCCCCCGTCAGACCATAATAATACTAACAGCTTTTCAGATGGGACTTTAAACCAATGTCTCATGTTGGTGCTTTACACCATGCAGGTAAAGAACCAGAGAGCACTCTGGAATGGGTCTCTATCTGTATCATTGCACTATTCTCTAAAATGACTAATCTCTTCAGGAGGCGTCGCTCTTTGTTGCAAATGAGGTCAATGCGAGAGAAAAAGAACCTAATTGACCCTAGTTATAATCACTGTTAGTGTATCATTAAATCCAATTAATGAACATGTGTTAATAGAGAAAATATTCAATTAACATGTACTAACTAGGGATGGCAATGAATAGCGATTTTACTATTCGAATATTCGGTTGGTAAAGTATTCGAATATTCGATATAATTCTATTAATAACTCAAAATCACTCAAACTCTTATAAAAAAATGCCAAATTAAGCTACTTTACTAAACGTCATCTTCTTCCTGTAAGGCCATGCAAATATGACAACGACTCATTCAATTCTTGTTATCAGCCACTGTACATTTATGGGCGTTTTCACGAATGGCCGATGTCACTTGAACTGCTTTCCGTTGAAGTGTCGTTTGTTTTTCAAATGATTATTTAGATTGATCTTGTACCCGATGTTAAATCCAATTTCCATAGATTACACCTAGCAGTTTTCTTATTCTCTGCGCGATTGTAGTCTTTCCAAACGTATGATATAGCGGGTGGCATTTTTGAGGACAACATCATAAAGATATATTTTATATAGTAATTTTGGGTAATATTGAGCAGTTATTTATAAATTTAAGAAACATTGGGTGGCTGTTGCAGCTTGTCTGTAATATGTCAATGGAATGGTCTCGTCTAAACAGTTTTGACATCATAATTAAACACCTTAGCACCTACTGTAATTATCCAATTACATGGTAGAGTGTCAATTAACACTTGCCATGGATGCGACCACAACATTGTTTATTCAAACATCCTGGGGCAATTTCTTTTGTATTAGAAGGTTTTATGATGGCTTCAAATTGTAAAAGAAAGCAACGTATCGGATTTATGACAGTTTATATCATTTTTGCAAATATTGTATTTTTTTCCGAATATTGGAATAGTATTTGGATATTCGGACGTCCGAGCGAATATTCGAATGTTCGTTAGTATTAACAGAAAAAAATCCAATTAGCATGTTTAATTATATTAATCCAATACACAAGCATATATTAATAGAAATAAATCCAATTAATAACAATGTGTTAATAGTAATTATCCAGTTAACCGACGTGTATTAATAGAAATTTGTATTTACAGAAACATTTCATAGATGAGGTGAAGAAGACGATAGCAAACCATCACAGTTGTCACAAGTCCCTTGCGGAGGGTGCAGCTGTCACCTGCGTCCGTCTCTGCAAGGCGTCTACGTATATCAGCATTAATGATAGACTCAATGTCCTATTCACCTTAGTTCAGTCTGTGATAGGAGATCTAAAGGTACAGTAATGTACTCACCTTCAAGAAGTGACCGGAATAACATTGTCTGTTCCTTCAGTCTGCATTATTAGTCCCCTACCGGTCACCACCAACTTGTACATGAACCCACCCATGAACTTGGTTCAGTACTGGACCTTGTGTTTACCAACCATCCAGAAGATGCATGTAAACTTACCAACACACCAATCTGCTATTCAGACCATCATGCATTGACTGTTCTTTTGAAGTTGGTCACATAAAATGGTATATACATAATTTTGTTCTACTTTTTCATGCACTTTACCCCAATATGTTGAGCCCACACAGCCTTGCCTTTCCTTTACGTGTGGCCTTGATATTTTTTAAACTATAGACCTTGTTCTTGTGTGCAACATACTCACTCATCGTGCTAAGTACATGTGCCAAATAATTGGACACACCCATACACACACAAAAGCAAGTTCGACAAAATTTATGCTTGTAATACCCTAGTTAACACTAGGCCACTTGTAAACTGTATATGTCCCAATAACACTACTGTAAAGTCATGCAGATGCCATGTGATAAAAGCCGGTAGGGGACTGTGGCCGTCCCACGGCTAGCGCCTTGTTTCATCGCTAATTCCTCACCAAGTCCTCGGCAGATATGAAGTTTAGTTGCACAAATTGTGGACGTTCTGCTTAGATGACCTTCTATACCTGTGCATTCACTTAATTCAACCAGCTTTCAACCAGTGCTTTCAACAGTATTCTCCTTCGTATACCGTAGTCTTCTCCTTCGTATACCGTAGTCTATTCCTTTGTATACCGTAGTATTCTCCTTTGTATACTGTAGTCTTCTCCTTTGTATACCGTAGTCTATTCCTTTGTATACCGTAGTATTCTCCTTTGTATACTGTAGTCTTCTTTGTATACCGTAGTCTTCTCCTTTGTATACCATAGTTTTCTCCTTTGTATACCGTAATAATCTCCTTTGTATACCGTAGTCTTCTCCTTTGTATACCGTAGTCTTCTCCTTCGTATACCGTAGTCTATTCCTTTGTATACCGTAGTTTTCTCCTTTGTATACCGTAGTCTTCTCCTTTGTATACTGTAGTCTTCTCCTTTGTATACCATAGTCTTCTCCTTTGTATACCGTAGTCTATTCCTTTGTATACCGTAGTCTTCTCCTTTGTGTACCATAGTCTTCTCCTTTGTATACCGTAGTCTTCTCCTTTGTATACCGTAGTATATTCCTTTGTATACAGTAGTCTTCTCCTTTGTATACCGTAGTCTTCTCCTTTGTATACCATAGTATTCTCCTTTGTATACCGTAGTCTTCTCCTTTGTATACCGTAGTCTTCTCCTTTGTATACCATAGTCTTCTTCTTTGTGTACCATAGTCTTCTCCTTTGTATACCGTAGTCTTCTCCTTTGTATACCGTAGTCTTCTCCTTTGTATACCGTAGTCTTCTCCTTTGTATACCATAGTCTTCTCCTTTGTATACCGTAGTCTTCTCCTTTGTGTACCATAGTCTTCTCCTTTGTATACCGTAGTATATTCCTTTGTATACCGTAGTCTTCTCCTTTGTATACCATAGTCTTCTCCTTTGTATACCGTAGTCTTCTCCTTTGTATACCGTAGTCTTCTCCTTTGTATACCGTAGTCTTCTCCTTTGTATACCGTAGTCTTCTCCTTTGTATACCATAGTCTTCTCCTTTGTATACCGTAGTCTTCTCCTTTGTATACCATAGTCTTCTCCTTTGTATACCGTAGTCTATTCCTTTGTATACCGTAGTCTATTCCTTTGTATACCGTAGTCTTCTCCTTTGTATACCGTAGTCTATTCCTTTGTATACCGTAGTCTATTCCTTTGTATACCGTAGTCTTCTCCTTTGTATACCATAGTCTTCTCCTTTGTATACCATAGTCTTCTCCTTTGTATACCGTAGTCTATTCCTTTGTATACCGTAGTCTTCTCCTTTGTATACCGTAGTCTTCTCCTTCGTATACCGTAGTCTATTCCTTTGTATACCGTAGTATTCTCCTTTGTATACCATAGTCTTCTCCTTTGTATACCGTAGTCTTCTCCTTTGTATACCGTAGTCTATTCCTTTGTATACCGTAGTCTTCTCCTTTGTATACCGTAGTCTTCTCCTTCGTATACCGTAGTCTCTTCCTTTGTATACCGTAATTTTCTCCTTTGTATACCGTAGTCTCCTCCTTTGTATACCATAGTCTTCTCCTTTGTATACCGTAGTCTATTCCTTTGTATACCATAGTCTTCTCCTTTGTATACCATAGTCTCCTCCTTTGTATACCGTAGTCTATTCCTTTGTATACCATAGTCTTCTCCTTTGTATACCATAGTCTTCTCCTTTGTATACCGTAGTATTCTCCTTTGTATACCGTAGTCTACTCCTTTGTATACCGTAGTCTTCTCCTTTGTATACCGTAGTATTCTCCTTTGTATACCGTAGTCTATTCCTTTGTATACCATAGTCTTCTCCTTTGTATACCGTAGTCTACTCCTTTGTATACCATAGTCTTCTCCTTTGTATACCGTAGTCTATTCCTTTGTATACCATAGTCTTCTCCTTTGTATACCGTAGTATTCTCCTTTGTATACCATAGTCTTCTCCTTTGTATACCATAGTCTTCTCCTTTGTATACCGTAGTCTTCTCCTTTGTATACCGTAGTATTCTCCTTTGTATACCGTAGTCTTCTCCTTTGTATACCGTAGTATTCTCCTTTGTATACCGTAGTCTTCTCCTTTGTATACCGTAGTCTATTCCTTTGTATACCGTAGTCTTCTCCTTTGTATACCGTAGTCTTCTCCTTCGTATACCGTAGTCTATTCCTTTGTATACCGTAGTATTCTCCTTTGTATACCATAGTCTTCTCCTTTGTATACCGTAGTCTTCTCCTTTGTGTATACCGTAGTCTTCTCCTTTGTATACCATAGTCTTCTCCTTTGTATACCGTAGTCTCCTCCTTTGTATACCATAGTCTTCTCCTTTGTATACCGTAGTCTTCTCCTTTGTATACCGTAGTCTATTCCTTTGTATACCATAGTCTTCTCCTTTGTATACCGTAGTTTTCTCCTTTGTATACCGTAGTCTTCTCCTTTGTATACCATAGTCTATTCCTTTGTATACCGTAGTCTTCTCCTTTGTATACCGTAGTCTTCTCCTTCGTATACCGTAGTCTATTCCTTTGTATACCGTAGTTTTCTCCTTTGTATACCGTAGTCTCCTCCTTTGTATACCATAGTCTTCTCCTTTGTATACCGTAGTCTTCTCCTTTGTATACCGTAGTCTCCTCCTTTGTATACCATAGTCTTCTCCTTTGTATACTGTAGTCTATTCCTTTGTATACCGTAGTCTTCTCCTTTGTATACCATAGTCTTCTCCTTTGTATACCATAGTCTTCTCCTTTGTATACCATAGTCTTCTCCTTTGTATACCATAGTCTTCTCCTTTGTATACCGTAGTCTATTCCTTTGTATACCGTAGTCTTCTCCTTTGTATACCATAGTCTATTCCTTTGTATGCCGTAGTTTTCTCCTTTGTATACCGTAGTCTATTCCTTTGTATACCGTAGTCTTCTCCTTCGTATACCGTAGTCTATTCCTTTGTATACCGTAGTCTTCTCCTTTGTATACCATAGTCTATTCCTTTGTATACTGTAGTTTTCTCCTTTGTATACCGTAGTCTATTCCTTTGTATACCATAGTTTTCTCCTTTGTATACCGTAGTCTATTCCTTTGTATACCATAGTCTTCTCCTTTGTATACCGTAGTATTCTCCTTTGTATACCATAGTCTCCTCCTTTGTATACCATAGTCTTCTCCTTTGTATACCGTAGTATTCTCCTTTGTATACCGTAGTCTTCTCCTTTGTATACCGTAGTATTCTCCTTTGTATACCGTAGTCTTCTCCTTTGTATACCGTAGTCTTCTCCTTCATATACCGTAGTCTATTCCTTTGTATACCGTAGTCTATTCCTTTGTATACCGTAGTATTCTCCTTTGTATACCATAGTCTTCTCCTTTGTATACCGTAGTATTCTCCTTTGTATACCGTAGTCTTCTCCTTTGTATACCGTAGTATTCTCCTTTGTATACCGTAGTCTTCTCCTTTGTATACCATAGTCTTCTCCTTTGTATACCGTAGTATTCTCCTTTGTATACCGTAGTCTTCTCCTTTGTATACCGTAGGTAGTTTCTCCTTTGTATACCATAGTCTTCTCCTTTGTATAGTAGTATTCTCCTTTGTATACCGTAGTCTTCTCCTTTGTATACCATAGTCTTCTCCTTTGTATACCGTAGTATTCTCCTTTGTATACCGTAGTCTTCTCCTTTGTATACCGTAGTATTCTCCTTTGTATACCATAGTCTTCTCCTTTGTATACCGTAGTCTTCTCCTTTGTATACCATAGTCTTCTCCTTTGTATACCGTAGTATTCTCCTTTGTATACCGTAGTCTTCTCCTTTGTATACCATAGTCTTCTCCTTTGTATACCGTAGTATTCTCCTTTGTATACCGTAGTATTCTCCTTTGTATACCATAGTCTTCTCCTTTGTATACCGTAGTCTTCTCCTTTGTATACCGTAGTCTTCTCCTTTGTATACCATAGTCTCTTCTTTGTATGCTGTATTTTTCTGCCTACTTTGAAGGGTTAACTATAGTTAACTGCGATTTATTTTTGACAATCGTGCATCTGTTTTGAGCTTTTATTTTTTTCTGGGTAATTTACGAAAAGCATTTTAGTTTTTTGGCATTAATCTGATTATTATGAAATAAATATCCTGAATTATTCAGATGTGTTGAAAATCCTTTTATATTTTTCAGGGACTGTTATTTAACCCACCACCTAACAGTAAGACCTTTTCACGAGGACAAAGCATTGTGGGACAGGATTTGGATCTCTATATAGACTGTTTTGTGTCATGTTTTCGTATCACTCCGCACAATAATGACGTTTTAAAAGTTTGTCTCAACCCGCACTCACCGCCTATTTATCATTTTGTGTTGGTGAATGCCCTACACCGGATCATTACACAAGTAAGTTGTGCTTTAATACACATGTCATGCAAAGGTGTCGACCTCGTCACCGAGGGATGTAGCTTTGAACACTGTGGGATCCATGGCAGTGGTGCTGAGGCAAGACACATATATCCACATTGCCTCTTCTCTCTCTCTCCCTCACTCTCTCCCTCATCGATAAGGATACATGATTGAATGAGGTCGCCAGAACGATTAAGCTACTGTTTTGAGAACTTGATTCATAATCGATCTGAAAGAAATCTGTATAAGCTTGAACTACTGGGTATTATAAATGATTGATGGTGACTGAATGGGTAGCACTCTGGATTACCAACTCGGAACATCATGGATTATAGGGCCAGTCAGGGGTACTTTCGGGGTAGTCTACAGTGTGTACTGTCAGAGTGTCCTCTATCTGAATTTTTGTCTGCACACTTCTGTCGCCAATTGAAAAAAAATGGAGCCAATTTGAAAAACTTAGAGCCAATAACTATGAGCCATATAGTTATATAGATATATACATAGTTATATAGATATAGATATACATAGTTATATAGATATACATAGTTATATAGATATACATAGTTATATAGATATACATAGTTATATAGATATACATAGTTATATAGATATACATAGTTATATAGATATACATAGTTATATAGATATACATAGTTATATAGAT
>CM026403.1:37251999-37281856 GCA_014843695.1 Archivesica marissinica
TATAGATATACATAGTTATATAGATATACATAGTTATATAGATATACATAGTTATATAGATATACATAGTTATATAGATATACATAGTTATATAGATATACATAGTTATATAGATATACATAGTTATATAGATATACATAGTTATATAGATATACATAGTTATATAGATATAGATATACATAGTATATAGATATACATAGTTATATAGATACATAGTTATATAGATATACATAGTTATATAGATATACATAGTTATATAGATATACATAGTTATATAGATATACATAGTTATATAGAGATATATAGTTATATAGATATACATAGTTATATAGATATACATAGTATATAGATATACATAGTTATATAGATATACATTAGTTATATAGTATACATAGTTATATAGATATACATAGTTATATAGATATACATAGTTATATAGATATACATAGTTATATAGATATACATAGTTATATAGATATATATAGTTATATAGATATACATAGATATACATAGTTATATAGATATATATATTTATATAGATATAGATATACATAGTTATATAGATATACATAGATATATAGATATACATAGTTATATAGATATATATAGTTATATAGATATACATAGTTATATAGATATACATAGTTATATAGATATATATAGTTATATAGAATACATAGTTATATAGATATACATAGTTATATAGATATATAGATATAGATATAGAGATATAGTTATATAGATATACATAGATAACATAGTTATATAGATATACATAGTTATATAGATTATACATAGTTATATAGATATACATAGTTATATAGATATACATAGTTATATAGATATACATAGTTATATAGATATAGATATACATAGTTATATAGATAGATATACATAGTTATATAGATATACATAGTTATATAGATATACATAGTATATAGATATACATAGTTATATAGATATATATAGTTATATGATATAGATAACATAGTTATATAGATATACATAGTTATATAGATATACATAGTATATAGATATACATAGTTATATAGATATACATAGTTATATAGATATACATAGTTATATAGATATACATAGTATATAGATATACATAGTTATATAGATATATATAGATATATAGATATACATAGTTTATAGATATACATAGTTATAGATATACATAGTTATATAGATATACAAGTTATATAGATATACATAGTTATATAGATATACATAGTTATATAGATATACATAGTTATATAGATATACATAGTTATATAGATATACTAGTTATATAGATATATATGTTATATAGATATACATATATAGATATATATAGTATATATAGATATATAGATATAGATATATAGATATAGTTTATAGATATACATAGTATATACATAGTTATATAGATATACATAGTTATATAGATATACATAGTTATATAGATATACATAGTTATATAGATATACATAGTTATATAGATATAGATATACATAGTTATATAGATATACATAGTTATATAGATATACATAGTTATATAGATATAGATATACATAGTTATATAGATACATAGTTATATAGATATACATAGTTATATAGATATACATAGTTATATATACATAGTTATAGATATACATAGATATACATAGTTATATAGATATACATAGTTATATAGATATACATAGTTATATAGATATACATAGTTATATAGATATACATAGATATATAGATATACATAGTTATATAGATATACATAGTTATATAGATATATACATAGTTATATAGATATACATAGTTATATAGATATACATAGTTATATAGATATACATAGTTATATAGATATATACATAATTATATAGATATACATATTATATAGATATACATAGTTATATAGATATACATAGTTATATAGATATACATAGTTATATAGATATACATAGTTATATAGATATACATAGTTATATAGATATATACATAGTATATAGATATACATAGTTATATAGTATACATAGTTATATAGATATACATAGTTATATAGATATACATAGTTATATAGATATACATAGTTATATAGATATACATAGTTATATAGATATACATAGTATATAGATATACATAGTTATATAGATATACATAGTTATATAGATATACATAGTTATATAGATATACAAGTTATATAGATGAGATACATAGTTATATAGATATAATAGTATATAGATATACATAGTTATATAGATATACATAGTTTTATTTTATATAGATATACATAGTTATATAGATATAGATATACATAGTTATATAGATATACATAGTTATATAGATATACATAGTTATATAGATATACATAGTTATATAGATATACATAGTTATATAGATATACATAGTTATATAGATATACATAGTTATAGATATAGATATACATAGTTATATAGATATACATAGTTATATAGATATACATAGTTATATAGATATACATAGTTATATAGATATACATAGTTATATAGATATACATAGTTATATAGATATACATAGTTATAGATATACATAGTATATAGAGATATACATAGTTATATAGATATACATAGTTATATAGATATATATAGATATAGATATACATAGTTATATAGATATACATAGTTTATAGATATACATAGTTATATAGATATACATAGTTATATAGATATACATAGTTATATAGATATAGATATACATAGTTATATAGATATACATAGTTATATAGATATACATAGTTATATGATATACATAGTTATATAGATATACATAGTTATATAGATATACATAGTTATATAGATATACATAGTATATAGATATACATAGTTATATAGATATACATAGTTATATAGATATTACATATAGTTATATAGATATACATAGTTATATAGTTATACGGTTATATAGATATACATAGTTATATAGATATACATAGTTATATAGATATACATAGTTATATAGATATACATAGTTATAGTTATTACGGTTATATAGATATACATAGTTATATAGATATACATATACATAGTATATAGATATACATAGTTATATAGATATATAGTTATAGATATACATAGTTATATAGATATACATAGTTATATAGATATACATAGTATATAGATATATACATAGTTATATAGATATATACATAGTTATATAGATATATACATAGTTATATAGATATACATAGTTATATAGATATATATAGATATATAGATATACATAGTTATATAGATATATAGATATATAGATATACATAGTTTATAGATATACATAGTTATATAGATATATATAGATATATAGATATATAGTTATATAGATATACATAGTTATAATAGATATATAGTTATATAGATATACATAGTTATATAGATATACATAGTATATAGATATACATAGTTATATAGATATAGATATACATAGTATATAGATATACATAGTTATATAGATATATACATAGTTATATAGATATATAGTTATATAGATATATACATAGTTATATAGATATATACATAGTTATATAGATATATACATAGTTATATAGATATACATAGTTATATAGATAATATATAGATATATAGATATACATAGTTATATAGATATATATAGATATATAGATATACATAGATATATAGATATACATAGTTATATAGATATATATAGATATAGATATACATAGTTATATAGATATACATAGTTATATAGATATACATAGTTATATAGATATACATAGTTATATAGATATATATAGTTATATAGATATACATAGTTATATAGATATACATAGTTAATAGATATACATAGTTATATAGATATAGATATACATAGTTATATAGATATACATAGTTATATAGATATACATAGTTAATGAGATACATAGTTATATAGATATACATAGTTATATAGAGATATACATAGTTATATAGATATACATAGTTATATAGATATACATAGTTATATAGATATACATAGTTATATAGATATACATAGTTATATAGATATATATAGTTATATAGATATTACATAGTTATATAGATATATATAGATATACATAGTTATATAGATATACATAGTTATATAGATATAGATATACATAGTTATATAGATATACATAGTTATATAGATATACATAGTTATATAGATATATATAGTTATATAGATATACATAGTTATATAGATATACATAGTTATATAGTTATACATAGTATATAGATATACATAGTTATATAGATATACATAGTTATATAGATATACATAGTTATATAGATATACATAGTTATATAGATATACATAGTTATATAGATATACATAGTTATATAGATATACATAGTTATATAGATACATAGTTATATAGATATACATAGTTTATAGATATACATAGTTATATAGATATATACATAGTTATATAGATATACATAGTTATATAGATATACATAGTTATAAGATATATATAGATAATATAGATATACATAGTTATATAGATATACATAGTTTATAGATATACATAGTTATATAGATATACATAGTTATATAGATATACATAGTTATATAGATATATATAGATAGATAGATATACATAGTTATATAGATATACATAGTTATATAGATATACATAGTTATATAGATATACATAGTTATATAGATATACATAGTTATATAGATATACATAGTTATATAGATATACATAGTTATATAGATATACATAGTTATATAGATATAGATATACATAGTATATAGATATACATAGTTATATAGATACATAGTTATATAGATATACATAGTTATATAGATATACATAGTTATATAGATATACATAGTTATATAGATATACATAGTTATATAGAGATATATAGTTATATAGATATACATAGTTATATAGATATACATAGTATATAGATATACATAGTTATATAGATATACATTAGTTATATAGTATACATAGTTATATAGATATACATAGTTATATAGATATACATAGTTATATAGATATACATAGTTATATAGATATACATAGTTATATAGATATATATAGTTATATAGATATACATAGTTATATAGATATACATAGTTATATAGATATACATAGTTATATAGATATACATAGTTATATAGATATACATAGTTATATAGATATACATAGTTATATAGATATACATAGTTATATAGATATACATAGTTATATAGATATACATAGTTATATAGATATACATAGTTATATAGATATATACATAGTTATATAGATATACATAGTTATATAGATATACATAGTTATATAGATATATATAGATATACATAGTTATATAGATATACATATTATATAGATATATATAGTTATATAGATATACATAGTTATATAGATATACATAGTATATAATAGATATACATAGTTATATAGATATAGATATACATAGTTATATAGATATACATAGTATATAGATATACATAGTTATATAGATATACATAGATATATAGATATACATAGTTATATAGATATATATATTTATATAGATATAGATATACATAGTTATATAGATATACATAGATATATAGATATACATAGTTATATAGATATACATAGTTATATAGATATACATAATTACATATAGTTTTACACATTGTAGATACATGCAGCGTTTGTTTTAGAACTTCTGTTTTACACATTGTAGATACATGCAGCGTTTGTTTTAGAACTTCTGTTTTACACATTGTAGATACATGCAGCGTTTGTTGTAGAACTTCTGTGTTACACATTGTAGATACATGCAGCGTTTGTTGTAGAACTTCTGTGTTACACATTGTAGATACATGCAGCGTTTGTTGTAGAACTTCTGTGTTACACATTGTAGATACATGCAGCGTTTGTTGTAGAACTTCTGTGTTACACATTGTAGATACATGCAGCGTTTGTTGTAGAACTTCTGTGTTACACATTGTAGATACATGCAGCGTTTGTTGTAGAACTTCTGTGTTACACATTGTAGATACATGCAGCGTTTGTTGTAGAACTTCTGTGTTACACATTGTAGATACATGCAGCGTTTGTTGTAGTACTTCTGTTTTACATTCCCACAGTGTAGGTACATGCAGTGTTTGTTGTAGTACTTCTGTTTTACACATTGTAGATACATGCAGTGTTTGTTGTAGTACTTCTGTTTTACACATTGTAGATACATGCAGTGTTTGTTGTAGTACTTCTGTTTTACACATTGTAGATACATGCAGTGTTTGTTGTAGTACTTCTGTTTTACACATTGTAGATACATGCAGCGTTTGTTGTAGTACTTCTGTTTTACATTCCCACAGTGTAGGTACATGCAGTGTTTGTTGTAGTACTTCTGTTTTACACATTGTAGATACATGCAGTGTTTGTTGTAGTACTTCTGTTTTACACATTGTAGATACATGCAGTGTTTGTTGTAGTACTTCTGTTTTACATTCCCTCATTGTAGATACATGCAGTGTTTGTTGTAGTACTTCTGTTTTACACATTGTAGATACATGCAGCGTTTGTTGTAGTACTTCTGTTTTACATTCCCACAGTGTAGGTACATGCAGTGTTTGTTGTAGTACTTCTGTTTTACACATTGTAGATACATGCAGTGTTTGTTGTAGTACTTCTGTTTTACACATTGTAGATACATGCAGCGTTTGTTGTAGTACTTCTGTTTTACATTCCCACATTGTAGATACATGCAGTGTTTGTTGTAGTACTTCTGTTTTACACATTGTAGATACATGCAGTGTTTGTTGTAGAACTTCTGTTTTACACATTGTAGATACATGCAGCGTTTGTTGTAGTACTTCTGTTTTACACATTGTAGATACATGCAGCGTTTGTTGTAGTACTTCTGTTTTACACATTGTAGATACATGCAGTGTTTGTTGTAGTACTTCTGTTTTACACATTGTAGATACATGCAGCGTTTGTTGTAGTACTTCTGTTTTACACATTGTAGATACATGCAGTGTTTGTTGTAGTACTTCTGTATTACACATTGTAGATACATGCAGCATTTGATGTAGTACTTCTGTTTTACATTCCCACATTGTAGATACATGCAGTGTTTGTTGTAGAACTTCTGTTTTACATTCCCACATTGTAGATACATGCAGCGTTTGTTGTAGTACTTCTGTTTTACATTCCCACATTGTAGATACATGCAGTGTTTGTTGTAGTACTTCTGTTTTACATTCCCTCATTGTAGATACATGCAGTGTTTGTTGTAGTACTTCTGTTTTACACATTGTAGATACATGCAGCGTTTGTTGTAGTACTTCTGTTTTACACATTGTAGATACATGCAGCGTTTGTTGTAGTACTTCTGTTTTACACATTGTAGATACATGCAGTGTTTGTTGTAGTACTTCTGTATTACATTCCCACAGTGTAGGTACATGCAGTGTTTGTTGTAGTACTTCTGTTTTACATTCCCACAGTGTAGGTACATGCAGTGTTTGTTGTCGTACTTCTGTATTACATTCCCACAGTGTAGGTACATGCAGTGTTTGTTGTAGTACTTCTGTATTACATTCCCACAGTGTAGGTACATGCAGTGTTTGTTGTAGTACATATGACTTAACTATTATTTCATGATAGTGTCAGTTGTTATTTAATTCACATAGCATCAATTTTTATTGACTTCTTACAGTATAGAATCAGTGATATCTCAATATAAATGTAATGTACTAGAAAGCACAAGTGTACAGATAATTGATTTATGTAATTTATTACATTAGATATGAATTTTGGCCTATTTTTTGCCGTTATTTGCCTACCACGTTACTGTCTACCACCCAGGTTGATACGCTGTGTTTTCCAGTCTGACATTTGCTAGTTTGAAACAGTCACATACCCGCATCGCACCAGAAAAAGCCGTATCATAGTTCTTGAGAAAATATCTTGTGCGCGCTCGGTGCTAGTTTGTTTACTTTCTGTAGCGTCACAGTGTGTCAAGTCTGACAGATACCCGATGTTTGTAGTTTTGTTGTAACATTTCAATCGTTATCGTGTATCTAATTCAGTAATTGTGATTTATTCCTGATAAATGGATAATGTAGAGCATGATTTCGATTATTAAATGTTCATTCATATCAAAGTAATAAAGATAACTTGATATCAGCCTGAGACAATAGGCTGATGTTATACAGGGTCAATACCTGATATGTGAAGGCTGATGTTATACAGGGTCAATACCTGATATGTGAAGGCTGATGTTATACAGGGTCAATACCTGATATGTGAAGGCTGATGTTATACAGGGTCAATACCTGATATGTGAAGGCTGATGTTATACAGGGTCAATACCTGATATGTGAAGGCTGATGTTATACAGGGTCAATACCTGATATGTGAAGGCTGATGTTATACAGGGTCAATACCTGATATGTGAAGGCTGATGTTATACAGGGTCAATACCTGATATGTGAAGGCTGATGTTATACAGGGTCAATACCTGATATGTGAAGGCTGATGTTATACAGGGTCAATACCTGATATGTGAAGGCTGATGTTATACAGGGTCAATACCTGATATGTGAAGGCTGATGTTATACAGGGTCAATACCTGATATGTGAAGGCTGATGTTATACAGGGTCAATACCTGATATGTGAAGGCTGATGTTATACAGGGTCAATACCTGATATGTGAAGGCTGATGTTATACAGGGTCAATACCTGATATGTGAAGGCTGATGTTATACAGGGTCAATACCTCATATATGAAGGCTGATGTTATACAGGGTCAATACCTGATATGTGAAGGCTGATGTTATACAGGGTCAATACCTCATATATGAAGGCTGATGTTATACAGGGTCAATACCTCATATATGAAGGCTGATGTTATACAGGGTCAATACCTCATATGTGAAGGCTGATGTTATACAGGGTCAATACCTCATATGAAACTAGCCATGTAATAATCTGTAATTCCATGGGAAAGGTGCCCAGTTTTGCAACATCGATACATATACCTTTACCTATCTAATTCCAGCGTCGATTGGCATGGTGGCCCAATATCAGCATAATATACGGGAAAGCTGCCGAGTTACGCAACATGTTTACTGATACTCTCAATAAAGTAACACAAGGCATGGCTACTCATACAACTCCAAAACCTACAGGCGTCGGAGGATTGCCTTATGTAAGTTATTATTACACCAAACTACTCATTTGTTTATGCAGTGAAACCGTATGTTAAAGTCCACCCAAACAAATGTCAATCTGGAACTCCTGAACAAAGTTTGAATAAAGAACCATCTGGATTGAACAAACACTAATCTGGACCTCCTGCACAAAAACCAATCCAGACTTCCTGAACAAAGTCCAACCCAAACCTCCTGAACAAAGACCAATCCAGACCACCTGCACAAAAACCAATCCAGACCACCTGAACAAAGATCAATCCAAACCTCCTGAACAAAGACCAATCCAGACCACCTGAACAAAGACCAATCCAAATCTCCTAAACAAAGATCAATCCAAACCTCCTGAACAAAGACCAATCCAGACCTCCTGAACAAAGACCAACCCTGACCTCCTGAACAAAGACCAACCCTGACCTCCTGAACAAAGACCAACCCTGACCTCCTGAACAAAGACCAACCCTGACCTCCTGAACAAAGACCAACCCTGACCTGAAAGACCAATCCAGACCTCCTGAACAAAGACCAACCCACAACCTGAACAAAGATCAATCCAAACCTCCTGAACAAAGACCAATCCAGACCACCTAAACAAAGACCAATCCAGACCACCTGAACAAAGATCAATCCAGACCTCCTGAACAAAGACCAATCCAGACCTCCTGAACAAAGACCAATCCAGACCTCCTGAACAAAGACCAACCCTGACCTGAACAAAGACCAAATCATACTTCCTGAACAAAGACCAATCCAGACCACCTGAACAAAGATCAATCCAAACCTCCTGAACAAAGACCAATCCAGACCACCTGAACAAAGTCCAACCCAGACCTCCTGAACAAAGACCAATCCAAACCTCCTGAACAAAGACCAATCCAGACCACCTAAACAAAGACCAATCCAGACCACCTGAACAAAGACCAATCAAGACTTCTTGAACAAAGATCTTTCTGGACCTCCTGAACAAAGACCAATCCAGACTTCCTGAACAAAGACCAACCCAGACTTCCTGAACAAAGTCCAACCCAAACCTCCTGAACAAAGACCAATCCAGACCACCTGAACAAAGACCAATCCAGACCACCTAAACAAAGATCAATCCAAACCTCCTGAACAAAGACCAATCCAGACCACCTGAACAAAGACCAATCCAGACCACCTAAACAAAGACCAATCCAAACCTCCTGAACAAAGACCAATCCAGACCTCCTGAACAAAGACCAACCCTGACCTGAACAAAGACCAACCCAGACCTCCTGAACAAAGACCAACCCAGATTTCCTGAACAAAGTCTAATCCAAACCTCCTGAACAAAGACCAATCCAGACTTCTTGAACAAAGACCAATCCAAACCTCCCGAACAAAGATCAATCCAAACTCCTGAACAAAGACCAATCCAGACCTCCTGAACAAAGACCAACCCAGACTTCCTGAACAAAGTCCAACCCAGACCTCCTGAACAAAGACCAATCCAAACCTCCTGAACAAAGACCAATCCAGACTTCTTGAACAAAGATCTTTCTGGACCTCCTGAACAAAGACCAATCCAGACTTCCTGAACAAAGACCAACCCAGACTTCCTGAACAAAGTCCAACCCAAACCTCCTCAACAAAGACCAATCCAGACCACCTGAACAAAGACCAATCCAGACCACCTGAACAAAGACCAACCCAGACCTCCTGAACAAAGACCAACCCAGACTTCCTGAACAAAGACCAATCCAGACCACCTGAACAAAGATCAATCCAAACCTCCTGAACAAAGACCAATCCAGACCACCTAAACAAAGACCAATCCAAATCTCCTAAACAAAGATCAATCCAAACCTCCTGAACAAAGACCAATCCAGACCTCCTGAACAAAGACCAACCCTGACCTGAACAAAGACCAACCCAGACCTGAACAAAGACCAACCCAGACTTCCTGAACAAAGTCCAACCCAAACTTCCTGAACAAAGACCAATCCAAACCTCCCGAACAAAGATCAATCCAAACTCCTGAACAAAGATTAATCCAGACTTCCTGAACAAAGACCAATCCAAACCTCCCGAACAAAGATCAATCCAAACTCCTGAACAAAGACCAATCCAGACCTCCTGAACAAAGACCAACCCAGACTTCCTGAACAAAGTCCAACCCAGACCTCCTGAACAAAGACCAGTCCAAACCTCCTGAACAAAGACCAGTCTAGACCTCCTGAACAAAGACCAGTCTAGACCTCCTGAACAAAGACCAGTCTAGACCTCCTGAACAAAGACCAGTCCAAACCTCCTGAATAAAGACCAGTCCAAACCTCCTGAACAAAGACCAGTCCAGACCTCCTGAATAAAGACCAGTATATACCTCCTGAACAAAGACCAGTCTAGACCTGAATAAAGACCAGTCTAGACCTCCTGAACAAAGACCAGTCTAGACCTCCTGAATAAAGACCAGTCTAGACCTCCTGAACAAAGACCATTCTAGACCTCCTGAATAAAGACCAGTCTAGACCTCCTGAATAAAGACCAGTCTAGACCTCCTGAATAAAGACCAGTCCAAACCTCCTGAACAAAGACCAGTCTAGACCTCCTGAATAAAGACCAGTCTAGACCTCCTGAACAAAGACCAGTCTAGACCTCCTGAATAAAGACCAGTCCAAACCTCCTGAACAAAGACCAGTCTAGACCTCCTGAATAAAGACCAGTCCAAACCTCCTGAATAAAGACCCGTCCAAACCTCCTGAATAAAGACCAGTCTAAACCTCCTGAATAAAGACCAGTCCAAACCTCCTGAATAAAGACCAGTCTAGACCTCCTGAATAAAGACCAGTCTAGTCCTCCAGAATAAAGACCAGTCTAGACCTCCTGAACAAAGACCAGTCTAGACCTCCTGAATAAAGACCAGTCCAACCTCCTGAATAAAGACCAGTCTAGACCTCCTGAATAAAGACCAGTCTAGACCTCCTGAATAAAGACCAGTCCAGACCTCCTGAATAAAGACCAGTCTAGACCTCCTGAATAAAGACCAGTCCAAACCTCCTGAATAAAGACCAGTCTAGACCTCCTGAACAAAGACCAGTCTAGACCTCCTGAATAAAGACCAGTCCAAACCTCCTGAATAAAGACCAGTCTAGACCTCCTGAATAAAGACCAGTCTAGACCTCCTGAACAAAGACCAGTCCAAACCTCCTGAATAAAGACCAGTCTAGACCTCCTGAATAAAGACCAGTCCAAACCTCCTGAACAAAGACCAGTCTAGACCTCCTGAATAAAGACCAGTCCAAACCTCCTGAACAAAGACCAGTCTAGACCTCCTGAACAAAGACCAGTCTAGACCTCCTGAACAAAGACCAGTCTAGACCTCCTGAATAAAGACCAGTCCAAACCTCCTGAATAAAGACCAGTCTAGACCTCCTGAACAAAGACCAGTCTAGACCTCCTGAATAAAGACCAGTCCAAACCTCCTGAATAAAGACCAGTCTAGACCTCCTGAATAAAGACCAGTCCAAACCTCCTGAACAAAGACCAGTCCAAACCTCCTGAATAAAGACCAGTCTAGACCTCCTGAATAAAGACCAGTCCAAACCTCCTGAACAAAGACCAGTCTAGACCTCCTGAATAAAGACCAGTCCAAACCTCCTGAACAAAGACCAGTCCAAACCTCCTGAATAAAGACCAGTCTAGACCTCCTGAATAAAGACCAGTCCAAACCTCCTGAACAAAGACCAGTCTAGACCTCCTGAATAAAGACCAGTCTAGTCCTCCAGAATAAAGACCAGTCTAGTCCTCCTGAATAAAGACCAGTCCAAACCTCCTGAATAAAGACCAGTCTAGTCCTCCTGAATAAAGACCAGTCTAGACCTCCTGAATAAAGACCAGTCTAGACCTCCTGAATAAAGACCAGTCTAGACCTCCTGAATAAAGACCAGTCTAGACCTCCTGAATAAAGACCAGTCTAGACCTCCTGAATAAAGACCAGTCCAAACCTCCTGAATAAAGACCAGTCTAGACCTCCTGAATAAAGACCAGTCCAAACCTCCTGAATAAAGACCAGTCCAAACCTCCTGAATAAAGACCAGTCCAAACCTCCTGAATAAAGACCAGTCCAAACCTCCTGAATAAAGACCAGTCTAAACCTCCTGAATAAAGACCAGTCCAAACCTCCTGAATAAAGACCAGTCCAAACCTCCTGAATAAAGACCAGTCCAAACCTCCTGAATAAAGACCAGTCCAAACCTCCTGAATAAAGACCAGTCCAAACCTCCTGAATAAAGACCAGTCTAGACCTCCTGAATAAAGACCAGTCCAAACCTCCTGAATAAAGACCAGTCTAGACCTCCTGAATAAAGACCAGTCCAGACTTCCTGAATAAAGACCAGTCCAAACCTCCTGAATAAAGACCAGTCTAGACCTGAACAAAGACCAGTCTAGACCTCCTGAATAAAGGAAAAAAGGAATAAAGATCACCCACATGAACCTTCATCTTGACTATTGAGTCCATGAATCAATTTATTGAATGACCTTTCTACATGTTCTAGAAAGACAGATTATCTCCTAGCCCAACTTATTCCTTTGTTTGCATATTTAACTGTGTGTGTATTTTTAAGAATCTGTGCTAATGCACTTTGGAGTACTGTAAGATACTATAATTTTGCGAACACTTTATTTCGCGATTTTGAACATTCTCAATAAATTCTTCGAGTTTTGAATTGTGCAAAATGTTGATCAAATGTACATAGGCCTATATATGGATATAACTACATTCGGACACATTATTATTCAAGAGAATTATAAATTAGCGATCAACTTAGATCGCAAAAATTAGCAAAATATAAAATCTTGTGAACAAATAGTGTTCTACATTAATCGAGTGCTCAGTTCTACAGTAATCGAGTGCTCTGTTCTACTCGAGTGCTCTGTTCTACAGTAATCGAGTGCTCTGTTCTACAGTAATCGAGTGCTCTGTTCTACAGTAATCGAGTGCTTTGTTCTACAGTAATCGAGTGCTCTGTTCTACAGTAATTGAGTGCTCTGTTCTACAGTAATCGAGTTCTCTGTTCTACAGTAATCGAGTGCTCTGTTCTACAGTAATTGAGTGCTCTGTTCTACAGTAATTGAGTGCTCTGTTCTACAGTAATCGTGTGCTCTGTTCTACAGTAATCGAGTGCTCTGTTTCTACAGTAATCGAGTGCTTTGTTCTACAGTAATCGAGTGCTGTTCTACAGTAACCGAGTGCTCTGTTCTACAGTAATCGAGTGCTCTGTTCTACAGTAATCGAGTGCTCTGTTCTACAGTAATCGAGTGCTCTGTTCTACAGTAACCGAGTGCTTTGTTCTACAGTAAACGAGTGCTCTGTTCGACAGTAATCGAGTACTCTGTTCTACTCGAGTGCTCTGTTCTACAGTAATCGAGTGCTCTGTTCTACTTGAGTGCTCTGTTCTACAGTAATCGAGTGCTCTGTTCTACAGTAACCGAGTGCTCTGTTCTACAGTAATCGAGTGCTCTGTTCTACGGTAATCGAGTGCTTTGTTCTACAGTAATCGAGTGCTCTGTTCTACAGTAATCGAGTGCTCTGTTCAACTCAAGTGCTCTGTTCTACTCGAGTGCTCTGTTCTACAGTAGTCGAGTGCTCTGTTCTACTTGAGTGCTCTGTTCTACAGTAATCGAGTGCTCTGTTCTACTTGAGTGCTCTGTTCTACAGTAATCGTTTGCTCTGTTCTACAGTAATTGAGTGCTCTGTTCTACAGTAATCGAGTGCTCTGTTCTACACGAGTACTCTGTTCTCCAGTAATCGAGTGCTCTGTTCAACAGTAATCGAGTGCTCTGTTCTACACGAGTGCTCTGTTCTACTGTAATCGAGTGCTCTGTTCTACAATAATCGAGTGCTCTGTTCTACAGTAATTGAGTGCTCTGTTCTACTCAAGTGCTCTGTTCTACTCGAGTGCTCTGTTCTACAGTAATTGAGTGCTCTGTTCTACTCAAGTGCTCTGTTCTACTCGAGTGCTCTGTTCTACAGTAATCGAGTGCTCAGTCCTACTTGAGTGGTCTGTTGTACTCGAGTGCTCTGTTCTACAGTAATCGAGTGCTCAGTCCTACTTGAGTGGTCTGTTGTACTCGAGTGCTCTGTTCTACAGTAATCGAGTGCTCTGTTCTACGGTAATCGAATGCTCTGTTCTACAGTAATCGAGTGCTCTGTTCTACTCGAGTGCTCTGTTCTACTCGAGTGCTCTGTTCTACAGTAATCGAGTGCTCTGTTCTACTTGAGTGCTCTGTTCTACAGTAATCGAGTGCTCTGTTCTACTTGAGTGCTCTGTTCTACAGTAATCGTTTGCTCTGTTCTACAGTAATCGAGTGCTCTGTTCTACACGAGTACTCTGTTCTACAGTAATCGAGTGCTCTGTTCTACACGAGTGCTCTGTTCTACAGTAATCAAGTGTAATCGAGTGCTCTGTTCTACAATAATTGAGTGCTCTGTTCTACAGTAATTGAGTGCTCTGTTCTACTCAAGTGCTCTGTTCTACTCGAGTGCTCTGTTCTACAGTAATCGAGTGCTCAGTCCTACTTGAGTGGTCTGTTATACTCGAGTGCTCTGTTCTACAGTAATCGAGTGCTCTGTTCTACTCAAGTGCTCTGTTCTACTCGAGTGCTCTGTTCTACATGAGTGCTCTTTTCTACAGTAATCGAAAACTCTGTTCTACAGTAATCGAATGCTCTGTTCTACTTGAGTGCTCTGTTCTACAGTAATTGAGTGCTCTGTTCTACAGTAATCGAGTGCTCTGTTCTACTTGAGTGCTCTGTTCTACAGTAATCGAGTGCTCTGTTCTACAGTAATCGTGTGCTCTGTTCTACAGTAATCGAGTGCTCTGTTCTTTAGTAATCGAGTGCTCTGTTCTACAGTAATCGTGTGCTCTGTTCTACAGTAATCGAGTGCTCTGTTCTACAGTATTCGAGTGCTCTGGTCTACAGTAACCGAGTGCTCTGTTCTACAGTAATCGAGTGCTCTGTTCTACAGTAATCGAGTGCTCTGTTCTACTTGAGTGCTCTGTTCTACTTGAGTGCTCTGTTCTACAGTAATCGAGTGCTCTGTTCTACTCGAGTGCTCTGTTCTACAGTAATCGAGTGCTCTGTTCTACAGTAATCGTGCGCTCTGTTCTACAGTAATCGAGTGATCTGTTCTACAGTAATCGAGTGCTCTGTTCTACAGTAATCGAGTGCTCTGTTCTACTTGAGTGCTCTGTTCTACAGTAATCGAGTGCTCTGTTCTACAGTAATCGAGTGCTCTGTTCTACAGTAATCGTGTGCTCTGTTCTACAGTAATCAAGTGCTCTGTTCTTTAGTAATCGAGTGCTCTGTTCTACAGTAATCGTGTGCTCTGTTCTACAGTAATCGTGTGCTCTGTTCTACAGTATTCGAGTGTTCTGTTCTTTAGTAATCGAGTGCTCTGTTCTACAGTAATCGTGTGCTCTGTTCTACAGTAATCGAGTGCTCTGTTCTACAGTAATCGAGTGCTCTGATCTACAGTAACCGAGTGCTCTGTTCTACAGTAATTGAGTACTCTGTTCTACAGTAATCGAGTACTCTGTTCTACTCGAGTGCTCTGTTCTACAGTAATCAAGTGCTCTGTTCTACAGTAATCGAGTACTCTGTTCTACTCGAGTGCTCTGTTCTACAGTAATCGAGTGCTCTGTTCTACACGAGTGCTCTGTTCTACATTATACGAGTGCTCTGTTCTACTCGAGTGCTCTGTTCTACAGTAATCAAGTGCTCTGTTCTACAGTAATCGAGTGCTCTGTTCTACTTGAGTGCTCTGTTCTACAGTAATCGAGTGCTCTGTTCTACAGTAATCGAGTGCTCTGTTCTACAGTAATCGAGTGCTCTGTTCTACTTGAGTGCTCTGTTCTACAGTAATCGAGTGCTTTGTTCTACAGTAATCGAGTGCTCTGTTCTACTTGAGTGCTCTGTTATACAGTAATCGAGTGCTCTGTTCTACAGTAATCGAGTGCTCTGTTCTACAGTAATCGAGTGCTTTGTTCTACAGTAATCAAGTACTCTGTTCTACAGTAATCGAGTACTTGTTCTACAGTAATCGAGTGCTCTGTTCTACTTGAGTGCTCTGTTCTACAGTAATCGAGTGCTCTGGTCTACAGTAATCGAGTGCTCTGTTCTACAGTAATCGAGTGCTCTGTTCTACTTGAGTGCTCTGTTCTACAGTAATCAAGTGCTTTGTTCTACTGTAATCGAGTGCTCTGTTCTACTCAAGTGCTCTGTTCTACTTGAGTGCTCTGTTCTACTTGAGTGCTCTGTTCTACAGTAATTGAGTGCTCTGTTCTACTCGAGTGCTCATGAATTTTATGTTAGGGAAATAATTAACCGTATCCGACTATATTTCAGAGTTTAACAAGAATGACGATAGGAAAAATGACGAAGGTTTCTGATGAGACCATGACAACATACAGATACCTTCTGCTGTGGATTGTTAGACTGATACATGCTGATCCAAATCTCATGCTGCATGTAAGTCCTCCACCCGTTCTCTATGCTCCATGTAAGTCCTCCGCCCGTTCTCCATGCTGCATGTAAGTCCTCCACCCGTTCTCTATGCTGCATGTTAGTCCTCCGCCCGTTCTCCATGCTGCGTGTTAGTCCTCCGCCCATTCTCCATGCTGCATGTAAGTCCTCCGCCCGTTCTCTATGCTGCGTGTTAGTCCTCCGCCCATTCTCTATGCTGCATGTAAGTCCTCCGCCCGTTCTCTATGCTGCATGTAAGTCCTCCGCCCGTTCTCTATGCTGCATGTTAGTCCTCCGCCCATTCTCCATGCTGCATGTAAGTCCTCTGCCCGTTCTCTATGCTGCATGTAAGTCCTCCGCCCATTCTCTAAGCTCATTTCAAGTCGCCATATCGATCGTGAAAGTGGTATTTTCAAATCCTGATTCTCTCAGTGTGCCTGGAATAGATTTGCTGTCTTGCGTTCATGTGAGGATGCTATACAGCTGGCTTGCGTTCATGTGAGGTTGCTATACAGCTGTCTTGCGTTCATGTGAGATTGCTATACAGCTGTCTTGCGTTCATGTGAGGATGCTATACAGCTGGCTTGCGTTCATGTGTGGATGCTATACAGCTGTCTTGCGTTCATGTGTGGATGCTATACAGCTGGCTTGCGTTCATGTGAGGTTGCTATACAGCTGTCTTGCGTTCATGTGAGGATGCTATACAGCTGGCTTGCATTCATGTGAGGTTGCTATACAGCTGTCTTGCGTTCATGTGAGGATGCTATACAGCTGTCTTGCGTTCATGTGAGGATGCTATACAGCTGTCTTGCGTTCATGTGAGGATGCTATACAGCTGTCTTGCGTTCATGGAAGGATGCTATACAGCTGTCTTGCGTTCATGTGAGGATGCTATACAGCTGTCTTGCGTTCATGTGAGGATGCTATACAGCTGTCTTGCGTTCATGTGAGGATGCTATACAGCTGTCTTGCGTTCATGTGAGGATGCTATACAGCTGTCTTGCGTTCATGGAAGGATGCTATACAGCTGTCTTGCGTTCATGTGAGGATGCTATACAGCTGTCTTGCGTTCATGTGAGGATGCTATACAGCTGGCTTGCGTTCATGTGAGGATGCTATACAGCTGTCTTGCGTTCATGTGAGGATGCTATACAGCTGTCTTGCGTTCATGTGAGGATGCTATACAGCTGTCTTGCGTTCATGTGAGGATGCTATACAGCTGTCTTGCATTCATGTGAGGTTGCTATACAGCTGGCTTGCTTGCGTTCATGTGAGGTTGCTATACAGCTTGCTTGCGTTCATGTGAGGATGCTATACAGCTTGCTTGCGTTCATGTGAGGTTGCTATACAGCTTGCTTGCGTTCATGTGAGGATGCTATACAGCTTTCTTGCGTTCATGTGAGGATGCTATACAGCTTGCTTGCGTTCATGTGAGGATGCTATACAGCTTGCTTGCGTTCATGTGAGGATGCTATACAGCTTGCTTGCGTTCATGTGAGGTTGCTATACAGCTTGCTTGCGTTCATGTGTGGATGCTATACAGCTGGCTTGCGTTCATGTGAGGATGCTATACAGCTGTCTTGCGTTCATGTGTGGATGCTATACAGCTGGCTTGCGTTCATGTGAGGTTGCTATACAGCTGTCTTGCGTTCATGTGAGGATGCTATACAGCTGGCTTGCATTCATGTGAGGTTGCTATACAGCTGTCTTGCGTTCATGTGAGGATGCTATACAGCTGTCTTGCGTTCATGTGAGGATGCTATACAGCTGTCTTGCGTTCATGGGAGGATGCTATACAGCTGTCTTGCGTTCATGTGAGGATGCTATACAGCTGTCTTGCGTTCATGTGAGGATGCTATACAGCTGGCTTGCTTGCGTTCATGTGAGGTTGCTATACAGCTTGCTTGCGTTCATGTGTGGATGCTATACAGCTGGCTTGCGTTCATGTGAGGATGCTATACAGCTGTCTTGCGTTCATGTGAGGATGCTATACAGCTGTCTTGCGTTCATGTGAGGATGCTATACAGCTGTCTTGCGTTCATGTGAGGATGCTATACAGCTGTCTTGCATTCATGTGAGGTTGCTATACAGCTGGCTTGCTTGCGTTCATGTGAGGTTGCTATACAGCTTGCTTGCGTTCATGTGAGGATGCTATACAGCTTGCTTGCGTTCATGTGAGGTTGCTATACAGCTTGCTTGCGTTCATGTGAGGATGCTATACAGCTTTCTTGCGTTCATGTGAGGATGCTATACAGCTTGCTTGCGTTCATGTGAGGATGCTATACAGCTTGCTTGCGTTCATGTGAGGATGCTATACAGCTTGCTTGCATTCATGTGAGGTTGCTATACAGCTTGCTTGCGTTCATGTGTGGATGCTATACAGCTGGCTTGCGTTCATGTGAGGATGCTATACAGCTGTCTTGCGTTCATGTGAGGATGCTATACAGCTGTCTTGCGTTCATGTGAGGATGCTATACAGCTGTCTTGCGTTCATGTGAGGATGCTATACAGCTGTCTTGCATTCATGTGAGGTTGCTATACAGCTGGCTTGCTTGCGTTCATGTGAGGTTGCTATACAGCTTGCTTGCGTTCATGTGAGGATGCTATACAGCTTGCTTGCGTTCATGTGAGGTTGCTATACAGCTTGCTTGCGTTCATGTGAGGATGCTATACAGCTTGCTTGCGTTCATGTGAGGTTGCTATACAGCTTGCTTGCGTTCATGTGAGGATGCTATACAGCTTGCTTGCGTTCATGTGAGGTTGCTATACAGCTTGCTTGCGTTCACATGTGAGGTTGCTATACAGCTTGCTTGCGTTCATGTGAGGATGCTATACAGCTTGCTTGCGTTCATGTGAGGTTGCTATACAGCTTGCTTGCATTCATGTGTGGATGCTATACAGCTTGCTTGCGTTCATGTGAGGTTGCTATACAGCATGCTTGCGTTCATGTGAGGTTGCTATACAGCTTGCTTGCGTTCATGTGTGGAGTACTGTCCATACTCACCTATAAGTCGACCCCCCCCTACTTTGGTCCTGGAATCTGTGGGTTTTGACATGCACTCGCATATAAGGCTGGTTGATAAAATGGACACCAAGACACAAGTATAAACTACATGTTTATCCAGTGCAAGTTTAAGAAATTTTCGGTGCTTGCTTTCTTTTCTAAAATGTAATTATGCATTTAACACATTTTGTGGGGGTAAATGTAGGGAGTTACAGGAGAGTGCTAAACATGTGTGTATGGGTAAAAAGATGTGAAATATGGGTAAATGTATGTACTGTGTGTGATGGGTAAATGTGTGTACTGTGTGTGATGGGTAAATGTATGTACTGTGTGTGATGGGTAAATGTATGTACTGTGTGTGATGGGTAAATGTATGTACTGTGTGTGATGGGTAAATGTATGTACTGTGTGTGATGGGTAAATGTATGTACTGTGTGTGATGGGTAAATGTATGTACTGTGTGTGATGGGTAAATGTATGTACTGTGTGTGATGGGTAAATGTATGTACTGTGTGTGATGGGTAAATGTATGTACTGTGTGTGATGGGTAAATGTATGTACTGTGTGTGATGGGTAAATGTATGTACTGTGTGTGATGGGTAAATGTATGTACTGTGTGTGATGGGTAAATGTATGTACTGTGTGTGATGGGTAAATGTGTGTACTGTGTGTGATGGGTAAATGTATGTACTGTGTGTGATGGGTAAATGTATGTACTGTGTGTGATGGGTGATACTTTGTTCCTTAATTTACGTGTATCCAAAAGGAAACAAATATAGCAATATAGAATCATCCATAAAGAACGGTTATATTTGATTAATGTGAATTTCTTTAGTTTATTGACTTGCCTGTTTTGGTGACTCAGTATTAAGACGGGAGAAAGTAATTTGAGTTTCTTTTACAGACTGAAATGGTGATTTGTGTGTGATATTTATGGAAATCTATCTGATAGTTTGTTGTATTTAGAACCAGGGAAAGCCAGGCCATGAGATACAAAGTAGTACATTGGAGTTGATTAACGGCCTCGTGTCTCTCGTTCACCAGCAGTGGATGCCAGAAGATGTGGCACAGGAAGCCATGGAGGTACTGTATAACTGTGGTCGTGTCTGTAAATGTGTGCTTCTTTCTCTGAGATTAACACCACTCTTGTTCAACCTATGGAACCATGGTCCACTCTGGTACACAAACAATCTATGTAACCATGGTCCACTCTGGTACACACAATCTATGGAACCATGGTCCACTCTGGTACACACACAATCTATGTAACCATGGTCCACTCTGGTACACACAACCTATGTAACCATGGTCCACTCTGGTACACACAATCTATGTAACCATGGTCCACTCTGGTACACACACAATCTATGGAACCATCGTCCACTCTGGTACACACAATCTATGGAACCATGGTTGACTCTGGTACACACACACACAATCTATGGAACCATTGTCCACTCTGGTACACACACAATCTATGGAACCATGGTCCACTCGTACACACACAATCTATGGAACCATGGTCCACTCTGGTACACACACAATCTATGGAACCATGATCCACTCTGGTACACACACAATCTATGGAACCACGGTCCACTCTGGTACACACAATCTATGGAACCATTGTCCACTCTGGTACACACAATCTATGGAACCATTGTCCACTCTGGTACACACACAATCTATGGAACCATGGTCCACTCTGGTCCACACAATATATGGAACCATGGTCTACTCTGGTACACACAATATATGGAACCATGGTCCACTCTGTTACACACACTCTATGGAACCATGGTCCACTCTGCTACACACACACTCTATGGAACCATGGTCCACTCTGTTACACACACAATCTATGGAACCATGGTCCACTCTGGTACACCCACAATCTATGGAACCATGGTCCACTCTGTTACACACACAATCTATGGAACCATGGTCCACTCTGGTACACACACCCAATCTATGGAACCATGGTCCACTCTGGTACACACACAATCTATGGAACCATGATCCACTCTGGTACACACACAATCTATGGAACAATGGTCCACTCTGGTCCACACAATCTATGGAACCATGGTCTACTCTGGTATACACAATCTATGGAACCATGGTCCACTCTGTTACACACACTCTATGGAACCATGGTCCACTCTGCTACACACACACACTCTATGGAACCATGGTCCACTCGGTTACACACACAATCTATGGAACCATGGTCCACTCTGGTACACCCACAATCTATGGAACCATGGTCCACTCTGTTACACACACAATCTATGGAACCATGGTCCACTCTGGTACACACACCCAATCTATGGAACCATGGTCCACTCTGTTACACACATACTCTATGGAACCATGGTCCACTCTTGTACACACAATCTATGGAACCATTGTCCACTCTGATACACACACAATCTATGGAACCATGGTTCACTCTGGTACACGCACAATCTATGGAACCATGGTCCACTCTGGTACACCCACAATCTATGTAACCATGGTCCACTCTGTTACACACACACTCTATGGAACCATGGTCCACTCTGGTACACACACCCAATCTATGGAACCATGGTCCACTCTGTTACACACACAATCTATGGAACCATGGTCCACTCTGGTACACCCACAATCTATGGAACCATGGTCCACTCTGTTACACACACACTCTATTGAACCATGGTCCACTCTGGTACACACACCCAATATATGGAACCATGGTCCACTCTGTTACACACATAATCTATGGAACCATGGTCCACTCTTGTACACACAATCTATGGAACCATTTTCCACTCTGATACACACACAATCTATGGAACCATGGTTCACTCTGGTACACACACAACCTATGGAACCATGGTCCACTCTTGTACACAAACAACATATGAAGCCATGGTCCACCAGAGGCCTCGCTGTCAGTCACCATAAGAGCCAAATGGCGATTTTGCTATAGAAATGGCTCCTAAATTTCAATTTGGCGATTTTCAGAAAATTGGACCAAAAAATCAGCATAAATAACATTTCTGCCATATTTTAACCTTTCGTACTCGACTGGTTTCATTTACCATTGACGACGGCGCTTTCCAGTTAAAGAAAAATCGATACACAGTCTTGTGTTCATTGTATCTTTGACTGGTTACAATATTTTTGCTCTGGTATAAGCTATCATTTGGAGAAACAATCGATTCACAGTCAAAACAGCTGTGTACATGTGCTGGAGGCATATTCGCTTCATAAATTGCAATCAAAACAAAACAAACTTTTATATTAGCGGTATATGATCACAGGGATTCGGCACGTTTGGGGGTACTAGTATATATATTTAAGTACAGGGATTCTACTCTGTGGGATGTCAGATTTCGCATTGATCAGTAAAATGGCCCTATCTGAAACAATTTTGTACAAATCTGTCCAAATATAACGCCTATCCCGAGTCTTTATATTGTTCTTCAAATAAAACTTTAAGCTGCATGCATGTATACTTTGCAAACAATTGCCACAGACATTGGCCATAGCAGGTCACATTTCCATACTAGGACACGGGTTCTGTCAGCAACAACAAAAAAATCTTCGACGGGAGAGTTTTAACTGTGAATAACATTATCAATAAAATGTGTTTCCACTAACGTGTAGGTTTATTCGGCAAAAATGTACGTCAAAAAGAGATTTCGTAGAATTTTCAATTTGTTTTGAAAATTTCTAAAGCGGCGCAATTCGCGTTGAAACGAGCGATGGTCCACTCTGGTACACAACCTATGAAGCTATGGTCCACTCTAGTACACAACCTATGAAGCTAAGGTCACTCTGGTACACAACCTATGAAGCCATGGTCCACTCTGGTACACAACCTATGAAGCTATGGTCCACTCTGGTACACAACCTATGAAGCTATGGTCCACTCTGGTACACAACCTATGAAGCTATGGTCCACTCTGGTACACAACCTATGAAGCCATAGTCCACTCTGGTACACAACCTATGAAGCTATGGTCCACTCTGGTACAACATATGAAGCTATGGTCCACTCTGGTACACAACATATGAAGCCATGGTCCACTCTGGTACACAACCTATGAAGCCATGGTCCACTCTGGTACACAACCTATGAAGCTATGGTCCACTCTGGTACACAACCTATAAAACTATGGTTCACTCTATGGTATGACCTATGAAATTATATGACAGAATCTTTGGTATATCTATGATGTTTATGTAGCAGTTAAGTTAATTACAAATGATTAACAACCTGTGATAAATCTATGGTGTAGCAATTAATTTAATGACACATATGTACAATCTATGATTGATTTATTATGTTTTTGAAGCTTGTATGGCCCATAATACTCTGCTGTAGTATTGCTTTATGAAACAGTGGTATAGCATATAAGTTTAGGTAATTGGATGAGAAATGTGAAGCACATCTGTCACAACTACCGATGTCATACTTATTTCAGGCTCTACTGTGTTTGCACCAGCCTGTGAACATTGAGCTATGGAATCCTGAAGCCCCCATCAATACGTTCTGGGATGTCAGGTAAGTTCATGTTCTCTTATCAATCAGTGCTGTATATGGCTTTGTTTTCCATGGTCATGCCAAATGCTTTCTCAAAATCTAAGGACACGTTACACAGTGGTCAGGTAAGTATCTGATGAATAAGTGCTATATGGCTTGAATTTCTATGGTCATGTCAAATGCTTTCGCAAAATCTAAGGAAACGTTACACGGTGGTCAGGTAAGTACATACCCTCCGATGAATCAGGTAAGTACATACCCTCCGATGAATCAGGTAAGTACATACCCTCCGATGAATCGGGTAAGTACATACCCTCCGATGAATCAGGTAAGTACATACCCTCCGATGAATCGGGTAAGTACATACCCTCCGATGAATCGGGTAAGTACATACCCTCCGATGAATCAGGTAAGTACATACCCTCCGATGAATCAGGTAAGTACATACCCTCCGATGAATCAGGTAAGTACATACCCTCCGATGAATCAGGTAAGTACATACCCTCCGATGAATCAGGTAAGTACATACCCTCCGATGAATCAGGTAAGTACATACCCTCCGATGAATCAGGTAAGTACATACCCTCCGATGAATCACGTAAGTACATACCCTCCGATGAATCAGGTAAGTACATACCCTCCGATGAATCAGTGTTGTAGATACTTTATTTACCCAAAGTCTTGAAACACATTTAAATAATTAATATTTTCATTGTCCCACTACTTTGCTTAAACAAATATTTTAAAAGTGTCCTAACTTTAAAAAATGTATTGATTAACAAGCAGCTAATTTGCTTGGTCATAGCACTTCCCAGGAATGTACAAATGCGGTCTTGTAATCGATCTAAGCCCAGATGTCAAGATTGTGCTTGTTTGAAGTTGGATACAAGTCTGCATTATAACATATCTTTCAGTTACTGGGTATATCTGATCCAATGGTTACTAGATTGGCCAATGAAGAGGTTTTATTAGTGTTTGTTTTAATACATGGTTTTTCAATATTTTACAGTTCTCAAGTTTTGTTTTCAATCTCCCAGAAGTTGATTCAACACCAGATCATCAACTATACGGAGATCTTGAAGTGGCTACAGGAGATCCTTGTGTGCCGTAACAGCTTCCTGCAGAAACATAGTTCTAATGCCAACGTAGGCAGTAACATACCTGTCTGTAAACAAGCTCATATCAAATTAGAGGCAAGTTCTTGTATCATTCTATTAAATATGCATAAATTCCAACTCTATCTAATCTGGGTCACCATCAAATCCAAACTCTATGACCCGGATCACTGACAACTCCCAAGTTATCTAATCTGGGTCACCATCAAATCCAGACTCTATGACCCGGATCACTGACAACTCCCAAGTTATCTAATCTGGGTCACCATCAAATCCAGACTCTATGACCCGGATCACTGACACCTCCCAAGTTATCTAATCTGGGTCACCATCAAATCCAGACTCTATGACCCGGATCACTGACACCTCCCAAGTTATCTAATCTGGGTCACCATCAAATCCAGACTCTATGACCCGGATCACTGACAACTCCCAAGTTATCTAATCTGGGTCACCATCAAATCCAGACTCTATGACCCGGATCACTGACACCTCCCAAGTTATCTAATCTGGATCATGGAAAATCCAGGCTCTAACGAAGATCACTAAATTAATCTTGCGATCTAAGATTATTGATTTTACTTTCTGTCAGTCATCAAGTCATTCATACTACCAGCCACAGTTTCAAATAGAACACACATACAGTCCTCCACACTCCTATACGGATGATTCAACATTTTCGTTACAACTAGTTGAACATAAGTAGATGAAATTGTTCCAATCCAAAGTTGGCAGTCATTGTTGACTGAATTCAGACGAAACCTTTTCAGTGGAATCCGGGAGATTAGATGATAATAATTAATAGAAATGATCTGACCTGAGGTTCAAGTTTGCCGTCGGGAATAGGTTTGTCGGAGTGAATGATCTCTTGTTTAACCCTTCCCCGCATAGAAGTGCCCCTTAACATCCTTACCAATATCACATACACCGACACATGATTACCACTTCTTGCAATTTCGAGATTCTGATTGGCTGATTCAGTCCAGGTGATTGCCATTCATAACTCAGTGAATTGCAAATAATTCTTTTCTCATTAATATTCAATGCAGACTATATTTTGTATGGTGTGACGAATAAAAATGACAACTTGTTTTGTAATTTGTGAAAACCGAAGTTCTTTTTCAGCGTTTTCATTGAGGTATGAAAGGTTTTCATTGAGGTTTTTATGCTAATTAGGTGTAAAATATTGACATTTCATACCTCGATGAAATGCAGAAAAAGAACATTCAATTGTTGAATAGTAGTCAACAAACACCCATAATATTGTGAGAATGACATAGAATATACAACCCCTGATCACTTTTGTGATGGGATAGACATGCTACTACTATAGACATGCTGACTATACTACTATAGACATGCTGACTATACTACTATAGACATGCTGACTACTACTATAGACATGCTGACTATACTACTATAGACATGCTGACTATACTACTATAGACATGCTGACTATACTACTATAGACATGCTGACTATACTACTATAGACATGCTGACTATACTACTATAGACATGCTGACTATACTACTATAGACATGCTGACTATACTACTATAGACATGCTGACTATACTACTATAGACATGCTGACTATACTACTATAGACATGCTGACTATACTATAGACATGCTGACTATACTACTATAGACATGCTGACTATACTACTATAGACATGCTGACTACTACTATAGACATGCTGACTATACTACTATAGACATGCTGACTATACTACTATAGACATGCTGACTATACTACTATAGACATGCTGACTATACTACATAAATCTACTATACTATAGACATGCTGACTATACTACTATAGACATGCTGACTATACTATAGACATGCTGACTATACTACTATACATGCTGACTATACTACTATAGACATGCTGACTATACTACTATAGACATGCTGACTATACTACTATAGACATGCTGACTATACTACTATAGACATGCTGACTATACTACTATAGACATGCTGACTATACTACTATAGACATGCTGACTATACTACTATAGACATGCTGACTATACTACTATAGACATGCTGACTATACTACTATAGACATGCTGACTATACTACTATAGACATGCTGACTATACTACTATAGACATGCTGAATACTACTATAGACATGCTGACTATACTACTATAGACATGCTGACTATACTACTATAGACATGCTGACTATACTACTATAGACATGCTGACTATACTACTATAGACATGCTGACTATACTACTATAGACATGCTGACTATACTACTATAGACATGCTGACTATACTACTATAGACATGCTGACTATACTACTATAGACATGCTGACTATACTACTATAGACATGCTGACTATACTACTATAGACATGCTGACTATACTACTATAGACATGCTGACTATACTACTATAGACATGCTGACTATACTACTATAGACATGCTGACTACTACTATAGACATGCTGACTATACTACTATAGACATGCTGACTATACTACTATAGACATGCTGACTATACTACTATAGACATGCTGACTATACTACTATAGACATGCTGACTATACTACTATAGACATGCTGACTATACTACTATAGACATGCTGACTATACTACTATAGACATGCTGACTACTACTATAGACATGCTGACTATACTACTATAGACATGCTGACTACTACTATAGACATGCTGACTATACTACTATAGACATGCTGACTACTACTATAGACATGCTGACTATACTACTATAGACATGCTGACTATACTACTATAGACATGCTGACTATACTACTATAGACATGCTGACTATACTACTATAGACATGCTGACTACTACTATAGACATGCTGACTATACTACTATAGACATGCTGACTACTACTATAGACATGCTGACTATACTACTATAGACATGCTGACTATACTACTATAGACATGCTGACTACTACTATAGACATGCTGACTATACTACTATAGACATGCTGACTATACTACTATAGACATGCTGACTATACACTATAGACATGCTGACTATACTACTATAGACATGCTGACTATACTACTATAGACATGCTGACTATACTACTATAGACATGCTGACTATACTACTATAGACATGCTGACTATACTACTATAGACATGCTGACTATACTACTATAGACATGCTGACTATACTACTATAGACATGCTGACTATACTACTATAGACATGCTGACTATACTACTATAGACATGCTGACTATACTACTATAGACATGCTGACTATACTACTATAGACATGCTGACTATACTACTATAGACATGCTGACTATACTATAGACATGCTGACTATACTATAGACATGCTGACTATACTACTATAGACATGCTGACTATACTACTATAGACATGCTGACTACTATAGACATGCTGACTACTACTATAGACATGCTGACTACTACTATAGACATGCTGACTATACTACTATAGACATGCTGACTACTACTATAGACATGCTGACTATACTACTATAGACATGCTGACTATACTACTATAGACATGCTGACTATACTACTATAGA
>CM026403.1:37282856-37342565 GCA_014843695.1 Archivesica marissinica
ATTATGGTCATTTCGGACCATGGTCATTTCGGCCCATGGTCATTTCGGCCCACCTCCATGGTCATTTCGGCCCATATGTCTACATTTTGGCAGGTCTATGGAAAGGATCGGAAAATATCAAGATCAACAACAAAGTTACAAAAAACGTCTAGTTTATTATGACAAAGCACATTTAGCAACATTTATTATGAGTATAGCACATTTAGCAACATTTATTATGAGTATACATTCAAGTCAGCACACATGTATCACGGTCATCACATGAAACTATCACTATCGTTAACATGGGGCGTAGATACGCGCACAGTATTTCAGAAGCGTGTTGGTAGAAATCTCGTGGTTGCCATAGCGATCCCAAAGTTTAATCAGTTGACCCTGGATCTTGGTTGTTTGTTTTCTTTGGTGCCGGCGCAACTTCCCTTCTTTGACCAGCTTAACTTGCGTTGATATAATGTTGGCCTCTTCGTATAATAGCGAAGTCAGCAGGTAGAACGGCAAGTTTCCTGCAAATGAACAATAAAGGAACATTTTAATTTAACACAATTTAACACAATTTGGTGCAGCACTACTCACTACAAAAAGATCAAATGACTATAAAACTCGATATTTCCACGCATTATATATAAATACTAATTAACTCACCTTTTTTGGCTCTGCGATTCAACCTAGCATGCCACCCCTCACAGTCATTGTTCGTGCGCACGCTTCTCCCATACACCGACCACGATTCCACTGGCCACATCGGGTTGTCCATCCAGGTGGTGTCAACATAGCTCATGAATTCCACGACGCTGGTAGCTTCGGGGTCTACTTTCGCGCGGATGGTGTCGAATGCCTCTCGTATATCACCAGCTGGTAGAAGCGGCAATGCAAATATCTTCCTAACGGCCTTATACACGTTGTCACGGGCGTGGTATGCTGGCTGAAAATAAAATAACAGTAGTGTATTGATAAGATGCGGTATATTTTACTGTAATAATTTATCGTATTTGTTTGTACAACTAAATATATGCTGTTAATAATTTCCATTTATGTTAAGAGAAGCATCAGATTACAACCACCACATTTCTACATATATATACATTTTATTATTACCTGCAGACCATTCTCTTGTACTTTCCGCCACACCGCTTGTCCGAAGTGAAAACTGCACCCATGGATGACTGGTTCCTCGAACACAGAGCGTATTCCTTGCCACAGACCGGCCTCGAAATCCACCACGAAAGTATCGACCTGCATGTTCGGCGTCAGTTCCTTGATGGCCTTGAACACCTGTAATATATTTCAAATTGTAATTAAATTTACAAGATATTGACAGATAATGATTGGAAATCATGTTTATTTGATGTGAATAAAGTCATATTTTTCACATGTGAAAAACGAGTTTCGGCGCGGAAAGAATCACAAAATATATCGAGATTATAAGGAAAAAAGTCATATTAACTACAAAGCCATGAATATACTCTATATATTCCACTTGTGATATTAATGATAGTAATATATTGCTACATGTATTTACCTTCTTGTAACTTTTCTTTCTTTTATCTGACATTATGACAAAGCACAGTGGAAGCTGTTTTACGTCTTCGCCCGATTTCATGAAACCATGAATCGACAGTAGCTGATAGAACGGCTTGCTGACTACTTTAAACGTGCCATCAATATACCATGTCTTTGCTCTTGCCAGCAGGTCAAGTTGGTTCGACGTGGCGAATATTATGTGGCGACTGCGACCAACTACGATGTCTTTGCGAAGAAACTGCTCGCTGGTGGTAGACTGTAGAAATGCTTCATCCAACTGAAAACAGATGCATTATTTGTGAATACATTGTACAATGACATGTCATATGGGCCTTATCACATTTTAGAATTTTATATGAAACTGATTTGGATTTTTTTATAAGAAAATATGTCATATTTTCGAAGCCATCTTTGGCGAAAATATGATGTGTGATTATTGCATGGACTGGCTCGTATTGATTGATTGATTGATCCTCTATCGTGGTATACGAAAGCAAACACTTCATGAACACCGCCCAACTTACCTCGAAATTGAGATCCTCAGGGTCACTTGGTCTGGTCTTGGCTCTAGCTCTGTTGACTGCACGAACCAGCTTCTCTTCTGATACACGGGCAGCAGCGGGTAGGTCCGAGGAGACATCGTTGCTGACAGTCCTGATGATGTTGGTGGCCGTCTCAAAAATGTTGGTCAATCCACTAATCTTCGCCTGTAATAGGAATTTCTATACGTTTAAACACGATGCGTTTATATTGTATATGTGTACGTATCTAGAAATATATTTAGATTTACTCCGAAACTGACAAACTTGGTGTTTTATCTACATATGTGTCCGAAAGTTGTATAACAATGTGTACTGACATCGAAGATTGGATAGCCAGAATTCAGGATTAACGGGTGACAAGGTAATGTAATACATGTACTATAATACATACCTCAGATTTCACCTTGACTGCAGACAAGACCCCGGGTTGTGCAGGGTGTGTATGTGAATGGTGGCTTTCCGTGAAGCTGCCACCTTTCTGCCTCATAACAGCAGGACAACCATTTTTTTTCCCTCGTACGCAGCATCGCCATTCTGTTGTCTCATTCCTCAGCTGTCGCTTAACCACGAACGTATACCCGGAACTGGCCACAAGCTTTCTCTTTCCACGAGTGGAGCCGGTCTCTACAATGTCAAATGTTGTAGTTTCCTCTAGATTACCAACATCCTCTCGGTTAATGGTCTCATCTGCAGCTGACCTGCATAGTAAAATAAGAACAACACGTGTTAATATGAATGACCTCATAGGCATGGAACATATCATAATTTAGAAACTCTTAGAATTAGAAACAGACAATCTGTACTGATTATGAAACTGATCTTGGACGTATTTGTCTGACTATGACAGTTGCGTTATACTTACATTTCACCGACACTCCCATATCCATGGGAAATATCATATTTGAGAAACTTATACAGACAGGCGGACGGACAATTGGTACTGATTATGATGTAAACGTTACAGAAGTTTGCGTTATACTTACATTTCGCCGACTTCAACTTCCATGGACCGATGTGGACGTGGTATATCAAACGTTGACTGATCTTGGACGTCTGTTGTGTCGTTTTGTGGGTCGTCGATGTTTGGTGGGTCGTCTCTATCACTGGTGTCTGTCGTAACGAACGAAACTACACGTGAACTTTCCATGGGGCCAAGGGATCAACAATGAAGAGCCTGGCGTAGACGCCTCAATGGCACTGTAGTCCGGCAGTGCAACGGAATTGGACTCATTCTGTAATGTAACAAATTATATACATAACTAACACACGACATATGCATGTTCATACATAGATTTTCGAGTATTGGCTATTAACGTACATGTAGTCGAAAGTTTGCGCAGTGCAGACCGTTTTGATGACGTTATATTTACCTCGGAAAAAAGTATTATAATCCTCAAAACAATGTCGTGTGTACAATCCTGAAATTAGTGTTGAAAATATAACTAAAACCCTAAAGTTGAATGTGAGTAGGTTCTACTAAACAAATGGCATAACTATATGTACCCCTGTTATGTGTGTAGTATATCCATTGTTGACGGGATAAAACACATTACTTGTTCATTAACGTACGTACCTGCAGGTCGACCAAATGACACCGGTCACATACAAACTCCACTGTCGCCTTGCCGCTCTTCATCCGCGAGTACATGTATTTCGTCACACCTGCAAAATTGTTACTTGTGTTACAATTGGTATACAATACATTATATACGCGGTTTACAATATATACATTATTGAACTAATAATGTGAAAAATGCAATATCCATATACAGCCGCTTTAGAAACGCACATTATATTGCATGCCTCGATACATCTCACAATATTGTTTTAAACAGCGACGTTATTTCCAGAATATATTTCTGATTATCGAATTCCAGATTATCGAATTAATTTACGACAATCCTATGCAATTTACTGAAACTATCGTAAAATTGTTAGTTTCACTTTTAGATAAAAAAAAGGTCATATTTATGAAAAATGCAACGATGAAATATATACTGTACTAAATAATGATGTCAACGAATTTATTAGACAAACCTGTGTTACCACATCCTCTGTGCTGCCATCTACCACAATAGTCGCAGTCAATAGCCTGCTGGTGACTCTTCACGGGCTTCTCGCAAAACAGACACGGAAAGGTTTGGGTACTCATAATGGGTGATAATGAGTGACTGTCCGTAAGTGATGCTACAGTCGCGATTCCACAGTTATTTATATCGTCGGTGAGATCGAAATGTCATATCGAGATGAGTACCTCATCTCAACTCAACTTGTTAAACTGTTAATGAATGTGAACGATATTAACTAATCAACATTAACTTGATCAAAGACATTGTTTAATTATCAAACGTAAAACACACACCAATGGTCAAACGATGTAGTTACGGTCTATGTGACAGTGATAGTAGATATCCAGATCGATTGATAGTGTGTGTTTTACTTTTATTTATCGTCGCTACCGGTTGCCCATATGAGCGACGCCTCCTGAAGAGATTAGTTATTTTAGATTTTGGAGGATAGTGCATGATACAGACAGAGACCCATTCCAGAGTCTCCTCTGGTTCTTTTACGTGCACGGTGTAAAGCACCGACACGAGACCTCAGTTTAACGTCCCATCTGAAAGACTGTTAATTTTATTAGGGTCAGACGGGGATCGAACCTGTGATCCCTGGATTGATAGGTGACGTTAAATTCGTGCCATTTCCAAAACCTAAGACAAATATTGAAACATGTCTAAGGTGAATTAAGTTGTGTGGACGACCAAACGACCAGCTCAATACATCCAAAATTAATGCAAACAGATATATTTGCACAAAAGTAAGTTGAAATTAATTTATTTATGCATAATAAAATATTTCGAAAAAATATATTCTGCATTTATAGATTTACTGTTCACAAGAGATATGTGAGTATAATGGTGATTAAAATTATACATGTGGTTCATACATATTGTCGTGGATGGTGGACTAGGGATCAGATAGTAGTAATAGTACCCATGCATGTGCAGAGCTGTGGGATTCCCATATTAGCTCAGTGAACATACTGGTGTTCAGTTATTGGGCCTAATGTTCGAGTCTTCTACGAGGCATAGGGTCGAGTCTCTCAATACGGTGGCATATTTCATTTCTTTTGATGTCAAAGTTGACACGATATGGTTGTTCACTATTCCGTTGACTGCGAAAGCATTTTCCACGAACACTTAACACGTCCTCACCCGTTAAATATATCTGTACTTTAGAGAAATAACATTCACTGAAAAACTTAAAATCATTGCTGTCTTGCTTTCAATGAGATATTCTAATCTGGGTGAAATAAAACCGAGAAATTCGACGGAATTTTATCTAGATTAACTCGATGCAGGACTGCGTTAGACGCCATTTTGTTATAGCTTGTCTCGCGTGGTTACAGCGAACACCGGTAACTATGGGGGGCGTGCCTAAGTAGCGTTTGCAGAAAGGTCAATTACCTTCAGAGTAGGGGGTGGGTGCCTTTAGTGGGAAATATAAAAAAAACGCAATCGAAAAACGCATTGAAATTTGACATTTTCCTGTGGCTCAAAACTGTGTTGATAACTACTGTCTTTTGTGCCAAAGTATTTTTGGGGAAAATATAATGGCACTGTGTGTTATAATGGTGGCCTATGGACATTGCAATAACGGTGTCTGAACTCATGTTTCTTCCTATTCTAACAATGCATTACGATTTGGTATTACAGTAACTGTGAGTATGTGAGCAGATGAACTAGAGAGGATGTTGTCTTATAGACAAGGTATACAGAGAATGGCATAATATATATATATATATGTGTGCATATATGTTTTAATATGTAATTAGCTAAACAATGTCTGTGAGGTTAGAAACAGTTAATCGTACAACTATGCGTAATTACTTGATTGTATCTTTTAATGTTGTACTTACGACAAACCGAGTTATGTACATGATCGGTAATGATAAAGTTGTAAGTTGTTATAGACCATAAACTTACATTGATAAATGTATTGATGTATGTATGTATGTATGTATGTATGTATGTATGTATGTATGTATGTGTATACTTTATAGTTATTATGCTTAATGTATAATTGCAGATCCAGGTATCTTCATTAAATTATTCATCACGGTTTTATTCATGGCTTTTTACTTCACTGGGATTTACTAAACGATTAGGATTGTACTTGTAAAGCACAAGATTACACTGGCGCCCAACGAGGGACATTGACAGTTGATGAATATATAGTTATACGGCCCCCAGCGAAAATAACCCTTTGATGTGAACTAATAATGGACACTAATTTACAATTGTGAAGATAAGGGCATGGGTATAATTACATGTAGTATGAAATTTGAAGAAATTTATAGATCTACGAAAGTATTATTAATGAAAAGACTGTACAAACATCAAATATACATGTAGGCGTGAAACAGCAATGGATAGATATGCGTAGGATCCAGAACATTTTAAACGTATTAGAAAGTCAAGGAGATATCTATAGGTGTACGGCTTGTAGTTCGCGAGAATGAGCATGAGGATGTAGCAGTGTTGATTTTAGCCTTTTGTGTAATAACACATTTATTTCCCTTAATGCTTGAGTATTTTTAAGAGATGTCAACTAAACCAAACAGACAAATGTCAAAACTGGCATAAAGGGATAAATGCAAGCATTAAGGGAACTATATATGTCATTATAGCCTGGGTTCCAGCCTGTCGATTTTTCACTTTTTAACTTCTAGCTAAATGACAGCCTGGGAAAACTGGATTTCCGATCGTAGCGCCATCTACTTACACCCACTTTTTGAGGGTGTAGATTTGAAGAACGACAACTCTTCTCTACAAGATAATATCGCTAAATATAGAAACGGAATTCTATCGGAAATCGCCGAACAGGCACGATTATACACGATCATTTCCGAATATACAAGAATGTTCCCGTAGACTCATTTACATATAATGTCCCGTTTCTGTGTTATATCGACGAGATGGCGGAAATCGCCGAACAGGCACGATTATACACGATCATTTCCGAATATAAACGAATGTTCCCGTAGACTCATTTACATATAATGTCCCGTTTCTGTGTTATATCGACTATGTGTCGTAGGCTTCGGCAAACCGAAAACCCAATATCTGATGGGGTCGATGTTATAAAACTTTTCTGATTGATTCAGCTGAGAATTAATCTCAGATCGGAAAATGCAGGATATTCTGACAAAAATCCTGATATTTGGCAGGCCGGTGAAGGCTATATATGCAAAATAAATCCATCTGCCCCCTACAACAGTGAGACCAGTTTGTATCAAACTGGAACGGTACAAATGCAATGTGTTATCACAATAACGCAAGTGGAATGGTTTTGGCACGGTCAGGGACATTCAATATGTTTATAGTGTTGATAAAATTCCTGATTCTATCACAGTTTTGACATAGATGTATGACCTGTGGTACTAGTACAAGTGTTCCCGCTGGTACCGCGTACATGCCATCTGCACAAGCTTGTCTCATTCATATCACTTGCTGGATGATGCTACGCCAGTCTAAGAAAGAGCAGCATTTTCTTGTTAATTAAATATCACAATGTTACGCAAACTATTGCGGTGGTGCTTTCTCCTCTGTCGTCCCAAGAACATCCTTTTCAATTTCCCATAGCTCTATATTCTTATCTAAAATAGCTTTCTGAAAATAAAACAAAAATATATGAAGCTAGACCCAAATATTTGGGAGAAGTGAGAAAGCGTGCTATTGCGTCATCTAATGGTATTATTGAATAAGATCAACATAATTGGGTTCAAATACACACTATGACCGTTAAATACAATATTTGAATAGAAGGAGTGCTTTACAATGGCAAGTGTATCTTACTGGACAATATTTTATCTAAAATTGTAAGAAACATATTTTGTTTAGGGAGAAGTGGTGACCCAAGGGGGCAGTCAGGACCCCAAGGGTGACTACTTCCCCCATGTCGCCCTCTAGAATGAGCGCTGGGTTTAGTATGTTTTTGAAGTGTTTTCTAACAACATTTTCAAAGACGTATAGGATGACACAGGATGCTATATACATGTATGCAACAAACACAGGATGCTATATACATGTATGCAACAAACACAGGATGCTATATACATGTATGCAACAAACACAGGATGCTATATACATGTATGCAACAAACACAGGATGCTATATACATGTATGCAACAAACACAGGATGCTATATACATGTATGCAACAAACACAGGTGCTATACACAGTATGCAACAAACACAGGATGCTATACACATGTATGCAACAAACACAGGATGCTATATACATGTATGCAACAAACACAGGATGCTATTAATGTATGCAACAAACACAGGATGCTATATAGTTCATGTATGCAACAAACACAGGATGCTATACACATGTATGCAACAAACACAGGATGCATAACATGTATGCAACAAACACAGGATGCTATATACATGTATGCAACAAACACAGGATGCTATATACATGTATGCAACAAACACAGGATGCTATATACATGTATGCAACAAACACAGGATGCTATATACATGTATGCAACAAACACAGGATGCTATATACATGTATGAAACAAGTTTTCTTATTACATTGTAAGTGAGGCTTTTGGCGAGCTTAATCATTTGATCCAAAACAAGGTTAATAAAAATATGAAATCACGAGTGTAAGATTCTTTTTATCACATTACCATGGTAACAACCACGAATTTAAAATAAATTCTGTTTGAAAAGTTATGTTAGCCAGTATACATTTCAGCATTATTACATCTCAAGGAAATCAGTATGGTGCATCTGTACACCGTAGTAAATAGTCCCTGATAATCATACAACTGCATCCATACACCATAGTAAATAGTCCCTGATAATCATACAACTGCATCCATACACCATAGTAAATAGTCCCTGATAATCATACAACTGCATCCGTACACCATAGTAAATAGTCCCTGATAATCATACAACTGCATCCATACACCATAGTAAATAGTCCCTGATAATCATACAACTGCATCCATACACCATAGTAAATAGTTCCTGATAATTATACAACTGAACGCAAATACACGTAATCGACACAATACTTTTAATTACTATACTGTATACCGCTAGTGCATATTTAACATTTGATTTATTTTCAACAAAGAAAGCATGACGGCAATGTTGCAAACTGTTGAATGTGTCAAAAGCCAGCGGTCATGACGCGACCAATCATCATCTTTCCAGGTAGTATTACACGTATGTTCCATTAATGTGAATGTTATACCCCTTGCGGGGACCTAGACATGTATTTCTGGTCAGACCTAGCCGACCTAAGTGGTTAACCAGTACTAAGCAATGTGTGTGATGTGCCTTGCTCATTCAATGACACTACGTATGTGCATCACCGAGTATCGAACCCCAGACAGTTCAATTGCAACTTCGACGCTCTACCACTGAATACAAATGTACTTGTAAGCTATGTAAGTTATGTGAAATAAATAATTATGTTCACTTCTTATGGATATTCCAATCAACATGTACGACTGCACAAGTTAAGCCTAAGTCGGTGTTAAAAGCTCTTTCGAGCTTATGTGATGTTGTTATATTGCTCGACTTTATAAATTTACTTGACTTGAAGCCAGTGTACCAATGACTGTGGTTCTGTCGGAGTTCAAACTCACAGCCTCTCGGGTAGCAGGTAACACCTTATTCATCACACCACTGTGGCCCCATACAATTTGGACGCATCGTACCCAATGTCTGCCATTGTCTGGACGTTTCATACCCAATGTCAGGACAGTTTGTACCCTAGGATTAAGGGTTAGGGTTACTCAAACACTAACCCTTAATCCTAGGATACAAACTGTCCAGACGTGGGTACGAAACTTCTCAAAGCCTTAATCCTAGGGTATGAATCGTTTCACAAGGTATGTTTATTTATATTTCCGGTAACTGGAGCGTGAAATATTGCGTGATCTCTCGCGACTTGCTATTCCAACAGTTAGGCGAAAACTCTTCACGCTGGGATATATTTAGGATTATTCTTAACACCAATGCACACATTTATGTAGTGAATGGCAATTGGGTTCATTAAGAGCCACAGTCTGACGCGGAAGATGGAGACACCATCTGGACAGGAAGTGAGGCATTCTGGAACCGGTGCAAACAAGCAAGCACGCCACAGATGCTCTGTTATCCTCCATTACAAGGAGTAAACTGAGCAGTGAGGCTGTTCGGATGATAGATTTTAGACCCAATGTTCAGCTATCATCCGGAGAATCTCATTCTTCAGAATCTGATCATGATGATCATTATGCTAAACCGCTCGGTGATACATTAAAGTACACCGAGGAGGCTAGACAGTCTGATTGGACCGATGTTCTTAAGACATTGAACACGGCGACTGGTCTGGTCTAACAGACTTACAGAGGGTGGTAGGAAAGGCATCAATAGAGAGTATACCAGTGAAAGACTCTGCCTTGCCTAACCCACCTACTGCTGAGGAGCGATACACCCTTAAAAGTGATAAATGGGAAAGTAGGCTCCATCAATATGATGTATATGGCATACCCTCAGGTGGGAATCCGTTTTCGCTGGGACCTTCACAAAGGCCGGAATACAACCCTAATGTGTATGACCCGATAAGTGGGGAACATAATACACGTCGTGTTGGGCATCATGCGACTGGTATGTTCAGTGGAACACGGGACCCAGTCGCAAAGGGGTATTATGCACCCGATGATGGCGTCAGTAGTACTGATGACGACCTAGCCGTATTGAGAAAGGTCGCAGGTCAGGACATGCTTAATAGGCGAAAACGGGCTAGAGAAGAACTAGCTAAAAGAACTTTTAGCAGTCGTGCGGTTCACACGGCAATATCTGTTAGGGAGACCCTTTACGGTTAGGACTGACCACTCGAGTCTAACCTGGTTGATGCGGTTCAGGGAACCACATGGGCAGTTGGCGAGATGGCTCGAGAAGCTATCTCAATATAATATGGTGCTACGGCACCGGCCAGGCAATAAGCATGGAAACGCAGATTCCTTGTCTAGAATACCTAAAAGAGAGGAAGCGTGTGCTCAAAGGCTGCCTGAGGATCTGCCTTGTGGTTGGTGTGAATACTTAGAAATGCGGATCGTTTATCGAGATCGTAGACATGCAGTCCCGTTGGCCTCGCAAAGAGTACAGGGATCCGCGGTCGACAGTGCACATGTCGGCGTCGGGATCAGTACTAAGGGCAATCGAGGAGGGAACTGGTCGGTCTATGGAGATAAACGATCGTCCATGGATAGCGTAGACATTGCAGTCCCTTGGGCTTCGCAAAGAGTACAGGGATCCGCGGTCGACATTGCCCAGGTCGGCGTCGGGATTAGTACTAAGGGTAGGCGAGGAGGGAACTGGGCGGACTACGGAGATTTAGAATCGTCCATGGACATCGTAGACCCGTTGGCTCCGCAAAGAGTACAGGGATCCGCAGTCGACAATGCGCATGTCGGCGTCGGGATCAGTACTAAGGGTAGCCGAGTCGGGAACTGGTCGGTCTACGGGGATTCAAAGGGAACTGCAGAAAATCAGTTATACAACGGTGGTAAGCCAGTTCAAGCTAAAAGGCTGAACTTTGCAGGTGTAAGTTCGAACCAGAAAGAGACACAGACTTGCGAAGCGACCCAGGTTGCCAGGATCAGGGGAGGCAAAGGGGATGATGTGATGAAGACGGCGGGGGCAAGGCATGTCGTCTTTACTTGCACCATCAACCTCCCAAGTAAGCCGACCGTAAGGACCGGATTGCATGGAATTATGGCTTAGGTGTAAGGCACTAAGCCAGATCTGGATTCAGGTCCGGTGATGCACTTAGTACTGATGAACCGCTTAAGTCGGCTAAGCTTGCCCAGGAAAAGTAGAAATGCTTGGAATTATGGCTTAGATGTAAGGCACTAAACCAGAGGGGGGTTCATTGATGGACTTAGTACTGGTTAACTGCTTATGTAGGCTAGGCTTGCCCAGGAAAGGTAGGAGTAAGCTCAAGTGTAAGACACTAGGCCAGAGATGGGTTCATTAATGGACTTAGTACTGGTTAACCGCTTGTGGAGGCTAGGCTTGCCCAGGAAAGGTAGGTGTAAGCTTAGGGGTAAGACACTAAGCCATAGAGGGGTTCAGAAAGTACTGGTTAACCGCTTACATTGGCTAAGCCTGTCCAGGAAAAGTAGACAACTTGGAAGATACCTACTTGGGGGTCAGACACCAAGTGGGTCCAGAGAATGTCATTTCCGTCGAGACCGATTGTGACTGAAGAACGGATCCATTGCCAGAATGATGTGGAGGAAGTCCTTCTAAATAAAGTGGGGAGGAGTGTAGTGAATGGCAATTGGGTTCCATAAGAGCCACAGTCTGACGCGGAAGATGGAGACACCATCTGGACCAGAAGTGAGGCATTCTGGAACCGGTGCAAACAAGCAAGCACGCCACAGACGCTCTGATAACACAACTGACAAGATGCATTTATCCTGTATTATAGTAGCTGCTGTAGGGTACACAATTAGTAAGTTCCCTTGTCCTATAGTGACTACTTCATTTATAACCGTTCATGTCCGAAAAGCTTCAACATATTGGTCAGAAATACCGCCATCAGATCAGGGCGGAAAGTGCTATGCGAAAATGAGCTTTAACGATAAGACCTCGAAATAACAGGGGAAAAAGTATGTAGAGGTATTATTTATAGGACTACAGTTCATAAGTCCATCCTACAACCCGACAACGTGCATCGCCTTTGCATACAACTTGTATTACAAGCTGACCCACAAATTACCTTGACACATTGTTGGTAAGATTTAAACAGTTTGGGACATGGATCGCTTCTATCTCCCTTCAGAAATTTGTTGGAAAACCAATCATTAAAGCATTCATCATATGCTTGTTTCATTTCTTGACAGTCTTCGCCAACACTGTTCATGTTTATTATCTTACTCGTGGAAAATTAGTAACAATTTGTGTAAACACTTCTACCCAACCGATAAGGAAATGCATAGAGTGTAGACTACGGTTATCCGCTTGTGAATGCGTACCCTGTGTGTTTTACGTTTATTTATCGTCGCTACCGGTTGCCCATATGAGTGACGCCTCCTGAAGAGATTAGTTATTTTAGATTTTGGAGGATAGTGCATGATACAGACAGAGACCCATTCCAGAGTCTCCTCTGGTTCTTTTACGTGCACGGTGTAAAGCACCGACACGAGACCTCGGTTTAACGTCCCACCTGAAAGACTGTTAATTTTATTAGGGTCAGACGGGGGATCGAACCTGCGATCCCTGGATTACCAGTCCAGCGTGTTACCACTGGACTACAGATCTGTCTGAAAAATGTTAGTTCAAGATCGTGCATAAGTAATGGAAATGTTAGCGAAAATGCATGTTTCATTATTATGTTTACATGCTTCATTATTATGTTTATATGTTTTATTAATATGTTTACATGCTTCATTATTATGTTTATATGTTTTATTAATATGTTTACATGCTTCATTATTATGTTTATATTCTTCAATATGTTTATATGTTTCATTATTATGTTTACATGCTTCATTATTATGTTTATATGTTTTATTAATATGTTTACATGCTTCATTATTATGTTTATATGTTTTATTAATATGTTTACATGCTTCATTATTATGTTTATATTCTTCAATATGTTTATATGTTTCATTATTATGCTTACATGCTTCATTATGTTTACATGCTTCATTATTATGTTTACATGCTTCATTATGTTTATATGTTTCATTATTATGTTTACATGCTTCATTATGTTTACATGCTTCATTATGTTTACATGTTTCATTATTATGTTTACATGCTTCATTATGTTTACATGCTTCATTATGTTTACATGCTTCATTATGTTTACATGCTTCATTATGTTTACATGCTTCATTATGTTTACATGTTTCATTATTATGTTTACATGTTTCATTATTATGTTTACATGCTTCATTATGTTTACATGCTTCATTATGTTTACATGCTTCATTATTATGTTTACATGCTTCATTATGTTTACATGCTTCATTATGTTTACATGCTTCATTATGTTTACATGTTTCATTATGTTTACATGCTTCATTATGTTTACATGTTTCATTATGTTTACATGTTTCATTATTATGTTTACATGCTTCATTATGTTTACATGCTTCATTATGTTTACATGCTTCATTATGTTTACATGTTTCATTATGTTTACATGCTTCATTATGTTTATATGTTTTATTATTATGTTTACATGCTTCATTATGTTTACATGCTTCATTATGTTTACATGCTTCATTATGTTTACATGCTTCATTATGTTTACATGCTTCATTATGTTTACATGCTTCATTATGTTTACATGTTTCATTATGTTTATATGTTTCATTATGTTTACATGTTTCATTATGTTTATATGTTTTATTATTATGTTTACATGCTTCATTATGTTTACATGCTTCATTATGTTTATATGTTTTATTATTATGTTTACATGCTTCATTATGTTTACATGCTTCATTATGTTTACATGCTTCATTATGTTTATATGTTTTATTATTATGTTTACATGCTTCATTATGTTTATATGCTTCATTATGTTTATATGTTTCATTATGTTTATATGCTTCATTATGTTTACATGCTTCATTATGTTTATATGTTTTATTTTTATGTTTACATGCTTCATTATGTTTATATGTTTTATTATTATGTTTACATGCTTCATTATGTTTATATGTTTCATTATGTTTACATGCTTCATTATTATGTTTACATGCTTCATTATGTTTATATGTTTTATTATTATGTTTACATGCTTCCATGACAAGCGCCTGGCTATTACCCTCGGGTGTCCTAATACCTAAAAGTATTAGTGGTATTTGACCCAAGTACACAGTGGATGGAAAACGCATACAAGATAAACAAGAACAAATAAAAAGCGTGGAATTTAGTACCATACATTGTTGAAATAAATAATAATCCATGCAAAAAACAAAAGAAAGTTGTTTCATTTATCAATACATTTGCTGCGAATCTGTTTTGTTTTGCATAGCGCCAACATGGCGGACTTGTATGAACCTGATGTCGGCACAGCATATTATCGTTCTTCAGACGCTGTTAAGAACCTTAAATTGAGGTAACGCAGTAACTAATGAATATTTCGTACTTTTGCGATCGCTTACAATAACTGTCTAATCGATACCGTGCTTAAAACAGCATTGAGTCGAAACTAAAACAACATATATCTGCATACAAGTTGGGTGGGGGTATCGTCAACATCCCTGATATCGACCGGCACCTGTTTTCGGCCTTTGTTTATTCACGTGATTTTTGTTTACATCTGGAACGAGAATGACGTCAGTGCTCTTTGCTCACAGGTTCTTTGGTACCTATGAGATTCACATATTAGTTATCAAAGAGCAAACTGCGCAGATGATACTGCAGTCTATCTATCACTGACATCTGCAAATGAATCGGTCACACTCCAAAACGATCTTAAGAGATTAGAAGAGTTGGAGTGGGACATGGAATTTAACCCCTCCAAATGTCAAGATATCCACGTCACCAGAAGGAAACATCCTATTCCCAGCTAATATAAACTCCATGGAGTCCTACTTGAGTCGGTCACCTCAGCCAAATACCTTGGCGTGGATATCTCAAATAACCTGTCGTGGGACACCCACATAAAAAGGTCAACAAAGAAAGCAAACCAAACATTAGGATTTCTACGTAGAAACCTCCAGGTCAAATCTGAACCCCTTAAGACCATGGCTTACCAGACACTAGTGAGACCCCAGCTTGAATATGGCTCCGAGATCTGGTCGCACCATACCCAAACATTGATAGACCAAATTGAAGGTGTCCAGCGAAGAGCAGCCCGTTGGATAAAGGCTGACTTCTATCGTACCTCTAGTGTTACAGACATGCTACATTCCCTAAATCTACGCAGACTAGATCAACGGCGTATTGACAATAGGTTATCCCTTATGTATAAAATTCATAATGATCTTGTTGCTATTCCTATTGAAAATTACCTAGTTCCTCTCTCCCGTCCTGCTCGCCATTGCCATTCCTTAAGCTATAGGTTAATTACAGCAACTACAGACTACTACAAGTTTTCCTTCTTTCCAAGAACAATCTATCATTGGAACCACCTCCCTCCTGGCATTGTCCATCTCCCTACCATAGAGCAATTCAATACGGCAGTTTGCCATATAGAACATGCCAGTCCCTAGTTGTTCTGCGTAGCTGCTTGTAAACTTATCACAACTTATTTTCATTACCTTCTAAAATTATACTTTTAGCTACTCATACTTTTAACTTCTTTGCGGTTTTTGACGCGCAACATGTCTACGTCCCCGCGAGGGGTTCGACATTAGCGGAAGATAGAGATAGATAGATAGATAAAGCAGATAAATATTCACATTTTATTTGAAAGTATGCAAATGTTGATGTTTTCATTAATCCCATTTATGTGTAGGTAAATATAAAGAAATATGTGTTTGTTTTTGTAAAATAAGAAATTTCATCGTCTGCTCAGGAAGGTCACATGATAGTTATGCGATAATGTGATATTGCTCATTTTACAGGTCAATTCACATATTAATACATTTTTTCTTCAAAAATACTATTGTCCAAGATATTTACTATTATGCTAATTCAGTTTCATCCATTTTTTTTTCAAATCCAACTTGCCGTCTCTATTCACCAAGTGCACTGACAAATGCATATCATGCTGTTAGAGACATGGGTTTGCCAGTAAAATCAGCAGCAAGACAGTATGGTGTGCCATTCTCCACATTAAGTGACATTTCTCTCCATGTCACAACTTACCTCATATTGAAGAGTAATCATAATTTGTTGGCTGTTAAATTCCTCCATTTCGAGTAACAATTATTATTATTCCCAATGTTAATTAGCTTTTTGGAACTTAAAGCAGCAATACATCGTATGAAATAAAATATATTTGAAAAATTCAATTTTTATGTCTGGGTAGCAATGCTGCTACACATTCTAACATTATACTATGTATGCTTATGTTCATTTGGTAAACAGTGTTTTTTTGCGATAAAACAAACTCGAAACCGAAAGTAGGACTTTCCGAGTCGATCGGTCACGCACTTGTTTACAACCGGAACGCATCACACATTTATAACCGTTCATGTCCGAAAAGCTTCAAAATATTGGTCAGAAATCCCACCATCGGATCAGGGCGAAAAGTGCTATGTGAAAATGAGCTTTAACGATAAGACCTCGAAGAAATTTTGTAATGTAGAGATCTTATTTATAGGACTAGGTATATCTATCTATCTTCCTGCAATGACAAGCCCCTCGTGGGGATGTAGACATATTGCGCGTCAAAAATGTTAGTTACGTAGTTTCGACACTGAGGCTACACAAGTTCTTACAACTATATTCTATCCTTCTTCCTGCAATGTCAATACACTCGCGGGGATGTAGACATGTTTATATTAATCACTGTCGAGACCTCATTCCTGATGAAATCCATTGTTACGAGGGAGAGAGAAAAGGCAACATTATGATTTCAATTTAAATGCTTTGCCAAAGGAAGGGCATAATCGTAACGGCTACAGCTAGGCGCAAACTTGTGTCCTTTTGTACCTAACGCGCTACCAATGTGCTATCACGACTTACACAAAGTTAATTGAATTACCTGACTAACCTGGGTTTGTTTAATCGTCTGATTGCAGCGTGAAGTTGGACCGTATTACTTCATCGAGTCTGATTCCTACAGTTCCTGGTGGTGTACCGACAACTCGCAAACCATCAACTGATGATCTTGAGCTCAAAGATCTTACTAAACAAGGATTGAAAGATAGAGAAGACGTTGCAATAAGCTGGCAGCAGAAAATCTTCAGTCAGGTGAGTGTACGGTTGTAAACCAATTAACCAGCCAAAATCGTACTGTAATATATTGCACAAAAGTCGAACTTCGTTGCCTCGAACTCGACGGGTCCGTATGTAATGGTTCGAGTCATGGGAGGTTCGAGTCAAGGGTAGTTGTGTGGGTTGACCCATAATATTGATAAATTAAATTGTGGTTTGGTAGCTTACTGTTATATACTCGTTTATGCAATACATCCAATATGTCCTTCTCTCGTGGTTTGATAAGAATCCATGTTTATACGAATGTGTTTCATAATAATTCTTATATTTATTTGGTTATATACATGTTATGCAGTGGTTTAAATGATTAATCTACATAATACTCAGGTAGTTTTATGCATTCTAAAAATAGAATGTGTCAATTACCGGTAGATACATGCCATGTACAGTGATTTAACACATAGTATTTCCTCATTTCTTGAAGTAGTCACCGATTGTCTGCTTTGCCGTATTGTGTTTATATTGAAATGTCGTAGCTTGGCATCTTTAACTCAATAAGTGTGTAATATGTTCTATACATAATGTATAATATGTGTTCTATACATAATTATGTTTAATACCAATTTAAACTATGGATAAAAAAGCCGCCGTGATTGAAACCCAGCCAGTGACAATAGAATAGTAATTGACCTTTCTGCCGATTTTGATTGACAGCTGGCGTTAGCCAATCGCATCGCACCATTCGCGCACACCCCCGGCAACGGCTTATCGCCGCCATCTTGTTAGACAAACAATGCATATTAGACAAACTAGTAACGAGTAGACAAATTTGAAAAGGCGTGAATTTGATCGAAAATACGGGTTTAAAATTGTTTTAATGATGTTGAAAATGTGTAGCTTTGGTGTGTGGGTTAGTTATAGTACAAAATTAGTCGATATCCTGGTGATCGACGTTAAATTCAACCCATTTCAAAATCCTTGGACAAATCTAAAAGTGTGTATATGAACCACAAAATACCAGACAGCTGCTTTAAAAACAATGCATCTATAAAAACACCGACTGACCCCATATAGTCATTCTTTTCTAGCAAACACAGCAATCAAATTTAAGCGTGTCACACTGTTTATTGGGAGTAATCAACAACTTATCCGGTACATCACAGAGACCGCCGACTTTATAATATCCCGATAGGGGCCTACTGCTATTATCAAGATCAAAGTATTGCACATCGGAATTTAGCACTGATTGTGCTAATTGGTCAATTATAAAATGTGTGCACATAATTATAGTATTGATTACTACACCGAGTCATTGTTTTATCGTTCTGTCAGACAAACAAGTTATTTAGTAAAGTTTTAATCAACTCTGATAACGAGTGATCGTGATCTGAAATTATGTTTTGAAAAATAATTACAAATTAATTAATGCTGTCTGTCATTGACAATGGTGAAAAGATGTAGTTACGGTCTGTGTGACAGTGATAGTAGATATCCAGATCGATTGATATGTGACGTTAAATTCGTGCCATTTCCAAAACCTAAGACAAATCTTGAAACATGTCTAAGGTGAATTAAGTTGTGTGGACGACCATACGACCAGCTGAATACATCCAAAATTAATGCAAACAGATATATTTGCACAAAAGTAAGTTGAAATTAATTTATTGATGCATAATAAAATATTTCGAAAAAATATATTCTGCATTTATAGATTTACTGTTCACAAGAGATATGTGAGTATAATGGTGATTAAAATTATACATGTGGTTCATACATATTGTCGTGGATGGTGGACTAGGGATCAGATAGTAGTAATAGTACCCATGCATGTGCAGAGCTGTGGGATTCCCATATTAGCTCAGTGAACGTACTGGTGTTCAGTTATTGGGCCTAATGTTCGAGTCTTCTAGGAGGCATAGGGTCGAGTCTCTCAATACGGTGGCATATTTCATTTCTTTTGATGTCAAAGTTGACACGATATGGTTGTTCACTCTTCCGTTGACTGCGAAAGCATTTTCCACGAACACTTAACACGTCCTCACCCGTTAAATATATCTGTACTTTAGAGAAATAACATTCACTGAAAAACTTAAACCATTGCTGTCTTGCTTTCAACGAGATATTCTTATCTGGGTGAAATAAAACCGAGAAATTCGACGGAATTTTATCTAGATTAACTCGATGCAGGACTGCGTTAGACGCCATTTTGTTAGATAGCTTGTCTCGCGTGGTTACAGCGAGCACCGGTAACTATGGGGGGCGTGCCTAAGTAGCGTTTGCAGAAAGGTCAATTGCCAATCTACGACGTGTAAATTACGCGAGTGTACCGATCAAAAGGGATGTCATTGCCATTAACAAAAGCTGTGAAAACTTTTGTGTGACACGCGGACCTGGACACTCGGCCAATTGTGTTCGACCCAAAGGTGTTAATTTAAGTACTAATTGATTTCATGGGACCAGTGATCTGGTTCGAGAGTTCCAGCCATCCGTGTTCGAGTCATCGAAGGTAGAACAATATGCATTATATAGAGATTATCGCCGGGACCAGACGACATGTTCGAGCCAACGGTGGTGTTCACGCCAACCAAGTTCGAGGCAACGAAGTTCGACTGTAGCTCGATAAATGTTGTTACAATTGATCTCTTGTCGTTACAGTTTTACTACGTATCGTTTCCAACTATTTAATCAATCTTGTATACAATATACTTAACCCGGCGCGATATAGCCTGAACTGTGCTGATGTGCCGTTAAACCAAATACTTACTCACATATTGCAATACGCACCGGATTGTAGAAATTGTATTCTTACAAGATTGCATTATATTAATCAACCCAACAAAGTTCTTTACAGCTGCCTGGGTGAACTAAACGATGGGGATACAGGTTCTTGCTCAAGGAATGATATGCTTTAGATATATAGAACAATCATTGTTATTGTTTCAAAGAAAATTGATATATTCTATACCTACAGCAATTAAATTAACATTTAATATAGTGCTATTTTTTTTATCATACCGTTTACGCCAGTACATAATGATCATTGTTAACAGCAGTGAAGAGTTACTTCCCTTGTTACCAAATTACCTTTCGTTTATGGTTACTTCCCTTGTTACCAAATTACCTTTCGTTTATGGTTACTTCCCGTTGTATTAATTTCGCCATTATTATTGTGAAACGTGTTTATTAAATGATCAAAGATTTGCATCGTTTGACTGGCGATAAAGATATATTTAATAGTATCCATGATTGGTTGACTGTGACAAGATATGACTAGCAGATGATTGGTTGACTGTGACAGGATATGACTAGCAGATGATTGGTTGACTGTGACAAGATATGACTAGCAGATGATTGGTTGACTGTGACAAGATATGACTAGCAGATGATTGGTTGACTGTGACAAGATATGACTAGCAGATGATTGGTTGACTGTGACAAGATATGACTAGCAGATGATTGGTTGACTGTGACAAGATATGACTAGCAGATGATTGGTTGACTGTGACAAGATATGACTAGCAGATGATTGGTTGACTGTGACAAGATATGACTAGCAGATGATTGGTTGACTGTGACAAGATATGACTAGCAGATGATTGGTTGACTGTGACAAGATATGACTAGCAGATGATTGGTTGACTGTGACAGGATATGACTAGCAGATGATTGGTTGACTGTGACAGGATATGACTAGCAGATGATTTGGAGATTTTACATGGAACTATTGCTGGAACATCCTGGATTGGTGGAAGCATAGACGATTGCATTGATACGCCCCATGTAACTCTGACATGTATACATGTACGCAGTCAAACCGTACCCTCGTGGAGAGAATCACTGTAAGCTCTAGTAGCCTACAATTCAATCCACTTGATAGTTGTATTGTTTGGATGGTATATTTACGAATGTTATATGTTATGTTTATCTTGATAAATAAATATGTTTAAACCAAACCATACCCTAGTCAGCTCGGGCCTGCGGTACATAAAATATATGGAGAATAGGATGAAATGAAATATTGATAACTTCCCTTCCTTGAGAAATGGCTGCTTCAGTACCTTGTATATTTATATAGTATAATCATTGCAGGGCTCATTCTAGAGGGCGATTTGGGCGAAATAGTCACCCTAGAGACGCTGACTTCGCCCCCGGGGGGTACCCACTTCTCCCTGATTTGGGCGAAATAGTCACCCTAGAGACGCTGACTTCGCCCCCGGGGGGTACCCACTTCTCCCTAATTTTTTTATTTTATTTAATTATCATACAAAATTGTGTCCAAAAAGTCGCACTGTCCCATTATAAAGCACTCCATCTATTAAAATGTTGTATTTAATGGCCATACTGTGCATTGTAACCATATTTTATTGAAATTTATTAAATAACATCATTTAATGACGCGGTCGCATGCTTTCTCAATTCTCCCAAAAATGTTGACCTAGAAAGAGCCCTGTAATCAACTTTTTTTATTATAATTTTTGAAACAAGGGGTTTATTGTAAAGTTGATATTTGAACACAGTGAAGTGCAGGTCATTTATTAAAATTGAAAATCGCCGCGTACAACTGCCATGGGTATAGCGTCGTAAGACGAGGCCGAGGGTCGGGTTGACGAGGCAGGGTACTAGTTGACGAGGGTAAGGGTTGACGAGGGTACGGGTTGACCGCGTACATATATATATGTCACAGCTTCATGGGCGTATCTATGAAATCTGCTGTCTATGAAAAATACCTACTACATAAATGTATATTATGTTACAGAGAGAATTAGAGTTGTACAGTTTGGAGGATGCGTTGTCCTCCCCATTGGAGAAGAAATACCACAATGAGGTGAAAGTTTTACTGTAAGTACTAGCTCAGCAAACATCGCCGTTTATCATCGCCGTTTATCATCGCAGTTTATCATCACCGTTTACCATTGTCATTTATCATCTCCGTTTACCATTGCCATTTATCATCACCGTTTACCATTGTCATTTATCATCTCCGTTTACCATTGCCATTTATCATCGCCGTTTATCATCGCCATTTATCATCGCCGTTTATCATCGCCATTTATCATCGCCATTTATCATCGCCGTTTATCATCGCCATTTATCATCGCCATTTATTATCGCCGTTTATCATCACCATTTATCATCACCATTTATTATCGCCATTTATCATCACCATTTATCATCGCCGTTTATCATCACCATTTATCATCGCCATTTATCATCGCCATTTATCATCACCATTTATCATCACCGTTTATCATCACCATTTATCATCGCCATTTATTGTCGCCGTTTATCATCGCTGTTTATCATCACCATTTATCATCACCATTTATCATCACCATTTATCATCACCGTTTATCATCACCATTTATCATCACCATTTATCATCACCATTTATCATCACCATTTATCATTGCCGTTTATCATCGCCGTTTATCATCGCCGTTTATCATCACCATTTATCATCGCCATTTATCATCGCCGTTTATCATCACCATTTATCATCGCCGTTTATCATCACCATTTATCATCACCATTTATCATCACCATTTATCATCACCATTTATCATCGCCGTTTATCATCGCCGTTTATCATCGCCATTTATCATCGTAATTTAACTACACTTGATTTATGATATCTACAACTGTAGTATAATACCACCTCCGTTGTCGAGTGGTTACGTCACTGACTTGTATACAACTGTAACCTATCATTGCTGATGGTCACAGGTTTGAGCGCCGGTCGGGCTGTGTCTATTTATATGAAAAAGTTGGCAGTTTCTTATGGAGGTTGGGGCATATAGTACTGGTTAACCGCTGGAGCCTGCCCAGGAATGGTGTTGTTAGGTAAACTGCCTGCCGGCGATATAGCCCAAAATGGTGCTGATGTATGCGTAAAACCCAAACAAACACACAAACAAACAACTATTTCTTGGTTTCAATATGAGCAATTTTCACAACAAGTAACGCATAACTTCTTGTCTCCGATCCTCCAGTCTCGCACAAACCAAATGCTACGCTCAATTTCCTTTAATGCTAAACATTTTAAAGCCTCGCTAAGCTTGAGAATGTGCTGTTTGAGAATTTCTATAATTATTTGTGATTACCGTCTTCATATTTCTATATTTCAATAATCAATAAGATTTTAAGCAATTTTTCGAAGATCTGTTTACTGTTTACAAATATGAACTGGATTTTTGTGGAAATTACAATTTGTAAATTATCTCCCTTTTATGGATGTTTGTTTACTAAATCATCAATAAACTTTGGAATTGTTTACAAAATCATCAATAAACTTTGGAATTGTTTACAAAATCATCAATAAACTTTGGAATTGTTTACTTGTTTGAAATCATCAATAAACTTTGGAATTGTTTACAAAATCATCAATAAACTTTGGAATTGTTTACTAAAGTTCCCATTAGGATAAATTACATTTGGAATTGTTTACTAAAGTTCCCATTAGGATAAATTACATTTGAAATTGTTTACTAAAGTTCCCATTAGGATAAATTACATTTGGAATTGTTTACTAAAGTTCCCATTAGGATAAATTACATTTGAATGATTGTTTTATTTTTCCGTTTGAAGAAATAAAGAAATTTCAACTATGGTTTATTCTAGAGTGGAAAAGTTGGTCAGAAAAGGGGCATGGTGTAGTCCAGTGGTAACACGCTGGACTAGTAATCCAAGGATCACAGGTTCGATCCCCCGTCTGACCCTAATAAAATTAACAGTCTCGTGTCGGTGCTGTACACCGTGCACGTAAACGAACCAGACGAGACTCTGGAATGGGTCTCTGTCTGTATCATTGAACTATCCTCCAACATCTAAAATAACTAATCTCTTCAGGAGGTGTTACTCATATGGGCAACCAGTAGCGACAATAAATAAATGTAAAACGCGCGCACGCACGCACACACCACACCACACCATACCACACACGAAGACAGGTGTTGGAGGGTTTTTTCTTTGATTTTTATTTCCTTAATTTATTTACACATATACATAATAATTACACATATACATAATTACATAATAATTACACATATACATAATTACATAATAATTACACATATACATAATAATTACACATATACATCATAATTACACATATACATAATTACATAATAATTACACATATACATAATAATTACACATATACTTTACATAATAATTACACATATACATATAATTACACATACATATTACATAATAATTACACATATACATAATAATTACACATATACATAATAATTACACATATACATAATAATTACACATATACATAATAATTACACATATACATAATAATTACACATATACATAATAATTACACATATACATAATAATTACACATATACATAATAATTACACATATACATAATAATTACACATATACATAATAATTACACATATACATAATAATTACACATATACATAATAATTACACATATACATAATAATTACACATATACATAATAATTACACATATACATAATAATTACACATATACATAATAATTACACATATACATAATAATTACACATATACATAATAATTACACATATACATAATAATTACACATATACATAATTACATAATAATTACACATATACATAATAATTACACATATACATAATTACATAATAATTACACATATACATAATAATTACACATATACATAATTACATAATAATTACACATATACATAATAATTACACACACTGTAGACTTTCCAAGCATGTACATGTATTGAAAGCAAAGAACGTGTCAAAAAGTAGTTGACAAGTGCTAACAGCCTGCAGCACTATCTATACTCATAATTCATGAATGATATTTATATTGTGTTGGAGGGGTTCTACCCCCTAGACAATTTTGCTAACTTAAGGTGATTGACAGCTCATTATGCTTGATCAAAGAGGCAGTAGGGAGAAAATGGCTGACATTAAGGGCAAATGGGTGGGGCTAAAACGGGGCAAGGCAGGATGTCCTGTCATTCCACTGTAGAAAAAGCCCTATTCAACAGATATTTGACAGATGTTTTCTTGTTTCCAGGGACAAGGGAAAACCAAGCAATAGAATCTTTACGTATGTGGACCATGATAGATTCTCACAGGAAGATGAGGTTAGTTTATACGTCATTATCCAGTTTATACGTCCTTATCCGGATTAGAATCACCGATTTTGGATGGCTTAATTCTGATCCTCGTTTTTGTGGATTGATCATATTGTTTTAACCCAATTCTGATCCTCGTTTTTGTGGATTGATCATATTGTTTTAACCCAATTCTGATCCTCGTTTTTGTGGATTGGAACATATTGTTTTAACCCAATTCAACTGATTATTACCGGTACTGTGAAATTTAGTACAAGCACCAAAAACAAAATGTGGTAACTGAATGTTAGCTGCAGTTGTGGCGGTCGATTTCAATGTTTCTTTGTAACTCGTAACCTGCCAATCACGACTAAAGTCGGTTTTGCAAACAGCATAGAGCCAGATCAGACGGCACAGAATGTATCAGGCTCTATAATGTTTGCTATTTGAATAGTGGAGCTAAAACACTTGTCTGAATAGCAAAAACATAGATCCTGATCAGACGCGGTGTTACGCTGTAGCCCATCTGGATCTATGTTGTTTGCACATTCATTCTAATATGAGCACTTCAAATCTTCAAACATCAACAATTAAGTAGTCAGATAATGGGTGCAGAAATAATTGGTAAATAATCTGGATCTATGTTGTTTGCAGATTCCCTCCCAATTTATTCGACAGGTTAAGGGTTAAGCTGATCATGAATTACTGTATCTGTTGTGGACCCCGTGGCTGAGTGGTTAAGGTCTTTGTCGGTGGTTCTACCTGTGCTATCTTTTTTGCGGGAATCCCGTTATCGTTAGGGTTATGTCTAATAACAGTAATAGTTGTGTCAAACAAAGGGTTTGTTTGCAGGCCACAGATTATCTCACTACTTCACCGAAGGAACGGCCGACATTCTTGTCGGAGAAAATGTCACACATTCGTCGTAGAAGGATCGGGATGGGCAAACAGAGGAAGGAGAAGTAGGTAGCGCTACTAACCCTCATACAATAACCAAACTCTTCTTCACCATTCACTAGAGTGGGAAACTGTTTTTAATTTAAACAATATTTATTTCTTAGAATAAACAAAGTATAAATATTATGTACATAATGATACATGTAGGATTGAGGAGAAAGCAACCTGCTTGTATGCTTACCTCTTTCCTACAAAACTGTTGTTTATTACAGGACCGTAAATCTTCCCCTTCTTAGAGGATTTCATCTTTTTTGGTCAAAGTCTTGCAAAATAAATATTGTCAGATTTGGTCGAAGCTGTTTGGAATTTTTTTTTCACCTTTTAGGTGTTGGGGGTGATGATCTTTTTTCTGTATTTTTGTATACATGTATTTCCTTTTTTTCTGTATTTTTGTATACATGTATTTCCTTTTTTTCTGTATTTTTGTATACATGTATTTCCTTTTTTTCTGTATTTTTGTATACATGTATTTCCTTTTTTTCTGTATTTTTGTATACATGTATTTCCTTTTTTTCTCACAATTTTCCATTCACAGCCTTACAGTTAGTGTTATATGTAGGTTGTACCAAGATGTTTTTAATCTCATCACTGACTTGGAGCGACATGTGTTACATTGAATGTGTTACATGCTTATATACCTGATTATGTGTCGTACTCCATCTTTTCATAACCTGATTTTTAAGTTCTGCTCGGAAATAAACTGGTTTTAGCAAAATGAATATTTTTAAATTACAGTGGAACCCCTCAATACCAGAACCCCTCAATACCAGAACCCCTCAATACCAGAACCTTTCAATACCAGAACCCCTCAATACCAGAACCCCTCAATACCAGAACCCCTCAATACCAGAACCCCTCAATACCCAGAACCCCTCAATACTAGAACCCCTCAATACTAGAACCCCTCAATACCAGAACCCCTCAATACCAGAACCCCTCAATACCAGAACCCCTCAATACTAGAACCCCTCAATACCAGAACCCCTCAATACCAGAACCCCTCAATACTAGAACCCCTCAATACCAGAACCCCTTAATACCAGAACCCTCATAACCTCAATACAAACCCCTCAATACCAACCCCTCAATACCAGAACCCCTCAATACCAAACCCCTCAATACCAGAACCCTTCAATATAGAACCCCTCAATACTAGAACCCCTCAATACCAGAACCCCTCAATACCAGAACCCCTCAATAAACCAAACCCCTCAATACCAGAACCCCTCAATACCAGAACCCCTCAATACCAGAACCCCTCAATATAGAACCCCTCAATATAGAACCCCTCAATACCAGAACCCCTCAATACCAGAACCCCTCAATACCAGAACCCCTCTGGCTATGCTGATGTATGCGTATATTGTCCCTAGCGACTGGGCAATGGATTTGGCTATGCTGATGTCCCTAGGGGCCGGACAATTGATTTGGCTATGCTGATGTCCTTAGCGGCCGGGCAATGGATTTGGCTATGCTGATGTATGCGTATATTGTCCCTAGCAACTGGGCAATGGATTTGGCTATGCTGATGTCCCTAGGGGCCGGACAATGGATTTGGCTATGCTGATGTCCTTAGCGGCCGGGCAATGGATTTGGCTATGCTGATGTATGCATATATTGTCCCTAGGGGCCGGGCAATGGATTTGGCTATGCTGATGTCCCTAGCAGCCGGGCAATGGATTTGGCTATGCTGATGTATGTGTATATTGTCCCTAGGGGCCGGGCAATGGATTTGGCTATGCTGATGTCCCTAGGGGCCGGGGAATGGATTTGGCTATGCTGATGTCCCTAGCGGCCGGGCAATGGATTTGGCTATGCTGATGTCCTTAGCGGCCGGGCAATGGATTTGGCTATGCTGATGTCCCTAGGGGCTGGACAATGGATTTGGCTATGCTGATGTCCTTAGCGGCCGGGCAATGGATTTGGCTATGCTGATGTATGCGTATATTGTCCCTAGGGGCCGGACAATGGATTTGGCTATGCTGATGTCCCTAGCGACTGGGCAATGGATTTGGCTATGCTGATGTCCCTAGGGGCCGGGCAATGGATTTGGCTATGCTGATGTCCCTAGGGGCCGGGCAATGGATTTGGCTATGCTGATGTCCCTAGCGGCCGGGCAATGGATTTGGCTATGCTGATGTCCCTAGGGGCCGGGCAATGGATTTGGCTATGCTGATGTCCCTAGGGCCGGGCAATGGATTTGGCTATGCTGATGTCCCTAGCGACTGGGCAATGGATTTGGCTATGCTGATGTCCCTAGGGGCCGGGCAATGGATTTGGTTATGCTGATGTCCCTAGCGGCCGGGCAATGGATTTGGTTATGCTGATGTCCCTAGCGGCCGGGCAATGGATTTGGCTATGCGTGGTTAATTTCTAGAACAACAAACCTACAGCCTGCGTGGTTAATTCCTAGAACAACAAACCTACAGCCTGCGTGGTTAATTCCTAGAACAACAAACCTACAGCCTGCATGGTTTATTCCTAAAACAACAAACCTACAGCCTGCGTGGTTAATTCCTAAAACAACAAACCTACAGCCTGCGTGGTTAATTCCTAAAACAACAAACCTACAGCCTGCGTGGTTAATTCCTAGAACAACAAACCTACAGCCTGCGTAGTTAATTCCTAGAACAACAAACCTACAGCCTGCATGGTTAATTCCTAGAACAACAAACCTACAGCCTGCATGGTTAATTCCTAGAACAACAAACCTACAGCCTGCATGGTTAATTCCTAGTACGGCCAATGAATCTTGGAGGGAGGGTGCAGGATATCAAGTTACCGTACTTACTCTCCTATAACACAGCATTTTTATCACCAGATTATTGTCTCAAAGTGGCGTCCCGTCTTATAAGTGATAAAAATAAAAACATTTTTTAAAATCAGTTTGTTCCAACTCAATAATTGATGACCTTTGAAATAACTGTTGTAACAAAAGCATAGACATTCACAGCTCTATCTGTAAACTGAATTGTCAATAGCACAGACATTTCACAGCTCTATCTGTAAACTGAACTTGTCAATAGCACAGACATTCACAGCTCTATCTGTAAACTGAACTTGTCAATAGCACAGACATTCACAGCTCTATCTGTAAACTGAACTTGTCAATAGCACAGACATTCACAGCTCTATCTGTAAACTGAACTTGTCAATAGCATAGACATTCACAGCTCTATCTGTAAACTGAACTTGTCAATAGCATAAACATTCACAGCTCTATCTGTAAACTGAACTTGTCAATAGCATAAACATTCACAGCTCTATCTGTAAACTGAACTTGTCAATAGCATAGACATTCACAGCTCTATCTGTAAACTGAACTTGTCAATAGCATAAACATTCACAGCTCTATCTGTAAACTGAACTTGTCAATAGCATAAACATTCACAGCTCTATCTGTAAACTGAACTTGTCAGTAGCATAAACATTCACAGCTCTATCTGTAAACTGAACTTGTCAGTAGCATAAACATTCACAGCTATATCTGTAAACTGAACTTGTCAGTAGCATAAACATTCACAGCTCTATCTGTAAACTGAACTTGTCAGTAGCATAAACATTCACAGCTCTATCTGTAAACTGAACTTGTCAGTAGCATAGACATTCACAGCTCTATCTGTAAACTGAACTTGTCAATAGCACATACATTCACAGCTCTATCTGTAAACTGAACTTGTCAATAGCATAAACATTCACAGCTCTATCTGTAAACTGAACTTGTCAGTAGCATAGACATTCACAGCTCTATCTGTAAACTGAACTTGTCAGTAGCATAGACATTCACAGCTCTATCTGTAAACTGAACTTGTCAGTAGCATAGACATTCACAGCTCTATCTGTAACCTGAACTTGTCAGTAGCATAAACATTCACAGCTCTATCTGTAAACTGAACTTGTCAATAGCATAGACATTCACAGCTCTATCTGTAAACTGAACTTGTCAATAGCATAGACATTCACAGCTCTATCTGTAAACTGAACTTGTCAGTAGCATAGACATTCACAGCTCTATCTGTAAACTGAACTTGTCAGTAGCATAAACATTCACAGCTCTATCTGTAAACTGAACTTGTCAATAGTATAGACATTCACAGCTCTATCTGTAAACTGAACTTGTCAATAGCATAAACATTCACAGCTCTATCTGTAAACTGAACTTGTCAGTAGCATAAACATCCACAGCTCTATCTGTAAACTGAACTTGTCAATAGCATAAACATTCACAGCTCTATCTGTAAACTGAACTTGTCAATAGCATTCACAGCTCTATCTGTAAACTGAACTTGTCAATAGCATAAACATCCACAGCTCTATCTGTAAACTGAACTTGTCAATAGCATAGACATTCACAGCTCTATCTGTAAACTGAACTTGTCAATAGCATAGACATTCACAGCTCTATCTGTAAACTGAACTTGTCAATAGCATTTTAGGAAATGAAACTTATTTTTGTGCATTTTTTTAATGGTTTGGTATAATTTTTACAGTGCTTTTACAGTATACAGTTATTTCATGGGTGTTTGGGGAACAGTCAAAACTATTGTCCCGAGGTATCAGGGAAGACTTTCGAACTGTTGCCCGAGGCCGTTAGGCGCCTAGTGTTCGCTCCAATTGTCATGACGTCACTAAATTGTCATGACGTCACTAAATTGTCATGATGTCACTAAATTGTCATGATGTTGCTAAATTGTCATGACGTCGCTAAATTGTCATGACGTCACTAAATTGTCATGACTTCACTTTGCAAAGAAGTGTTATATTTAAGTGTTAAACAGCATTATATAAATGCGTCGATACTTCTTTTAAGTCATAGAATGTTTTACCATTAGCGTTATGTACCAATTCAAGAAATATCGGACAGGTGGGTTTTCTCCGGGTACTCCGGTTTCCTCCCACATGAATGACCATATATATGCTTTCATCCGAGCCAATGAGAGTGATTAATATAAGTTGTTAAAACTTGCTTCGCGATCATTGTAAAATAAATAAAGTATAAAAACAAAAAGTAGAAATATGCATACTTAAATTTAATTTACAAATTATAAGGATAATTCTCTCAACCAATCAGAAACTTTCCAGGTGTTATTACACGTGTGTACCTATAAGAAATTATGAGACAACTGTATTACACTGAGTTATGTGATAAATAAACATATAAGATTATTAGGCCAGTATAGGTGTGTCTAATCAATTACTTTCTTTTAGTGGAGGTCCCAAGTCATACAGGTATTTTAAGTTGTTGTATCCCAGTTGTTGTATACGATCTGTTATTGTATACGATCTGTTATTGTATACGATCTGTTGTTGTATACGATCATCCAACGTTTGCAACTGGTATGCACCAAATCATCACTGTATGTAACCACTATGCACCAAATCATCCACTGTATGTAACCACTATGCACCAAATCATCCACTGTATGTAACCACTATGCACCAAATCATCCACTGTATGTAACCACTATGCACCAAATCATCCACTGTATGTAACCACTATGCACCAAATCATCCACTGTATGTAACCACTATGCACCAAATCATCCACTGTATGTAACCACTATGCACCAAATCATCCACTGTATGTAACCGCTATGCACCAAATCATCACTGTATGTAACCACTATGCACCAAATCATCCACTGTATGTAACCACTATGCACCAAATCATCCACTGTATGTAACCACTATGCACCAAATCATCCACTGTATGTAACCACTATGCACCAAATCATCCACTGTATGTAACCACTATGCACCAAATCATCACTGTATGCAACCACTATGCACCAAATCATCCACTGTATGTAACCACTATGCACCAAATCATCCACTGTATGCAACCGCTATGTACCAAATCATCCACTGTATGCAACCGCTATGTACCAAATCATCACTGTATGTAACCACTATGCACCAAATCATCCACTGTATGCAACCGCTATGTACCAAATCATCACTGTATGTAACCACTATGCACCAAATCATCCACTGTATGTAACCACTATGCACCAAATCATCCACTGTATGTAACCACTATGCACCAAATCATCACTGTATGTAACCACTATGCACCAAATCATCCACTGTATGTAACCACTATGCACCAAATCATCCACTGTATGTAACCACTATGCACCAAATCATCCACTGTATGTAACCACTATGCACCAAATCATCCACTGTATGTAACCACTATGCACCAAATCATCCACTGTATGTAACCGCTATGCACCAAATCATCACTGTATGTAACCGCTATGCACCAAATCATCCACAGTATGCAACTACTATGCACCAAATCATCCACAGTATGCAACTACTATGCACCAAATCATCCACAGTATGCAACTGCTATGCACCAAATCATCCACTGTATGCAACTGCTATGCACCAAATCATTCACTGTATGTAACCGCTATGCACCAAATCATCCACAGTATATGTGGTCATTTGTGTGGGAGTACCCGGAGAAAACCCACCTGTCCGATCTGTTGACCACCGTACCGGGAGAAAACCCACCTGTCAGATCTATTGACCACCGTACCCGGAGAAAACCCACCTGTCCGATCTGTTGACCACCATACCCGGAGAAAACCCACCTGTCCGATCTGTTGACCACCATACCCAGAGAAAACTCACCTGTCCGATCTGTTAACCACCATACCCGGAGAAAACCCACCTGTCCGATCTGTTGACCGTACCCGGAGAAAACCCACCTGTCCGATCTGTTGACCACCGTACCCGGAGAAAACCCACCTGTCCGATCTGTTGACCACCGTACCCGGAGAAAACCCACCTGTCCGATCTGTTGGCCACCGTACCCGGAGAAAACCCACCTGTCCGATCTGTTGACCACCGTACCCAGAGAAAACCCACCTGTCAGATCTGTTGACCACCGTACCCGGAGAAAACCCACCTGTCCGATCTGTTGACCACTGTACCCAGAGAAAACCAACCTGTCCGATCTGTTGACCACCGTACCCGGAGAAAACCCACCTGTCCGATCTGTTAACCACCGTACCGGAGAAAACCCACCTGTCTGATCTGTTGACCGTACCCGGAGAAAACCCACCTGTCCGATCTGTTGACCACCGTACCCGGAGAAAACCACCTGTCCGATCTGTTGACCACCGTACCCGGAGAAAACCCACCTGTCCGATCTGTTGACCACCGTACCCGGAGAAAACCCACCTGTCCGATCTGTTGACCACCGTACCCGGAGAAAACCCACCTATCCGATCTGTTGACCACCGTACCCGGAGAAAACCCACCTGTCCGATCTGTTGGCCACTGTACCCGGAGAAAACCCACCTGTCCGATCTGTTGACCACCGTACCTGGAGAAAACCCACCTGTCCGATCTGTTGACCACCGTACCCAGAGAAAACCCACCTGTCCGATCTGTTAACCACCGTACCCGGAGAAAACCCACCTGTCCGATCTGTTGACCACTGTACCCAGAGAAAACCAACCTGTCCGATCTGTTGACCACCGTACCCGGAGAAAACCCACCTGTCCGATCTGTTGACCACTGTACCCAGAGAAAACCAACCTGTCCGATTTGTTGACCAGCATACCCGGAGAAAACCCACCTGTCCGATCTGATGACCACCGTACCTGGAGAAAATCCACCTGTCTGATTTGATGACCACCGTACCCGGAGAAAACCCATCTATCCGATCTGTTGACCACCATACCCGGAGAAAACCCACCTGTCCGATCTGTTGACCACCGTACCCGGAGAAAACCCACCTGTCCGATCTGTTTGACCACCGTACCCAGAGAAAACCCACTTGTCCGATCTGTTAACCACCGTACCCGGAGAAAACCCACCTGTCCGATCTGTTGACCACTGTACCCAGAGAAAACCAACCTGTCTGATCTGTTGACCACCGTACCCGGAGAAAACCCACCTGTCCGATCTGTTGACCACTGTACCCAGAGAAAACCAACCTGTCCGATTTGTTGACCAGCATACCCGGAGAAAACCCACCTGTCCGATCTGATGACCACCGTACCTGGAGAAAATCCACCTGTCTGATTTGATGACCACCGTACCCGGAGAAAACCCATCTATCCGATCTGTTGACCACCATACCCGGAGAAAACCCACCTGTCCGATCTGTTGACCACCGTACCTGGAGAAAACCCACCTGTCCGATCTGTTGACCACCGTACCCGGAGAAAACCCACCTGTCCGATCTGTTGACCACCGTACCCGGAGAAAACCCACCTATCCGATCTGTTGACCACCATACCCGGAGAAAACCCACCTATCCGATCTGTTGACCACCATACCTGGAGAAAACCCACCTGTCCGATTTGTTGACCACCGTACCCGGAGAAAACCCACCTGTCCGATCTGTTGACCACCAACACATGCTTCACTAGACTGTTCATCACCATCACAATAAACCCTTCTGAGTTTTGTCACATATTTGTTTACAGTTGTGTTTGTTGTGTGTTTACTTGGTTTTGTTTTTCTTGTTTATATATACACAGTCAAACCTATTTTAAGTGGCCAGCCAAGCGAGTGATGAAAATTTGCTGCTTGTTCTTAGCATAGATGGCTGCTTAATAGATGTTAGATGGTGAACCAATTGTCACACTGGCAGTTTGGTTACTTGCTGCTTAATACAGCCATGCCATGCATGGTGACACATTAATCCATTAGTTGATCCTACAGCCATGCCATACATGGTGACACATTAATCCATTAGTTGGTCCTACAGCCATGCCATACATGGTGACACATTAATCCATTAGTTGATCCTACAGCCATGCCATACATGGTGACACATTAATCCATTAGTTGATCCTACAGCCATGCCATACATGGTGACACATTAATCCATTAGTTGGTCCTACAGCCATGCCATACATGGTGACACATTAATCCATTAGTTGGTCCTACAGCCATGCCATACATGGTGACACATTAATCCATTAGTTGGTCCTACAGCCATGCCATACATGGTGACACATTAATCCATTAGTTGGTCCTACAGGTTTGATGAGTCCACCAAGGATGATTAGTCTAGCTCGGGGGCCTCCGTGACCGTGTGGTTACAGTTGCTGACTTCAAATCACTTGCCCCTCACTGCTGTATGTTCAAATCCCACTGGGGGTGTCAAATTATTTTCATGTGAGGTAGCTATCCAGCGTTACATACGAAACATGTAATAATGTCTAGAGACAGCAAGACAGTGTTTAACTTTGCATGCTGGGTAAAATCAACGCTATAAATAGTTCAAATAATTGTAGCAGACGACAATCTATTAATGTGCTTTTTCTTATTTGTAACGGAAAACTCTGGAATTATGTCGTGGAATTTCATTTAATTGTGTTGTTGCGTGAAATTACATGACATATTTCACAACTAGCATGCAAAGCGTTAAAGGCACACCTGACCTACTTCAACCTACTTTCAACAAGCATGCAAAGCGTTAAAGGCACACCTGACCTACTTTCAACAAGCATGCAAAGCGTTAAAGGCACACCTGACCTACTTTCAAATCTCACAACAATGTGACACTTCATATACTGTTAGTGTTACTTCTTTGTATAGGAGTAACTGTAATGTTGACAGACAATGAAATGCTTGTATTGTCTCACTTTGTATAGGATTAACTGTAATGTTGACAGACAATGAAATGCTTGGATTGTCTCACTTTGTATAGGATTAACTGTAATGTTGACAGACAATGAAATGCTTGGATTGTCTCACTTTGTATAGGATTAACTGTAATGTTGACAGACAATGAAATGCTTGGATTGTCTCACTTTGTATAGGATTAACTGTAATGTTGACAAATGTAATGTTGACGGACAATGAAATGCTTGGATTGTCTCACTTTGTATAGGATTAACTGTAATGTTGACAGACAATGAAATGCTTGGATTGTCTCACTTTGTATAGGATTAACTGTAATGTTGACAGACAATGAAATGCTTGGATTGTCTCACTTTGTATAGGATTAACTGTAATGTTGACAGACAATGAAATGCTTGGATTGTCTCACTTTGTATAGGATTAACTGTAATGTTGACGACAATGAAATGCTTGGATTGTCTCACTTTGTATAGGATTAACTGTAATGTTGACGGACAATGAAATGCTTGGATTGTCTCACTTTGTATAGGAGTAACTGTAATGTTGACGGACAATGAAATGCTTGGATTGTCTCACTTTGTATAGGATTAACTGTAATGTTGACAGACAATGAAATGCTTGGATTGTCTCACTTTGTATAGGATTAACTGTAATGTTGAGTTTCGTATTCCTCCGCTGTTGGATTTACTTTACAATTAATCATGAACAGTTAATTATAAAGGAATATATTCTAATGAATTTATTTAGTCTTTAGTTTTTAATTTTAACAGCAAACAGAAACTAGCTTGAAAATTGTACTGGAACTATTTCTTATTACGTATTGTAGATAGATACCTATCTCATTAATCCATTAGTTGGTCCTACAGCCATGCCGTACATGGTGACACATTAATCCATTAGTTGGTCCTACAGCCATGCCATGACACTTCATTTTATTTCAGGGACCATTCGTTTGTGCCAAAGTTGAATGTTATAGATGACGATCCTACTGAAGAACTGATCAGTAGGAATCACCTGATGGCCTCCCCTGTACAGGTCATGTACATAATGGCAGATCTCAGCCCCAGACAAAGGTCAGTACCCCCCCATCCGATGTCATGTACATAATGGCAGATCTCAGCCCCAGACAAAGGTCAGTACCCCCCCATCCGATGTCATGTACATAATGGCAGATCTCAGCCCCAGACAAAGGTCAGTACCCCCCCATCCGATGTCATGTACATAATGGCAGATCTCAGCCCCAGACAAAGGTCTGTCCCCCCATCGGATGTCATGTGTCATGTATATATTATATAGATGTCAGTCCCAGACAAAGGTCTGTCCCCCCATCGGATGTCATGTGTCATGTATATATTATATAGATGTCAGTCCCAGACAAAGGTCTGTCCCCCCATCGGATGTCATGTGTCATGTATATATTATATAGATGTCAGTCCCAGACAAAGGTCTGTCCCCCCATCGGATGTCATGTGTCATGTATATATTATATAGATGTCAGTCCCAGACAAAGGTCTGTCCCCCCATCGGATGTCATGTGTCATGTATATATTATATAGATGTCAGTCCTAGACAAAGGTCTGTCCCCCCATCGGATGTCATGTGTCATGTATATATTATATAGATGTCAGTCCTAGACAAAGGTCTGTCCCCCCATCGGATGTCATGTGTCATGTATATATTATATAGATGTCAGTCCTAGACAAAGGTCTGTCCCCCCTGGTGTTGTGTTGTTTTTTGTGTGTGGGTGTTCGGATGTCATGTGTCATGTATATATTATATAGATGTCAGTCCCAGACAAAGGTCTGTCCCCCCATCGGATGTCATGTGTCATGTATATATTATATAGATGTCAGTCCTAGACAAAGGTCTGTCCCCCCATCGGATGTCATGTGTCATGTATATATTATATAGATGTCAGTCCCAGACAAAGGTCTGTCCCCCCCTCGGATGTCATGTGTCATGTATATATTATATAGATGTCAGTCCCAGACAAAGGTCTGTCCCCCCCCTCGGATGTCATGTGTCATGTATATATTATATAGATGTCAGTCCCAGACAAAGGTCAGTACCCACCCATCGGATGTCATGTGTCATGTATATATTATATAGATGTCAGTCCCAGACAAAGGTCTGTCCCCCCATCGGATGTCATGTGTCATGTATATATTATATAGATGTCAGTCCTAGAGAAAGGTCTGTCCCCCCCTCGGATGTCATGTGTCATGTATATATTATATAGATCTCAGTCCTAGAGAAAGGTCTGTCCCCCCCCCTCGGATGTCATGTGTCATGTATATATTATATAGATGTCAGTCCTAGAGAAAGGTATGTACTATATATAATTTATCCTTCTTCAGGGAATATTACAAATATAAACAAACAATAGAAACTGACGTAGCGTCTAGTCACGTACGAATGTTCGCAACGCAATGCAGAAAACACATATACATACATAATTACAGCAATAAATGATACTAGATTTAAATATACAAGTGTTTCCTATGTATGTATCGTATAAATATAAACTAATGGACAGTGCACCTCATCAGATATTGTATAATATAGACTAATGGACAGTGCACCTCATCAGATATTGTATAATATAGACTAATGGACAGTGCACCTCATCAGATATTGTATAATATAGACTAATGGACAGTGCACCTCATCAGATATTGTATAATATAGACTAATGGACAGTGCACCTCATCAGATATTGTATAATATAGACTAATGGACAGTGCACCTCATCAGATATTGTATAATATAGACTAATGGACAGTGCACCTCATCAGATATTGTATACTCAGATTGTGATCAATGTAATCTCATACAGGCCAGATTTTTCCTTTTTCATACAGGCCTCGTAGATCCCATAATGGCCGTGCTATACCCATATTGCCCGAGTTAAGCATCGATACTGACGAGTTCACGCTCGTATTGACAATGTTCTATAATCAATTAACCCATTCAACACCGAGTAACTCACATGGACTGGTGCATTCAACACCGAGTAACTCACATGGACTGGTGCATTCAACACCAAGTAACTCACATGGACTGCTGCATTCAACACCGAGTAACTCACATTGACTGGTACATTCAACTCCAAGTAACTGACATGGACTGGTGCAGTCAACACCAAGTAACTGACATGGACTGGTGCATTCAACACCAAGTAACTGACATGGACTGGTGCAGTCAACACCAAGTAACTCACATGGACTGGTGCATTCAACACCAAGTAACTGACCTGGACTGGTGCATTCAACACCAAGTAACTGACATGGACTGGTGCATTCAACATCAAGTAACTGACATGGACTGGTGCATTCAACACCAAGTAACTGACATGGACTGGTACATGATATTTTTAGACCAATAAATTAATAAGAAAATTACATGTAGACAAGTTCATGGTAATTTTGTCTAAAAATAGTAATATTACTGGGAAAAAGTGCATCATGAGACGACTCATCTAGATCTACACTTTTAGTAAGACTATTTAAAGATCTGTGGTGTTGAAAGGGTTAATATTATATGAATACGATATTTATATGTATGCATACTTGCATAGCCTACCTGTGTATTGACTATGTGCGTACACCAAGTGATCCACATAAAGAGTTGAAAGTTGTTTCGAATCATTGTAAAATACAGTTTACATTTATTTCTCTATCTTAATGTTACAGAATGGCGACGGATGAGGAGGAAGTTGTGCTTTGTACCATTCAGATCGATACCAATGGTGTCCTCTCCATCCATCCAGACTTCAATAGAGGACGTAAGGCCTACGTTAAGGAAACTCAGAAGGAGTTTGGTAGAGGTATAAAGATTGATCTCCTTACAGAATACTTGCAGAGGAGACTCTGGAATGGGTCTCTGTGTGTATTATTGAACTATTCTCCAAAAATCTAAAATGACTAATCTCTTCAGGAGGGGTCACTCATATGGGCAACCGGTAACGACGATTTTAAATGTACTGTAAAACATACACAAGAATACTTGCATCACTAATGCGAAATGCATTTCGATGAATATGCATTTCCTGTTTGCATCCATTTTCGTATGAATTTCGTTGCTAATGATATGCAGCTGACATGTGTACTTGAAGTTACTGACATGCGCATTCGCAGTGTTCGACGCAGTTTACACTTTTCCTAGGATGATCTATTTACCAGGTCTGGCACACGGTAAATCTTGACTAAATACATTTGTGTGTCTTGGCTTTCTTCAAATACCAACCAACCACCACCCACACACCACCCACACATCACCCTACCAACACCCACACACCACCTACACACCACCCTACCCCCCACACACATCACCCACACACCACTACACATCACCCTATCCCCCACACACAACACCCACACACCACTACACACCACCCTATCCCCCACACACAACACCCACACCACCTACACACCACCCTACCCCCCACACACAACACCCACACACCTACACACCACACCCCCACACTCACACACACACCAACTACACACACCCACCCCCCACACACATCACCCACACACCACTACACCCACCACCCCCACACCCATCCACACCCACACACCACTACCACACCCTACCCCCCCACACATCACCCACACACCACTACACACCACCCTACCCCCACACACAACACCCACACACCACTACACACACAACCCCCACACCACCTACACACCACCCTACCCCCCACACACATCACCCACACACCACTACACACACAACCCACACACCACCCACACCCACCCACACACAACCCACACATCACCCACACACCACCTACACACCACACTACCCCCCACACACCACCTACACAGCACCCTACCCCCCCACACACATCACCCACACACCACTACACACCACCCTACCCCCACCCACAACACCCCCACACCACTACACACACAACCCACACACCACCTACACACCACTCTACCCCCCACACACATCACCCAACACCACTACACACAACCCACACCACCCACACACCACCCACACACCCCCACACACCACCCCACACACACCCACACATCACCCACACACCACCTACACACCACCCTACCCCCCACACACCACCTACACACCACCCTACCCCCCCACACACATCACCCACACACCACTACACACCACCCTACCCCCCACACACATCACCCACACACACTACACACACAACCCACCACACCACCCACACACAACCCACCACCCACACATCAACCAACCAACCCACCGACCACACACCATCCACACACTACCACCCGCACACCACACACCACCCACACACTATCCACACACCACCTACACACCACCCTACCCCCCCACCCACACCACCCACACACCACCACCACACACACAACCCACACACAACCCACCACCCACACACCACCCACACACCACCCACACACCACCCACACACCATCCACACACCACCCACACACCATCCACACACCACCCACACACCACCCTACCCCCTGGCATCATATTGTATATTTGATGTCTGTTGGCCTGCAGTAAATTGATACCCAGAGTTATTTGAGTACACCCATTGAGCATGCCTCGTGTATAACTGTATAATGTTTTACAAATGTGTTTGAGTACACCATTGAGCATGCCTCGTGTATAACTGTAGAGTGTTTTACAGATGTGTTTGAGTACACCATTGAGCATGCCTCGTGTATAACTGTAGAGTGTTTTACAGATGTGTTTGAGTACACCATTGAGCATGCCTCGTGTATAACTGTATAATGTTTTACAGATGTGTTTGAGTACACCATTGAGCATGCCTCGTGTATAACTGTATAATGTTTTACAGATGTGTTTGAGTACACCATTGAGCATGCCTCGTGTATAACTGTATAATGTTTTACAGATGTGTTTGAGTACATCATTGAGCATGCCTCGAGGGAGATGAACAGGCAAGAGCAGGACCGGGAGATGAAGATGTATCGAGAAGTTTACTCCAGACATAAAGACTTCCTACATGCGTGTGTTGGTACAGACTTCGAATTGGTATGCCCATTCACTTACATGTATATCCGTATATCCCAGTTACATGTATATCCGTATATCCCAGTTACATGTATATCCATATATCATCAGTTACATGTATATCCCAGTTACATGTATATCTGTATATCCCAGTTACATGTATATCTGTATATCCCAGTTACATGTATATCCGTATATCCCAGTTACATGTATATCCCAGTTACATGTATATCTGTATATCCCAGTTACATGTATATCTGTATATCCCAGTTACATGTATATCCGTATATCATCAGTTACATGTATATCCGTATATCCCAGTTACATGTATATCCGTATATCCCAGTTACATGTATATCCGTATATCCCAGTTACATGTATATCCGTATATCCCAGTTACATGTATATCCATATATCCCAGTTACATGTATATCCGTATATCCCAGTTACATGTATATCCATATATCCCAGTTACATGTATATCCGTATATCCCAGTTACATGTATATCATCAGTTACATGTATATCCCAGTTACATGTATATCCGTATATCATCAGTTACATGTATATCCATATATCCCAGTTACATGTATATCCATATATCATCAGTTACATGTATATCCATATATCCTCAGTTACATGTATATCCGTATATCATCAGTTACATGTATATCCGTATATCCCAGTTACATGTATATCCCAGTTACATGTATATCCCAGTTACATGTATATCCGTATATCATCAGTTACATGTATATCATCAGTTACATGTATATCCCAGTTACATGTATATCCGTATATCATCAGTTACATGTATATCCGTATATCCCAGTTACATGTATATCCGTATATCCCAGTTACATGTATATCCGTATATCCCAGTTACATGTATATCCGTATATCCCAGTTACATGTATATCTGTATATCCCAGTTACATGTATATCCATATATCCCAGTTACATGTATATCATCAGTTACATGTATATCCGTATATCCCAGTTACATGTATATCCGTATATCCCAGTTACATGTATATCCATATATCATCAGTTACATGTATATCCCAGTTACATGTATATCTGTATATCCCAGTTACATGTATATCCATATATCATCAGTTACATGTATATCCCAGTTACATGTATATCTGTATATCCCAGTTACATGTATATCCGTATATCCCAGTTACATGTATATCCCAGTTACATGTATATCTGTATATCCCAGTTACATGTATATCTGTATATCCCAGTTACATGTATATCCGTATATCATCAGTTACATGTATATCCGTATATCCCAGTTACATGTATATCCGTATATCCCAGTTACATGTATATCCGTATATCCCAGTTACATGTATATCCATATATCCCAGTTACATGTATATCCCAGTTACATGTATATCCGTATATCATCAGTTACATGTATATCCGTATATCATCAGTTACATGTATATCCGTATATCCCAGTTACATGTATATCTGTATATCATCAGTTACATGTATATCCGTATATCCTCAGTTACATGTATATCATCAGTTACATGTATATCCCAGTTACATGTATATCTGTATATCCTCAGTTACATGTATATCATCAGTTACATGTATATCCCAGTTACATGTATATCCGTATATCATCAGTTACATGTATATCCGTATATCATCAGTTACATGTATATCCGTATATCATCAGTTACATGTATATCCGTATATCATCAGTTACATGTATATCTGTATATCATCAGTTACATGTATATCCGTATATCATCAGTTACATGTATATCATCAGTTACATGTATATCCATATATCATCAGTTACATGTATATCCATATATCATCAGTTACATGTATATCTGTATATCATCAGTTACATGTATATCCGTATATCATCAGTTACATGTATATCCATATATCATCAGTTACATGTATATCCATATATCATCAGTTACATGTATATCCATATATCATCAGTTACATGTATATCTGTATATCATCAGTTACATGTATATCCGTATATCCCAGTTACATGTATATCCGTATATCATCAGTTACATGTATATCCATATATCATCAGTTACATGTATATCCGTATATCCCAGTTACATGTATATCCGTATATCATCAGTTACATGTATATCCCAGTTACATGTATATCCGTATATCATCAGTTACATGTATATCCCAGTTACATGTATATCCATATATCATCAGTTACATGTATATCCGTATATCATCAGTTACATGTATATCCGTATATCATCAGTTACATGTATATCCGTATATCATCAGTTACATGTATATCATCAGTTACATGTATATCCGTATATCATCAGTTACATGTATATCCGTATATCATCAGTTACATGTATATCCGTATATCATCAGTTACATGTATACCCAAACAAGAAATATTTATCGTTATATTATTGTCCTTTTTTACGGAGGTTGGTACACCAAGTACTGGTTAGCCACTGGAGCCTGCCCAGGAAAGGTTTTGTTAGGTAAACTGCCCGCCGGCGATATAGCCCAATATGGTGCTGATGCAGACGTAAAACCCCAACAAAACAAACACTATATTCTTGTTAAGAAAGACAAAATTGCACTGTATGCGCTTGTGTCCCATGCACTGTATGCGCTTGTGTCCCATGCACTATATGTGAGTGTCCCATGCACTGTATGCGAGTGTCCCATGCACTGTATGCGAGTGTCCCATGCACTGTATGCGCGTGTCCCATGCACTGTATGCGAGTGTCCCATGCACTGTATGCGAGTGTCCCATGCACTGTATGCGAGTGTCCCATGCACTGTATGCGAGTGTCCCATGCACTGTATGCGAGTGTCCCATGCACTGTATGCGAGTGTCCCATGCACTGTATGCGAGTGTCCCATGCACTGTATGCGAGTGTCCCATGTACTGTATGCGAGTGTCCCATGCACTGTATGCGAGTGTCCCATGTACTGTATGTGAGTGTCCCATGCACTGTATGTGAGTGTCCCATGCACTGTATGTGAGTGTCCCATGGTATAAATGATCTACACATGATTTATTAATGAATGGAACTGGATACAAAATAGTTTTGAAACCCTCACCATTGACATGGGAAATCTTGGAACTGATCGGTGATACTAGTTTGCATACGATTAGCAGGTTAGAAGTTATTTAAATTACGATCACGTGACTAGAATGTGAGTGGCTGGCTGGCTGGCTGGCTGGCTGGCTGCGGAAAAAGCCGAACGATATTCAGCTAAATTCAATGTTCACACCATTTTATTCATTGTTCACACCATTTTATTCATTGTTCACACCATTTTATTCACATCATTTTATTCATTGTTCACACCATTTTATTCATTGTTCACACCATTTTATTCATTGTTCACACACAATTTTATTCATTGTTCACACCATTTTATTTATTGTTCACACCATTTTATTCACACCATTTTATTCATTGTTCACACCATTTTCATCATGTTATTCATTGTTCACACCATTTTATTCATTGTTCACACCATTTTATTAATTGTTCACACCATTTATTCATTGTTCACACCATTTTATTTATTGTTCACACCATTTTATTCACACCATTTTATTCATTGTTCACACCATTTTCACCATTTTATTCATTGTTCACACACCATATTATTCATTGTTCACACCATTTATTCATTGTTCACACCATTTTATTCATTGTTCACACCATTTTATTAATTGTTCACACCATTTTATTCATTGTTCACACCATTTTATTCACACCATTTTATTCATTGTTCACACACCATTTTATTCACTGTTCACACCATTTTATTAATTGTTCATACCATTTTATTCATTGTTCACACCATTTTGTTCATTGTTCACACCATTTTATTCCATTTTATTCATTGTTCACACCATTTTATTCATTGTTCACACCATTTTATTCATTGTTCACACCATTTTGTTCATTGTTCACACCATTTTATTCATTGTTCACACCATTTTATTCATTGTTCACACCATTTTATTCATTGTTCACACCATTTTATTCACATCATTTATTCATTGTTCACACCATTTTATTCATTGTTCACACCATTTTATTCATTGTTCACACCATTTTATTCATTGTTCACACCATTTTATTCATTGTTCACACCATTTTATTCATTGTTCACACCATTTTATTCATTGTTCACACACAATTTTATTCATTGTTCACACCATTTATTTATTGATCTGACCATTTTATTCACACCATTTTATTCATTGTTCACACCATTTTCATCATGTTATTCATTGTTCACACCATTTTATTCATTGTTCACACCATTTTATTCATTGTTCACACCATTTTATTAATTGTTCACACCATTTATTCATTGTTCACACCATTTTATTTATTGTTCACACCATTTTATTCACACCATTTTATTCATTGTTCACACCATTTTCACCATTTTATTCATTGTTCACACACCATATTATTCATTGTTCACACCATTTATTCATTGTTCACACCATTTTATTCATTGTTCACACCATTTTATTAATTGTTCACACCATTTTATTCATTGTTCACACCATTTTATTCACACCATTTTATTCATTGTTCACACACCATTTTATTCACTGTTCACACCATTTTATTAATTGTTCATACCATTTTATTCATTGTTCACACCATTTTGTTCATTGTTCACACCATTTTGTTCATTGTTCACACCATTTTATTCCATTGTATTCATTGTTCACACCATTTATTCATTGTTCACACCATTTTATTCATTGTTCACACCATTTTATTAATTGTTCACACCATTTTATTCATTGTTCACACCATTTTATTCACACCATTTTATTCATTGTTCACACCATTTTATTCATTGTTCACACCATTTTATTAATTGTTCACACCATTTTATTAATTGATCACACCATTTTATTCATTGTTCACACCATTTTATTCACATTTATTCATTGTTCACACCATTTATTCATTGTTCACACCATTTTATTAATTGTTCACACCATTTTATTAATTGATCACACCATTTTATTCATTGTTCACACCATTTTATTCATTGTTCAGACACCATTTTATTCACTGTTCACACCATTTTATTAATTGTTCACACCATTTTATTCATTGTTCACACCATTTTATTCATTGTTCACACCATTGTATTAATTGTTCGCACCATTATATTCATTGTTCACACACCATTTTATTAATTGTTCACACCATTTTATTCATTGTTCACACCATTTTATTCATTGTTCACACCATTTTATTCATTGTTCACACCATTTTATTCATTGTTCACACCATTTTATTCACCATTTTATTCACCATTTTATTAATTGTTCACACCATTTTATTCATTGTTCACACCATTTTATTCATTGTTCACACCATTTTATTCATTTTTCGCACCATTTTATTCATTGTTCACACCATTTTATTAATTGATCACACCATTTTATTCATTGTTCACACCATTTTATTCATTGTTCACACCATTTTATTCATTGTTCACACACCATTTTATTCACTGTTCACACCATTTTATTAATTGTTCACACCATTTTATTCATTGTTCACACCATTTTATTCATTGTTCACACCATTTTATTCATTGTTCACACCATTTTATTCATTGTTCTCACCTGTATGCGAGTGTCCCATGCACTGTATGCGAGTGTCCCATGCACTGTATGCGAGTGTCCCATGCACTGTATGCGAGTGTCCCATGCACTGTATGCGAGTGTCCCATGCACTGTATGCGAGTGTCCCATGCACTGTATGCGAGTGTCCCATGTACTGTATGTGAGTGTCCCATGCACTGTATGTGAGTGTCCCATGCACTGTATGTGAGTGTCCCATGGTATAAATGATCTACACATGATTTATTAATGAATGGAACTGGATACAAAATAGTTTTGAAACCCTCACCATTGACATGGGAAATCTTGGAACTGATCGGTGATACTAGTCTGCATACGATTAGCAGGTTAGAAGTTATTTAAATTACGATCACGTGACTAGAATGTGAGTGGCTGGCTGGCTGGCTGGCTGGCTGGCTGCGGAAAAAGCCGAACGATATTCAGCTAAATTCAATGTTCACACCATTTTATTCATTGTTCACACCATTTTATTCATTGTTCACACACAATTTTATTCATTGTTCACACCATTTTATTTATTGTTCACACCATTTTATTCACACCATTTTATTCATTGTTCACACCATTTTCATCATGTTATTCATTGTTCACACCATTTTATTCATTGTTCACACCATTTTATTAATTGTTCACACCATTTATTCATTGTTCACACCATTTTATTTATTGTTCACACCATTTTATTCACACCATTTTATTCATTGTTCACACCATTTTCACCATTTTATTCATTGTTCACACACCATATTATTCATTGTTCACACCATTTATTCATTGTTCACACCATTTTATTCATTGTTCACACCATTTTATTAATTGTTCACACCATTTTATTCATTGTTCACACCATTTTATTCACACCATTTTATTCATTGTTCACACACCATTTTATTCACTGTTCACACCATTTTATTAATTGTTCATACCATTTTATTCATTGTTCACACCATTTTGTTCATTGTTCACACCATTTTGTTCATTGTTCACACCATTTTATTCCATTGTATTCATTGTTCACACCATTTTATTCATTGTTCACACCATTTTATTCATTGTTCACACCATTTTGTTCATTGTTCACACCATTTTATTCATTGTTCACACCATTTTATTCATTGTTCACACCATTTTATTCATTGTTCTCACCATTTTATTTATTGTTCACACCATTTTATTCACACCATTTTATTCATTGTTCACACCATTTTCACCATTTTATTCATTGTTCACACACCATATTATTCATTGTTCACACCATTTATTCATTGTTCACACCATTTTATTCATTGTTCACACCATTTATTAATTGTTCACACCATTTTTCATTGTTCACACCATTTTATTCACACCATTTTATTCATTGTTCACGCACCATTTATTCACTGTTCACACCATTTTATTAATTGTTCATACCATTTTATTCATTGTTCACACCATTTTATTCATTGTTCACACCATTTTATTCCATTTTTTTCTTGTTCACACACCATTTTATTCACCATTTTATTAATTGTTCACACCATTTTATTCATTTTTCGCACCATTTTATTCATTGTTCACACCATTTTATTAATTGATCACACCATTTTATTCATTGTTCACACCATTTTATTCATTGTTCACACCATTTTATTCATTGTTCACACCATTTTATTCATTGTTCACACACCATTTTATTCACTGTTCACACCATTTTATTAATTGTTCACACCATTTTATTCATTGTTCACACCATTTTATTCATTGTTCACACCATTGTATTAATTGTTCACACCATTATATTCATTGTTCACACACCATTTTATTCATTTTTCGCACCATTTTATTCATTGTTCACACCATTTTATTCATTGTTTACACCTCTGATGATTGATCAGTTTTCTAATATTGAGCCATCACTGATTTATATTTTTCAGCCTCCACCCGGCGTGCTGCGATTACTTGTCTATGGTGAAATAGGTAATGTGTATGCAGAAGTTACATGACTCGAGGGCATTTACTCGGGCAGAAGTTACATGACTCGAGGGCATTTACTCGGGCAGAAGTTACATGACTTGAGGGCATTTCTATGATTGCCATATATGACTTTTTTCACTTAGCCCATTACATGTTTACTAAGTTACACACAAATAGTTTTCAATTTTCTGTTCTAGAAGGCGGTGGCTCAGGGCTAATCGGGCGGGTACGTTAGCGATCCATCCTGAACCGTGTCGGTCATGGCCGATCTGGTGATGTTTGGATCGTGAAATATCCGTCCGAATTATATTACTTGAGTATCCCTGGCGCGTGTGAGCCGGATATTCCGCTCCGTTTACGTGTCCACTTGTTGGACTCCATGAAGGTGATGATCTTTCAATAATTTAATATGGATACCCCAAAGAAAAAATGACTGCATAATGAACCGGACTGTGGTGACACGGGAGGTGAGAACTCTTCTCACCAACCATCAAGTTCAATCTACTCCTGAAATACTGTTCAGAGGGGCACCTGGGATCTTCTTCCACCAATAAAACTGGAGAGTCGCCATATAACCTAAGCTGTTGGTGCAACATTAAGCATTAAATCTCAAATACAAACAAATCATTAAGTCACGCAGTTGACATCATTAAGACACGCAGATGACATCATTAAGACACGCAGATGACATCATTAAGTCATGCAGATGACATCATTAAGTCATGCAGATGACATCATTAAGTCATGCAGATGACATCATTAAGTCATACAGATGACATCATTAAGTCATGCAGATGACATCATTAAGTCATGCAGATGACATCATTAAGTCATGCAGATGACATCATTAAGTCATCAGATGACATCATTAAGTCATGCAGATGAACTCATTAAGTCATGCAGATGACATCATTAAGTCATGCAGATGACATCATTAAGTCATGCAGATGACATCATTAAGTCATGCAGATGACATCATTAAGTCATGCAGATGACATCATTAAGTCATGCAGATGACATCATTAAGTCACGCAGATGACATCATTAAGTCATGCAGATGACATCATTAAGTCACGCAGATGACATCATTAAGTCATGCAGATGAACTCATTAAGTCATGCAGATGACATCATTAAGTCATGCAGATGACATCATTAAGTCATGCAGATGACATCATTAAGTCATGCAGATGACATCATTAAGTCATGCAGATGACATCATTAAGTCATGCAGATGACATCATTAAGTCATGCAGATGACATCATTAAGTCACGCAGATGACATCATTAAGTCATGCAGATGACATCATTAAGTCACGCAGATGACATCATTAAGTCATGCAGATGACATCATTAAGTCACGCAGATGAACCCATTAAGTCACGCAGATGAACCCACTAAGTCATGCAGATGACATCATTAAGTCATGCAGATGACATCATTAAGTCATGCAGATGACATCATTAAGTCACGCAGATGACATCATTAAGTCATGCAGATGAACTCATTAAGTCATGCAGATGACATCATTAAGTCACGCAGATGACATCATTAAGTCATGCAGATGACATCATTAAGTCATGCAGATGACATCATTAAGTCACGCAGATGACATCATTAAGTCATGCAGATGACATCATTAAGTCACGCAGATGACATCATTAAGTCATGCAGATGACATCATTAAGTCACGCAGATGAACCCATTAAGTCACGCAGATGAACCCATTAAGTCATGCAGATGACATCATTAAGTCATGCAGATGACATCATTAAGTCATGCAGATGACATCATTAAGTCATGCAGATGACATCATTAAGTCACGCAGATGACATCATTAAGTCATGGAGATGACATCATTAAGTCACGCAGATGACATCATTAAGTCATGCAGATGACATCATTAAGTCACGCAGATGACATCATTAAGTCATGCAGATGACATCATTAAGTCACGCAGATGACATCATTAAGTCATGCAGATGACAAATTCTGTTAATTTTGTTCTTTTTTCATACGTTTGTTGACATAAACAAAATAAACATTAATGGGTAAAATACAACACACAAGATTAATGGGTAATATACAACACACAAGATTAATGGGTAATATACAACACACAAGATTAATGGGTAATATACAACACACAAGATTAATGGGTAATATACAACACACAAGATTAATGGGTAATACAACACACAAGATTAATGGGTAATATAACACACACGATTAATGGGTAATATACAACACACAAGATTAATGGGTAATATACAACACACAAGATTAATGGGTAATATACAATACACAAGATTAATGGGTAATATACAACACACAAGATTAATGGGTAATATACAACACACAAGATTAATGGGTAATATACAACACACAAGATTAATGGGTAATACAACACACAAGATTAATGGGTAATATAACACACACGATTAATGGGTAATATACAACACACAAGATTAATGGGTAATATACAACACACAAGATTAATGGGTAATATACAATACACAAGATTAATGGGTAATATACAACACACAAGATTAATGGGTAATATACAACACACAAGATTAATGGGTAATATACAACACACAAGATTAATGGGTAATATACAACACACAAGATTAATGGGTAATATACAACACACAAGATTAATGGGTAATATACAACACACAAGATTAATGGGTAATACAACACACAAGATTAATGGTACACATTTACCGTTATATCTCACATTTGCGCATATGTATATTTATTTTTAGACTAATCAGATTTCAATTATCTCGAAACGACTGTACCACGCGTTTAATATAGACTCCAATAATCAACAAACGTCAATTTCAAGTGCGTGACTGACCATTCTATGAAATCTACTTTCACTTTTGAGAGTTTGTAGACTGCAAAACACTGTTTATTGAATGAAAGGTTTTGTTAAGTGTTCAAATTATTTCGGAAAACTTTGTAGTAGCAATGATGTTATTTATATGTGGAAATGCTTTTGTTTGTGTGTTTTACGTTTATTTATCGTCGCTACCGGTTGCCCATTTGAGCGAAGCCTCCTGAAGAGTTTAGTCATTTTAGATTTTTGGAGGATAGTGCAATGATACAGACAGAGACCCATTCCAGGTTCTGGTTCTTTTACGTGCACGGTGTAAAGCACCGACACGAGACCTCGGATTAACGTTCCATCTGAAAGACTGTTAATTTTATTAAGTTCAGACGGGGGATCAAACCTGCGATCGATGGATTACCAGTCCAACATGTTAACCACTGGACTACAGATCTGTCTTGCTTTCTCCGATATAATGTCGCTTTAAGATTGTTGGCAATAAAATATGGGACACTCGCGTACAGTTCATCTTTTTGCATAGGAATATGCCATTAACTACAAAATGTACTGGTTTTAACTTGAAATGTGTCATAAAAATATAATGATGGTTTAACAATTCAGCCCGAAAACATTCACATCATCAATATTTCAACATGCAGTGGTTTCCATGGTTTCCATGCAGTGATTTCAATGCAGTGGTTTCCATGCAGTGGTTGCCATGCAGTGGTTTCCATGCAGTGGTTTCCGTGCAGAGGTTGCCATGCAGTGGTTTCCATGCAGTGATTTCAATGCAGTGGTTTCCATGCAGTGGTTGCCATGCAGTGGTTGCCATGCAGTGTTTTCCGTGCAGAGGTTTCCATGCATTGGTTTCCATACATGCAGTGGTTTCCATACATGCAGTGGTTTCCATACATGCAGTGGTTTCCATACATGCAGTGGTTTCCATGCAGTGGTTTCCATACATGCAGTGGTTTCCATACATGCAGTGGTTTCCATGCATGCATTGGTTTCCATACATGCAGTGGTTTCCATACATGCAGTGGTTTCCATACATGCAGTGGTTTCCATACATGCAGTGGTTTCCATACATGCAGTGGTTTCCATGCATGCAGTGATTTCCATGCATGCAGTGGTTTCCATACATGCATTGGTTTCCATACATGCATTGGTTTCCATACATGCAGTGGTTTCCATACATGCATTGGTTTCCATACATGCAGTGGTTTCCATACATGCATTGGTTTCCATACATGCATTGGTTTCCATACATGCAGTGGTTTCCATGCAGTGGTTTCCATGCATGCAGTGGTTTCCATACATGCATTGGTTTCCATACATGCAGTGGTTTCCATGCATGCAGTGGTTTCCATACATGCAGTGGTTTCCATGCATGCAGTGGTTTCCATACATGCAGTGGTTTCCATGCAGTGGTTTCTATTCAGGTGTATTCATGCAATGGTTTCCATGCAGTGGTTTCCATGCATGCATTGGTTTCTATGCAGTGGTTTCCATGCATGCATTGGTTTCTATGCAGTGGTTTCCATGCAGTGGTTTCCATGCATGCAGTGGTTTCCATGCAGGTGTTTCCATGCAGTGGTTTCCATGCAGTGCTTTCCAAGTAGTGGGGTCCATGCAGTGGTTTCCATGCAGTGGTTTCCATGCATGCATTGGTTTTCATGCATGCAGTTGTTTCCATACATGCAGTGGTTTCCATACATGCATTGGTTTCCATACATGCAGTGGTTTCCATACATGCAGTGGTTTCCATGCAGGTGTTTTCATGCAGTGGTTTCCATGCAGATGTTTCCATGCAGTGGTTTCCGTTCAGTAGTTTCCGTGCAGAGGTATCCATGGTTTGCATGCAGTGGTTTGCATGCAGTGGTTTGCATGCAGTGGTTTCTGTGCAGTGGTTTCCATGCAGTGGTTTCCATGGTTGCCATGCAGTGGTTGCCATGCAGTGGTTTCCATGCAGTGGTTTCCATGCAGTGGTTGCCACAAGCATAAAGCAGTAAGAGATTAACCAATTCAACACCAAGTAACTGACAGGATCATTTTTAGACCAATAAGTTAATAAGGAAATTACATTTGGACCAGTTAATTAATCAAAATGGGTAATTTTGTCTAAATATAGTAATATTACTTGCAAAAAGTGCAGATCCTGATGAGACGGCTGGTCATGAGCCGGCTCATCTGGATCTACACTTTTTGTGAGCCTATTTAGAGGTATGTAGTGATGAAAGGGTTAACTGTTTTATTCCACTGCATTCAGTCTGATAAACCTCTATATTTCATTGGTTAACTGTTTCCGTTTCATGTTTTCAGTATCGGCGAAGGATTTTGAATATGATGATCTCTATCTACATTTCTTCATTGATCTTCCAAAATGTACGTATATCATTATAATACCGTCATTTGCTATGTATACCGCACACATTTATTACTAAACACGGGGTAGAATTTGTCTAGTGTGCAGTATACACGGGTACAGCCATCATGACATTTTTTTCCAGACAAAATTGTCCAAAATTTAGCGAATATTTCGACCCTATTCGCACCCACGATGATTCAGTAGGTTAGTACGTTCGGCAAACGTTATAAAATAACTGTTACAAGAATCTATCAATGGTATACATATACTCTATACATATAATGGCATTGATTAAGAACAAATGTAACATTAGATATCATTTATTTGTTCTAACTTTCATAAAAAAACTGGCATCTAAATTTGGACAATTCCATCAAAAACTTTGGCAAAATGGCGGATATTTAGTGTATTTCCCGTACATTGTCGTACTATATCGTATAGAGACGTTCTCGTACTATATCGTATAGAGACGTTCTCGTACTATATCGTACTATATCGTATAGAGACGTTCTCGTACTATATCGTATAGAGACGTTCTCGTACTAGACTATATCGTATAGAGACGTTCTCGTACTATATCGTACTATATCGTATAGAGACGTTCTCGTACTATATCGTATAGAGACGTTCTCGTACTATATCGTATAGAGACGTTCTCGTACTATGTTTATCGTATAGAGACGTTCTCGTACTATCGTACTATATCGTATAGAGACGTTCTCGTACTATATCGTATAGAGACGTTCTCGTACTATATCGTATAGAGACGTTCTCGTACTATATCGTATAGAGACGTTCTCGTACTATATCGTATAGAGACGTTCTCGTACTATATCGTATAGAGACGTTCTCGTACTATATCGTATAGAGACGTTCTCGTACTATATCGTATAGAGACGTTCTCGTACTATATCGTATAGAGACGTTCTCGTACTATATCGTATAGAGACGTTCTCGTACTATATCGTATAGAGACGTTCTCGTACTATATCGTACTATATCGTATAGAGACGTTCTCGTACTATATCGTACTATATCGTATAGAGACGTTCTCGTACTATATCGTATAGAGACGTTCTCGTACTATATCGTACTATATCGTATAGAGACGTTCTCGTACTATATCGTACTATATCGTATAGAGACGTTCTCGTACTATATCGTATAGAGACGTTCTCGTACTATATCGTACTATATCGTATAGAGACGTTCTCGTACTATATCGTATAGAGACGTTCTCGTACTATATCGTACTATATCGTATAGAGACGTTCTCGTACTATATCGTATAGAGACGTTCTCGTACTATATCGTATAGAGACGTTCTCGTACTATATCGTATATAGAGACGTTCTCGTACTATATCGTATAGAGACGTTCTCGTACTATATCGTATAGAGACGTTCTCGTACTATATCGTACTATATCGTATAGAGACGTTCTCGTACTATATCGTACTATATCGTACTATATCGTACTATATCGTATAGAGACGTTCTCGTACTATATCGTATAGAGACGTTCTCGTACTATATCGTATAGAGACGTTCTCGTACTATATCGTATAGAGACGTTCTCGTACTACTCGTACTATATTGTATAGAGACGTTCTCGTACTATATCGTATAGAGACGTTCTCGTACTATATCGTATAGAGACGTTCTCGTACTATATCGTATAGAGACGTTCTCGTACTATATCGTATAGAGACGTTCTCGTACTATATCGTATAGAGACGTTCTCGTACTATATCGTATAGAGACGTTCTCGTACTATATCGTATAGAGACGTTCTCGTACTATATCGTATAGAGACGTTCTCGTACTATATCGTATAGAGACGTTCTCGTACTATATCGTACTATATCGTATAGAGACGTTCTCGTACTATATCGTATAGAGACGTTCTCGTACTATATCGTATAGAGACGTTCTCGTACTATATCGTATTTCGTATAGAGACGTTCTCGTACTATATCGTATAGAGACGTTCTCGTACTATATCGTATAGAGACGTTCTCGTACTATATCGTACTATATCGTATAGAGACGTTCTCGTACTATATCGTATAGAGACGTTCTCGTACTATATCATATAGAGACGTTCTCGTACTATATCGTACTATATCGTATAGAGACGTTCTCGTACTATATCGTATAGAGACGTTCTCGTACTATATCGTACTATATCGTATAGAGACGTTCTCGTACTATATCGTATAGAGACGTTCTCGTACTATATCGTATAGAGACGTTCTCGTACTATATCGTACTATATCGTATAGAGACGTTCTCGTACTATATCGTACTATATCGTATAGAGACGTTCTCGTACTATTCGTACTATATCGTATAGAGACGTTCTCGTACTATATCGTACTATATCGTATAGAGACGTTCTCGTACTATATCGTATAGAGACGTTCTCGTACTATATCGTATAGAGACGTTCTCGTACTACTCGTACTATATTGTATAGAGACGTTCTCGTACTATATCGTATAGAGACGTTCTCGTACTATATCGTATAGAGACGTTCTCGTACTATATCGTATAGAGACGTTCTCGTACTATATCGTATAGAGACGTTCTCGTACTATATCGTATAGAGACGTTCTCGTACTATATCGTATAGAGACGTTCTCGTACGATATTGTATAGAGACGTTCTCGTACTATATTGTATAGAGACGTTCTCGTACTATATCGTATAGAGACGTTCTCGTACTACTCGTACTATATCGTATAGAGACGTTCTCGTACTATATCGTATAGAGACGTTCTCGTACTATATCGTATAGAGACGTTCTCGTACTACTCGTACTATATTGTATAGAGACGTTCTCGTACTATCGTATAGAGACGTTCTCGTACTACTCGTACTATATCGTATAGAGACGTTCTCGTACTATATCGTATAGAGACGTTCTCGTACTATATCGTATAGAGACGTTCTCGTACTATATCGTATAGAGACGTTCTCGTACTATATCGTATAGAGACGTTCTCGTACTATATCGTATAGAGACGTTCTCGTACTATATCATATAGAGACGTTCTCGTACTACTCGTACTATATCGTATAGAGACGTTCTCGTACTATATCGTATAGAGACGTTCTCGTACTATATCGTATAGAGACGTTCTCGTACTATATCGTATAGAGACGTTCTCGTACTATATCGTATAGAGACGTTCTCGTACTATATCGTATAGAGACGTTCTCGTACTACTCGTACTATATTGTATAGAGACGTTCTCGTACTATATCGTATAGAGACGTTCTCGTACTACTCGTACTATATCGTATAGAGACGTTCTCGTACTATATCGTATAGAGACGTTCTCGTACTATATCGTATAGAGACGTTCTCGTACTATATCATATAGAGACGTTCTCGTACTATATCGTATAGAGACGTTCTCGTACTATATCGTATAGAGACGTTCTCGTACTATATCATATAGAGACGTTCTCGTACTATATCGTATAGAGACGTTCTCGTACTATATCATATAGAGACGTTCTCGTACTATATCGTATAGAGACGTTCTCGTACTATATTGTACTTATCGTATAGAGACGTTCTCGTACTATATCGTATAGAGACGTTCTCGTACTATATCGTATAGAGACGTTCTCGTACTATATCGTACTATATCGTACTATATCGTATAGAGACGTTCTCGTACTATATCGTACTATATCGTATAGAGACGTTCTCGTACTATATCGTATAGAGACGTTCTCGTACTATATCATATAGAGACGTTCTCGTACTATATCGTATAGAGACGTTCTCGTACTATATCGTACTATATCGTATAGAGACGTTCTCGTACTATATCGTATAGAGACGTTCTCGTACTATATCGTATAGAGACGTTCTCGTACTACTCGTAGTATTCGTATAGAGATGTTCTCGTACTATATCGTATAGAGACGTTCTCGTACTATATCGTATAGAGACGTTCTCGTACTATATCGTATAGAGACGTTGTTCTCGTACTATATCATATAGAGACGTTCTCGTACTATATCATATAGAGACGTTCTCGTACTACTCGTACTATATCGTATAGAGACGTTCTCGTACTATTTCGTATAGAGACGTTCTCGTACTATATCGTATAGAGACGTTCTCGTACTATATCATATAGAGACGTTCTCGTACTATATCGTATAGAGACGTTCTCGTACTATATCGTATAGAGACGTTCTCGTACTATATCATATAGAGACGTTCTCGTACTATATCGTATAGAGACGTTCTCGTACTA
>CM026403.1:37343565-37409147 GCA_014843695.1 Archivesica marissinica
GTTCACGTACTATATTGTATAGAGACGTTCTCGTACTATATTGTATAGAGACGTTCTCGTACTATATTGTATAGAGACGTTCTCGTACTATATTGTATAGAGACGTTCTCGTACTATATTGTATAGAGACGTTCTCGTACTATATCGTATAGAGACGTTCTCGTACTACTCGTACTATATTGTATAGAGACGTTCTCGTACTATATCGTATAGAGACGTTCTCGTACTACTCGTACTATATTGTATAGAGACGTTCTCGTACTACTCGTACTATATCGTACTATATCGTATAGAGACGTTCTCGTACTATATCATATAGAGACGTTCTCGTACTATATCGTATAGAGACGTTCTCGTACTATATCGTACTATATCGTACTATATCGTATAGAGACGTTCTCGTACTATATCGTATAGAGACGTTCTCGTACTATATCGTACTATATTGTACTATATCGTATAGAGACGTTCTCGTACTATATCGTATAGAGACGTTCTCGTACTATATCGTACTATATCGTACTATATCGTATAGAGACGTTCTCGTACTATATCATATAGAGACGTTCTCGTACTATATCATATAGAGACGTTCTCGTACTACTCGTACTATATTGTATAGAGACGTTCTCGTACTACTCGTACTATATCGTATAGAGTCGTTCTCGTACTATATCGTATAGAGACGTTCTCGTACTATATCATATAGAGACGTTCTCGTACTATATCGTATAGAGACGTTCTCGTACTATATCATATAGAGACGTTCTCGTACTATACATATAGAGACGTTCTCGTACTATATCGTATATAGAGACGATAGAGACGTTCTCGTACTACTCGTACTATATCGTATAGAGACGTTCTCGTACTATATCGTATAGAGACGTTCTCGTACTATATCGTATAGAGACGTTCTCGTACTATATCGTATAGAGTCGTTCTCGTACTATATTGTACTATATCGTATAGAGACGTTCTCGTACTATATTGTACTATATCGTATAGAGTCGTTCTCGTACTATATTGTACTATATCGTATAGAGTCGTTCTCGTACTACTCGTACTATATTGTATAGAGACGTTCTCGTACTATATCATATAGAGACGTTCTCGTACTATATCGTATAGAGACGTTCTCGTACTACTCGTACTATATTGTATAGAGACGTTCTCGTACTATATCATATAGAGACGTTCTCGTACTATATCGTATAGAGTCGTTCTCGTACTACTCGTACTATATTGTATAGAGACGTTCTCGTACTATATCGTATAGAGACCTTCTCGTACTACTCGTACTATATTGTATAGAGACGTTCTCGTACTATATTGTATAGAGACGTTCTCGTACTATATCGTATAGAGACGTTCTCGTACTATATCGTATAGAGACGTTCTCGTACTACTCGTACTATATTGTATAGAGACGTTCTCGTACTATATCGTATAGAGACGTTCTCGTACTATATCGTATAGAGACGTTCTCGTACTATATCGTACGTATAGAGACGTTCTCGTACTATATCGTATAGAGACGTTCTCGTACTATATCGTAGTATAGAGACGTTCTCGTACTATATTGTATAGAGACGTTCTCGTACTATATCGTATAGAGACGTTCTCGTACTATATCGTATTTGTATAGAGACGTTCTCGTACTATATCGTATAGAGACGTTCTCGTACTATATCGTATAGATCGTTCTCGTACTATATTGTATAGAGACGTTCTCGTACTATATCGTATAGAGACGTTCTCGTACTATATCGTATAGAGACGTTCTCGTACTATATCGTATAGAGACGTTCTCGTACTATATCGTATAGAGACGTTCTCGTACTATATCGTATAGAGACGTTCTCGTACTATATCGTATAGAGACGTTCTCGTACTATATCGTATAGAGACGTTCTCGTACTATATCGTATAGAGACGTTCTCGTACTATATCGTATAGAGACGTTCTCGTACTATATCGTATAGAGACGTTCTCGTACTATATCGTACTATATCTTAGAGACGTTCTCGTACTATATCGTACTATATGTATAGAGACGTTCTCGTACTATATCGTATAGAGACGTTCTCGTACTATATCGTATAGAGACGTTCTCGTACTATATCGTATAGAGACGTTCTCGTACTATCGTACTATATCGTATAGAGACGTTCTCGTACTATATCGTATAGAGACGTTCTCGTACTATATCGTATAGAGACGTTCTCGTACTACTCGTACTATATTGTATAGAGACGTTCTCGTACTATATCGTATAGAGACGTTCTCGTACTATATCGTATAGAGACGTTCTCGTACTATATCATATAGAGACGTTCTCGTACTATATCGTATAGAGACGTTCTCGTACTATATCATATAGAGACGTTCTCGTACTATATCATATAGAGACGTTCTCGTACTATATCGTATAGAGACGTTCTCGTACTACTCGTACTATACTATATCGTATAGAGACGTTCTCGTACTATATCGTATAGAGACGTTCTCGTACTATATCGTATAGAGACGTTCTCGTACTATATCGTATAGAGTCGTTCTCGTACTATATTGTACTATATCGTATAGAGACGTTCTCGTACTATATTGTACTATATCGTATAGAGTCGTTCTCGTACTATATTGTACTATATCGTATAGAGTCGTTCTCGTACTACTCGTACTATATTGTATAGAGACGTTCTCGTACTATATCATATAGAGACGTTCTCGTACTATATCGTATAGAGACGTTCTCGTACTACTCGTACTATATTGTATAGAGACGTTCTCGTACTATATCATATAGAGACGTTCTCGTACTATATCGTATAGAGTCGTTCTCGTACTACTCGTACTATATTGTATAGAGACGTTCTCGTACTATATTGTATAGAGACGTTCTCGTACTATATCGTATAGAGTCGTTCTCGTACTACTCGTACTATATTGTATAGAGACGTTCTCGTACTATATTGTATAGAGACGTTCTCGTACTATATTGTATAGAGACGTTCTCGTACTATATCGTATAGAGACGTTCTCGTACTATATCGTATAGAGACGTTCTCGTACTACTCGTACTATATTGTATAGAGACGTTCTCGTACTATATCGTATAGAGACGTTCTCGTACTATATTGTATAGAGACGTTCTCGTACTATATCGTATAGAGACGTTCTCGTACTATATCGTATAGAGACGTTCTCGTACTATATCGTATAGAGACGTTCTCGTACTATATCGTACTATATCGTATAGAGACGTTCTCGTACTATATCGTATAGAGACGTTCTCGTACTATATCGTATAGAGACGTTCTCGTACTATATCGTATAGAGACGTTCTCGTACTACTCGTACTATATTGTATAGAGACGTTCTCGTACTATATCGTATAGAGACGTTCTCGTACTATATCGTATAGAGACGTTCTCGTACTATATCGTATAGAGACGTTCTCGTACTATATCGTATAGAGACGTTCTCGTACTATATCGTATAGAGACGTTCTCGTACTATATCGTATAGAGACGTTCTCGTACTATATCGTATAGAGACGTTCTCGTACTATATCGTATAGAGACGTTCTCGTACTATATCGTATAGAGACGTTCTCGTACTATATCGTACTATATCGTATAGAGACGTTCTCGTACTATATCGTATAGAGACGTTCTCGTACTATATCGTACTATTCATATAGAGACGTTCTCGTACTATATCGTACTATATCGTATAGAGACGTTCTCGTACTATATCGTATAGAGACGTTCTCGTACTATATCGTATAGAGACGTTCTCGTACTATATCGTATAGAGACGTTCTCGTACTACTCGTACTATATCGTATAGAGACGTTCTCGTACTATATCGTATAGAGACGTTCTCGTACTATATCGTATAGAGACGTTCTCGTACTATATCGTACTATATCGTATAGAGACGTTCTCGTACTACTCGTACTATATCGTATAGAGACGTTCTCGTACTATATCGTATAGAGACGTTCTCGTACTATATCGTATAGAGACGTTCTCGTACTATATCGTATAGAGACGTTCTCGTACTATATTGTACTATATCGTATAGAGACGTTCTCGTACTATATTGTACTATATCGTATAGAGTCGTTCTCGTACTATATTGTACTATATCGTATAGAGTCGTTCTCGTACTACTCGTACTATATTGTATAGAGACGTTCTCGTACTATATCATATAGAGACGTTCTCGTACTATATCGTATAGAGACGTTCTCGTACTACTCGTACTATATTGTATAGAGACGTTCTCGTACTATATCGTATAGAGACGTTCTCGTACTATATCGTATAGAGTCGTTCTCGTACTACTCGTACTATATCGTATAGAGACGTTCTCGTACTATATTGTATAGAGACGTTCTCGTACTATATCGTATAGAGACGTTCTCGTACTACTCGTACTATATCGTATAGAGACGTTCTCGTACTATATTGTATAGAGACGTTCTCGTACTATATTGTATAGAGACGTTCTCGTACTATATCGTATAGAGACGTTCTCGTACTATATCGTACTATATCTATAGAGACGTTCTCGTACTATATCGTACTATATCGTATAGAGACTTCTCGTACTATATCGTATAGAGACGTTCTCGTACTATATCGTATAGAGACGTTCTCGTACTATATCATATAGAGACGTTCTCGTACTACTCGTACTATATTGTATAGAGACGTTCTCGTACTATATCGTATAGAGACGTTCTCGTACTATATCGTATAGAGACGTTCTCGTACTACTCGTACTATATCGTATAGAGACGTTCTCGTACTATATCGTATAGAGACGTTCTCGTACTATATCGTATAGAGACGTTCTCGTACTATATCGTATAGAGACGTTCTCGTACTATATCGTATAGAGACGTTCTCGTACTATATCGTATAGAGACGTTCTCGTACTATATCGTATAGAGACGTTCTCGTACTATATCGTATAGAGACGTTCTCGTACTATATCGTATAGAGACGTTCTCGTACTATATCGTATAGAGACGTTCTCGTACTATATCGTACTATATCATATAGAGACGTTCTCGTACTATATCGTACTATATCGTATAGAGACGTTCTCGTACTATATCGTATAGAGACGTTCTCGTACTATATCGTATAGAGACGTTCTCGTACTATATCGTATAGAGACGTTCTCGTACTACTCGTACTATATCGTATAGAGACGTTCTCGTACTATATCGTATAGAGACGTTCTCGTACTATATCGTATAGAGACGTTCTCGTACTACTCGTACTATATCGTATAGAGACGTTCTCGTACTATATCGTATAGAGACGTTCTCGTACTATATCGTATAGAGACGTTCTCGTACTATATCGTATAGAGACGTTCTCGTACTATATCGTATAGAGACGTTCTCGTACTATATCGTATAGAGACGTTCTCGTACTATATCGTATAGAGACGTTCTCGTACTATATCGTATAGAGACGTTCTCGTACTATATCGTATAGAGACGTTCTCGTACTATATCGTATAGAGACGTTCTCGTACTACTCGTACTATATTGTATAGAGACGTTCTCGTACTATATCGTATAGAGACGTTCTCGTACTATCGTACTATATCGTATAGAGACGTTCTCGTACTACTCGTACTATATCGTATAGAGACGTTCTCGTACTATATCGTATAGAGACGTTCTCGTACTATATCGTATAGAGACGTTCTCGTACTATATCGTATAGAGTCGTTCTCGTACTATATTGTACTATATCGTATAGAGACGTTCTCGTACTATATTGTACTATATCGTATAGAGTCGTTCTCGTACTATATTGTACTATATCGTATAGAATCGTTCTCGTACTACTCGTACTATATTGTATAGAGACGTTCTCGTACTATATCATATAGAGACGTTCTCGTACTATATCGTATAGAGACGTTCTCGTACTACTCGTACTATATTGTATAGAGACGTTCTCGTACTATATCATATAGAGACGTTCTCGTACTATATCGTATAGAGTCGTTCTCGTACTACTCGTACTATATTGTATAGAGACGTTCTCGTACTATATTGTATAGAGACGTTCTCGTACTATATCGTATAGAGTCGTTCTCGTACTACTCGTACTATATTGTATAGAGACGTTCTCGTACTATATTGTATAGAGACGTTCTCGTACTATATTGTATAGAGATGTTCTCGTACTATATCGTATAGAGACGTTCTCGTACTATATCGTATAGAGACGTTCTCGTACTATATTGTATAGAGACGTTCTCGTACTATATCGTATAGAGACGTTCTCGTACTATATCGTATAGAGACGTTCTCGTACTATATCGTATAGAGACGTTCTCGTACTATATCGTATAGAGACGTTCTCGTACTATATCGTACTATATCATATAGAGACGTTCTCGTACTATATCGTACTATATCGTATAGAGACGTTCTCGTACTATATCGTATAGAGACGTTCTCGTACTATATCGTATAGAGACGTTCTCGTACTATATCATATAGAGACGTTCTCGTACTACTCGTACTATATTGTATAGAGACGTTCTCGTACTATATCGTATAGAGACGTTCTCGTACTATATCGTATAGAGACGTTCTCGTACTACTCGTACTATATCGAGACGTTCTCGTACTATATCGTATAGAGACGTTCTCGTACTATATCGTATAGAGACGTTCTCGTACTATATCGTATAGAGACGTTCTCGTACTATATCGTATAGAGACGTTCTCGTACTATATCGTATAGAGACGTTCTCGTACTATATCGTATAGAGACGTTCTCGTACTATATCGTATAGAGACGTTCTCGTACTATATCGTACTATATCGTATAGAGACGTTCTCGTACTATATCGTATAGAGACGTTCTCGTACTATATCGTACTATATCATATAGAGACGTTCTCGTACTATATCGTACTATATCGTATAGAGACATTCTCGTACTATATCGTATAGAGACGTTCTCGTACTATATCGTATAGAGACGTTCTCGTACTATATCATATAGAGACGTTCTCGTACTACTCGTACTATATTGTATAGAGACGTTCTCGTACTATATCGTATAGAGACGTTCTCGTACTATATCGTATAGAGACATTCTCGTACTACTCGTACTATATCGTATAGAGACGTTCTCGTACTATATCGTATAGAGACGTTCTCGTACTATATCGTATAGAGACGTTCTCGTACTATATCGTATAGAGACGTTCTCGTACTATATCGTATAGAGACGTTCTCGTACTATATCGTATAGAGACGTTCTCGTACTATATCGTATAGAGACGTTCTCGTACTATATCGTATAGAGACGTTCTCGTACTATATCGTATAGAGACGTTCTCGTACTATATCGTATAGAGACGTTCTCGTACTATATCGTAGTATAGAGACGTTCTCGTACTATATCGTATAGAGACGTTCTCGTACTATATCGTATAGAGACGTTCTCGTACTACTCGTACTATATTGTATAGAGACGTTCTCGTACTATATTGTATAGAGACGTTCTCGTACTACTCGTACTATATTGTATAGAGACGTTCTCGTACTACTCGTACTATATCGTATAGAGACGTTCACGTACTATATTGTATAGAGACGTTCTCGTACTATATTGTATAGAGACGTTCTCGTACTATATTGTATAGAGACGTTCTCGTACTACTCGTACTATATTGTATAGAGACGTTCTCGTACTATATTGTATAGAGACGTTCTCGTACTATATTGTATAGAGACGTTCTCGTACTATATTGTATAGAGACGTTCTCGTACTATATCGTATAGAGACGTTCTCGTACTACTCGTACTATATTGTATAGAGACGTTCTCGTACTATATCGTATAGAGACGTTCTCGTACTACTCGTACTATATTGTATAGAGACGTTCTCGTACTACTCGTACTATATCGTATAGAGACGTTCTCGTACTATATCGTATAGAGACGTTCTCGTACTATATCGTACTATATCGTACTATATCGTATAGAGACGTTCTCGTACTATATCGTATAGAGACGTTCTCGTACTATATCGTACTATATTGTACTATATCGTATAGAGACGTTCTCGTACTATATCGTATAGAGACGTTCTCGTACTATATCGTACTATATCGTACTTAGAGACGTTCTCGTACTATATCATATAGAGACGTTCTCGTACTATATCATATAGAGACGTTCTCGTACTACTCGTACTATATTGTATAGAGACGTTCTCGTACTACTCGTACTATATCGTATAGAGTCGTTCTCGTACTATATCGTATAGAGACGTTCTCGTACTATATCATATAGAGACGTTCTCGTACTATATCGTATAGAGACGTTCTCGTACTATATCATATAGAGACGTTCTCGTACTATATCATATAGAGACGTTCTCGTACTATATCGTATAGAGACGTTCTCGTACTACTCGTACTATATCGTATAGAGACGTTCTCGTACTATATCGTATAGAGACGTTCTCGTACTATATCGTATAGAGACGTTCTCGTACTATATCGTATAGAGTCGTTCTCGTACTATATTGTACTATATCGTATAGAGACGTTCTCGTACTATATTGTACTATATCGTATAGAGTCGTTCTCGTACTACTCGTACTATATTGTATAGAGACGTTCTCGTACTATATCATATAGAGACGTTCTTGTACTATATCGTATAGAGACGTTCTCGTACTACTCGTACTATATTGTATAGAGACGTTCTCGTACTATATCATATAGAGACGTTCTCGTACTATATCGTATAGAGTCGTTCTCGTACTACTCGTACTATATTGTATAGAGACGTTCTCGTACTATATTGTATAGAGACGTTCTCGTACTATATCGTATAGAGTCGTTCTCGTACTACTCGTACTATATTGTATAGAGACGTTCTCGTACTATATCGTATAGAGACCTTCTCGTACTACTCGTACTATATTGTATAGAGACGTTCTCGTACTATATTGTATAGAGACGTTCTCGTACTATATCGTATAGAGACGTTCTCGTACTATATCGTATAGAGACGTTCTCGTACTACTCGTACTATATTGTATAGAGACGTTCTCGTACTATATCGTATAGAGACGTTCTCGTACTATATTGTATAGAGACGTTCTCGTACTATATCGTATAGAGACGTTCTCGTACTATATCGTATAGAGACGTTCTCGTACTATATCGTATAGAGACGTTCTCGTACTATATTGTATAGAGACGTTCTCGTACTATATCGTATAGAGACGTTCTCGTACTATATTGTATAGAGACGTTCTCGTACTATATCGTATAGAGACGTTCTCGTACTATATCGTATAGAGACGTTCTCGTACTATATTGTATAGAGACGTTCTCGTACTATATCGTATAGAGACGTTCTCGTACTATATTGTATAGAGACGTTCTCGTACTATATTGTATAGAGACGTTCTCGTACTATATCGTATAGAGACGTTCTCGTACTACTCGTACTATATTGTATAGAGACGTTCTCGTACTATATCGTATAGAGACGTTCTCGTACTACTCGTACTATATCGTATAGAGACGTTCTCGTACTATATCGTATAGAGACGTTCTCGTACTACTCGTACTATATCGTATAGAGACGTTCTCGTACTATATCGTATAGAGACGTTCTCGTACTATATCGTATAGAGACGTTCTCGTACTATATCGTATAGAGACGTTCTCGTACTATATCGTATAGAGACGTTCTCGTACTATCGTACTATATCGTATAGAGACGTTCTCGTACTATATCGTATAGAGACGTTCTCGTACTATATCGTATAGAGACGTTCTCGTACTATATCGTATAGAGACGTTCTCGTACTATATGTATAGAGACGTTCTCGTACTACTCGTACTATATCGTATAGAGACGTTCTCGTACTATATCGTATAGAGACGTTCTCGTACTACTCGTACTATATCGTATAGAGACGTTCTCGTACTATATCGTATAGAGACGTTCTCGTACTATATCGTATAGAGACGTTCTCGTACTATATCGTATAGAGACGTTCTCGTACTATATCGTATAGAGACGTTCTCGTACTATATCGTATAGAGACGTTCTCGTACTATATCGTATAGAGACGTTCTCGTACTATATCGTATAGAGACGTTCTCGTACTATATCGTACTATATCGTATAGAGACGTTCTCGTACTATATCGTACTATATCGTATAGAGACGTTCTCGTACTATATCGTATAGAGACGTTCTCGTACTATATCGTACTATATCGTATAGAGACGTTCTCGTACTATATCGTACTATATCGTATAGAGACGTTCTCGTACTATATCGTATAGAGACGTTCTCGTACTATATCGTACTATATCGTATAGAGACGTTCTCGTACTATATCGTATAGAGACGTTCTCGTACTATATCGTACTATATCGTATAGAGACGTTCTCGTACTATATCGTATAGAGACGTTCTCGTACTATATCGTACTATATTGTACTATATCGTATAGAGACGTTCTCGTACTATATCGTATAGAGACGTTCTCGTACTATATCGTATAGAGACGTTCTCGTACTATATCGTATAGAGACGTTCTCGTACTATTCGTACTATATCGTATAGAGACGTTCTCGTACTATATCGTATAGAGACGTTCTCGTACTATTCGTACTATATCGTATAGAGACGTTCTCGTACTATATCGTATAGAGACGTTCTCGTACTATATCGTATAGAGACGTTCTCGTACTATATCGTATAGAGACGTTCTCGTACTATATCGTACTATATCGTATAGAGACGTTCTCGTACTATATCGTACTATATCGTATAGAGACGTTCTCGTACTATATCGTATAGAGACGTTCTCGTACTATATCGTATAGAGACGTTCTCGTACTATATCGTATAGAGACGTTCTCGTACTATATCGTACTATATCGTATAGAGACGTTCTCGTACTATATCGTATAGAGACGTTCTCGTACTATATCGTATAGAGACGTTCTCGTACTACTCGTACTATATCGTATAGAGACGTTCTCGTACTATATCGTATAGAGACGTTCTCGTACTATATCGTATAGAGACGTTCTCGTACTATATCGTATAGAGACGTTGTTCTCGTACTATATCGTATAGAGACGTTCTCGTACTATATCGTATAGAGACGTTCTCGTACTATATCGTATAGAGACGTTCTCGTACTATATCGTATAGAGACGTTCTCGTACTATATCGTATAGAGACGTTCTCGTACTATATCGTATAGAGACGTTCTCGTACTATATCGTATAGAGACGTTCTCGTACTATATCGTATAGAGACGTTCTCGTACTATATCGTATAGAGACGTTCTCGTACTATATCGTATAGAGACGTTCTCGTACTATATCGTATAGAGACGTTCTCGTACTATATCGTATAGAGACGTTCTCGTACTATATCGTATAGAGACGTTCTCGTACTACTCGTACTATATTGTATAGAGACGTTCTCGTACTATATTGTATAGAGACGTTCTCGTACTACTCGTACTATATTGTATAGAGACGTTCTCGTACTACTCGTACTATATCGTATAGAGACGTTCACGTACTATATTGTATAGAGACGTTCTCGTACTATATTGTATAGAGACGTTCTCGTACTATATTGTATAGAGACGTTCTCGTACTACTCGTACTATATTGTATAGAGACGTTCTCGTACTATATTGTATAGAGACGTTCTCGTACTATATTGTATAGAGACGTTCTCGTACTATATTGTATAGAGACGTTCTCGTACTATATCGTATAGAGACGTTCTCGTACTACTCGTACTATATTGTATAGAGACGTTCTCGTACTATATCGTATAGAGACGTTCTCGTACTACTCGTACTATATTGTATAGAGACGTTCTCGTACTACTCGTACTATATCGTATAGAGACGTTCTCGTACTATATTGTACTATATCGTATAGAGACGTTCTCGTACTATATTGTACTATATCGTATAGAGACGTTCTCGTACTATTGTAATATCGTATAGAGACGTTCTCGTACTACTCGTACTATATTGTATAGAGACGTTCTCGTACTATATCGTATAGAGACGTTCTCGTACTATATCGTATAGAGACGTTCTCGTACTATATCGTATAGAGACGTTCTCGTACTATATCGTATAGAGACGTTCTCGTACTACTCGTACTATATTGTATAGAGACGTTCTCGTACTATATTGTATAGAGACGTTCTCGTACTATATCGTATAGAGACGTTCTCGTACTATATTGTATAGAGACGTTCTCGTACTATATTGTATAGAGACGTTCTCGTACTATATCGTATAGAGACGTTCTCGTACTATATCGTATAGAGACGTTCTCGTACTACTCGTACTATATCGTATAGAGACGTTCTCGTACTATATCGTATAGAGACGTTCTCGTACTATATCGTATAGAGACGTTCTCGTACTATATCGTATAGAGACGTTCTCGTACTATATCGTATAGAGACGTTCTCGTACTATATCGTATAGAGACGTTCTCGTACTATATTGTATAGAGACGTTCTCGTACTATATCGTATAGAGACGTTCTCGTACTATATTGTATAGAGACGTTCTCGTACTATATCGTATAGAGACGTTCTCGTACTATATCGTATAGAGACGTTCTCGTACTATATTGTATAGAGACGTTCTCGTACTATATCGTATAGAGACGTTCTCGTACTATATCGTATAGAGACGTTCTCGTACTATATCGTATAGAGACGTTCTCGTACTATATTGTATAGAGACGTTCTCGTACTATATCGTATAGAGACGTTCTCGTACTACTCGTACTATATCGTATAGAGACGTTCTCGTACTATATCGTATAGAGACGTTCTCGTACTACTCGTACTATATCGTATAGAGACGTTCTCGTACTATATCGTATAGAGACGTTCTCGTACTACTCGTACTATATCGTATAGAGACGTTCTCGTACTATATCATAGAGACGTTCTCGTACTATATCGTATAGAGACGTTCTCGTACTATATCGTATAGAGACGTTCTCGTACTATATCGTATAGAGACGTTCTCGTACTACTCGTACTATATCGTATAGAGACGTTCTCGTACTATATTGTATAGAGACGTTCTCGTACTATATCGTATAGAGACGTTCTCGTACTATATCGTATAGAGACGTTCTCGTACTATATTGTATAGAGACGTTCTCGTACTACTCGTACTATATTGTATAGAGACGTTCTCGTACTATATCGTATAGAGACGTTCTCGTACTATATCGTATAGAGACGTTCTCGTACTACTCGTACTATATCGTATAGAGACGTTCTCGTACTATATTGTATAGAGACGTTCTCGTACTATATCGTATAGAGACGTTCTCGTACTATATCGTATAGAGACGTTCTCGTACTATATCGTATAGAGACGTTCTCGTACTATATCGTATAGAGACGTTCTCGTACTATATCGTATAGAGACGTTCTCGTACTATATCGTATAGAGACGTTCTCGTACTATATCGTATAGAGACGTTCTCGTACTATATCGTATTTGTATAGAGACGTTCTCGTACTATATCGTACTATATCGTATAGAGACGTTCTCGTACTATATCGTACTATATCGTATAGAGACGTTCTCGTACTATATCGTATCGTATAGAGACGTTCTCGTACTATATCGTACTATATCGTACTATATCGTATAGAGACGTTCTCGTACTATATCGTATAGAGACGTTCTCGTACTATATCGTATAGAGACGTTCTCGTACTATATCGTATAGAGACGTTCTCGTACTATATCGTACTATATCGTATAGAGACGTTCTCGTACTATATGTATAGAGACGTTCTCGTACTATATCGTATAGAGACGTTCTCGTACTATATCGTATAGAGACGTTCTCGTACTATATCGTATAGAGACGTTCTCGTACTATATGTATAGAGACGTTCTCGTACTATATTGTATAGAGACGTTCTCGTACTATATCGTATAGAGACGTTCTCGTACTATATCGTATAGAGACGTTCTCGTACTATATCGTATAGAGACGTTCTCGTACTATAGTATAGAGACGTTCTCGTACTATATTGTATAGAGACGTTCTCGTACTATATCGTATAGAGACGTTCTCGTACTATATCGTATAGAGACGTTCTCGTACTATATCGTATAGAGACGTTCTCGTACTATACTTATAGAGACGTTCTCGTACTATATCGTATAGAGACGTTCTCGTACTATATCGTATAGAGACGTTCTCGTACTATATCGTATAGAGACGTTCTCGTACTATATCGTATAGAGACGTTCTCGTACTATATCGTATAGAGACGTTCTCGTACTATATCGTATAGAGACGTTCTCGTACTATATCGTATAGAGACGTTCTCGTACTATATCGTATAGAGACGTTCTCGTACTACTCGTACTATATCGTATAGAGACGTTCTCGTACTATATCGTATAGAGACGTTCTCGTACTATATCGTATAGAGACGTTCTCGTACTATCGTACTATATCGTATAGAGACGTTCTCGTACTATATCGTATAGAGACGTTCTCGTACTATATCGTATAGAGACGTTCTCGTACTACTCGTACTATATTGTATAGAGACGTTCTCGTACTATATCGTATAGAGACGTTCTCGTACTATATCGTATAGAGACGTTCTCGTACTATATCGTATAGAGACGTTCTCGTACTATATCGTATAGAGACGTTCTCGTACTATATCGTATAGAGACGTTCTCGTACTATATCGTATAGAGACGTTCTCGTACTATATCGTATAGAGACGTTCTCGTACTATATCGTAGAGACGTTCTCGTACTATATCGTATAGAGTCGTTCTCGTACTATATCGTATAGAGACGTTCTCGTACTATATCGTATAGAGACGTTCTCGTACTATATTGTATAGAGACGTTCTCGTACTATATCGTACTATATCGTATAGAGACGTTCTCGTACTATATTGTATAGAGACGTTCTCGTACTATATCGTATAGAGACGTTCTCGTACTATATCGTATAGATATTTGATACAATGTCATTGAGGCTGTCATTGCTCAGTGCGTATTTGATACAATGTCATTGAGGCTGTCATTGCTCAGTGCATATTTGATACAATGCCATTGAGGCTGTCATTGCTCAGTGCGTATTTGATACAATGCCATTGAGGCTGTCATTGCTCAGTGCGTATTTGATACAATGCCATTGAGGCTGTCATTGCTCAGTGCATATTTGATACAATGTCATTGAGGCTGTCATTGCTCAGTGCATATTTGATACAATGTCATTGAGGCTGTCATTGCTCAGTGCATATTTGATACAATGTCATTGAGGCTGTCATTGCTCAGTGCGTATTTGATACAATGCCATTGAGGCTGTCATTGCTCAGTGCGTATTTGATACAATGCCATTGAGGCTGTCATTGCTAAGTGCGTATTTGATACAATGTCATTGAGGCTGTCATTGCTCAGTGCATATTTGATACAATGTCATTGAGGCTGTCATTGCTCAGTGCATATTTGATACAATGTCATTGAGGCTGTCATTGCTCAGTGCATATTTGATACAATGTCATTGAGGCTGTCATTGCTCAGTACATATTTGATACAATGCCATTGAGGCTGTCATTGCTCAGTGCATATTTGATACAATGTCATTGAGGCTGTCGTGGCAGACATAGGATGGTGATGTGTTTATATTGATAGTGTAGCGTGGCAGACGCAGGATGGTGATGTGATTATATTGATAGTGTAGCGTGGCAGACGCAGGATGGTGATGTGTTTATATTGATAGTGTAGCATGGCAGACGCAGGATGGTGATGTGTTTATATTGATAGTGTAGCGTGGCAGACGTAGGATGGTGATGTGTTTATATTGATAGTGTAGCATGGCAGACGTAGGATGGTGATGTGTTTATATTGATAGTGTAGAATGGTATATGTAGGATGGTGATGTGTTTATATTGATAGTGTAGGGTGGCAGACGTAGGATGGTGATGTGTTTATATTGATAGTGTAGCGTGGCAGACGTAGGATGGTGATGTGTTTATATTGATAGTGTAGAATGGTATATGTAGGATGGTGATGTGTTTATATTGATAGTGTAGCGTGGCAGATGCAGGATGGTGATGTGTTTATATTGATAGTGTAGCGTGGCAGACGCAGGATGGTGATGTGTTTATATTGATAGTGTAGCGTGGCAGACGCAGGATGGTGATGTGTTTATATTGATAGTGTAGCGTGGCAGACGTAGGATGGTGATGTGTTTATATTGATAGTGTAGCATGGCAGACGTAGGATGGTGATGTGTTTATATTGATAGTGTAGAATGGTATATGTAGGATGGTGATGTGTTTATATTGATAGTGTAGCGTGGCAGACGTAGGATGGTGTGTGTTTATATTGATAGTGTAGCGTGGCAGACGTAGGATGGTGATGTGTTTATATTGATAGTGTAGAATGGTATATGTAGGATGGTGATGTGTTTATATTGATAGTGTAGCGTGGCAGACGTAGGATGGTGATGTGTTTATATTGATAGTGTAGAATAGTATATGTAGGATGGTGATGTGTTTATATTGATAGTGTAGAATGGTATATGTAGGATGGTGATGTGTTTATATTGATAGTGTAGCGTGGCAGACGTAGGATGGTGATGTGTTTATATTGATAGTGTAGAATGGTATATGTAGGATGGTGATGTGTTTATATTGATAGTGTAGAATGGTATATGTAGGATGGTGATGTGTTTATATTGATAGTGTAGAATGGTATATGTAGGATGGTGATGTGTTTATATTGATAGTGTAGCGTGGCAGACGTAGGATGGTGATGTGTTTATATTGATAGTGTAGAATGGTATATGTAGGATGGTGATGTGTTTATATTGATAGTGTAGAATGGTATATGTAGGATGGTGATGTGTTTATATTGATAGTGTAGAATGGTATATGTAGGATGGTGATGTGTTTATATTGATAGTGTAGCATGGCAGATGTAGGATGGTGATGTGTTTATATTGATAGTGTAGCATGGCAGACGTAGGATGGTGATGTGTTTATATTGATAGTGTAGCATGGCAGATGTAGGATGGTGATGTGTTTATATTGATAGTGTAGCATGGCAGACGTAGGATGGTGATGTGTTTATATTGATAGTGTAGAATGGTATATGTAGGATGGTGATGTGTTTATATTGATAGTGTAGCATGGCAGACGTAGGATGGTGATGTGTTTATATTGATAGTGTAGCATGGCAGATGTAGGATGGTGATGTGTTTATATTGATAGTGTAGCGTGGCAGACGTAGGATGGTGATGTGTTTATATTGATAGTGTAGCGTGGCAGACGCAGGATGGTGATGTGTTTATATTGATAGTGTAGCGTGGCAGACGTAGGATGCTGATGTGTTTATATTGATAGTGTAGCATGGCAGACGCAGGATGGTGCTGTGTTTATATTGATAGTGTAGCATGGTATATGTAGGATGGTGATGTGTTTATATTGATAGTGTAGAATGGTATATGTAGGATGGTGATGTGTTTATATTGATAGTGTAGCATGGCAGATGTAGGATGGTGATGTGTTTATATTGATAGTGTAGCGTGGCAGACGCAGGATGGTGCTGTGTTTATATTGATAGTGTAGCATGGCAGACGCAGGATGGTGCTGTGTTTATATTGATAGTGTAGAATGGTATATGTAGGATGGTGATGTGTTTATATTGATAGTGTAGCATGGCAGATGTAGGATGGTGATGTGTTTATATTGATAGTGTAGCATGGCAGATGTAGGATGGTGATGTGTTTATATTGATAGTGTAGCATGGCAGACGCAGGATGGTGCTGTGTTTATATTGATAGTGTAGCATGGTATATGTAGGATGGTGATGTGTTTATATTGATAGTGTAGAATGGTATATGTAGGATGGTGATGTGTTTATATTGATAGTGTAGCATGGCAGACGCAGGATGGTGATGTGTTTATATTGATAGTGTAGCGTGGCAGACGTAGGATGGTGATGTGTTTATATTGATAGTGTAGCATGGCAGACGCAGGATGGTGCTGTGTTTATATTGATAGTGTAGCATGGTATATGTAGGATGGTGATGTGTTTATATTGATAGTGTAGAATGGTATATGTAGGATGGTGATGTGTTTATATTGATAGTGTAGCATGGCAGATGTAGGATGGTGATGTGTTTATATTGATAGTGTAGCGTGGCAGACGCAGGATGGTGCTGTGTTTATATTGATAGTGTAGCATGGCAGACGCAGGATGGTGCTGTGTTTATATTGATAGTGTAGAATGGTATATGTAGGATGGTGATGTGTTTATATTGATAGTGTAGCATGGCAGATGTAGGATGGTGATGTGTTTATATTGATAGTGTAGCATGGCAGATGTAGGATGGTGATGTGTTTATATTGATAGTGTAGCATGGCAGACGCAGGATGGTGCTGTGTTTATATTGATAGTGTAGCATGGTATATGTAGGATGGTGATGTGTTTATATTGATAGTGTAGAATGGTATATGTAGGATGGTGATGTGTTTATATTGATAGTGTAGCATGGCAGACGCAGGATGGTGATGTGTTTATATTGATAGTGTAGCGTGGCAGACGTAGGATGGTGATGTGTTTATATTGATAGTGTAGCATGGCAGACGCAGGATGGTGATGTGTTTATATTGATAGTGTAGAATGGCATATGTAGGATGGTGCTGTGTTTATATTGATAGTGTAGCGTGGCAGACGTAGGATGGTGATGTGTTTATATTGATAGTGTAGCATGGCAGACGTAGGATGGTGATGTGTTTATATTGATAGTGTAGCATGGCAGACGTAGGATGGTGATGTGTTTATATTGATAGTGTAGCATGGCAGATGTAGGATGGTGATGTGTTTATATTGATAGTGTAGCGTGGCAGATGTAGGATGGTGATGTGTATATATTGATAGTGTAGCATGGCAGACGCAGGATGGTGATGTGTTTATATTGATAGTGTAGAATGGTATATGTAGGATGGTGATGTGTTTATATTGATAGTGTAGAATGGTATATGTAGGATGGTGATGTGTTTATATTGATAGTGTAGCATGGCAGACGTAGGATGGTGCTGTGTTTATATTGATAGTGTAGCATGGCAGACGTAGGATGGTGATGTGTTTATATTGATAGTGTAGCATGGCAGACGCAGGATGGCTATATCTGTCGGCATTAATGAACTAAATGTGATTTCTCTTGTCGATAACTTTATAGCTATATATTCTAGAGCTATGAAACTTTTAGCGCTTAACGAGAGGGGCCTCCGTGGCTGAGTGGTTTACGTCACAAACACTTCATCAGTATCATTACTCATACCAAGGGCAATAACTGTCACAGTATTATGAAGAAACAACCATTTGACCAATACACGGTACTATCTGAAATATAATCCAATTGTTGTCTGCCTCCGTCGTTGAGTGGTTATTGTTGCTGACTTGTATACCACTGTAGGGTTCGCGGGTCGCTCAGGCCATGTACCACTGTAACTTATCATCACTGATGGTCACAGGTTCGTGTGTCGCTCAGGCCATGTCTCATTTATATGAAAAAGTTGGCCGTTTCTTACGGAGGTTTGGGCACCAAATATTGGTTAACCGCTGCAGCACGGCCAGGAAAGGTGTTAGGTAAACTGCCCAGGAAAGGTGTTAGGTAAACTGCCCAGGAAAGGTGTTAGGTAAACTGTCCAGGAAAGGTGTTAGGTAAACTGTCCAGGAAAGGTGTTAGGTAAACTGCCCAGGAAAGGTGTTAGGTAAACTGCCCAGGAAAGGTGTTAGGTAAACTGCCCAGGAAAGGTGTTGTTAGGTAAACTGCCCAGGAAAGGTTTTGTTAGGTAAACTGTCCAGGAAAGGTGTTAGGTAAACTGTCCAGGAAAGGTGTTAGGTAAACTGCCCAAATTTGTGCTGATAAAACCCGAACAAACAAACCAAGTGATATTTTATCATCTGACCTAAGTTGATGGTATTAACCTCCTTTCCATATTGAAAGCTGATACAGTTACTTCCCATTTGCAGATTGGTCAGTAGAGAGACATCAGCAGTTGTCATGGGTTACACAAACATGTGCTACAAAAGTCCAGGGTAGGGTAAGTGAATCACAATTTTACATTTATTTATTAATCCCCACCACAACTTTAGAGCAACGTTCTTTCATGTATGTTTGATTATTTTGTTTTGGAGGATAGTACAAGATACAGAACATTCCACAAACATCCCTGGTTATATTACTTGTTTTGGAGGATAGTACAAGATACAGAACATTCCACAAACATCCCTTGTTATATTACATGTTTTGGAGGATAGTACAAGATACAGAACATTCCACAAACATCCCTGGTTATATTACTTGTTTTGGAGGATAGTACAAGATACAGAACATTCCACAAACATCCCTGGTTATATTACATGTTTTGGAGGATAGTACAAGATACAGAACATTCCACAAACATCCCTTGTTATATTACATGTTTTGGAGGATAGTAAGATACAGAACATTCCACAAACATACATGGTTATATTACATGTTTTGGAGGATAGTACAAGATACAGAACATTCCACAAACATCCCTGGTTATATTACTTGTTTTGGAGGATAATATCCCGGTGTTACTGGTTTTCGACGACGTACATAACGGACTCCTATAGGTTTAGAATTGTCATACACTGCAAACAATTTTATGTCACCAAATAAACAATATTTTACCTTTCATTCCCCAAAATCTCGAAGAAAACCGATTGTTTACTTATTGAGAAAAGTTGACAAAATAGCGGTACCTCATTCTCAGTAATCCGGAATGACGTCACATGTTTTCGCCTAACTGTGGAAATTGCCTACAGCGCGAGCATTAGTATGTAAGCAACAGTTTTGTTTAGCAAACCAATATAAATAAGGAACACTTACTTTAATAATAGGCTTAATTTATCATTTTCACTCAAAATTCATTTGTTGGAGAGCATTTTGTCTATATACTGTATCTAAAACACTAATTTAGTTTAACTTAGACAAACACACGGGGCATAAGAAGTCGTCGCCCCTCCTAATTACTCTGACTGGGTGCAGAACCGTAACTGGACCCATCCATCGAACACATCACACGGTTCCTAACAGAGAATAACTAGGTTTACACAACCATGTATATCAGTTGGAGAACCTCTGTGAAAACACATGGACCTGAAGGCGAAAAACGGTGAAAATCGATATTATGCATAAGGACCCCTTGTGTGTAATAACGGACATAACTCATAAACACGGAGCAGTGAGACTATAATGACATTTTTATTCGTAAATATATTGGCGTGGCAGACGATGCATATGTCATTTTGGAGACAAAATTGCCAATTTCTTTAAAAAATGATATTTATATGGTGACATAAAACGGATATAGTGAAATTAGTGAAAACTAGGGTAGGTTTAAAGTTTTCACCGCTAATTTACCTTGTCTGATATATTATGATCAGTTAGAAATAGATTGGAAGTGCACAAGGTATGTTTATTTATAATTCCGGTAACTGGAGCGTGAAATATTGCGTGATCTCTCGCGACTTGCTATTCCCACAGTTGGGTGAAAATCTGTTCTGGGCGAAAACTCGTCACGCCGGGATACATGATACAGAACATTCCACACACATCCCTGGTTATATTACATGTTTTGGAGGATAGTACAAGATACAGAACATTCCACACACATCCCTGGTTATATTACATGTTTTGGAGGATAGTACAAGATACAGAACATTCCACACACATTCCTGGTTATATTACATGTTTTGGAGGATAGTACAAGATACAGAACATTCCACACACATTCCTGGTTATATTACATGTTTTGGAGGATAGTACAATATACAGAACATTCCACACACACCCCTGGTTATAGTACATGTTTTGGAGGATAGTACAATACACAGAACATTCCACACACATCCCTGGTTATATTGCATGTTTTGGAGGATAGTACAACATACAGAACATTCCACACACATTCCTGGTTATATTACATGTTTTGGAGGATAGTACAAGATACAGAACATTCCACAATAATGGCTACATTTCGACGCAAACTACAGGCCTTTCACACTGGAAGCGAACAAGCTACCATTGAGCTATCACGACTTCCACTATTAAGTTTCACTCTAGACAAGATGCTCTTCATGCAGTTTACAGGGGTATTTTACAGTTGAAAATGCACAATTTTTAATACAAATACTTGGAAAAGAGGGGTTCATGGTTACAGAGGTGTTTTACAATGAACAAAGAAGGGAAAACTTTAGGACCAAGAAATTTGTTCGGTTTTGATGGAATTCTAGATTAGGTAGTTTATTGTTTAGAGGGGTATTACAGACTGTACAGTTCATGTCAATTATATGATGATAAAGTTAATGAATACTTTTTTTATTTTGAGGTTTAACCCCGTTTATTTTCCATACATACATAGCATACATATACATCATTTAATTCATAGCTACAATCTTAACTACAGATAAATATGAACCAGTATATGAGGATATAGATAAACGTCTAAAACAATATATGTATGCACAAAAAAGAAATATTTTAATGTCCGTACATGTACCTCGACAGTAGAATGCATGTACACATACCTCGACAGTAGAATGCATGTACACATACCTCAACAGTAGAATGCATGTAAACATACCTCGACAGTAGAATGCATGTACACATACCTCGACAGTAGAATGCATGTACACATACCTCAACAGTAGAATGCATGTACACATACCTCAACAGTAGAATGCATGTACACATACCTTGACAATAGAATGCATGTACACACATACCTTGACAGTAGAATGCATGTACACATACCTCGACAATAGAATGCATGTACACATACCTCAACAGTAGAATGCATGTACACATACCTTGACAGTAGAATGCATGTACACATACCTCAACAGTAGAATGCATGTACACATACCTCGACAGTAGAATGCATGTACACATACCTCAACAGTAGAATGCATGTACACATACCTTGACAGTAGAATGCATGTACACATACCTCAACAGTAGAATGCGCGTACATGTACCTCGACAGTAGAATGTGCGTGCATGTACCTTGACAGTAGAATGCGCGTGCAGGTACCTCGACAGTAGAATGCACGTGCAGGTACCTCAAGAGTAGAATGCCCGTGCAGGTACCTCGACAGTAGAATGCCCGTGCATGTACCTTGACAGTAGAATGCCCGTGCATGTACCTCGACAGTAGAATGCGCGTGCATCTACCTCGACAGTAGAATGCGCATGCAGGTACCTCAACAGTAGAATGCCCGTGCATCTACCTCGACAGTAGAATGCGCGTGCAGGTACCTCGACAGTAGAATGCGCGTGCATGTACCTCGACAGTAGAATGCGTGTGCATGTACCTCGACAGTAGAATGTACCTCGACAGTAGAATGCCCATGCATGTACCTTGACAGTAGAATGCGCGTGCATGTACCTCGACAGTAGAATGCCTGTGCAGGTATCTCGACAGTAGAATGCACGTGCATGTACCTCGTCAGTAGAATGTGCGTGCATGTACCTCGACAGTAGAATGCACGTACATGTACCTCGACAGTAGAATGCCTGTGCATGTACCTCGACAGTAGAATGCGTATGCATGTACATCGACAGTAGAATGCATATGCATGTACCTTGACAGTAGAATGCGCGTGCATGTACCTCGACAGTAGAATGCGCATGCATGTACCTCGACAGTAGAATGCGCGTGCATGTACCGCGACAGTAGAATGCGTGTGCATGTACCTCGACAGTAGAATGCACGTGCATGTACCTCGACAGTAGAATGCGCATGCATGTACCTCGACAGTAGAATGCGCGTGCATGTACCTCGACAGTAGAATGCGTGTGCATGTATCTCGACAGTAGAATGCGCGTGCATGTACCTCGACAGTAGAATGCGCGTGCATGTACCTCGACAGTAGAATGCGCGTGCATGTACCTCGACAGTAGAATGCGTGTGCATGTACCGCGACAGTAGAATGCCCGTGCATCTACCTCGACAGTAGAATGCGCGTGCATGTACCTCGACAGTAGAATGCCCGTGCATGTACCTCGACAGTAGAATGCCTGTGCATGTACCTCGACAGTAGAATGCCTATGCATGTACCTTGACAGTAGAATGCGCGTGCATGTACCTCGTCAGTAGAATGCCTGTGCATGTACCTCGACAGTAGAATGCACGTGCATGTACCTCGACAGTAGAATGTGCGTGCATGTACCTCGACAGTAGAATGCGGCATGTACATCGACAGTAGAATGCTATGCATGTACCTTGACAGTAGAATGCGCGTGCATGTACCTCGACAGTAGAATGCGCGTGCATGTACCTCGACAGTAGAATGCCCGTGCATGTACCTCGACAGTAGAATGCGCGTGCATGTACCGCGACAGTAGAATGCGTGTGCATGTACCTCGACAGTAGAATGCACGTGCATGTACCTCGACAGTAGAATGCGCATGCATGTACCTCGACAGTAGAATGCGCGTGCATGTACCTCGACAGTAGAATGCATATGCATGTATCTCGACAGTAGAATGCCCGTGCATGTACCTTGACAGTAGAATGCGCGTGCATGTACCTCGACAGTAGAATGCGCGTGCATGTACCTCGACAGTAGAATGCGTGTGCATGTACCGCGACAGTAGAATGCCCGTGCATCTACCTCGACAGTAGAATGCGCGTGCATGTACCTCGACAGTAGAATGCCCGTGCATGTACCTCGACAGTAGAATGCCTGTGCATGTACCTCGACAGTAGAATGCCCGTACATGTACCTCGACAGTAGAATGCCCGTACACATACCTCGACAGTAGAATGCCCGTGCATGTACCTCGACAGTAGAATGCCCGTGCATGTACCTCGACAGTAGAATGCCCATGCATGTACCTCGACAGTAGAATGCCCGTGCATGTACCTCGACAGTAGAATGCCCGTGCATGTACCTCGACAGTAGAATGCGCATGCATGTACTTCGACAGTAGAATGCCCGTGCATGTACCTCGACAGTAGAATGCGCGTGCAGGTACCTTGACGGTAGAATGCGCGTGCAGGTACCTTGACAGTAGAATGCCCGTGCATGTACCTCGACAGTAGAATGCCCGTGCATGTACCTCGACAGTAGAATGCGCATGCATGTACTTCGACAGTAGAATGCCCGTGCATGTACCTCGACAGTAGAATGCCCGTGCATGTACCTTGACAGTAGAATGCGCGTGCAGGTACCTTGACAGTAGAATGCCCGTGCAGGTACCTTGACAGTAGAATGCCCGTGCAGGTACTTTGACAGTAGAATGCGCGTGCATGTGCCTCGACAGTAGAATGCGCGTGCATGTACCTCGACAGTAGAATGCGCGTGCATGTACCTCGACAGTAGAATGCGCGTGCATGTACCTCGACAGTAGAATGCCCGTGCATGTACCTGACAGTAGAATGCGCGTGCATGTACCTCGACAGTAGAATGCGCGTGCATGTACCTCGACAGTAGAATGCCCGTGCATGTACCTCGACAGTAGAATGCCCGTGCATGTACCTCGACAGTAGAATGCCCGTGCATGTACCTCGACAGTAGAATGCCCGTGCATGTACCTCGACAGTAGAATGCCCGTGCATGTACCTCGACAGTAGAATGCCCGTGCATGTACCTCGACAGTAGAATGCCCGTGCATGTACCTCGACAGTAGAATGCCCGTGCATGTACCTCGACAGTAGAATGCCCGTGCATGTACCTCGACAGTAGAATGCCCGTGCATGTACCTCGACAGTAGAATGCCCGTGCATGTACCTCGACAGTAGAATGCGCGTGCATGTACCTCGACAGTAGAATGCCCATGCATGTAACTCGACAGTAGAATGCCCGTGCATGTGCCTCGACAGTAGAATGCGCATGCATGTACCTCGACAGTAGAATGTGCGTGCATGTTTCTCGACAGTAGAATTGTACCTCAACAGTAGAATGTGCGTGCAGGTACCTCGACAGTAGAATGCAACAAAGGGATCATTTGGTTGAAATGGATGAAATCGAAATGATAAGAGAGAAGAAAACATGAATAGAAAAAATGTTTTTGAATGTCAATTATATGGTAAATGAAATGAATAAAAACAACATTTGTTCAAATTATTTGGGAAGAATGTGTAGTAACAATGTTATTTATATGACGATTTTTTTTGTCGGTGCAATTTGATGTCGCTTTAATTAACATGATGCGAGCTGTCGATCAACACAGCCAGCGAAAATCCGATAAGCCAATCAGCGATCGATAAAGCGACGCACCTTCAGCAGCCGTAAGAGTTATCAAACAGCCGCCATTTTCCTCGACAACTTGTCGCGATTATCAATGTCTAGAAAATTCTGATCACGTGACTAGTGGGAGGAGCTCTAGTGGGAGGAGCTCTAGTGGGAGGAGCTAGTCTCATCGGTGTCATGTTAGTGGGAGGAGCTATAGTGGGAGGAGCTCTAGTGGGAGGAGCTAGTCTCATCGGTGTCATGTTAGTGGGAGGAGCTATAGTGGGAGGAACTATAGTGGGAGGGGAGGAGCTATAGTGGGAGGAGCTAGTCTCATCGGTGTCATGTTAGTGGGAGGAGCTATAGTGGGAGGAACTATAGTGGGAGGGGAGGAGCTATAGTGGGAGGAGCTAGTCTCATCGGTGTCATGTTAGTGGGAGGAGCTATAGTGGGAGGAGCTAGTCTTATCGGTGTCGTGTGCCAATGGATAGCACCAAACCAATAGCACTAAATTGTACTTCCTTGTTTATACCAACATTTGGAATCTATAGACTGTTCAGAACAACCTTTATTTCATTGTGTTGTAGGATGAGGTAGCTTACTTCAGTTTTCCGTTCCATTTTGAAGTGTTCTACAGAAACGATAATTTAGATGAAGACGAAAAAGGTTTGTATAAATATGCGTTGTTAACGTAGGTGTCAATTTTGAACATTATGTCCTACATGTCAATGAAATAAATAATTAGATATCCCCCCCGACTATATAGCCCAAAATGGTGACGGTAAAACCCAAACCAATAAACCAAACAATCAAAATATGTCCCCGTGTTTTTCCTTGTGTGTTTTACATTTATTTATCGATGCTACCAGTTGCCCATATGAGCAACGCCTCCTGAAGAGATTAGTTATTTTAGATTTTTGGAGGATAATGCAATGATACAGACAGAGACCCATTCCAGAATCTCATCTGGTTCTTTGGTGTAAAGCACTGACACAAGACCTTGGTTTAACGTCCCATCTCAAAAACTGTTAATTTTATTAGTCCGACGGGGGATCGAACCTGCAATCCCTGGATTTACCTTCACATCATGCACAGACTTCAAGTTAAGAGAGCTGATGGTCTTAGGTTCAAACTTCGCCCAGACCGTGTCTCTTTATATGAAAAAGTTGGCAGTTTCTTACGGAGGTTAGTACACCAATTATTGGTTAACCTCTGGAGCCTGTCCAGGAAATGTGTTGTTAGGTAAACTGCCCACCGGCAATATAACCCAAAATGGTGCTGATGAAGGCGTAAAACCCGAACAAACAACATTTTCCTTCACATCATGCACACACTTTACTTTCCCCTATTAAGAGAGAACCTTGCTTATGCGACCATTGTATGATTTACCATGAGTGGTCTCTTAAGACAAGTTTGACTGTAATAGTGATGAATAAAATGTACAGAATGGAGAAGTGTGTTAACAATCACATGATTATATACCGGCATTGTTGATTTTGCAATTCGGTAATGTTGCCACGAGCAAGAATGACTGGTTTGCATTTTGCAAAGTCTGCAATTCAAATTTCGGTGTGTTTAGCATCTTGTCCCCAGCCAAAAGTAGGTCTTTGCTCATGAAAATGAAATGATATTTTGCATGAGAAAATATCAGCGAAAAAACCTCCCTCTTGAAGACCACAATTTCCTGGAAAGTCAAATCTCCCCAGAAGTTAACTGGGTCGTGTGTTTTCTGGAAAGTCAAATCTCCCCAGAAGTTAACTGGTCATGTGTTTCCTGGAAAGTCAAATCTCCCCAGAAGTTAACTGGTCATGTGTTTCCTGGAAAGTCAAATCTCCCCAGAAGTTAACTGGGTCGTGTGTTTCATAATGTTGCTATAATACATTTATTTTACAAGAAATATTTTGGAACCAGAACTGCTCACCTGACCATTAAGAATCATTTGTTCAGACCCAAGTTGTGATATTTAGTGGCCAACTAACCTGTATTCAACAGCTAACCAACCTGTATTCAACAGCTAACTTGCCTGTATTCAACAGCTAACTTGCCTGTATTCAACAACTAACTTGCCTGTATTCAACAACTAACTTGCCTGTATTCAACAACTAACTTGCCTGTATTCAACAGCTAACTTGCCTGTATTCAACAACTAACTTGCCTGTATTCAACAACTAACTTGCCTGTATTCAACAACTAACTTGCCTGTATTCAACAGCTAACTTGCCTGTATTCAACAGCTAACTTGCCTGTATTCAACAGCTAACCAACCTGTATTCAATAGTTAACTTGCCTGTATTCAACAACTAACTTGCCTGTATTCAACAACTAACTTGCCTGTATTCAACAACTAACTTGCCTGTATTCAACAGCTAACTTGCCTGTATTCAACAGCTAACTTGCCTGTATTCAACAACTAACTTGCCTGTATTCAACAGCTAACTTGCCTGTATTCAACAGCTAACTTGCCTGTATTCAACAGCTAACTTGCCTGTATTCAACAACTAACTTGCCTGTATTCAACAACTAACTTGCCTGTATTCAACAACTAACTTGCCTGTATTCAACAGCTAACTTGCCTGTATTCAACAACTAACTTGCCTGTATTCAACAACTAACTTGCCTGTATTCAACAACTAACTTGCCTGTATTCAACAGCTAACTTGCCTGTATTCAACAGCTAACTTGCCTGTATTCAACAGCTAACCAACCTGTATTCAATAGTTAACTTGCCTGTATTCAACAACTAACTTGCCTGTATTCAACAACTAACTTGCCTGTATTCAACAGATAACAAGATTTTAGCTTATCTACTGCTTGTTTAACAGCCACCCATGTTGATCGGTTGCTTAATGCAGGTTTCAGAAGATAGGAATCAATAAAATACAGTGTGATCCGCCTCCGTGGTCGAGTGGTTACGATTAGGAATCAATAAAATACAGTGTGATCCGCCTCCGTGGTCGAGTGGTTACGATTAGGAATCAATAAAATACAGTGTGATCCGTCTCCGTGGTCGAGTGGTTACGATTGCTGACTTGTATACCACTGTAGCCTATCATCACTGTTGGTCATGGGTTCTAGCCCCCGCTCAGGCCGTGTCTTATTTATATGAAAAAGTTGGCAGTTTGTTACGGAGGTTGGTGCACCCAAGTACTGGTTAACCGCTGGAGCCTGCCCAGGAAAGGTGTTGTTAGGTAAGCTGCCTGCCGGCAATGTAGCCCAAAATGTTACTGATGCAGGCGTAAAACCCAGACAAACAAACGGGTGTCCGAAATATACACGGTTTAGTGTTCCTGGCATAGTTGACTGTTTCTCTCTTCAGAGCTGGAGATGCCGCATTTCCCTGCCATCATGATAGAAGTGTTGTCATTAGATACGTGGAACCGATTCCGGACAGAGGGATATACGTACCTCACATTACCCGGACAACCAGGTAAGATTGCTTGTGGATAGAGTGTCTGCTTACCTATCCACGGACAACCAGGTAAGATTGTTTGTGGATAGAGTGTTTGCTTACCTATCCACGGACAACCAGGTAAGATTGCTTGTGGATAGAGTGTTTGCTTACCTATCCACGGACAACCAGGTAAGATTGTTTGTGGATAGAGTGTTTGCTTACCTATCCACGGACAACCAGGTAAGATTGTTTGTGGATAGAGTGTTTGCTTACCTATCCACGGACAACCAGGTAAGATTGCTTGTGGATAGAGTGTCTGCTTACCTATCCACGGATAACCAGGGAAGATAGATTCCGGACAAGAGGATATACATACCTCACATTACCCGGACAACCAGGTAAGATTGTTTGTGGATAGAGTGTCTGCTTACCTATCCACGGACAACCAGGTAAGATTGTTTGTGGATAGAGTGTCTGCTTACCTATCCACGGATAACCAGGGAAGATAGATTCCGGACAAGAGGATATACATACCTCACATTACCTGGACAACCAGGTAAGATTGCTTGTGGATAGAGTGTTTGCTTACCTATCCACGGACAACCAGGGAAGATAGATTATACGTACCTATTAATACTGGACAGCCTGGTATATGAATCACTCTCGACACCTAATTCCAATGGAATCCATCTGCCCTTTTCACCAAATGTACTACCCTTAGCCAAGGTATTCAAGTTCCACAGGCCTCTTCTCTCTCCCTCGTGGCGATGGATTCCATCAGAAATGAAGTCTCGAGAGTGATTAATATAAGTTGTAAGAACTTGTTTCGCAATTGAGCTAAAATAAATTTGTATAAACTAAAGTCCAGCATAAACTGTTTATAATGCAGATCTTTTGTACTGCAATGTCAGTTATTCTGCTGCCGTTGTTGCTGCCAAGTGGGCATTAAGTGCTACCATGTCTGTCCATACGTTTGTTTGTATTTTATATGGTCACTAATTACTTTAATTATCTTTCAATCTTTATATAACTTGGTATGAGTATCACCTTCCATACCTTGGTATGAGTATCACCTTCCATACCTTGGTATGAGTATCACCTTCCATACCTTGGTATGAGTATCACCTTCCATACCTTGGTATGAGTATCACCTTCCATACCTTGGTATGAGTATCACCTTCCATACCTTGGTATGAGTATCACCTTCCATACCTTGGTATGAGTATCACCTTCCGTACCTTGGTATGAGTATCACCTTCCATACCTTGGTACAACAAACCTCCGTGAGAATCTGTCTCCAAAACTGAAGTCATTATTCATATATACTAGGGTTTATTGAAAAAAGGGCGCAAGGTGGGTCAGAAAAGGGGCAGGGTGGGTCAGAAAAGGGGCAGTGTGTATTTTGAGCTACGATGAGGTGAGGGAGGGGTATTTTGGAGTTACCCCCTAGAAATTTTGCTAAATTATGGTGATTGATCAAAAAGGACAGTTAGGCAGTACATAAATGTGAAAAGGACAGTTAGGCAGTACATAAATGTGAAAAAGGCAGTTAGGCAGTACATAAATGTGAAAAAGGCAGTTAGGCAGTACATAAATGTGAAAAGGACAGTTAGGCAGTACATGAATGTGAAAAGGACAGTTAGGCAGTACATGAGTGTGAAAAGGACAGTTAGGCAGTACATGAGTGTGAAAAGGACAGTTAGGCAGTACATGAGTGTGAAAAGGACAGTTAGGCAGTACATAAGTGTGAAAAAGGCAGTTAGGCAGTACATGAGTGTGAAAAGGACAGTTAGGCAGTACATAAGTGTGAAAAAGGCAGTTAGGCAGTACATAAGTGTGAAAAAGGCAGTTAGGCAGTACATAAGTGTGAAAAAGGCAGTTAGGCAGTACATAAGTGTGAAAAAGGCAGTTAGGCAGTACATAAATGTGAAAAGGACAGTTAGGCAGTACATGAGTGTGAAAAGGACAGTTAGGCAGTACATAAGTGTGAAAAAGGCAGTTAGGCAGTACATAAATGTGAAAAAGGCAGTTAGGCAGTACATAAATGTGAAAAAGGCAGTTAGGCAGTACATAAGTGTGAAAAAGGCAGTTAGGCAGTACATAAGTGTGAAAAGGACAGTTAGGCAGTACATGAGTGTGAAAAGGACAGTTAGGCAGTACATAAGTGTGAAACGGGCAAGTTCTAAGTTATATAGGTTTGCCCGCCCGAAGGCAAAAACATTTAAACACATAAGGGCGGGGCGGCACACTCTGCCATTCCATTCTAGAAAGAACCCTACATGTAAGCATACTATACAAAAGAACAGTCCGCCTCCGTGGTCGAGTGGTTAAGGTCACTGACTTGTATACCACTGTAACCTATCATCACTGATGGTCACTGGTTCGAGCCCCGCTCAGACCGTGTCTCATTTATATGAAAAAGTTGGCAGTTTCTTACGGAGGTTGGTGTACACAAGTACTGGTTAACCGCTGGAGCCTGCCCAGGAAAGGTGTTGTTAGGTAAACTGCCCGCCGGCAATATAGCCCAAAATGGTGCTGATGCAGGCGTAAAACCCGAAATATAACCTATAACAAAAGAACAGTTGCGGCCACGATTCTTCACTTGATTGCACTGTTAAATATGTTAGAATTGTATGTAATACAGGTAAACATCACGAGACATTGCCCTGCTAAATATGTTAGAATTGTATGTAATACAGGTAAACAACACGAGACGTTGCACTGTTCAATATGTTAGAATTGTATGTAATACAGGTAAACATCACGAGACATTGCCCTGCTAAATATGTTAGAATTATATGTAATACAGGTAAACAACACGAGACGTTGCACTGCTAAATATGTTAGAATTGTATGTAATACAGGTAAACATCACGAGACATTGCCCGGCTAAATATGTTAGCATTGTATGTAATACAGGTAATCAACACGAGACGTTGCCCTGCTAAATATGTTAGAATTGTATGTAATACAGGTAAACAACATGAGACGTTGCACTGTTCAATATGTTAGAATTGTATGTAATACAGGTAAACATCACGAGACGTTGCACTGTTAAATATGTTAGAATTGTATGTAATACAGGTAAACATCACGAGACGTTGCACTGCTAAATATGTTAGAATTGTATGTAATACAGGTAAACATCACGAGACGTTGCACTGCTAAATATGTTAGAATTGTATGTAATACAGGTAAACAACACGAGACGTTGCACTGCTAAATATGTTAGAATTGTATGTAATACAGGTAAACAACACGAGACGTTGCACTGTTCAATATGTTAGAATTGTATGTAATACAGGTAAACATCACGAGACGTTGCACTGTTGGCGTCCGTTGGGTTCAAGTATGTCATCACAACTACGCAGATTTTTCATTGGTGGATCTCCTGAACTGGAAGACCCAACTTACTCGTCCATACCGTCTACATTCCAGGTACGTGATAAAGGAGGAATGTCTGGGTGGTACCGCTCGGAGACTGTCAGTCAGTCCAAGGGTTTGATCCATGGTTTGGGTCATTGTATGAGCTATCATCACTGCTGGGAACAGGTTCAAGCCCCGCTCAGGCTGTGTCTCATTTATATAAAGTTGGCAGTTTCTTACGGAGGTTGGAGTCCGCCTCTGTGGTCGAATGGTTACGGTAGCCGACTTGTATACCACTGTAACCTATCATCACTGATTGTTGCGGGTCCGAGCCCTGCTCAGGCCGTGTCTCATTTATATGAAAAAGTTGCCAGTACTGGTTAACCGCTGGAGCCTGCCCACGAAAGTTGTTGTTCGGTTAACTCCCCGCCAGCGATATAGCCCCAATAAGGTGCTGATGCAGGTGTAAACCCCGAACAAACAAACATTTGTATCAGGCCATAGCAGAATAACTTGATAACTCTAGATCTAGTGTGCCACATCTTAATAATAGAAAACATTAAAAACTGCAATCTTTTCATTACTATATAGTTGTAGGTGGGGGGGATAAAATAAATATTAAGACTACAGTCAAACCTGTCTTAAGCAGCCAGCCAAGGGAAGCGCAGAAAGTGGCTGCTTAGGACAGGTGACTGCTTAATAGACATCAAATGTATAATATAATAACATATTGGGAATCTGGAAACTGGCTGCTTAATGGAGGTGACCACTAACACAGGTTTGATTATTGTATTTATTGTCAGGACTTCAAATGCCTGTGGTGAGACTATTATAGTCTAAATGCCATGCACAGGTATGCAGTAGAACACAAGGACATGGTTCTGTTTTCAGGGCTCTCACCTGAGTAAGTTCGGGTTCAAGACAGAGACCACAGGAAGCGTTGATGTCAACCTCAATATCATTATGCAGGCCAGGTAACACCTCAATATCATTATGCAGGCCAGGTAACACCTCAATATCATTATGCAGGCCAGGTAACACCTCAATATCATTATGCAGGCCAGGTAACACCTCAATATCATTATGCAGGCCAGGTAACACCATAAAACTCCATACATATTAACTATACATCCAAATTCTTTAAAGTCCCATAAATAGTGCTACTTAGAAAGTGTTACATACACGCACGCACGCACGCACACGCACGCACACACGCATTCACACGCACGCACGCACGCATGCACCCACGCACACACGCGCGCACACAGATATGTAGAATTGAAGATTAGAAATCCTGGTGACCGGCTATATTTCAAAATTGCAATCCTTACAGAATATTTACATCGCTATTGCATTTCCTTCAATGAACGTAGGTGCCCTGATTGTATACATTTCCTTCTATGAATGTATGTGCCCTGATTGTATACATTTCCTTCTATGAACGTATGTGCCCTGATTGTATACATTTCCTTCTATGAACGTATGTGCCCTGATTGTATACATCTCCTTCTATGAACGTAGGTGCCCTGATTGTATACATTTCCTTCTATGAACGTATGTGCCCTGATTGTATACATCTCCTTCTATGAACGTATGTGCCCTGATTGCATACATTTCCTTCTATGAACGTATGTGACCTGATTGCATACATTTCCTTCTATGAACGTATGTGCCCTGATTGTATACATTTCCTTCTATGAACGTATGTGCCCTGATTGTATACATCTCCTTCTATGAACGTATGTGCCCTGATTGTATACATCTCCTTCTATGAACGTAGGTGCCCTGATTGCATACATTTCCTTCTATGAACGTAGGTGCCCTGATTGTATACATCTCCTTCTATGAACGTAGGTGCCCTGATTGCATACATTTCCTTCTATGAACGTAGGTGCCCTGATTGCATACATTTCCTTCTATGAACGTAGGTGCCCTGATTGTATACATCTCCTTCTATGAACGTAGGTGCCCTGATTGTATACATTTTCGTATGAGGGTTCCGAACTAATGATATGCAGCTGACAGTTTACGCTGTTCCAAAGATGATCTATTTACTTGTTCCGGCACACGGTAAGATGCAAATCTGGACTAAAACATTTTAAGAAGTGTGTTATAGGCTTCTTTGTATGATTGAAAAAAAGAATTAATGTAAATAATGAATCACAGGTTAATAGTTTCCATCGGGGTATGAACTACATTGGGCGTGGTTAACGTTAGCGTGAATGTTTAATGTAGTTCTTTCAAGAAATAATGGTTTTTAGTTCTGACGTGCAGGTGCTCAGAACAACAACATGATTTAATGGACTATAAATAAGGCCAATACAAATACTATTTTGATTCTAACAAAATATCTAAAACAGGGCTCATTCTAGAGAGCAACTTGGGCGAAATCATCGCCCTATGGACACTCACTTTGTCCCCACTTCTCTCTAAAAATGTTTTTTTTTACAATTTACATACAAAATTTTGTCCAGTAAGACAAACTGGCCCATTATAAAGTACTGCTTCTTAATAGTGATATTGTGTATTTTAACCATATTTTGTTGAATTATATTAAGCTAATTGGTTTCTGTTATCTTGGATGCATCAGGATGTTTGTGCATTGATTCATTGAGTACTACACCTGTGCTTGCAATGTTTCTGTTATCTTGGATGCATCAGGATGTTTGTGCATTGATTCATTGAGTACTACACCTGTGCTTGCAATGTTTCTGTTATCTTGGATGCATCAGGATGTTTGTGCATTGATTCATTGAGTACTACACCTGTGCTTGCAATGTTTCTGTTATCTTGGATGCATCAGGATGTTTGTGCATTGATTCATTGAGTACTACAACTGTGCTTGCAATGTTTCTGTTATCTTGGATGCATCAGGATGTTTGTGCATTGATTCATTGAGTACTACACCTGTGCTTGCAATGTTTCTGTTATCTTGGATGCATCAGGATGTTTGTGCATTGATTCATTGAGTACTACAACTGTGCTTGCAATGTTTCTGTTATCTTGGATGCATCAGGATGTTTGTGCATTGAGTACTACACCTGTGCTTGCAATGTTTCTGTTATCTTGGATGCATCAGGATGTTTGTGCATTGATTCATTGAGTACTACAACTGTGCTTGCAATGTTTCTAATGCACTTATAGCTTTACGTTTTATTGCACATTTAAATACGTTAAATACTGTGTACAGACAAAATGCTGAGTCATGTTAAAATTAAATAAACTGTCGAATTTGCCCATAAATGAACTGGTTTTTGAGAAATTATTATTTGTAAATTACCTCCCTTTATGCATTTTTATCTACCTTCTTGTTTTATGGATATATAGGATCTTACACGAGTGCTGATTTTGTACCAGATTTTGTGAAACGAGTTTTGGAATTTTGCTACCATACTACAAATAGGGTTTTATTAATACGTTGTGCACAACATGGCTATTTTCATTATTAATACGTTGTGCACAATGTGGCTATTTTCATTATTAATACGTTGTGCACAACGTGGCTATTTTCATTATTAATACTTTGTACACAACGTTGCTATTTTCATTATTAATACGTTGTGCACAACGTGGCTATTTTCATTATTAATACTTTGTACACAACGTGGCTATTTTCATTATTAATACGTTGTGCACAACGTGGCTATTTTCATTATTAAGACGTTGTACACAACGTGGCTATTTTCATTATTAATACTTTGTACACAACGTGGCTATTTTCATTATTAATACTTTTACACAACGTGGCTATTTTCATTATTAATACTTTGTACACAACGTGACTATTTTCATTAATACTTTGTACACAACGTGGCTATTTTCATTATTAATACTTTGTGCACAACGTGGCTATTTTCATTATTAAGACGTTGTACACAACGTGGCTATTTTCATTATTAATACTTTGTACACAACGTGGCTATTGTCATTATTAATACTTTGTACACAACGTGGCTATTTTCATTATTAATACTTTGTACACAACGTGGCTATTTTCATTATTAATACTTTGTACACAACGTGGCTATTTTCATTATTAATACTTTGTACACAACGTGGCTATTGTCATTATTAATACTTTGTACACAACGTGGCTATTTTCATTATTAATACTTTGTACACAACGTGACTATTTTCATTAATACTTTGTACACAACGTGGCTATTTTCATTATTAATACTTTGTCCACAACGTGGCTATTTTCATTAATACTTTGTGCACAATGTGGCTATTTTCATTAATACTTTGTCCACAACGTGGCTATTGTCATTATTAATACTTTGTGCACAACGTGGCTATTTTCATTAATACTTTGTACACAATGTGGCTATTTTCATTATTAATACTTTGTGCACAACGTGGCTATTTTCATTATTAACTTTGTCCACAACGTGGCTATTGTCATTATTAATACTTTGTGCACAACGTGGCTATTTTCATTATTAATACTTTTACACAACGTGGCTATTTTCATTATTAATACTTTGTCCACAACGTGGCTATTGTCATTATTAATACTTTGTGCACAACGTGGCTATTTTCATTATTAATACTTTTACACAACGTGGCTATTTTCATTATTAATACTTTGTACACAACGTGGCTATTTTCATTATTAATACGTTGTCCACAACGTGGCTATTTTCATTATTAATACTTTGTACACAACGTGGCTATTGTCATTATTAATACTTTGTACACAACGTGGCTATTTTCATTATTAATACACACAACGTGGCTATTTTCATTATTAATACACACAACGTGGCTATTTTCATTAATACTTTGTACACAACGTGGCTATTTTCATTAATACTTTGTGCACAACGTGGCTATTTTCATTATTAATACGTTGTACACAATGTGGCTATTTTCATTATTAATACTTTGTACACAACGTGGCTATTTTCATTAATACTTTGTACACAACGTGGCTATTTTCATTATTAAGACGTTGTACACAACGTGGCTATTTTCATTATTAATACTTTGTACACAACGTGGCTATTTTCATTATTAATACTTTGTGCACAACGTGGCTATTTTCATTATTAATACTTTGTGCACAACGTGGCTATTTTCATTATTAATACTTTGTGCACAACGTGGCTATTTTCATTAATACTTTGTGCACAACGTGGCTATTTTCATTATTAAGACGTTGTACACAACGTGGCTATTTTCATTAATACTTTGTGCACAACGTGGCTATTTTCATACCATGTTTCAGGTGTTATTACATATGTGATGTATATATCTTTACCGGCCTCTTTGAATATTTAATTACTTGTTTATACTTTTCAGAGCATTTAGAGAAAAGAAGGCAAATAAACAATCTCTGAGCTCTTTGTTAGAATCATTGGGGTAAGTGAACGAATGTCACTTCTTGTCAAAATACTCATTTTATTTGTGAGCATCATTTAAAAAAAAAGAGACAAAATGACGAAAGCTGAAAATAATCTGATTTGGTTATTTAAACAATATTGTTATGTGTATACATAATCTAACATATATATATACACGAGGGCCCACCAATAATGTGTACTTCTAAGTTATGTGTGTACGTAATCGAACTTATATATATATACACGAGGGCCCACCAATAATGTGTACTTCTAAGTTATGTGTGTACGTAATCGAACATATATATACACGAGGGCCCACCAATAATGTGTACTTCTAAGTTATGTGTGTACGTAATCGAACATATATATACACGAGGGCCCACCAATAATGTGTACTTCTAAGTTATGTGTGTACGTAATCGATCATATATATACACGAGGGCCCACCAATAATGTGTACTTCTAAGTTATGTGTGTACGTAATCGAACATATATATACACGAGGGCCCACCAATAATGTGTACTTCTAAGTTATGTGTGTACGTAATCGAACATATATATATACGAGGGCCCACCAATAATGTGTACTTCTAAGTTATGTTTATACGTAATCGAACATATATATACACGAGGGCCCACCAATAATGTGTACTTCTAAGTTATGTGTGTACGTAATCGAACATATATATACACGAGGGCCCACCAATAATGTGTACTTCTAAGTTATGTGTGTACGTAATCGATCATATATATACACGAGGGCCCACCAATAATGTGTACTTCTAAGTTATGTGTGTACGTAATCGAACATATATATACACGAGGGCCCACCAATAATGTGTACTTCTAAGTTATGTGTGTACGTAATCGAACATATATATATACGAGGGCCCACCAATAATGTGTACTTCTAAGTTATGTTTATACGTAATCGAACATATATATACACGAGGGCCCACCAATAATTTCTACTTCTATGTTATGTGTAATCTTTTGACCACTACTTTTGTTGTTGTGTTTTTACGTTATTTATCTTTGCTACCGATTGCCCATATGATCGACGCTTCCTGAAGAGATTAGTCATTTTAGATTTTTGGAGGATAGTGCAATGATACAGACCCATTCCAGAGTCTCCTCTGGTTCTTTTAGATGCACAGTGTACTGTACAGCACCGACACGAGACCTCGGGAATGTCCCATCTGAAAGACTGTTAAATTTATTAGGGTCAGATGGGGATCGAACCTGCGATCCCTGGATTACCAGTCCGTTTTCGTTTTACCACTGGACTACATATCCGTCTTTTCAAAGTAACGTCCCTTACATCTCCTGCAAATTTCTGTTTACGGTGCACCTCGACTCCTCCCGGGACTCGTATTTCTTACCACATTAACTGCTATGATTGTGTCCGACACACCGTGGCTGCTATGATTGTATCCGACACACCGCGGCTGCTATGATTGTGTCCGACACAATGCGGCTGCTATGATTGTATCCGACACAATGCGGCTGCTATGATTGTGTCCGACACAATGCTGCTGCTATGATTGTGTCCGACACAATGCGGCTGCTATGATTGTGTCCGACACACCGCGGCTGCTATGATTGTGTCCGACACAATGCTGCTGCTATGATTGTGTCCGACACAATGCGGCTGCTATGATTGTATCCGACACACCGTGGCTGCTATGATTGTGTCCGACACACCGCGGCTGCTATGATTGTATCCGACACACCGCGGCTGCTATGATTGTGTCCGACACAATGCGGCTGCTATGATTGTGTCCGACACAATGCGGCTGCTATGATTGTGTCCGAGACAATGCAGCTGCTATGATTGTATCCGACACCCGCGGCTGCTATGATTGTATCCGACACACCGCGGCTGCTATGATTGTGTCCGACACAATGCGGCTGCTATGATTGTATCCGACACAATGCGGCTGCTATGATTGTGTCCGACACAATGCGGCTGCTATGATTGTGTCTGACACAACACGCTGCTATGATTGTGTCCGACACAATGCTGCTGCTATGATTGTGTCTGACACAATGCGGCTGCTATGATTGTGTCTGACACAATGCGGCTGCTATGATTGTGTCTGACACAATGCGGCTGCTATGATTGTGTCTGACACAATGCTGCTGCTATGATTGTGTCCGACACAATGCGGCTGCTATGGCTTGATTGTGTCCGAGACAATGCAGCTGCTATGATTGTGTCCGACACAATGCGGCTGCTATGATTGTGTCTGACACAATGTGGCTGCTATGATTGTGTCTGACACAACACGGCTGCTATGATTGTGTCTGACACAATGCGGCTGCTATGATTGTGTCCGACACAACGCGGCTGCTATGGCTTGATTGTGTCCGACACAACACGGCTGCTATGACTTGGCGCGTTATGGTGCTGCAGACTCCCAGACCGCTCAAGCTGTCAGTTCATATTTCATTGCTGCAAAACATGAGTAAATATAATGCATACAATTGTAGGAAGAGCGACTCATTGTTGAAAAGTGCTTAGAAACTTTGGTGAAAAGTGTCCGGGAAACAGTGCAAACAGTTACTCGGGAAACAGTGCAAACAGTTATACGATGTAGCATTTACATTGCAGTGCGAATAATCTCCGTGTCCTCCCACACGAAGGAGCACATATACGCTTTCACCCGCGCCAACGAGAGTGATTAATATAAGTTGTAAAATAGTTGTAAAATAAATAAATATTTAATGCACCATTTACTGCTCTTCTTTCAGAATTAATGCCGTCCAGCAGAATATCTCCAATGTATTAGGCAAGTATTTCCATTCTAATATGTACATTCTGCAACTGTAAACTTCACATTCCATCATGTTCACACATACATTCTGCAACTGTAAACTTCACATTCCATCATGTTCACATGTACATTCTGCAACTGTAAACTTCACATTCCATCATGTTCACACGTGCATTCTGCAACTGTAAACTTCACATTCCATCATGTTCACACGTGCATTCTGCAACTGTAAACTTCACATTCCATCCTGTTCACATGTACATTCTGCAACTGTAAACTTCACATTCCATCATGTTCACAAAGATAAGTAATGCATTCAGAGACTAGATGCTGCCTTGGCTTAATTGTGTCCGCTTTACCTGCGATTGAGGTTATAATTTTATAAAACTAATCTCCAGATCGAGTCATATGATTGGTTGATTCTGAAATCTGCTATTGACTCTACCAATCAGAGAGATTGAGTTCGAGTACTGTGCTGTGCTATATAGGCATGCTAAAGAATCAGAGGGCGTAGTGGTGAACAGTAGGGAGTTGCACTCGGGTCAATCTAACCTATCCTCGCTCTCCGTTAGTCCACCTCCGTGGTTAAGGTCGCTGACTTGTATATATATATATATATGTACCACTGTAACCTATCCTTGCTCTCTGTTAGTCCACCTCTGTGGTTAAGGTCGCCGACTTGTATATACATGTACCACTGTAACCTATCCTTGCTCCCTGTTAGTCCACCTCCGTGGTTATGGTTGCTGACTTGTATATATATATATATATATAGTACCACTTTAACCTCTCCTTGCTCTCTGTTAGTCCACCTCCATGGTTAAGGTCGCTGACTTGTATATATTTATATATATATATGTACCACTGTAACCTATCCTTGCTCTCTGTTAGTCCACCTCCGTGGTTAAGGTCGCTGACTTGTATATATATATATGTACCACTGTAACCTATCCTTGCTCTCTGTTAGTCCACCTCCGTGGTTAAGGTCGCTGACTTGTATATATATATATATTATATATATATATGTACCACTGTAACCTATCCTTGCTCTGTTAGTCCACCTCCGTGGTTAAGGTCGCTGACTTGTATATATTATGTACCACTGTAACCTATCCTTGCTCCCTGTTAGTCCACCTCCGTGGTTAAGGCGCTGACTTGTATATATATATATGTACCACTGTAACCTATCCTTGCTCTCTGTTAGTCCACCTCCGTGGTTAAGGTCGCTGACTTGTATATATATATATGTACCACTGTAACCTATCCTTGCTCTCTGTTAGTCCACCTCCGTGGTTAAGGTCGCTGACTTGTATATATATATATATATGTACCACTGTAACCTATCCTTGCTCTCTGTTAGTCCACCTCCGTGGTTAAGGTCGCTGACTTGTATATACATGTACCACCTATCATCACCGATGGTCGTGGGTTCGAGCCCAGCTCAGGCTGTGTCACATTTATATGAAAAAGTTGACACGTTTCTTACAGAGTTTGGTGCACCAAGTACTGGTTAACCGCTGGAGCCTGCCCAGGAAAGGTGTTGTCCATGGAAGCGGACGTATTTACAATGCGGGTTGCCATGGAAGCGGACGTATTTACAATGCGTGTAGCCATGGAAGCGGACGTATTTACAATGCGTGTTGCCATGGAAGCGGACGTATTTACAATGCGTGTTGCCATGGAAGCGGACGTATTTACAATGTATGTTGCCATGGAAGCAGACGTATTTACAATGCGTGTTGCCATGGAAGCGGACGTATTTACAATGCATGTTGTCCATGGAAGCGGACGTATTTACAATGCGTGTTGCCATGGAAGCGGACGTATTTACAATGCCTGTTGCCATGGAAGCGGACGTATTTACAATGTGTGTTGCCGGCTAGAGAATATGTTCCAGGATGTAAATACTTTATACTCTCAATTACAGATGCGTTCAAGAAAGCAAGACAGCGCATGTTGCAGGCTAGAGAAAATGCCACAAAAGACTTGATTAAAACATCTACCAAGATTGTAACTGCATGAACACCAAGGATACAAAGTTAAAAACAAAACATACCTGACCTGTATATATATATGCGCAGTCATTGTGTTTCTATATAAATCTACCCTGCCATATGAGGTAGATTTAGCAAAGTGGGGAAAGATTATAGAATAGGCAAATAAGTCCATATTTCACAGTTTACTCCAGAATGACATCAGATCCCAGGTCACACATCAGATCCCAGGTCACACATCAGATCCCAGGTCACACATCAGATCCCGGGATCTACCTCCACCAATAACAGCTGGAGAGTCGCCATACGATCCCGGGATCTACCTCCACCAATAACAGCTGGAGAGTTGCCATACGATCCCGGGATCTACCTCCACCAATAACAGCTGGAGAGTCGCCATACGATCCCGGGATCTACCTCCACCAATAACAGCTGGAGAGTCGCCATACGATCCAAGTTGTTGTATACACTCCTCAAACAAGCAACTAGCAATCGTCCGACAATGTCCAGTCAAGTCGGGGCTAGCCTGTGTGTGTCAAACATTGAGATGATCAGTCCAGTCCAGTCGGGGCTAGCCTGTGTGTGTCAAACATTGAGATGATCTGTCCAGTCAAGGCTAGCCTGTGTGTGTCAAACATTGAGATGAACTGTCCAGTCAAGGCTAGCCTGTGTTTGTCAAACATTGAGATGATCTGTCCAGTCAAGTCGGGGCTAGCCTGTGTGTGTCAAACATTGAGATGATCTGTCCAGTCAAGGCTAGCCCGTGTGTGTCAAACATTGAGATGATCTGTCCAGTCAAGTCGGGACTAGCCTGTGTGTGTCAAACATTGAGATGATCTGTCCAGTCAAGTCGGGGCTAGCCTGTGTGTGTCAAACATTGAGATGAACTGTCCAGTCAAGTCGGGGCTAGCCTGTGTGTGTCAAACATTGAGATGATCTGTCCAGTCAAGTCGGGGCTAGCCTGTGTGTGTCAAACATTGAGATGATCTGTCCAGTCAAGGCTAGCCTGTGTGTGTCAAACATTGGGATGATCAGTCAAGTCGGGGCTAGCATGTGTGTGTCAAACATTGAGATGATCTGTCCAGTCAAGTCGGGGCTAGCCTGTGTGTGTCAAACATTGAGATGATTCATCATGTATTTTAACGTTTTGATAATTCTCTGTAATGTTTCATATGTATATAATTATTTATGAATAAAAAATCAGAACTAGAGTGGTCGATTTGTCTGTATCTAGGTCACAGCCTCGTATAGTCCCTGCTCTCTCATACATATCAAACCACCTCCCTACACTTCCATTCCTATCTCCTCGCTGTACTTGTATACATACATCACATAACAACCCCCTCCATGCTCCCCCCATACATATCTCAAACCCCCTCCATGCTCTCCCATACATATCTCAAACCCCTCCATGCTCCCCCATACATATCTCAAACCCCCTCCATGTTCCCCCCATACATATCTCAAACCCCTCATGCTCCCCCCAATATCTCAAAACCCCCTTCATGCTCCCCCATACATATCTCAACCCCCTCCATACATATCTCAAACCCCCCTCCATGCTCCCCCCATACATATCTCAAACCCCTCCATGCTCCCCCCATACATATCTCAAACCCCCTCCATGCTCCCCCATACATATCTCAAACCCCCTCCATGCTCCCCCATACATATCTCAAACCCCCCTCCATGCTCCCCCATACATATCTCAAACCCCTCCATGCTCCCCCTACATATCTCAAACCCCCTCCATGCTCCCCATACATATCTCAAAACCCCTCCATGCTCCCCCATTACATATCTCAAACCCCCTCCATGCTCCCCCCATACATATCTCAACCCCCTCCATGCTCCCCCATACATATCTCAATCCGCCTTCATGCTCCCCCATACATATCTCAAACCCCTTCCATGCTCTCCCCTACATATCTCAATCCCCATCCATGCTCATCCATACATATCTCAATCCCCATCCATGCTCATCCATACATATCTCAATCCCCATCCATGCTCATCCATACATATCTCAATCCCCATCCATGCTCATCCATACATATCTCAAACCCCCTTCATGCTCCCCCATACATATCTCAAAACCCCTTCATGCTCCCCCATACATATCTCAATCCCCCTTCATGCTCACCCCATACATATCTCAATCCCCTCAATGCTCATCATACACATCTCAAACCCCTCCATGCTCCCCAATACTATCTCAAACCCTCCATGCTCATCCATACATATCTCAATCCCCCTCATGCTCCCCCCATACATATCTCAACCCCCTCAATGCTCATCCACACATCTCAAACCCCCTCCATGCTCCCCCAACATATCTCAAACCCCCTCCATGCTCCCCCCATACATATCTCAAACCCCCTCAATGCTCATCCATACACATCTCAAACCCCCTCCATGCCTCCCCCCATCTCATATCTCAAACCCCCTTCACCCCCTCCCCCCATGCTCCCCCCATACATATCTCAAAACCCCTCCATGCTACCCCCCCCTACATCTCACCCCCCCTCCATGCTCATCCATACAAATCTCAAAACCCCTATGCTCCCCCATACATATCTCAAACCCCTCCATGCTCCCCCCATACATATCTCAAACCCCCTCCATGCTCATCCATACATATCTCAAACCCCCTCATGCTCATCCATACACATCTCAAACCCCTCCATGCTCCCCCCATACATATCTCAACCCCCTCCATGCCCCCCCATACATATCTCAAACCCCTCCATGCTCCCCCATACATATCTCAAACCCCTCCATGCTCCCCCAACATATCTCAAACCTCCATGCTCATCCTACACATATCAAACCCCCTCTGCTCCCCCATACATATCTACCTCCATGCTCAATCCATACATATCTCAAACCCCTCCATGCTCCCCCTACATATCTCAACCCCTCAGGCTCCCCCATACATATCTCAAACCCCCTACATGCTCCCCCCTACATATCTCAAACCCCCTCCATGCTCCCCCATACATATCTCAATCCCCCTCAATGCTCATCCATACACATCTCAAACCCCCTCCATGCTCCCCCATACATATCTCAAACCCCTCCATGCTCATCCATACATATCTCATCCCCCTTCATGCTCCCCCCATACATATCTCAAACCCCTTCATGCTCCCCCATACATATCTCAATGCTCATCCATACATATCTCAAACCCCCTCCATGCTCCCACCATACATATCTCAAACCCCCTCAATGCTCATCCATACACATCTCAAACCCCCTCCATGCTCCCCCCATACATATCTCAAACCCCTTCCATGCTCATCCATAATATCTCAATCCCCCTCCATGCTCCCCCATACATATCTCACACCCCTCCATGCTCCCCCATACATATCTCAATCCCCCTTCATGCTCCCCCCACATCATATCTCAAACCCCCTTCATGCTCCCCCATACATATCTCAATCCCCCCTTCATGCTCCCCCCATACATCTCAAACCCCCTTCATGCTCCCCCATACATATCTCAAAACCCCTTCCATGCTCCCCTACATCTCTCAAACCCCCTCCATGCTCCCCCATACATATCTCAAACCCCCTCCATGCTCCCCCCATACATATCTCAACCCCCTCCATGCTCATCCATCATATCTCTCAACCCCCTTCATGCTCCCCCCATACATATCTCAATCCCCCTTCATGCTCCCCCCATACATATCTCAATCCCCCTTCATGCTCCCCCCTCATATCTCAATCCCCCTTCATGCTCCCCCCATACATATCTCAAACCCCTTCCATGCTCCCCCAATAATATCTCAAAACCCCCTTCATGCTCCCCCCATACATATCTCAATCCCCCTTCATGCTCCCCCCATACATATCTCAAACCCCTCCATGCTCTCCCATACATCTCAAACCCTCTCCATGCTCCCCCCATACATATCTCAATTCCCCTTCATGCTCCCCCCATACATCTATCAAACCCCTTCCATGGCTCATCCATACATATCTCAAACCCCCTCCATGCTCATCCATACATATCTCAAACCCCCTCCATGCTCCCCCATAATATCTCAAACCCCTCCATGCTCATCCATACATATCTCAAACCCCTTCCATGCTCCCCCATACATCTCAAACCCCTCCATGCTCATCCATACATATCTCAAACCCCCATCCATGCTCCCCCATACCAGACATGGGGCGATTACATGCAAAATGTAATCAATTACGATTGCGATTACTTGCTGTTGCTATGATTACGATTACAAATATTTTCCAAGTAATTGATTACAATTACATTGCAAACTACTAAGTACAAAGGCTTACTGCAGAAAATGCATTGATTATTATTGTTATTACCGAGGACAAGCTATGTGGGTATTGCATTAAAACATGATTAAATTAAAACATGATTATATTAAACTGTGCTTGACAGTTTGTAATGTTCACTGTGAGTTACATCTTATAAACATAAGTTCCTGAAACCTAATGTCACCCAAATTACATCTCTCCGGTCTGAATATTTTGCCCGCAATACTAAAAAGTCTTTCCACAGGTGCTGAAGTTGCTGTGATGCCCAAATAATGTCTGGCTAACTTTGCCAATGTGGGAAATACAGACTCCTGAACTTTCCAGTACTCCAGAGGATCACACTCCTCTGGCAAGCATGGCTGAGAGAGGTAATCCTGGATCTCTATCTCAACACTAGAATTGTTCACAGGAGTCACAGCCTGAACTCGCGAGTCCATAAAACTGCGCTTGCGGGGAGGCTCTTGAGCATCATTGGCTACAATTCTTGTGGATACATCTGCCAGTGCTGTGAAGAGAAGGTTCCTCCTCTGGGAAGAGCATTCCTCTGGAGTCGCACACCAGTCTAACTTAAACCTAGGGTCTAGGCATGAAGCTATTACGAACGCTTCATGTTCCTCAAATACAGTGAGTCGTTTATCAACAGATGCTCTCAGTGTTTCAACTAACTTGTTGTTATAACGAGATGTCATGTCACGGAGATGCAACTTCAGTCCACGGACGCAAGGCACAACCATACTTGATGTCACAATATTTTGACCCTGTACGCTGTTTGTGGCTTCCTCAAAGGCTTCTTTTGTAGACAAAATGGTATGGTTTTGGAATGTTTGAATTGACAAATAAAAATAAAATACACTAGAAATTATTTAACAAACAGATTACAGTCATTACATTACATATTTACAATAATAATTTAGGGTATTTTGTAGGCTCCTGAAAACAAAGAGAAATAAATAATAAAAGGAAATATATTTATTTACCTTGAGATGAGTCAACAGGTTTGATGTTGTCTTGCCAGTCCCAGAGATGAAAACATAACAATGCTTGCATTTGGCTTTATATTTGCCAGAGGTATTTGCTGGCATTTCAAAGTGATCAAACACCACTGAACTTGGTTTGGTTGCCATAATGGCATTTATAATTTGCTAACTGATTAACTATCAAAAATATCAACTGAATGTTCACTGCTCTGACAACTTGATGAAACTGATGATAACTTACAATTTGCTCCAGCATTTATCATTGACAATGTGCTCCCTAGAGTTGTACCTTTGAAGCCTTTGTGCAAATAGCACTTCTTAAAAATAATTACTCTTACCTTCTCATTTTCTAAGTATAAATTCAAACTTTCTTTTTGATATATATTATTACAATCTCACTTGTAATTGTTTCTAAAAAAGGTGCAAAGTTAAAAGAACTAATATAGTTGTTTCTAAAAGGTGTAAAGTTTATTCACCTTTCAAGTTATTTAATGAATGTTCACAAGGAAACTAGGGAGTGTTTATTTATCTTTGAAGTAATTAATTAAAGTACCTGTTTCAAAATGGTGTGAATGTTTATTCACTTTTGAAGGGAATTATTGATGACCCATAATTAAGATGTTGGATAAGTTTATTTGAGATATAATTACCTTTGAAGTATGTATATTAGTTCAGTTTTTATTCAAAATAAAAAAAATGTCTTTCACTTGAGAAAAAATACCTCCCCCATACATATCTCAAACCCCCTACATGCTCATCCATACATATCTCAAAACCCTCCATGCTCATCCATACATATCTCAAACCACCTCCATGCTCCCCCATACATATCTCAAACCCCCTCCATACATATCTGAAATCCCCTTAAACATCCTCACATAAATCTCAATCCCCTCCATGCTCCCCCATACATATCTTAATCCCCCCCAGTTGTTGGTATTCTGAGTGATATCTACCTACCTCCGTTCTGCATACAGTGTTGTTTAAGTGATATCTGCCTACCTCCGTTCTGCAGACAGTGTTGTTTAAGTGATATCTGCCTACCTCCGTTCTGCAGACAATGTTGTTTAAATGCCTGCAGGTTGACCTATATTTGACCTTAAACACACGAGGAATAGCGGTACAAATCTGACGGTCGACGCACTAAACACACGAGGAATAGCGGTACAAATCTGACGGTCGACGCACATCGTATTTGCCACATGCGAGGCCCTGCATGGTATACATCTTAATACATGAGCACCACTTATATCTATTATGACCCACGTACATATCAGAGGTTATAAATTGCTGAAATTGAAGTTCTGTATTTTTATAGTACTTACAACTGGTATAAACAATTCAACTCCACTTATGGCCCAAATAAGGCTGGTTGCGCGGGTTAGGCAGCCAGTTCCTGCATTGCTGTACCACACATTCAGGCATCAGTTCCCTCTTATGCCAAGTACAGTCTCCTCTTCTAGCCGCTACTTTTCTCTCTATATATCTGACATCTTTCCATGCGCCACAATTATATAGCATTGCCCAAAACCTCCTGTATAGAAGCTTTCTCTCATGTGAATTTAGATTATGCGGTGGACGATTATTAGCAGGCCACCAAAGTTGTTTGTTCTGTTCATTTATTATGCAAGGGGAACACAAGCACAGTGGACACTCAGCAACACCTTCAGCATGCTGAGGCATAGGGGGAGGTACGTAAGCAGCCTCTGCAACGGGCATGGCGGTGGCTGTTTCTTCTATTTCCATCTCTACGTCCCAGTTCTTATTTTGCAAGAAAGTCAGCAATTCTTTTCTCTGCTCATCAGTTACATACATTGTTATTTTACTCAATGGCATCTTGTAGAAATCGGCAGAATATGTGTAATACTCGTATGTTCAAGAGATTATAATTATAATATTATACATGTACTCATAGCATTCACTGTGATTATTATGTAGCATCAATATCGGTAAACACACACTGACACAGAGAAATATTTAAAATATAACAGAAAACTTGCGAATAATACTGTAGATATATAATTAAATGAAGAATGAAGGTTACCATATAACGAACACATATAGTTTATTCATATAAATACATACATATTATATACATGCATACAAATTATCAGTCTCAGTGATTACGCTACGGCTGATGAGGCACCTACATAACATGTAATCTATGTCCCTGGTCTGATCTGGATTATGGAGTTTGAATACTCATAACTATCAATTTTCTTTACAATCAATAATATACGTTTACTTAAATTGTCAGGGCCTCATTTTGACTAATTCTCAGCTCACAGAGTGATCGTGCATATTAACCGTTAGAAAATACCTACATACGCCAAATTATACTGAATGTACTGCTACATTGTTGATACAAGCCACTAATCACATGGAACAGGTAGTAAAGTATAAATCTTTACAATTGGACGGGGTCAAACTGCAGGCCTTTAAGTGATATCTGCCTAACTCCGTTCCACAGAGAGTGTTGTTTAAGTGATATATGCCTACCTCCTTTCTGCAGACAGTGTTGTTTTAAGTGATATGTGCCTACCTCCGTTCTGCAGACAGTGTTGTTTAAGTGACATCTGCCTACCTCCGTTCTGCAGACAGTGTTGTTTAAGTGACATCTGCCTACCTCCGTTCTGCAGACAGTGTTGTTTAAGTGACATCTGCCTACCTCCATTCTGCAGACAGTGTTGTTTAAGTGATATCTGCCTACCTCCGTTCTGCAGACAGTGTTGTTTAGGTGATATCTGCCTACCTCCGTTCTGCAGACAGTGTTGTTTAAGATGATGAGGCACGATTCATTTATTTAGTGTATACAAAATTATTTTAGCTCGATTGCGAAACAAGTTCTTACAACTTGTATGAATCACTCTCGCCCCTCATTCCTGATGGAATCCACTGCCCGAGGTAGAGGAGGCAACGTGGAATGCCTTGTCTAAGGGTACTTTTGGATGAATGGAATATTTTGTATTCAATAACATTGTTAATGCCTTTATGTATATTAAAAATCTGTATGTATTGTGTGTATACATATATATATGTTACAAATGAAGTTTATGGCTTCACCAACAAAAACATGTATCAAGATTGTCTTTGTGTTTTACGTTTATTTATCGTAGCTACCGGTTGCCCATATGAGAGACGCCTCCTGAAGAGATTAGTCATTTTAGATTGTTGGAGGATAGTGCAATGATACAGACAGAGACCCATTTTAGAGTCTCCTCTGGTTCTTTTACGTGCATGGTGTAAAGCACCGACACGAGACCTCGGTTTAAAGTCCCAATTGAAAGACTGTTAATTTTATTAGGGTCAGACAGGGGATGGAACCTGCGATCCCTGGATTACCAGTCCAGCATGTTAACCACTGGACTACAGAACCTGCGATCCCTGGATTACCAGTCCAGCATGTTAACCACTGGACTACAGAACCTGCGATCCCTGGATTACCAGTCCGGCGTGTTAACCACTGGACTACAGATCCTGCGATCCCTGGGTTACCAGTCCAGCAGGTTAACCACTGGATTACAGATCCATCTTTCCCTGCTCCCATTTATTTACTAAGCAGATCAAACAAATTTTATTCAATTCATGTTTGGTTATTACAGCATGCATTATTATCACCATGACAACAGGCAGTTTTAATATCTTGTAAAGTCGCTTCAGTTTCTACATTACTTTCCAATTTCAAACTTTCTGTGTGATCATGTGTAATTATTTCATTATTATCTCCCTTAGTACTGTTAATAATTGCTGGGTTGTCTGCGTCTGCTACAATTTTGACTGATTTAGTTTTTCTCTGCCGGACTGGTCTATGGGTTTCATTGTTATTAGTCCAGGCTCCCAGACTGTTGTTGGCATAGAAATCCATAGGGTACACAGTCTGCCACGCTACCGAGTTCAATGCAACTGACATCTGAAAATTGCAAAACAGGAATTTAGAATTTAACGGCCATCTTGTTTAGGAAATAATATTTGTCTTGCCGTTGTTTATCGGCGAATAAACCACGGTTTGGAAAGCTGATGAATATTGTTTCATCTATCGTGATCATGAAAATAACGTCACTCATGCAAACACAAATATCCTCTATATCTTACACTAATAAACACAAATATCCTCTATATCTTACACTAATAAACACAAATATCCGCTATATCTTACATGAATAAACACAAATATCCTCTATATCTTACACTAACAAACACAAATATCCTCTATATCTTACACTAACAAACACAAATATCCTCTATATCTTACACAAATAAACACAAAAATCCTCTATATCTTACACTAATAAACACAAATATCCTCTATATCTTACATGAATAAACACAAATATCCTCTATACCTTACACTAATAAACACAAATATCCTCTATATCTTACACTAATAAACACAAAAATCCTCTATATCTTACATGAATAAACACAAATATCCTCTATACCTTACACTAATAAACACAAATATCCTCTATATCGTAGTGTAGCTTACCTCGTATGGTGAGAGCAGTGGTTTATCGAAGGCCGTACCCCAGTCAATGGAAAGTCTAGGACATGCAATCTGTACCCATCTGAAATGCAAGTTAACATTGTCATGTCCTACTATATGACCCTGTCTACTATGTACATTCTCATGTCCTACTATATGACCCTGTCTACTATGTACATTCTCATGTCCTACTATATGACCCTGTCTACTATGTACATTGTCATGTCCTACTATATGACCCTGTCTACTATATGACCCTGTCTACTATGTACATTATCATGTCCTACTATATGACCCTGTCTACTATGTACATTCTCATGTCCTACTATATGACCCTGTCTACTATGTACATTCTCATGTCCTACTATATGACCCTGTCTACTATGTACATTCTCATGTCCTACTATATGACCCTGTCTACTATGTACATTCTCATGTCCTACTATATGACCCTGTCTACTATGTACATTTCTCATGTCCTACTATATGACCCTGTCTACTATGTACATTCTCATGTCCTACTATATGACCCTGTCTACTATGTACATTCTTTTACAATAAAAAGTCGATATATCAGTAAGCTGTTGGTCCTTGGTTGGATAGATCAGCACAGATTAATCCATCATCACTGATGGTCACGGATTCGAGCCCCACTCTGGGTGCTGTGTTTCATTTATATGAAAAAGTTAAGTTTCTTAAGGAGGTTGGTGCACCAAGTACTGGTTAACCGCTGGAGCCTGCCCAAGAAATGTGTTGTTAAGCAAATATGCGCTCATATGAGCAATAGGTAGCGACGATAAATAAACTTAAATATCAACACTATAGAAAGAGGAACCTCCTACTGGTAAATGGTCATAAATTGTTTACCAGTCATCATACGATTCATTTAATTTATGCAAATTTATTTTTGCTCGATTGCGAAACAAGTTCTTACAAATTGTATTTATCACTCTCGAGACCTCATTCATGATGAATTCCATCGCCACGAGGGAGAGAGAGGAGGCAACGTGGATATTAATGCCTTGCCTAAAGTCACAATCGTAACGGCTCCAGCGGGGCATACAATTCATTTCAGTTAAAGTCATATTTTCTATGACATAACCAAATGTTTTTGCTCACAAAACGAATGTAACAAAATATATCTTGATTGGGGGTATCGCACATTTTTGTGGGAGGAAGCTATCCAGCTAGCTTGTGGAAGGTCTGTGGTTTTACCCGGGTGAACATTCATGCCCGAAATCCTGCTCGGTGCGGCACCAGGGATCTTCCTCCACCAGGGATCTTCCTCCACCAGGAATATTCCTCCACCAGAGATATTCCTCCACCAGAGATATTCCCCCACCAGGGATATTCCTCCACCAGGGATATTCCTCCACCAGGGATATTCCTCCACCAGGGATATTCCTCCACCAGAGATATTCCTCCACCAGGGATATTCCTCCACCAGAGATATTCCTCCACCAGGGATATTCCTCCACCAGGGATATTCCTCCACCAGGGATGTTGGGATATTCCTCCACCAGGGATATTCCTCCACCAGGGATATTCCTCCACCAGGGCTATTGGGATATTCCTCCACCAGGGCTATTGGGATATTCCTCCACCAGGGCTATTGGGATATTCCTCCACCAGGGCTATTGGGATATTCCTCCACCAGGGCTATTGGGATATTCCTCCACCAGGGCTATTCCTCCACCAGGGATATTCCTCCACCAGGGATATTGGGATATTCCTCCACCAGAGATATTCCTCCACCAGGGATATTCCTCCACCAGGGATATTTCTCCACCAGGGATATTCCTCCACCAGTCTCCATATACACCTAAGCTGTTGGTGCCACTTTAAAACCCCAAACACACAACATTGATTGGGGCAGGTGTACATGTAGCTATGCAGGTATACATGTAGCTATACAGGTATACATGTATATGCATGTAGCTATGCAGGTGTACATGTATATGCATGTAGTTATGCAGGTATACATGTATATACATGTAGCTATGCAGGTATACATGTAGCTATACAGGTATACATGTATATGCATGTAGCTATGCAGGTGTGCATGTATATAAATGTAGTTATGCAGGTATACATGTAGTTATGCAGGTGTACATGTATATACATGTAGCTATGCAGGTATACATGTAGTTATGCAGGTGTACATGTATATACATGTAGCTATGCAGGTGTACATGTATATGCATGTAGCTATGCAGGTGTACATGTATATGCATGTAGCTATGCAGGTGTACATGTATATGCATGTAATTATGCAGGTATACATGTATATACATGTAGCTATGCAGGTATACATGTAGCTATGCAGGTATACATGTATATACATGTAGCTATGCAGGTGTACATGTAGCTATGCAGGTATACATGTATATACATGTAGCTATGCAGGTGTACATGTATATACATGTAGCTATGCAGGTGTACATGTATATACATGTAGCTATGCAGGTGTACATGTAGCTATGCAGGTATACATGTAGCTATGCAGGTGTACATGTATATACATGTAGCTATGCAGGTGTACATGTATATGCATGTAGCTATGCAGGTGTACATGTATATACATGTAGCTATGCAGGTATACATGTAGTTATGCAGGTGTACATGTAGCTATGCAGGTATACATGTATATACATGTAGCTATGCAGGTGTACATGTAGTTATGCAGGTGTACATGTATATACATGTAGCTATGCAGGTGTACATGTATATACATGTAGCTATGCAGGTGTACATGTATATACATGTAGCTATGCAGGTGTACATGTATATACATGTAGCTATGCAGGTGTACATGTATATACATGTAGTATGTAGGTGTACATGTATATACATGTATATGCAGGTGTACATGTATATACATGTAGCTATGCAAGTGTACATGTATATACATGTAGCTATGCAGGTGTACATGTATATACATGTAGCTATGCAGGTGTACATGTATATACATGTAGCTATGCAGGTGTACATGTATATACATGTAGCTATGCAGGTGTACATGTATATACATGTAGCTATGCATGTATACATGTAGCTATGCATGTATACATGTAGCTATGCAGGTACACATGTATATGCATGTAGCTATGCAGGTATACATGTAGCTATGTAGGTATACATGTATATACATGTAGCTATGCAGGTATACATGTAGCTATGCAGGTATACATGTAGCTATGCAGGTATACATGTAGCTATGCAGGTACACATGTAGCTATGCATGTACACATGTAGCTATGCAGGTATACATGTAGCTATGCATGTACACATATAGCTATGCAGGTACACATGTAGCTATGCATGTACACATGTAGCTATGCAGGTATACATGTAGCTATGCAGGTACACATGTAGCTATGCAGGTACACATGTAGCTATGCATGTACACATGTAGCTATGCATGTACACATGTAGCTATGTAGGTATACATGTAGCTATGCAGGTACACATGTAGATATGCATGTACACATGTAGCTATGCAGGTATACATGTAGCTATGCAGATACACATGTAGCTATGCAGGTACACATGTAGCTAAGCAGGTACACATGTAGCTATGCATGTATATGCATGTAGCTATGCATGTACACATGTAGCTATGCAGGTATACATGTAGCTATGCAGGTACACATGTAGCTATGCAGGTATACATGTAGCTATGCAGGTATACATGTAGCTATGCAGGTACACATGTAGCTATGCAGGTATACATGTAGCTATGCAGGTACACATGTAGCTATGCATGTATATGCATGTACACATGTAGCTATGCAGGTATACATGTAGCTATGCAGGTACACATGTAGCTATGGATGTATATGCATGTAGCTATGCAGGTACACACGTAGCTATGCAGGTATACATGTAGCTATGCATGTATATGCATGTAGCTATAGAGGAGATCGAAAGAACTTACGCATCTATGTCTTTGAACAATGCTAGTTTATTTGGGTAAATCTCTGATAGTAGAACAGTAATGTACTTCCTTCCGCACTCCGCAATACGCTCCTGTATGTGCTACAAATAGACAACTGCTCATGTTACAAACCATATATACTATAAGACGATCTCGACGATAAGACGACCCCCCAACTTTGGTCTTAAATCAGTGATATTTTGCATAGACCCGCGTATAAGACGGGTTGACAAAATGGAAACCATTCAGAAGTAAAGATCAAATAAATTGTACTGTAAAAGCTACAGTGTATATTATGTCAAATCATTAAAAAAATGCACTGATGCACAACAATAAATTTGATTTGCTAAATGCTGTTGACAAGTTCAGTTAACAGACAGATTTATGAAAGTCTACGATTTAAAAAAAAGAAAGAAATAAAAAATATTTTTTTAGATTTGAGATAATAATCCCATTTTATAGGAGATTAAATACGGGTTCAAATATACTCAACATAAAGTAATATATATTGTTGCTAGAATGGTTCAAATATACTCAACATAAAGTAATCTACATTGTTGTTAACATGGTTCAAATATACTCAACATAAAGTAATCTACATTGTTGTTAACATGGTTCAAATATACTCAACATAAAGTAATCTACATTGTTGTTAACATGGTTCAAATATACTCAACATAAAGTAATCTACATTGTTGTTAACATGGTTCAAATATACTCAACATAAAGTAATCTACATTGTTGTTAACATGGTTCAAATATACTCAACATAAAGTAATCTACATTGTTGTTAACATGGTTCAAATATACTCAACATAAAGTAATCTACATTGTTGTTAACATGGTTCAAATATACTCAACATAAAGTAATCTACATTGTTGTTAACATGGTTCAAATATACTCAACATAAAGTAATCTACATTGTTGTTAACATGGTTCAAATATACTCAACATAAAGTAATCTACATTGTTGTTAACATGGTTCAAATATACTCAACATAAAGTAATCTACATTGTTGTTAACATGGTTCAAATATACTCAACATAAAGTAATCTACATTGTTGTTAACATGGTTCAAATATGATATAATAATTTCTGTGCACATTTTTAAATGGAATGTTTTAGAAAACGCGGAATAAGTCATGTAAATGCATTTAGGCGCTGGCATAATCGAGCAAGGTTCATCTTGGTAAAGTCATATTTATGTATCAACTGGAAGTCATGATAGCGCAGTGGTAGCACGTTCGCTTCAGGTGCAAAAGACCTGGTGTAGTTTGAGACCGCTGGAGCAGTTACGATTGTGCCCTTAGCCAAGGCATTTAATTTCCACGTTGCCTCTTCTCTCTCCCTCGTGGTGATGGATTCCATCAGGAATGAGGTCTCGAGAGTGATTAATATAAGTTGTAATAACTTGTTTCGCAATCGAGCTAAAATAAATTTGCATAAACTAGTTACGATTGTGCCCTTAGGCAAGGCATTTAATTTCCACGTTGCCGCTTCTCTCTCCCTCGTGGCGATGGATTCCATCAGGAATGAGGTCTCGCGAGTGATTAATATAAGTTTTAAGACCTTGTTTTGCAATCGAGCTAATCGTGTATAAACTAGACAATAACCAGATGGCATAGAGAATGTAACAGCATTAAGCCATAGTGGTTATTCAGCTATGATGATCATAGCTGAATAACCACTTTTAATAGTAATTCATTATATTTTTCACGTATAATCAGTGATGATAGGTTACAGTGGTATTCAAGTCGGCAACCATTCGACCACGGAGGCGGACTTTTCTAAATGGAATAAATAAACACAATTAATGAAAATATATACAGATTACAGCACTAATATACCTGCAGGATCTTTGGATTTCCCTGTCTTCCTAAAGTACCCAGTATTATCCCGAACTGTTGAGCACGTGTTGCACGTGCGATAGCTTCCCTCCTCATCTCGTGCATCTTCTCTGTATCGTAGTACTCTCGAGAAAATATCTTACTGTATGGATCATACCTGAACACAGAGACATAGTACATAGACATATGTTAGTCATCATACCTGAACACAGAGACATAGTACATAGACATCTGTTAGTCATCATACCTGAACACAGAGACATAGACATAGTACATAGACATCTGTTAGACATCATACCTGAACACAGAGACATAGTACATAGACATCTGTTAGACATCATACCTGAACACATAGACATAGTACATAGACATATGTTAGTCATCATACCTGAACACAGAGACATAGTACATAGACATCTGTTAGTCATCATACCTGAACACATAGACATAGTACATAGACATATGTTAGACATCATACCTGAACACAGAGACATAGTACATAGACATATGTTAGACATCATACCTGAACACAGAGACATAGTACATAGACATATGTTAGACATCATACCTGAACACAGAGACATAGTACATAGACATCTGTTAGACATCATACCTGAACACAGAGACATAGTACATAGACATAGTACATAGACATCTGTAAGATATCATACCTGAACACATAGACATCTGTTAGTCATCATACCTGAACACATAGACATAGTACATAGACATCAGTTAGTCATCATACCTGAACACATATACATAGTACATAGACATCTGTTAGTCATCATACCTGAACACATAGACATAGTACATAGACATATGTTAGTCATCATACCTGAACACAGAGACATAGTACATAGACATCTGTTAGACATCATACCTGAACACAGAGACATAGTACATAGACATAGTACATAGACATCTGTAAGATATCATACCTGAACACATAGACATCTGTTAGTCATCATACCTGAACACATAGACATAGTACATAGACATCAGTTAGTCATCATACCTGAACACATATACATAGTACATAGACATCTGTTAGTCATCATACCTGAACACATAGACATAGTACATAGACATATGTTAGTCATCATACCTGAACACAGAGACATAGTACATAGACATCTGTTAGACATCATACCTGAACACAGAGACATAGTACATAGACATAGTACATAGACATCTGTAAGATATCATACCTGAACACATAGACATAGTACATAGACATCTGTTAGACATCATACCTGAACACATAGACATAGTACATATGTTAGACATCATACCTGAACACATAGACATAGTACATAGACATCTGTTAGTCATCATACCTGAACACATAGACATAGTACATAGACATATGTTAGACATCATACCTGAACACATAGACATAGTACATAGACATCTGTAGATATCATACCTGAACACTAGACATCTGTTAGTCATCATACCTGAACACATAGACATAGTACATAGACATCTATTAGTCATCATACCTGAACACAGAGACATAGACATATGTTAGACATCATACCTGAACACAGAGACATACTAGCATAGTACATAGACATCTGTTAGTCATCATACCTGAACACAGAGACATAGTACATAGACATATGTTAGACATCATACCTGAACACAGAGACATAGTACATAGACATCTGTTAGACATCATACCTGAACACAGAGACATAATACATAGACATAGTACATAGTACATAGACATCTGTTAGACATCATACTTGAACACAGAGACATAGTACATAGACATATGTTAGACATCATACCTGAACACAGAGACATATTATATAGACATCTGTTAGTCATCATACCTGAACACAGAGACATAGTACATAGACATATGTTAGACATCATACCTGAACACATAGATATAGTACATAGACATATGTTAGACATCATACCTGAACACAGAGACATAGTATATAGACATCTGTTAGTCATCATACCTGAACACATAGATATAGTACATAGACATATGTTAGACATCATACCTGAACACAGAGACATAGTACATAGACATAGTACATAGACATCTGTTAGTCATCATACCTGAACACATAGACATAGTACATAGACATATGTTAGACATCATACCTGAACACATAGACATAGTACATAGACATATGTTAGTCATCATACCTGAACACATAGACATAGTACATAGACATATGTTAGACATCATACCTGAACACATAGACATAGTACATAGACATTGTTGCATCATACCTGAACACATAGACATAGTACATAGACATATGTTAGTCATCATACCTGAACACAGAGACATAGTACATAGACATATGTTAGACATCATACCTGAACACAGAGACATAGTACATAGACATATGTTAGACATCATACCTGAACACAGAGACATAGACATATGTTAGACATCATACCTGAACACAGAGACATAGTACATAGACATCTGTTAGACATCATACCTGAACACAGAGACATAGTACATAGACATCTGTTAGTCATCATACCTGAACACAGAGACATAGTACATAGACATCTGTTAGACATCATACCTGAACACAGAGACATAGTACATAGACATCTGTTAGTCATCATACCTGAACACAGAGACATAGTACATAGACATCTGTTAGTCATCATACCTGAACACAGACACATAGTACATAGACATCTGTTAGACATCATACCTGAACACAGAGACATAGTACATAGACATAGTACATAGACATCTGTTAGTCATCATACCTGAACACAGAGACATAGTACATAGACATATGTTAGACATCATACCTGAACACATAGACATAGTACATAGACATATGTTAGTCATCATACCTGAACACAGAGTCATAGTACATAGACATATGTTAGACATCATACCTGAACACAGAGACCTAGAACATAGACATAGTATATATACATATGTTAGACATCATACCTGAACACAGAGACATAGTACATATACATATGTTAGACATCATACCTGAACACAGAGACATAGTACATAGACATCTGTTAGACATCATACCTGAACACAGAGACATAGTACATAGACATATGTTAGTCATCATACCTGAACACAGAGACATAGTACATAGACATATGTTAGTCATCATACCTGAACACATAGATATAGTACATAGACATCTGTTAGACATCATACCTGAACACAGAGACATAGTACATAGACATAGTACATAGACATCTGTTAGTCATCATACCTGAACACATAGACATAGTACATAGACATATGTTAGACATCATACCTGAACACATAGACATAGTACATAGACATCTGTTAGTCATCATACCTGAACACATAGACATATGTTAGACATCATACCTGAACACATAGACATAGTCATATGTTAGACATCATACTGAACACATAGACATAGTACATAGACATATGTTAGTCATCATACCTGAACACAGAGACATAGTACATAGACATCTGTTAGTCATCATACCTGAACACAGAGACATAGTACATAGACATCTGTTAGTCATCATACCTGAACACAGACACATAGTACATAGACATCTGTTAGACATCATACCTGAACACAGAGATATAGTACATAGACATAGTACATAGACATCTGTTAGTCATCATACCTGAACACAGACACATAGTACATAGACATATGTTAGACATCATACCTGAACACATAGACATAGTACATAGACATATGTTAGTCATCATACCTGAACACAGAGTCATAGTACATAGACATATGTTAGACATCATACCTGAACACAGAGACCTAGAACATAGACATAGTATATATACATATGTTAGACATCATACCTGAACACAGAGACATAGTACATATACATATGTTAGACATCATACCTGAACACAGAGACATAGTACATAGACATCTGTTAGACATCATACCTGAACACAGAGACATAGTACATAGACATATGTTAGTCATCATACCTGAACACAGAGACATAGTACATATACATATGTTAGACATCATACCTGAACACATAGACATAGTACATATACATATGTTAGTCATCATACCTGAACACAGAGACATAGACATAGTACATAGACATTTGTAAGACATCATACCTGAACACAGAGACATAGTACATAGACATCATACCTGAACACAGAGACATAGTACATAGACATATGTTAGACATCATACCTGAACACAGAGACATAGACATATGTTAGTCATCATACCTGAACACAGAGACATAGACATATGTTAGTCATCATACCTGAACACAGAGACATAGTACATAGACATAGTACATAGACATCTGTTAGACATCATACCTGAACACATAGACATAGTACATAGACATATGTTAGACATCATACCTGAACACATAGACATAGTACATAGACATCTGTTAGTCATCATACCTGAACACAGAGACATAGTACATAGACTGGTAGTCATCGTTTATTTATAGTTACATCATTAGATAGAGAAATATATACAGTTTATTGGATGTATAGTTACATCATTAGGTAGGGAAATATATACAGTTTATTGGATGTATAGTTACATCATTAGATAGGGAAATATATACAGTTTATTGGATGTATAGTTACATCATTAGATAGGGAAATATATACAGTTTATTGGTTGTATAGTTAGTTTAGTTACATCATTAGATAGGGAAATATATACAGTTTATTGGATGTATAGTTACATCATTAGGTAGGGAAATATATACAGTTTATTGGATGTATAGTTACATCATAAGGTAGGGAAATATATACAGTTTATTGGTTGTATAGTTACATCATTAGGTAGGGAAATATATACAGTTTATTGGATGTATAGTTACATCATAAGGTAGGGAAATATATACAGTTTATTGGTTGTATAGTTACATCATTAGATAGGGAAATATATACAGTTTATTGGATGTATAGTTACATCATTAGATAGGGAAATATATACAGTTTATTGGATGTATAGTTACATCATAAGGTAGGGAAATATATACAGTTTATTGGTTGTATAGTTACATCATAAGGTAGGGAAATATATACAGTTTATTGGTTGTATAGTTACATTATTAGATAGGGTAATATATAATGGGGTTTAATGAGGGTACATCACTATAATGGGCCTGTATTATCCACCCGCTCGTTGGAATGGGGTTTAATGAGGGTACATCACTATAATGGGCCTGTATTATCCACCCGCTCGTTGGAATGGGGTTTAATGAGGGTACATCACTATAATGGGCCTGTATTATCCACCCGCTCGTTGGAATGGGTTTAATGAGGGTACATCATAAATGGGCTGTATTATCCCCCTCGTTGGAATGGGGTTTAATGAGGGTACATCACTAAAAAACTAACCTGTATGCTGGAATATCAGGATTATGAATCATAATGGATTCCAGATGAAATCTGCCATCCCCCAAGTATCTAAAACACAAGAAGCACAACGTAATCTCCCATCCATCCAGTGTTTAAAACAAGAAACGTGATGAAATCTCCCATCCATCCAGTGTTTAAAACAAGAAACGTGATGAAATCTCCCATCCATCCAGTGTTTAAAACAAGAAACATGATGAAATCTCCCATCCATCCAGTGTTTAAAACAAGAAACGTGATGAAATCTCCTATCTCTAAAGTGTTTAAAACAAGAAACGTGATGAAATCTCCCATCTCTAAAGTGTTTAAAACAAGAAACAAGATGAAATCTCCCATCTCTAAAGTGTTTAAAACAAGAAACGTGATGAAATCTCCCATCTCTAAAGTGTTGAAAACAGAATCTGAATCAATTATTATTGAGAAATGGAAATTTAATATAGTAAAACCATTAATGGAAGTAGTGATTGGTCGCAGTGGATGCCCGTACGCTTCAGGTGCGAAAGGCCCGGAGTTTGTGCCCAGCTGGAGCCGTTACGATTGTGCCTTTAGGCAAGGCATTTAAATTCCACATGCCGCTTATCTCTTCCTCGTGGCGATAGATTCCATCAGGAATGAGGCCTCGAGAGTGATTAATTAATACAAGTTGTAAGAACTTGTTTCACAATCGAGCCAAAATAAATTTGTATAAACTAATTTAAAATCATCGGTTTCTCACGATCTCATATTCTAAGAAAAATCATAATGGGACTTTAAGGTGATGTTCTTGAGATTGTTTTTGCAAAGCAACACAGTGAACCAACAATATAGTGCCAAACAGGATTACCAGGTTTTGGTGGCCAGTGTAAAAGTTAACATTAAAGACATTGGGCAGACCTAGATTACGGACAAGTCTGGCAGGTGAACTGGGCCGACCTAGATTACGGACAAGTCTGGCAGGTGAACTGGGCCGACCTAGATTACGGACAAGTCTGGCAGGTGAACTGGGCCGACCTAGATTATGGACAAGTCTGGCAGGTGAACTGGGCCGACCTAGATTACGGACAAGTCTGGCAGGTGAACTGGGCCGACCTAGATTACGGACAAGTCTGGCAGGTGAACTGGGCCAACCTAGATTACGGACAAGTCTGGCAGGTGAACTGGGCCGACCTAGATTACGGTCAAGTCTGGCGGGTGAACTTACAGCAATGCATGGGGTTTACTGTTATGCTACCTGTCAATATTTGTAACAAAATCAGGTCCAGGCTGAGTTATCGATAATCAATTAATTGCTAAGATCAATATGGTATGCATAAACCTCCATTAAGTTATGTTATACAAGTAATCTGTGCCTCAAAATATCCACTGCAAATAATATAGCCAGTTAGAACAGTTACAAGTGAGTTTATCATGTAGCATGAGGAAAGCAATCATAAGTAGTATATATAG
>CM026403.1:37410147-37489838 GCA_014843695.1 Archivesica marissinica
ACAAGTCTGGCAGGTGAACTGGGCCGACCTAGATTACGGACAAGTCTGGCAGGTGAACTGGGCCGACCTAGATTACGGACAAGTCTGGCAGGTGAACTGGGCCAACCTAGATTACGGACAAGTCTGGCAGGTGAACTGGGCCGACCTAGATTACGGACAAGTCTGGCAGGTGAACTGGGCCAACCTAGATTACGGACAAGTCTGGCAGGTGAACTGGGCCGACCTAGATTACGGTCAAGTCTGGCGGGTGAACTTACAGCAATGCATGGGGTTTACTGTTATGCTACCTGTCAATATTTGTAACAAAATCAGGTCCAGGCTGAGTTATCGATAATCAATTAATTGCTAAGATCAATATGGTATGCATAAACCTCCATTAAGTTATGTTATACAAGTAATCTGTGCCTCAAAATATCCACTGCAAATAATATAGCCAGTTAGAACAGTTACAAGTGAGTTTATCATGTAGCATGAGGAAAGCAATCATAAGTAGTATATATAGTGTTCCTTTCATCCGCGTACATCACTTTAACATACATTATAGTGTCTGCTCCAGTCAGTATTGGCGACGTGCATCCAAGGATTTCACCGGGTGATAATGGTTTACATTGTGGCACTATAATCTTGTATTCCTCCCTCATATGTTCACTGACAGACTACACGAGAACAGAAAATAACATACAGTCAAACCCGTCTTAAGCAGCCAGTGAAAAGAACTTCAAAACATGTACTTTAAATCACAGCGTCTAAAATTTTCGAAACCAACAGTCAGGATACCCCCATCCCCTTCCTAATAATTTTGCGATAACCCCCCCCCCATAAATGAGTAAGTGAACACAGTTTGCTTTCTTGCTTTATTTCTCAACAAGTTTGGCATGCTTTGTTGTGTTTGAGAAAATATGTCGGAGATGTAGCTCCCGCCATTTGCGCTGAGGGTTGAATTCCTGGAGTATTGGTCCATTGGTAGACACGCGCATCAACTCATCAAGTAAGTGCGCACTGTGTAGCAAAATCAATTTTCTAGAAACAAGACACGGAAATTCCATATCTATTTTTAGACATGCACCTGTTGTAAATTTAAGAAGCTCCGTAGCGGTTACTTCCCTTATAACTATAATCTATAAAGCGTTTATTACTGTACAAGTCAGTTGACGGGATTAAATCACAAGTTTGAAATTTATTGACAATTTAGTGCCTCTGGGAAAACATCTGTCTCGGATTAATGTATGGTTTTGGGAATATCGGACAATATGGGCAATTAACATGGATCAAACAGGTCGCATATCGACTGGAAACAGTTGTGAACAATGTATACACCTTATCGCGGGATTATATTTACCAACTTAGATTTGTTAAAAAAATGTATTTGAACGATTTCTTGGCTTTTTCAACAATTTTCTGGACTGATTTCCTATGACGTTTTGGTTGCAACAACCAGTCCACCAGTTTAAAATTAGGTCCTGGAGCGTTTAGAAGCCCTGCTTTAAATGATCCGCCACACAACAAAACCAACATAGTACTGATAACAACACATAACTCAAGAACTGCTAATAATAAGAAAAATATACTTGATACCAAACTGTTGCTAATATTCTGAAAAATTAACAGAACAGTCTGTCAGGGGCATACAAAAGAGAAGTCAATACAAACTAATAAAAATCAACCTCCTGTGGTTGTATGTACATGGAGAGCTGTGACGAACTGTATTGTACTAACTGGTTAAATATCAACCTCCTGTGGTTATATGTACCTGGAGAGCTGTGACGAACTGTATTGTACTAACTGGTTAAATATCAACCTCCTGTGGTTATATGTACCTGGAGAGCTGTGACGAACTGTATTGTACTAACTGGTTAAATATCAACCTCCTGTGGTTATATGTACCTGGAGAGCTGTGACGAACTGTATTGTACTAACTGGTTAAATATCAACCTCCTGTGGTCATATGTACCTGGAGAGCTGTGACGAACTGTATTGTACTAACTGGTTAAATATCAACCTCCTGTGGTCATATGTACCTGGAGAGCTGTGACGAACTGTATTGTACTAACTGGTTAAATATCAACCTCCTGTGGTTATATGTACCTGGAGAGCTGTGACGAACTGTATTGTACTAACTGGTTAAATATCAACCTCCTGTGGTTATATGTACCTGGAGAGCTGTGACGAACTGTATTGTACTAACTGGTTAAATATCAACCTCCTGTGGTTATATGTACCTGGAGAGCTGTGACGAACTGTATTGTACTAACTGGTTAAATATCAACCTCCTGTGGTTATATGTACCTGGAGAGCTGTGACGAACTGTATTGTACTAACTGGTTAAATATCAACCTCCTGTGGTTATATGTACCTGGAGAGCTGTGACGAACTGTATTGTACTAACTGGTTAAATATCAACCTCCTGTGGTTATATGTACCTGGAAAGCTGTGACGAACTGTATTGTACTAACTGGTTAAATATCAACCTCCTGTGGTTATATGTACCTGGAAAGCTGTGACGAACTGTATTGTACTAACTGGTTAAATATCAACCTCCTGTGGTTATATGTACCTGGAGAGCTGTGACGAACTGTATTGTACTAACTGGTTAAATATCAACCTCCTGTGGTTATATGTACCTGGAGAGCTGTGACGAACTGTATTGTACTAACTGGTTAAATATCAACCTCCTGTGGTTATATGTACCTGGAGAGCTGTGACGAACTGTATTGTACTAACTGGTTAAATATCAACCTCCTGTGGTTATATGTACCTGGAGAGCTGTGACGAACTGTATTGTACTAACTGGTTAAATATCAACCTCCTGTGGTTATATGTACCTGGAGAGCTGTGACTAACTGTATTGTACTAACTGGTTAAATATCAACCTCGGAGAGCTGTGACTAATTGTATTGTACTAACTGGTTAAATATCAACCTCGGAGAGCTGTGACTAACTGTATTGTACGAACTGGTTAAATATCAACCTCGGAGAGCTGTGACTAATTGTATTGTACTAACTGGTTAAATATCAACCTCGGAGAGCTGTGACAAACTGTATTGTACTAACTGGTTAAATATCAACCTTGGAGAGCTGTGACTAACTGTATTGTACTAACTGGTTAAATATCAACCTCGGAGAGCTGTGATGAACTGTATTGTACTAACTGGTTAAATATCAATCTCGGAGAGCTGTGACAAACTGTATTGTACTAACTGGTTAAATATCAACCTCCTGTGGTTATATGTACCTGTAGAGCTGTGACGAACTGTATTGTACTAACTGGTTAAATATCAACCTCCTGTGGTTATATGTACCTGGAGAGCTGTGACGAACTGTATTGTACTAACTGGTTAAATATCAACCTCCTGTGGTCATATGTACCTGGAGAGCTGTGACGAACTGTATTGTACTAACTGGTTAAATATCAACCTCCTGTGGTTATATGTACCTGGAGAGCTGTGACAAACTGTATTGTACTAACTAGTGCAAGGCACTTGCCGGGGGCGAAATTGTGTCGCAAAGTTTCCATAAAATGTACTGTGTCAATCTTAATGTCTACAAACACATACAACATCTGTATGCCCTCAGTTCTGTCTATAGGCACTGAAAAATATTCATATACAAAGAATATTGATGTAAGACTGTTTATGTTCAGACTGTTCATGTTCAGACTGTTCATGTTCAGACTGTTCATGCTCACACTGTTCATGTTCAGACTGTTCATGTTCAGACTGTTCATGCTCACACTGTTCATGTTCAGACTGTTCATGTTCAGACTGTTCATGTTCAGACTGTTCATGCTCACACTGTTCAGACTGTTCATGTTCAGACTTTTCATGCTCACACTGTTCAGACTGTTCATGTTCACACTGTTCATGTTCAGACTGTTATGTTCAGACTGTTCATGTTCAGACTGTTCATGTTCACACTGTTCATGTTCAGACTGTTCAGACTGTTCATGTTCAGACTGTTCATGTTCAGACTGTTCATGTTCAGACTGTTCGTGTTCAGACTGTTCATGTTCAGACTGTTCATGTTCACACTGTTCATGTTCAGACTGTTCATGCTCACACTGTTCATGTTCAGACTGTTCATGTTCAGACTGTTTATGTTCAGACTGTTCATGTTCACACTGTTCATGTTCACACTGTTCATGTTCAGACTGTTCATGCTCACACTGTTCATGCTCACACTGTTCATGTTCACACTGTTCATGTTCAGACTGTTTATGTTCAGACTATTCATGTTCAGACTATTCATGTTCAGACTGTTCATGTTCAGACTGTTTATGTTCAGACTGTTTATGTTCAGACTGTTCATGTTCAGCTTGTTCATGTTCAGACTGTTCATGTTCAGACTGTTCATGCTCACACTGTTCATGTTCAGACTGTTCATGTTCAGACTGTTTATGTTCAGACTGTTCATGTTCATTCTGTTCATGTTCAGACTGTTCATGTTCAGACTGTTCATGTTCAGACTGTTCATGTTCAGACTGTTCATGTTCAGACTGTTTATGTTCAGACTGTTCGTGTTCAGACTGTTCATGTTCAGACTGTTCATGTTCACACTGTTCATGTTCAGACTGTTTATGTTCAGACTATTCATGTTCAGACTATTCATGTTCAGACTGTTCATGTTCAGACTGTTTATGTTCAGACTGTTTATGTTCAGACTGTTCATGTTCACACTGTTCATGTTCAGACTGTTCATGCTCACACTGTTCATGCTCACACTGCTCAGACTGTTCATGTTCACACTGTTCATGTTCAGACTGTTTATGTTCAGACTATTCATGTTCAGACTATTCATGTTCAGACTGTTCATGTTCAGACTGTTTATGTTCAGACTGTTTATGTTCAGACTGTTCATGTTCACACTGTTCATGTTCAGACTGTTCATGCTCACACTGTTCATGCTCACACTGCTCAGACTGTTCATGTTCACACTGTTCATGTTCAGACTGTTTATGTTCAGACTATTCATGTTCAGACTATTCATGTTCAGACTGTTCATGTTCAGACTGTTTATGTTCAGACTGTTTATGTTCAGACTGTTCATGTTCAGATTGTTCATGTTCAGACTGTTCATGTTCAGACTGTTCATGCTCACACTGTTCATGTTCACACTGTTCATGTTCAGACTGTTTATGTTCAGACTGTTCATGTTCATTCTGTTCATGTTCAGACTGTTCATGTTCAGACTGTTCATGTTCAGACTGTTCATGTTCAGACTGTTCATGTTCAGACTGTTTATGTTCAGACTGTTCGTGTTCAGACTGTTCATGTTCAGACTGTTCATGTTCAGACTATTCATGTTCACACTGTTCATGTTCAGACTGTTTATGTTCAGACTGTTCATGTTCAGACTGTTCATGTTCAAACTGTTCATGTTCACACTGTTCATGTTCAGACTGTTCGTGCTCACACTGTTCAGACTGTTCATGTTCACACTGTTCATGTTCAGACTGTTCGTGCTCACACTGTTCAGATTGTTCATGTTCACACTGTTCATGTTCAGACTGTTTATGTTCAGACTATTCATGTTCAGACTGTTCATGTTCAGACTGTTTATGTTCAGACTGTTTATGTTCAGACTGTTCATGTTCAGATTGTTCATGTTCAGACTGTTCATGTTCAGACTGTTCATGCTCACACTGTTCAAAGTGTTCAGACTGTTCATGTTCACACTGTTCATGTTCAGACTGTTTATGTTCAGACTGTTCATGTTCAGACTGTTCATGTTCAGACTGTTCATGTTCAGACTGTTCATCCACTGTTCAGACCATGTTCAGACTGTTCATGTTCAGACTGTTCATGTTCAGACTGTTTATGTTCAGACTGTTCATGTTCAGACTGTTCATGTTCAGACTGTTCATGTTCACACTGTTCATGTTCAGACTGTTTATGTTCAGACTGTTCATGTTCAGACTGTTCATGTTCAGACTGTTCATGCTCACACTGTTCAGACTGTTCATGTTCAGACTGTTCATGTTCAGACTGTTCAGGTTCAGACTGTTCATGTTCACACTGTTCATGTTCAGACTGTTCATGTTCAGACTGTTTATGTTCAGATTGTTCATGTTCAGACTGTTCATGTTCAGACTGTTCATGTTCACACTGTTCAGACTGTTCATGTTCACACTGTTCATGTTCAGACTGTTTATGTTCAGACTGTTCATGCTCACACTGTTAAGACTGTTCATGTTCACACTGTTCATGTTCAGACTGTTTATGTTCAGTTCAGACTGTTCATGTTCATTCTGTTCATGTTCAGACTGTTCATGGTCACACTGTTCAGACTGTTCATGTTCACACTGTTCATGTTCACACTGTTCATGTTCAGACTGTTCATGTTCAGACTGTTCATGTTCACACTGTTTATGTTCAGACTGTTCATGTTCAGACTGTTCATGTTCACACTGTTTATGTTCAGACTGTTCATGTTCAGACTGTTCATGTTCAGACTGTTCATGTTCAGACTGTTCATGCTCACACTGTTCAGACTGTTCATGTTCACACTGTTCATGTTCAGACTGTTTATGTTCAGACTGTTCATGTTCACATTGTTCATGCTCACACTGTTCAGACTGTTCATGTTCACACTGTTCATGCTCACACTGTTCAGACTGTTCATGTTCAGACTGTTCATGTTCAGACTGTTCATGTTCAGACTGTTCATGTTCAGACTGTTCATGTTCAGACTGTTCATGTTCACACTGTTCATGTTCACACTGTTCATGCTCACACTGTTCAGACTGTTCATGTTCAGACTGTTCATGTTCACACTGTTCATGTTCAGACTGTTTATGTTCAGACTGTTCATGTTCACACTGTTCATATTCACACTGTTCATGTTCAGACTGTTCATGCTCACACTGTTCATGTTCAGACTGTTCATGTTCACACTGTTCATGTTCACACTGTTCATGTTCACACTGTTCATGTTCACACTGTTCATGTTCACACTGTTCATGTTCACACTGTTCATGTTCACACTGTTCATGCTCACACTGTTCAGACTGTTCATGTTCACACTGTTCATGTTCAGACTGTTCATGTTAACACTGTTCATGTTCAGACTGTTCATGTTCAGACTGTTCATGCTCACACTGTTCATGCTCACACTGTTCATGTTCACACTGTTCATGCTCACACTGTTCACGTTCACACTGTTCATGTTCAGACTGTTCATGCTCAGACTGTTCATGTTCACACTGTTCATGCTCACACTGTTCATGTTCAGACTGGTCATGCTCACACTGTTCATGTTCAGACTGTTCATGTTCACACTGTTCATGCTCACACTGTTCAGACTGTTCATGTTCAGACTGTTCATGTTCACACTGTTCATGCTCACACTGTTCAGACTGTTCATGTTCACACTGTTCATGCTCACACTGTTCAGACTGTTCATGTTCACACTGTTCATGTTCACACTGTTCATGCTCACACTGTTCAGACTGTTCATGTTCACACTGTTCATGCTCACACTGTTCAGACTGTTCATGTTCACACTGTTCATGTTCACACTGTTCAGACTTAGCTTAGTTTATACAAATTTATTTTAGCTTGATTGCGAAACAAGTTCTTACAACTTATATTAATCACTCTCGAGACCTCATTCTTGATGGAATCCATCACCACGAGGCAGAGAAGATGCAATGTGGAATTTAAATGCATTGCCTAAGGGCACAATCGTAACGGCTACAGCTGGGCACAAACTTCAACCTTTCACACCTGAAGCGAACGCGCTACCACAACTTGCACGAGTACCTACCCAGACAGCTATGACCATAGTGGATCATTATATCAGCACCAAGAGCTCGTGCGGAGAAGTCGTCGACACAACATGCCCCGTACGTAACATCTCCCATTATCAGGGTATCGGCATCTGTAAACCTGTCAATCAAAATATTCCACCAATTAAAATCCATTCGGGTGCATACCAGAGCACCAACAAAATACAGTCAAATGTGCCTTAAGCAGCCAGTCATGGTAATCACAGAAAGTGGCTGCTTAATAGAGGTCAACGGTATAGTAAAAATACAGGTTGGTTTCGTAATAGAGGTGACCACTAACACAGGTTTGACTGTATACCGGTACAAATTTATTTTTAACTCGATTGTGAATTTTTTTTCAACTTTAGATTGAAATTGATGTGCTCTCAAACCTCATTCCTAATATCCATCGTCATGAGGAATAGAAAATATGTATTATGAATTTGAGTGTCTGGTATAGGTGATATAGGTGAACCAGGTCTACCTCCACAACATGCATGTCATGACACAGATTCGGTTCCTTGTTTAGGTGTGGCATGAGGGGAACAGCCTGGGGATGCATTGACGTTACGAAGACCTTTGAAGACAATATCTGTGCTGGTTTATGCTACTGCGGGATGACAAATGTAGCGGATGGGGCCCTAAACACGACTGTTTTCGAAAGAAAGGAACACCGATACATGACTTGTCACCTTGGGAAGAAAGATGATGCCTCATCGGGATGTGACCAGAAGAGAAGTAGCAACATAAACGTCTTAGAGAAACCAACGAGAGGCCACTTTAAATAACCATCGGGATGTGACCAGAAGAGAAGTAGCAACATAAACGTCTTAGAGAAACCAACGAGAGGCCACTTTAAATAACCATCGGGATGTGACCAGAAGAGAAGTAGCAACATAAACGTCTTAGAGAAACCAACGAGAGGCCACTTTAAATAACCATCGGGATGTGACCAGAAGAGAAGTAGCAACATAAACGTCTTAGAGAAACCAACGAGAGGCCACTTTAAATAACCATCGGGATGTGACCAGAAGAGAAGTAGCAACATAAACGTCTTAGAGAAACCAACGAGAGGCCACTTTAAATAACCATCGGGATGTGACCAGAAGAGAAGTAGCAACATAAACTTCTTAGAGAAACCAACGAGAGGCCACTTTAAATAACCATCGGGATGTGACCAGAAGAGACGTAGCAACATAAACGTCTTAGAGAAACCAACGAGAGGCCACTTTAAATAACCATCATCGATTTGTGAAACAACATTTTTCAACTTTAGACTAAATGTTCTCAAACATTTCCTGATGGAATGAGGAAGTTTGGTCATATAAATTTGATTGTCATGTACATCTGACACCACCACCAAAGTTCTGGTGGGGATGCAGCTTATAAACCCTGTATACATTACAATATAGAGGCTCCACTAGCAAAGGAGAGATTACAAACAGCACGAGGGGACCCTGCTCTCGGTCATTCCCCATGAGATAAAGATTGGAAATGAGGGAATTAGTGGGTTCCATATTCTACAAACAAACAATACATACGTACTGTTGAATTATATCCGATATTGTACAAGCAAACATCAGTAGTCCCTCTGGAAACTGCAGAGCCACTGTATGGAAAATGAAAAGAAATTTACAGTCGAACTACGTTGCCTCAAACTCACTTTAACTGCATTTAGAACACGTTGTCTGGTCCCGGAAATGGTATCTATATAATGCAGTGTTCTACATTCAATAATTTGATCGAGTACGGTATAACTGTAACTCTGGTATCACTGGTCCCACCAGATCAATTACTGGAACTCTCAGACCAGATTACCGGTACCATGAGATCATTTACTATTCAATTAAGACATATGCCTCAAATACAATTAATCGCATGTCTTAATAAATTGTTTGTTTTGGTTTTATGCCTGCATCAGCACAATTTTAGGCTATATCGCTGGTGGGCAGTTTACCTAACAACACCTTTCCTGGGCATGCTCCAGCGGTTAACCAGTACTTGGTGCACCATATATCCATAAGAAACTGCCAACTTTTTCATATAAATGAGACACAGCCTGCACGGGGCTCGCACCCGTAAGATTAAAAAAAGTTGACAAAGTTTTTCTCACCGTTGCACCCTTGATTGACAGCTATTTTCATCAGAATTCATGTGTATTTTACACATCGGGAAATTGATGTTCTAATCACAGGGATTCGGCACGTTTGGGGGTACTAGTATATATATTTAAGTACAGGGATTCTACTCTGTGGGATGTCAGATTTCGCATCGATCAGTAAAATGGCCCTATCTGAAACAATTTTGTACAAATCTGTCCAAATACAACGCCTATCCCGAGTCTTTATATTGTTCTTCAAATAAAACACAACTTTAAGCTGCATGCATGTATACTTTGCAAACAATTGCCACATACATTGGCCATAGCAGGTCACATTTCCATACTAGGACACGGGTTCTGTCAGCAACAACAAAAAATCTTCGACGGGAGAGTTTTAACTGGGAATAACATTATCAATAAAATGTGTTTCCACTAACGTGTAGGTTTATTCGGCAAAAATGTACGTCAAAAAGAGATTTCGTAGCATTTTCAATTTGTTTTGAAAATTTCTATAGCGGCGCAATTCGCGTTGAAACGAGCGTTGAAACGAGCGTTCTGATTGGATTATTAGAATGTAACAAGATGTTTTTTTATATAGGAAGAATAATCATAATCCAATCAGAACGCTCGTTTCAACACGAATTGCGCCGCTTTAGAAATTTTCAAAACAAATTGAAAATGTTACGAAATCTCTTTTTGACGTACATTTTTGCCGAATAAACCTACACGTTAGTGTAAACACATTTTATTGATAATGTTATTCACAGTTAAAACTCTCCCGTCGAAGATTTTTTTTTGTTGCTGACAGAACCCGTGTCCTAGTATGGAAATGTGACCTGCTATGACCAATGTCTGTGGCAATTGTTTGCAAAGTATACATGCACGCAGCTTAAAGTTGTGTTTTATTTGAAGAACAATATAAAGACTCGGGATAGGCGTTATATTTGGACAGCTTTGTACAAAATTGTTTCAGATAGGGCCATTTTACTGATCGATGCGAAATCTGACATCCAACAGAGTAGAATCCCTGTACTTAAATATATATACTAGTACCCCCAAACGTGCCGAATCCCTGTGGTTCTAATGACATGTATATAAATGAATGACTTTCGTTCATTAAACGTAATTATGCAAAGAACAAACATATGACACACTTAAAGACGGAGTAATGAGTACCTCTTTTTGCTGCAGCCTGCCGGATCCTCCATAATGTTTTAGGAATTTCAAAATTGTAGTTTGCTGGCAGCTGAAATAAACATATTCATTTCAGGAAATTGTTGGCTGAAGTCTCAAATATATGCAAGTATGGTATAATGATTTCATTACACAAGTACACATTTTCTTTATAATACATGTACATACATTGTTTGGTAGTGACAGAGGTGACTGTGCTATATAATACATGTACATGTACATACATTGTTTGGTAGTGACAGAGGTGACTGTGTGTGCTTTATAATACATGTACATGTACATACAGTGTTTGGTAGTGACAGAGGTGACTGTGTGTGCTTTATAATACATGTACATGTACATACAGTGTTTGGTAGTGACAGAGGTGACTGTGTGTGCTTTATAATACATGTACATGTACATACATTGTTTGGTAGTGACAGAGGTGACTGTGTGTGCTTTATAATACATGTACATGTACATACATTGTTTGGTAGTGACAGAGGTGACTGTGCTATATAATACATGTACATACATTGTTTGGTAGTGACAGAGGTGACTGCGTGTGCTTTATAATACATGTACATACATTGTTTGGTAGTGACAGAGGTGACTGTGCTTTATAATACATGTACATGTACATACAGTGTTTGGTAGTGACAGAGGTGACTGTGCTTTATAATACATGTACATGTACATACATTGTTTGGTAGTGACAGAGGTGACTGTGTGTGCTTTATAATACATGTACATGTACATACAGTGTTTGGTAGTGACAGAGGTGACTGTGTGTGCTTTATAATACATGTACATGTACATACAGTGTTTGGTAGTGACAGAGGTGACTGTGCTTTATAATACATGTACATGTACATACAGTGTTTGGTAGTGACAGAGGTGACTGTGTGTGCTTTATAATACATGTACATACATTGTTTGGTAGTGACAGAGGTGACTGTGTGTGCTTTATAATACATGTACATGTACATACAGTGTTTGGTAGTGACAGAGGTGACTGTGTGTGCTTTATAATCATACATGTACATACAGTGTTTGGTAGTGACAGAGGTGACTGTGTGTGCTTTATAATACATGTACATGTACATACATTGTTTGGTAGTGACAGAGGTGACTGTGTGTGCTTTATAATACATGTACATGTACATACAGTGTTTGGTAGTGACAGAGGTGACTGTGCTTTATAATACATGTACATACAGTGTTTGGTAGTGACAGAGGTGACTGTGTGTGCTTTATAATACATGTACATGTACATACATTGTTTGGTAGTGACAGAGGTGACTGTGCTATATAATACATGTACATGTACATACATTGTTTGGTAGTGACAGAGGTGACTGTGTGTGCTTTATAATACATGTACATGTACATACAGTGTTTGGTAGTGACAGAGGTGACTGTGTGTGCTATATAATACATGTACATGTACATACATTGTTTGGTAGTGACAGAGGTGACTGTGCTTGACAGACTGAATGTTGTCGGATATTAATTCTTTGCATACTGGGTAACATAAAGGCTATAAATAGTAGTTTGTTTCTTATATGAAACTGGATATATGTCATTATTAGTATTGTGTATACACGTATTTGCCTATTATTTTCACCTCTAGCGTGCAAAGAATTAAACTTAAATAAATACACAAATAAGCACAATATCCCACACACGGAAATTATGTTCAGTTAAGTTAGAAATGGGTCAGGGTGGTAGTCATATCTCACGAAACTAACAAGGGGTCCATGCTGGCAGCGAGTTGATCACCATAGTCTTAGCAGGACCAGATTTCAAAGTACAGGGGTGGGGGTTGCAGGGGTGGGGGTTGCAATGGCGGGGGTTCCAATGATGGGGGTAATATGGTGAGGGTTGCAGGGTTGGGGTTGCAATGGTGGGGGTTGCAGGGGTGGGGTTGCAATGGTGGGGGTTGCAGGGGTGGGGTTGCAGGGGTGGGGGTTGCAATGGCGGGGGTTGCAATGGTGGGGGTTGCAGTGGTGGGAGATGCAATGGTGAGGGTTGCAGGGGTGGGAGTTGCAGGGGTTGGGGTTGCAATGGTGGGGGTTGCAGGGGTGGGGGCTGCAGACATGGGGTTGCATGGGTGGGGTTGCATGGGTGGGAGTTGCATGGGTGGGAGTTGCAATGGTGGGGGTTGCAGGGGTGGGGTTGCAATGGTGGGGGTTGCAGGGGTCGGGGTTGCAGGGGTGTGAGTTGCAGGGGTGGGAGTTGCAATGGTAGGAGTTGCAGTGGTGGGAGTTGCAGGGGTGGGGTTGCAATGGTGGGAGTTGTAGGGGTGGGCGTTGCATTGGTGGGAGTTGCAGTGGTGGGAGTTGCAGGGGTGGGGGTTGCAATGGTAATATGTTGGCAGAACATGATGCATGACATTCCAGTTATAAAGTAGTAGTTCTGTAATGGGGGTGTCCATAGCCGAGTGGTTACAGTCGTCGACTTCAAATCACTTTGCACCTCACCGCTGCAGGTTTGAAACCCACTGTCGAATTCTTTCAAGTGAGGAAGCTATCCAACTGGTTTGCCAGAAGGTTGTTGGTTCTGCAGAAGTAACATGCATTATATACACGTGGGGTGTTGTTGCCATGTGTAAGCTTGGAAGGACACGTGGGGTTTTGTTGCCATGTGTAAGCTTGGAAGGACACCTGGGGTCTTGTTGCCATGTGTAAGCTTGGAAGGACACCTGGGGTCTTGTTGCCATGTGTAAGCTTAGAAGGACACGTGGGGTGTTGTTGCCATGTGTAAGCTTGGAAGGACACGTGGGGTTTTGTTGCCATGTGTAAGCTTGGAAGGACACCTGGGGTCTTGTTGCCATGTGTAAGCTTGGAAGGACACGTGGGGTCTTGTTGCCATGTGTAAGCTTGGAAGGACACCTGGGGTCTTGTTGTCATGTGTAAGCTTGGAAGGACACCTGGGGTCTTGTTGTCATGTGTAAGCTTGGAAGGACACCTGGGGTCGTGTTGCCATGTGTAAGCTTGGAAGGACACCTGGGGTCTTGTTGTCATGTGTAAGCTTGGAAGGACACCTGGGGTCTTGTTGCCATGTGTAAGCTTGGACGGACACCTGGGGTCTTGTTGCCATGTGTAAGCTTTGACGGACACCTGGGGTCTTGTTGCCATGTGTAAGCTTGGAAGGACTCCTGGGGTCTTGTTGTCATGTGTAAGCTTGGAAGGACACGTGGGGTCTTGTTGCCATGTGTAAGCTTGGAAGGAGACCTGGGGTCGTGTTGCCATGTGTAAGCTTGGAAGGACACCTGGGGTCTTGTTGCCATGTGTAAGCTTGGAAGGACACCTGGGGTCTTGTTGCCATGTGTAAGCTTGGAAGGACACCTGGGGTCTTGTTGCCATGTGTAAGCTAGGAAGGACACCTGGGGTGTTGTTGCCATGTGTAAGCTTGGAAGGACACCTGGGGTGTTGTTGCCATGTGTAAGCTAGGAAGGACACCTGGGGTGTTGTTGCCATGTGTAAGCTTGGAAGGACACCTGGGGTGTTGTTGCCATGTGTAAGCTTGGAAGGACACCTGGGGTCTTGTTGCCATCTGTAAGCTAGGAAGGACACCTGGGGTCTTGTTGCCATGTGTAAGCTTGGAAGGACACGTGGGGTCTTGTTGCCATGTGTAAGCTTGGAAGGACACGTGGGGTCTTGTTGCCATGTGTAAGCTTAGAAGGACACCTGGGGTCTTGTTGCCATGTGTAAGCTTGGAAGGACACGTGGGGTCTTGTTGCCATGTGTAAGCTTGGAAGGACACCTGGGGTCTTGTTGCCATGTGTAAGCTTGGAAGGACACCTGGGGTGTTGTTGCCATATGTAAGCTTGGAAGGACATCTGGGGTCTTGTTGCCATGTGTAAGCTAGGAAGGACACCTGGGGTGTTGTTGCCATGTGTAAGCTTGGAAGGACACCTGGGGTGTTGTTGCCATATGTAAGCTTGGAAGGACATCTGGGGTCTTGTTGCCATGTGTAAGCTTGGAAGGACACCTGGGGTCTTGTTGCCATGTGTAAGCTTGGAAGGACACCTGGGGTCTTGTTGCCATGTGTAAGCTAGGAAGGACACCTGGGGTCTTGTTGCCATGTGTAAGCTTGGAAGAACAACTGGGGTCTTGTTGCCATGTGTAAGCTTGGAAGGACACCTGGGGTATTGTTGCCATGTGTTAGCTGTTTAAACCACAAACAAACTCACACAAAACAAAGCTTAGTAGATGTTAAAAATAGATTTTCAGGACAGATTTAAATTAGAATTACAGTCATACCTGTCTTAAGCAGCCAGCCAAGGGAATCACATAATGTGGCTGCTTAGCACAGGTGGCTGCTCAATAGAGGTGAATTGTATAATAAAACAACATATTGGGAATCTGGCTGCTTAATGCAGGTTGACTGCTTAATAGAGGTGACCACTAACACAGGTTTGACTGTATAATAGAGGTGACCACTAACACATGTTTGACTGTATAATAGAGGTGACCACTAACACAGGTTTGACTGTATAATAGAGGTGACCACTAACACAGGTTTGACTGTATAATAGAGGTTACCACTAACACAGGTTTGACTGTATAATAGAGGTGACCACTAACACAGGTTTGACTGTACAATAGAGGTGACCACTAACACAGGTTTGACTGTATAATAGCACAGGTTTGACTGTATAATAGAGGTGACCACTAACACAGGTTTGACTGTACAATAGAGGTGACCACTAACACAGGTTTGACTGTACATCCAAATTAATTTAGACATAATTGCCACGATCAAACTTCATCCAAATTGAGATTGAAGTGGTTCAGGGTGTGTCGTGATTACCTAACTTTGACATACTAGTTGTCCAGAATCTCCAATCCGGTCTTCATCAAAACTGAGATTCAAGCGATCAAATTATAGAGTTTGTAGACATGAGTTATCGGTATTTTAGCTATATTTCATAAATTAAGGTTGTTAATTTCACATGCATTAAAACATATCGGTTATATATATATATAGGAGTATATCCACCTGTTTGATGGCTTGTACCAGTTTAGGATGATTCAAAATCTCATCTGGAATCTGATGTGCTGTTCTTCGTAACCCTGAAATAATCTCACAGGACTAAATATAGACCTTCAAGTTAATGACAAGTTTATGGCGTGCAAGGGCAAAGTTTAGTTTGCCTTTTATATACTGGTACCAGTGCTCCAGCTGATGGAAATTATGGCAATTCTAGAGGGTGTGGGGGGCATTGATTGATTATTCTTGGTACCATTTGACAGTGTTATAACTACATGTTCTATCACACAATGTTATGAAATGTACATGGCCTCATCACTCACATGGTTTTACTATGTAGTTAATGGGCCTCATCACTCACACGGTTTTACTATGTAGTTAATGGGCCTCATCACTCACACGGTTTTACTATATACTTAATGGGCCTCATCACTCACACGGTTTTACTATATAGTTAATGGGCCTCATCACTCACACGGTTTTACTATGTAGTTAATGGGCCTCATCACTCACACGGTTTTACTATATAGTTAATGGGCCTCATCACTCACACGGTTTTACTATATAGTTAATGGGCCTCATCACTCACACGGTTTTACTATGTAGTTAATGGGCCTCATCACTCACACGGTTTTACTATGTAGTTAATGGGCCTCATCACTCACACGGTTTTACTATATACTTAATGGGCCTCATCACTCACACGGTTTTACTATATAGTTAATGGGCCTCATCACTCACACGGTTTTACTATGTAGTTAATGGGCCTCATCACTCACACGGTTTTACTATATAGTAAGCCTTGTGAGTTCTAATAGATTTGTAACAAATCAAATCACTTTAAAATAGAAATGTAAATCTCGAAATTACCATAATATAACATATCAATTAAAAAATAATGTTTGAAATATGTGTGCAGATAGAGTGCTCATCCCGCTCAAGGTTACGGACAGGGTGTGACGGACAGGGCGTGACGCACTTCTTACACTTGGTAACGGACAGGGCATGATGCACTTCTTACACTTGGTAACGGACAGGGCGTGATGCACTTCTTACACTTGGTAACGGACAGGCTGTGACGCACTTCTTACACTTGGTAATGGACAGGCCGCGACGCACTTCTTATACTTGGTAACGGACAGGGCGTGATGCACTTCTTACACTTGGTAACGGACAGGGCGTGACACACTTCTTATACTTGGTAACGGACAGGGCGTGACGCACTTCTTATACTTGGTAACGGACAGGCCGTGATGCACTTCTTATACTTGGTAACGGACAGGGCGTGACACACGTCTTACACTTGGTAACGGACAGGGCGTGATGCACTTCTTACACTTGGTAACGGACAGGGGCTTGATGCACTTCTTATACTACTGCTATCTTAGTTCATGTTTAATTCTGGTTACACAATTTCAGTAATCAACAACACTCGACTTTGTTACAATATTATAATACACCGAATCCAAATGGTAATAAATCAAGGGCCTCTGGCCAAGTCAGCGGATGGGGATGTCCAGCTGGCTTGCAGAAGGTCGGTGGTTCTACATGGGTTGCATGTCCGACATTTGTATATCACACTTAATTTAATCTTAATACAGCATGCACAATCAAAATAGTGGAAGTCATGATATCGCAGTGATAAGTGTGTTAGCTCCAGGTGAGAAAGGCCGTGTTAGCTCCAGGTGTGAAAGGCCCCATTGGAGCTGTTTATGATCACAATGTAATGTTGTGCTTTGATTGTGTGTGACATTACAATTATCATTTGGGGAATTAACGCACAAGTGCGTGTTTTTGCGTTTATTTATCTTCGATACTCGTTTTATTTTAATTTGAAGTGATGTATTTTCTATTGTCTACTGAAGTCGTCATAGCACAGCGGGTTCGCTTCAGATTTGAAAGGCCCAGAGTTTGTACACCGCTGAAGCCTTATGATTGTGCCCTTAGACAGCAAGGCATTTAAATTCCACAGGCCTCTTCTCTCTCCCTAGTGGCAATGAATTCCATAAGAAATGAGGTCTCAGAGTAATTAATATAAGTTGTAAGAACTTGTTTCGCAATTAAGCTATAATAAATTGGTATACTGCTCTTGTTTGATTTGTGCGCATGGTATTTGTACTCTCTGTTGCAACTTGCATATATATATATATAATCATCCATTTTCAATAGTATATATATAACAATATTTTATTTATCAAATTTTTACATGTTGTGAAAGTCGTGATTGCACAATGGTAGCGCATTCGCTTCAGGTGTGAGAGCCCGTCATGATAGCGCAATGGTAGCGAGTTCGCTTCAGGTTTGAGAGGCCCAGAGTTTGAGCCCAGCAGGTGCCATTATGATTGTGCCCATAGGCAAGGCACTTAAATTCCACATTGACTCTTCTCTCTCCCTCGTGGCGATGGATTCCACATTGCCTCTTCTCTCTCCCTCGTGGCGATGGATTCCACATTGCCTCTTCTCTCTCCCTTAGTTTAGTTTATACAAATTTATTTTAGCTCGATTGCGAAACAAGTTATTTCAACTTATATAAATCACTCTCGAGACCTCATTCCTGATGGAATCCATCGCCACGAGGGAGAGAGAGGCAACGTGGAATTTAAATGCCTTGCCTAAGGGCACAATCGTAACGGCTCCAGTGGGGCTCGAACTCCGGACTCTCTCCCTTGTGGCAATGGATTCCACGTTGCCTCTTCTCTCTCCCTTGTGGCGATGGATTCCACATTGCCTCTTCTCTCTCCCTCGTGGCGATGGATTCCATCGGGAATGAGGTCTCGAGAGTGATTAAACTCCATGTAAGTAATAAGAACTTGTTTCGCAATTGAGCTAAATTAAATTTGTATAAACTAATTACATGTTACTTTGTAACTAGATTATTTCAGTGGTTCAGTAGACTAGCTTTTGTTTTCATTTATTTTGGAATATATCTGATTACAAGCTCTTTCCAAGAAATAATCCATGTAACTATTATATACAAAGTTGTATTGTGCAATCAATTATGTATTTATTTATTAGTGGCCATCAATAAGTTTGTGATTATTATTGGGAGGAGACTCTGTGGTGGCAGAGAGTAGACCACCCACAGTTCCTTGGTAAGAACCAGTAGCCTACTCATCTCTCCAACCTCCGTAATTGACTGACAGCTCTCTTACATATCACCATTGTCTTACATTGTTATCACTTGTCCCTAACAGAAAGTGAATCTGCAGCCCTGCTGATAGAGAGGAAATGCAAGTCCTAATGACAGAGTGTTAGTGTAGACCACACGCTCACGGACAGTGGTGGTCCAGTGGTGGTGTTCCAGTGGTAGAGTATCGGAGTGGAATCGAACGGTCCTGGGTTTGATACTCGGTCAGGCCACGTCTACATAGTACTCCCAACACGAGTATGACAGGGAGGCACTTGTCAGGGACAGTGGTTAAAAATCTCAATTAGTGAGACAGAGAGTGTTAAAAGAACTACATACTAAGGTTAAAAACAGACATCATGTTACATCAGCAAAAATGGTTAAGCTTGGGCTTAGTAGGGGAGGCCATTCCAGAGACGTATTGTTCGGGGGAATAAAGAGTTTATATGGTATTGGGTTCGGGACTGAGGAATTGAGGTGATTGTGGTCGGCGCATACCAAGTTATTTTTTATTTTATATAGGTATATTACTAATGATTGTATGCGTCGATATTCAAGTGTTTGCCAGTTCAGGGAGTTGGCCATTTTTGTTACACTGCTTGTATAGTTATAGTCATTGCAGACTGGCTGATCTTTGCATTCTTTCTGCTTTATAGATGAGAGACTTTTGCCAGGGGTGCCAGACAGTTGACCAATACTCTAGTTGCAGTTGACCAATACTCTAGTTGGGGACGTACATAGGTGTTATAAGTAGGGATGGCAACGAACGTCCGAATATCCAGTATTTTTTTTATATAAACTGTCATAAATCCGATACGTTGCTTTCTTTTACAATTTGAAGCCATCATAAAATCTTCCAATACAAAAGAAATTGCCCCAGGATGTTTTAATAAACAAGGTTGTGGTCGCAATTGTGTTAATTGACACTCTACCATGTAATTGGATAATTACAGTAGGTGCTAAGGTGTTTAATTATGAAAAAACTGTTTAGACGAGAACATTCCTTTGAAATATTACAGACAAGCTGCAACATCCACTCCGTGTTTCTTAAATTTATAATTAACTACTCAATATTACCCAAAAGTACTATATAAAATACAATCTTTATGATGTTGTCCTCAAAAAAATGCCACCCACTTAGTCATACGTTTGGAAAGACTACAATCGCGCAGGGAATAAGAAAACTGCTAGGTGCAAATTGGATGTAACAGATCCGGGTACAAGACCAATCTGAATAATCATTTAAAAAACAAACACACTTCAACGGAAAGCAGTTCAAGTGACATCGGCTTCATTTGTGAAAATGTACAGTGGCCGATAACAATAACTGAATGAATCATCGTCATATTTGCATGGCCTTACAGGAAGAAGATGACGTTTAGTAATTTAAAAGTAGCTTAATTTGGCATTTCTTATAAGAGTTTGAGTGATTTTGAGTTGTTAATAGAATAAAACCGAATATTCGAATACCTTACTGACCGGATATTCGGATAGTGAAATCGCTATTCGTTGCCATCCCTAGTTATAAGCTTTTTCTTTAACCTTCTTGTTACTGGTCTTTACATTCCTTTTGGTGAATCTGAGAGAATTAGTAGCTTTGGAGGAGATGTTGTTTATGTGGGTAGACCAGTTTAAATCTTTACTAATTGTAACACCTAGATATTTGGCGGAATCGTTTGATTTTAATGCCATGTTATGGAATGTGTAAGGGAAAATAAGTGGTTTTGTTTTGCGAGTTATTCTCAGCACCTCACACTTGTCTGGATTGAACTCCATGGACCAGTCCCGTTCCCACTGTTCAAGAGCATTGAGGTCATTTTGGAGGATTTGTGCATCAGAGGATTTTACTGTGAGATACACTATGATGTCATCTGCGAACAATCTAGCTTTACTCTTGATGGAGTTGGGGAGGTCTTTAATGTAGGCTAAAAAGAAGCAAGGTCCTAAGACAGAGCCTTGCGGGACCCCAGAGATGACAGGCAGTGAATCAGAAATGCAGCCATCCGCAACTACTTTTTGGGATCGGCCCTTAAGGAATGACTTGATCCACCGTGATGCCAGGGGGTGGACATCCAGCTCATTAAGTTTGTATATTAGTTTGTTGTGATCAACCTTGTCAAACGTTTTACTAAAATCCATAACAATAACATCCGTTTGTTTACCATTTTCAAGGTTGTCGTATACCTCTTCTGTGAAGCTGAGGTTCACAACTATGTTTTGATCTGTAGCCATGCTGGAATTGGCTTAGGAGGTCATTATTGTCAAAATGGGTCATGATGTTAGAGACCAAAATATGCTCCAATAGTTTGGAAGCAATGCAGGTGAGAGAAATTGGCCTGTAGTTACTTGCCGTGAACTTTGGGCTTTTCTTATAGACAGGGGCTACTACTGCACTTCTCCAATCTGATGGAACACTGCCCGTTTCTAAGGATAGTCTAAAGATGGTTGTGAGGATGGGAGCAATCTCATGGTGTAGCTCTTTAAGGATCTTATGGGATATATCGTCGTCCGGACCTGAGGCTTTATTTGGGGATAGCCCCTGGAGAAGTTTGTGAACACCTTCGACTGATATTGAGATCATTGGCATCTTAGGTGCTGACTCTATTGAGGTAGCTGTTTTTCAGAGTTGCTTCAAGCTGGATGGTTGGGGTTTGGAGAAGACTGATTCAAATTGTTTGTTCAAAATGTTTGCTTTGGTAACGGGGTCAATATAAGTGATACCCTCGTACTTTAGGGGTGGTACACCACAGTTTTCTGTGTTCTTATGTTTTACAAACGAGTAGAACTGTTTATTGTTGCCAGGTTGTGAATCGCCCATGAATATGACTGATTCGAGATATGACCAGTATGCTGTTCTTATATCTTTTTGGATCTTATGCTTAAGTGCTTTGAATCAATTTACTTTGTGGATGGTTTTCCGGTTTGTTGTTTTAAGTTTGGAGTACATTTTGTCTCGTTTGCGGATGAGTCTCAGAATTTGGGGAGTTAACCATCTCTGAGGTGTGTATTTCTGGTTTCAGCCAGGTTTCAGTACAAGAGATGATGTCTGGTTTGACCTGTTGGATTACTTGATGAAGTTCTGGGATTTTATTTTTGATAGATCTACAGTTAATGTTGACAATAGTGATTCTCTCGTTTCCGTTGAGCTTATAACAGGCTTTTGGATAGTGACTTTTGCTGTTTTCACGTTTGGTGTGGATGTAGCTTTATGGGGGGGGGGGGCAATTTCGAGGTGCTCGAGATTGACCTGATGGATTGATATGAACGTTCACTCGCATCAGTTAAGTGGAAGCTTACTTCTAGTGGTGAGAATATGTTGGTGTCAGTAAGGGAGTCAAGGGATTCAATTAGGGATGAGGGATAGTTTGCTTGGCCGCAGTGAAGGCAGTGCCAAACAAACCGTGAATCTGAAAGGCAGGAGTCTGTGTGGAACCACTGATTCTGGTTCCAGGTCACTTCCTTTTTGCAATGCCCACATGGGTATTGTAGGTCGGAAGAGCTTGGACCAGGGTTTAATTCAATGTCAGGCATTGGGAGAGTAACAAGCAGTGCAGTAATACAAGGGAGGTTTTACCTCATATTCGAAATGGTAAAAAGGTGACCCAATATAATATGCGAACAGGGAGTGAGTCTGGTATGGTACGAAGTGGTTCAGTCGTGAGACAGGTGTATTTGTATATCATTTGGCAAGGGCTGTAAGAGTCTCGGGATCTCTGGGAAAAGTTTCAACCTAGAACAGATGTATGTATGGTCAATGAGCAAGGCGCCTAACACACATTGCTTAGTACTCATTAACCGCTTAGGTCGGCTAAGCCTGCACAGGAAAACATGTCCCCCGCAAGATGTTTGACATTAAATGATTAATGGTACACGGAGGTTTTTGGCAATCACTCTCGAACAATCATGAACAAACATGATTAACCTGTAGTCCTATAATAAGACCTCTACATAAAAAAATGTTTCTGTTATTTCGAGGTCTTATCGTTAAAGCTCATTTTCGCATAGCACTTCACGCCCTGATCCGATGGCGGGATTTCTGATTAATATTTTGAAGCTTTTTGGACATGAACGGTTATAAATGTGTGCATTGGTGTTAAGAATAATCCTAAATATAGATATTAAGAACGTTGTGCATGTCATTTAGCTGTTTGAAGTCGACAGGTGAAATTCTCCCATTTTTTTTTGCGCAGTCTTCACAAAGAAATCCGAATGATTTAGTAGGCCTATAGAGTGATGGAACCTATGCTCGGCGTAAATCCCACATATAATGACCAGTATAAAATGTTAATTGTACATGCCGTATATTATATAACTTTCAAAACACTCTTGTCGACAGTTTTAGCTTCATCACGTGACCTTGCTGCTCAATACAGCTATCGCAATGGTGTCGGTCGGCACCCGTTTATATGGGGGAACTGAAGACTTCAGGGCACCTATGCACGGCATACTTGTTATTTTTTATTTATCCACCATAACTTGTTGAATATCTTATTTTGATATAGTACATCATTGAGTAAAAACATTTATTGGTCTTAATCAGAAATGGTATACAAACTATTTTTCGGGTTAGATGTAGATTTTTTAAATTCGGATAGCTATGTTAGTTAGTAAAAAATAAATCATAACTCAATCAAAAACAAAGTGAAAGCAACAGTACATGCCTCCATCTTTTATTTAGGCGGTGATGCCAATGACCGGTGACGATGTAAATTTCGCCTCAAGTTCATAACAATAGCAATAAATGCCATAATTATAAGGCTATCATGTCACATGAGTAGCGGGCACCTTATAAATGTTAAATGCAGCCGATAGATAACAAATCCATTGAAATTCACCTAAATATTGACTACATGAACAAAAGCTTACGAGTGTAAGAGGAAAAAACAAGTTTTGAATAATTTACCTGTAAAAATGACATTTCAGCTAGTTTTTGCTATGGACAGTTGAAGAAATTCGACGGAAATTGTCAATAGTAAGCACAACATGAACATGTGGGTACAATGGAACATGTGCGGTTCATTTGGATTAATTCTGATATCACCGCTTATTAGTATTCACCGATATTAGGGTCACTGGGGATAATAGTAAAATATCACATATTTCAAGTCTAAATATTTGGACTAGATTAACCTGATAAGAAGTATCCCGGTGTTACTGGTTTCCGACGATGTAGAGTGGTGGAACCTATGCTCGGCGTAAATCCTACATAGCATGGCCTATAAAAAAAAGTTAAATGCACTTGCCGTATATTATTAATTTCTTAAGTCGTGAACACAACTTTCATAAAATTGTTGTTGAAAATTTTAGCTTCATTACGTAACGATGCGCCTAAATACAGCTATCGCAACGGCACCTGTTTCCATGGGGGAATTAGATACATTAGGGCACCTATGCACGGCGTACATGAATTTTTTTATTTATGCATGGGTAAATGTTGAATATATTATTTTGACTTAGTAACATCAATAACTAGCAATATTACAACTCATAAGAAACTTTTTTCTGGTTATTTGTACATTTTTTTCCCAATCTGGATAGCTATCTGAAATGCTCATAAACCGCATCATTTCGGTGGAAAAAAGTTCCCAACAAGTTGTCTGTTTATATTCGGCTACTGAACCAGTCAGGTGACAGTTGCATTAGGCTACCGGTACGCACAACGGAATGTTATTGAACCATGCTTCACCTCTGTCAGCGAAAATCGGTTAAAACTATTTAAATATTTAAAATACTGATGGAAAAATAACCGAGCATAGGAATACGAGCATAGGTTCCAACACGCTCCTATAGGTTTGGAATGTCTGTCAATGGCTAGGCATAAATAAATAGCGTCTATGTCATATCCACTATGATCAACAACATTTGTATCGCAATAGTAACATGTCCAAAATATTACACATCCGAAATTTCACCATCACATGATAATGTCATATGTTTTCGCGAATCATTGAAAACAAATATTATTGCCAGTAATAATGACCTTCACTTCTTTTATGGATTATTGCACTATTTAAGTACCTTTAGGTCCTGTTATAACCTTTCTGTCTCTATTAGCAGTTACTACAACAACCTCTGCCATGTTTGTTTCGGTCAGACGGTATTATTGATTTAGGTCAGACACCGCTATTGCAATTTCCATAGGCCACCATTATAACACGCAGTGCCATTATATTTCCCCCAAAAATAGTTTGGCACTAAAGACGGTATTTTTCAACAGACTTGCCTTTGAGCCACAGGAAAATTCAACTTTCAATGGGGTTGACCAATTGCGGTTTTTTAACTTCCCACTAAAGGCACCCACACAAGAAGGTCTGAAGGTAATGTGGTGGTGAATGTTGCACTGACACCTGCATTTATAATATGCTGTTTATCTGTCACAAAATAGTCTGCAAATATTTTTAAATATTCCAAAATGCAGCTCATATATGTATTAAAAAGTCATTTTCACTATTGCTGACAATACCTACTCAGCCAATCAGTTCATGTATCAATAACTCTTAACCCTATGCGTTTTTCAACCAATCCCAGACCACTATATCAATAATACCATCTGACCTAACATACTACATAGGCAAACTTAGTGGTACTTGACTTTACGATTACATCCCTTTGTAAGAAGTTCACCATTTTCACGAGATGTAACCCACGTTATCTCAAATCAAACACTTAGTCTTTCAGCCCCACAGTTGTTTTACCAAATAAATGCACACGTACAAGGTTAACTATATGTTGCTGTGTCTGCACATCCAGAAAAGAATAGTAAAACAACTTCTACATGGCACATGACTGCAGTATACACTTGGCATGTGTCAACACCATCTACATGCATTCAGCACCATCCGTGGTACATGCGACATCTACAGTCAACACCATCCGTGGTATACAGTCATGTGATGTCAACAGCCATCCGTGGCACAACACATAACAGCAAAACGAATGATCATTCGACACCATCCGTGGTTCGAGTGATTATATGAATGTCTTACATTGAAAAAACAAGATTTTCTCATAGAGCTAGAAAATGAACAGTAAAAGCAATGGCAAATTATATAGAAAAAAGGGACAGGTATCTTGAAGGTTTATTGAAATGTGCTGTAGTAAATGGCAATTGGGTTCATGACGCGGAAGATAGAGACATCGTCTGGAACGAAAGTGATTCATTCTGGGTAACGGTGCTACCAAGCATAAACGCCACACACGCTCAGACTACACTGCAAATCAGACGTAAATTATCCTGTGAAATAGTAGCTGCTATTAGGTACCCAATAGGTAAGTCCCAGATTCTGTAGCGACTACTTTAACGGTGTCAGAAGTTTTGGATAAAGAGCTGCACGTCTTGAAGAGGAATAAACACTGCGAGCACCTGCAGCGTGACTTCAAGCTGAGAAAACGCACGTGTTTCAAGAACGTCGAGGCTGTTTGGTAGATTGAAGGAATCTGGTTTTAATCGATCGGGGACAGGCGTAAAAAAACAAGACGCAGTTTGCTTGTTTTTGCTGATAGAAAATCGTCAGCACTAAAGACGAATACGCATGCGCAACACCGGAAGTGAACAGAATTACAACGTTGAAATAGATTCCTTGTCCTGTAGTTGGTCTAGGCCTCTTTTATAGTTAAGTAATTTCATAAAAGGGAAAGGAGGGTCTGTGTCCTGTGTAGTTTCTCCGTTTGCTTTTGTTTTTCAGGAAATTGGAAAAAACCCACAAGTAAGTGCGTATTTGTGTTGTCTGTATAGTACATAGCATAATATACCGGGAACTATGTCTGAAGGTAACTTACTTCCAGAAGGGAACCAAATCCCCATTAATTATGCACCGATTGAGCAACTGATCACGATCCCTGGGATTAAAGCAAGGCTTGCCCATACGATCGTTCTCGTCAGGGAGAACAGTGGCAACATCACGTCGGAGGTGTTGTCCACCATTACAAGGAGTAAGCTGAGCAGTGAAGCTCTTCGGAGGATAGATTTTAGACCAAATGTTCAGTTACCATCCAGAGAATCTCATTCTTCAGAGTCTGATCAGGATGATCAATACGCTCAACCGCTCGGTGATACATTAAAGTACACCGAGGAGGCTAGACGGTTCGATTGGACCGATGTTTTCAAGACATTGAACACGGCGACTGGTCTGGTCCAACAGAGGGTGGCTGGAAATGCATCAATCGAGGGTCTACCAATGAAAGACTCGGCCCTGCATATGGCACACCCCCAGGTGGGAATCCGTTTTCGCCGGGAGCATCACGAATGCCTGAATACGCCCGTAATGTGTATAACCCGATAAGTGGGGGACACAGTGCGTACACATCGTGTTGGGCATCATGCGACTGATTAGTTCCATGTAACGCGGGTAAGGTCCCGTGTACGGGACCCAGTCGCAAATATGTATTATGCACCCGAAGATAGCGACAGTAGTACTGATGATGAATTCAGTATACGACCAAGTCGTACTGACAAAGGTCGCAAGGTGTAACAGGATGTACTGACAAAGCTGGATCACAATACTCAATCAGACTCAATCAACACTCAGTACAATATTTACAAGTTTAATTACAATAATATGATGAATTATTTGTATGAATGATGATGGTGATAATAATATAAACAATGTATGTTCACTCTAAGTTCTAAGATCTTGCTCTTAAACAGTTCCTCTCTCAGTATATACCATCACTGCAATACTTGCTAACTGTCTATTGTGAACGTTCTCTAACGTTACACCAATCTCATATGTTTGTGCGTTTTTAGTGTTCTACAACGTTATACACAACGCTCATGTGACGTAATCACACTTAAAAACGTCTACTACTATGCGTAGGTAAATAAACTAAATATAGATTCACGTATCTATGTTGGTCTTGATGATTCCAATCCTTGACGACGATGTTCCCGTTCTGGCTCCCAGTATAGTGTTGGCTTCCTTGAGCTATCTCAAGTAGACCAAGAACATCGTAGTGAGGGTTGTGGCGACACACGCTGTGAGACACACATTCTCTCCACTCCGGGGGATATACCACGTCCGGACAAAACAGTAAACTCTTGCTCCGGGAACTCTATGTCCGGGCAAACCAGCAAATATGTTCCGGGTAATGTCCTTCCGGTAACGATCTAATCTCATTCAACGCCGGGGAATATACGTCCGGTGGATGAAGCTTAAATATATATAACATATGGAAAATACTAGGTAAATTCCTATAATGTAACGTGCTATAAATGCACCAATAGTATACTGGCTATACTATTTTCAGTCATGATACGTCACACGTCTACTTCCATTACAGCGATGCTTGCTATCGTTCGTTTATGATGACCAATCATAGTAACTGATATGTAACTGCAGCCAATTACATTAACCATGTCACCTACAAAATAAGAACAATAACTAAAGTCATATCGTACCACGTGCTACGGGCCACATGCGACTGAACGTGCGACTGACCACTATTATTGTTACTATTTCAATGAATAAACTGTCATAAATAACAACTGAAATAATTAAAATACAATCTTCTGACGGTAATACTTAATTATGGAGCCTTGAGTATAGAACCACATAAACCTCATACCTCAGGCGTTCCATAGTTAATTATGTTAACATATAACCTTTACAACAAGTAATAGTTGCAGCCAATATTAATGCTCATCATGGAACCGCGAGCATAGAACCACACACACCTAATGTATCTACGGCGTTCCATAGTTGATGTTTTAGCACAAAATCTTCCAACAAAATAGTTACGGACAGAAAGACTCAGCATGGCGTAACTCTATACGGCATAATTTCGACATAAATTATGACGCTATAACTAAACAGAATTGACGTTAAATACAAAATACAATTTTAACATACATTTCCACATATCTCGTCTTCCGAGCAAAAATAAAAAATGTCCTGGAATAATTCACTAATCCAGTCTGTCGTAACAGTCAAATGTGTGTGCCCAAATATCATGAAACCGGCTGCTTTTATAATCACAGTGGTCAGCCTAGACAGGAAATGTGCACGAGATAAGTACCCATTCCGTGAATTTGATATCACGCTATGCGGCTGAATATTTATCAATGGAGGCCTGAGTCAATAAGTCAAAAACTATAAAAATGAACTTTGTCATTTCTGAACCGTATTTGATCAACTTTACATGGATGTTCACGATTTCTAATGCCGAAACGAATGCACTAAGTTTTAAACGAACACTTTAAAGATTTATACATGAACGCAAAAATGTGCAATCTTAGCATACAAATATGGCAAAATGGAGGCCCGTATCTCAACTTTGTGACACAAGGTAGCAGGTCAGGACCTGCTCAATAGGCGAAAACGGGCTAGAGATGGTGCCCAAGAATTTAACCTATGATGGCAAGGGACATTGGACTGCGTTCAAGCAGAAGTTTGTCCGTTTTGCTCATGCATGTGATTGGACAAAGGACGAGTGCTTGAATTGCCTGTGCTGGAGCCTTACAGGAAAAGCTGCAGATCTCTACGCAATATTAACCGAGCGTAGAGAAGATCTGTCCTATCGCAGAATCATGAAAAAGCTAGAGAGTCGGTTTGGTGCGAGAGAGCTTCCGGCCACGGCACAGGTTCGGTTTCAGCAAGCAGCCCAGTCACATGCAGAGGCTTTAGAGGATTGGACAGACATAGTCCTTACATTAGCCACCAAGGCTTTTCGCGATCTGCCCGAATATTATTCGACGCATCAAGCAATACCTCGCTTCTGCCAGGGGCTTTGGATCGTTCGTGAAGCAAGGCATCGTGTATGCACATGTGGTAGGGTTCGAATTCTGGGGGATCAGTAGAATGACAACACCCTATACGTTTCATCAATATATTGAATCTCATTGTAGACAACAAGGCTCTCGAATGCTCGGGTTGCAGTGATATGGTCTCTGTAACACGCTTCTCGCTATTCTCTCCACCGTCCGCTACACATTCAACCACCCACTCACTGGTGCCGGTGACAACTGAATAATACGTTTGAAGACTTCTATGGTATGGTTCTATTCTCTATAACTATATAATAAAATGTTCTCTTCATAAAAAGACGACTGACTATCATACGATATTGGAAATGACTGCGTTGGAATACCATGCTACATGTCGCTCACACACGTCGTATCCTCGAGCTAAACTCGCTACGCACGGTTGCGTCTCGCTGACCACTACACATCGTGTATATCTACAAGGAATAACTGGTTTAAAGTATGGAGGCTAAAACGGACCCTACTACATACCCCCCCTCTCCGGGAAATGACGTCCCGTCATTTACACTGAAAGGAATCAAAATAACTATTAATTAGCAGATTATATTTCTATTCAACAATTTAGGATTGTTGGCTTATACGTAACCATAAATCAACATAGATAAGGTAAAATATACTAATTCCAATATAAGTTAACTCTAAGTACTAACTTTTAACATCTAATATAATAACCCATCACTCCTGCTCCTTCATCTACAGTTGTACTAGCATCTGCAAAGAATACCAAAACCTATTTACTATAAACATCAATATTATAGTCATTAATAACTACAATATTTAATTAACTTAAAGTAGCATTACATCGTAATAAAGGATGTTTTGGATAACATATAAATACTAATGTGTGTGTGTTTACAAAAATCGAAATAGTCGCTCAGAAACGATAACATTCCAATAAATTTAAACCGTCGTATACGCGAATTTGTTTATCAACATACGAAATGTAAACACGCACAGCGCGCATGCGTGAAACAACAGAGGATGTAGAAAACAACGTATATATTTTGAACATGAAAGACTATCTGTCTATCTTCCTCTAATATCTAGGTCTAAACTTCTAGGTATAATTTGCGCAATGCAGACGATATCCAATCTATACGGACGAGAACATCTCTATACAACAATGCTTTTCTACCATCGGCTCTGAGGGACTGGAACGAACTTTCAAACGAACTACAAAACTCACCATCACTGGCATCATTCAAATCGCAATTAAAGAGTAACGTCTCAAAATGCCCCAACTATTTCTACAATGGTGACAGGAAATGGCAAGTATATCATGCTCGACTACGTACTAATTGTAGCTCATTAAACCAGCATTTGTTCAGCAAAAACATTTCTCCATCACCCCTCTGCCAATGTGGTCTAACTGAGAGTAATCGTCATTTCTTCTTTGAATGTCTCTACTACAATGACATAAGGGTCCGTCTCTTAGCAACTACCTCTAAATATTGCACCACAACACTATACACTCTATTACACGGAGACCAGAATCTTAGCGATAATTTCAACGCACATATATTTGCAGCAGTCCAAAACTACATACGAGAAAGCAGACGATTTTCATGAGCATCAGTTCACAAAATGTAGAATGCTTGCTCCGGCCATTAAACAATCCGAATGAATATATTTATTATTATTCTCTTTTTATTCTGTCCCATTTCTTCTGAGTCAATCTCAATTTCAACGTTCTCCATTAATTACTACATGTACTTATCCTATTGATTTTCTAACTTACAGTCCATGATTAAAAACAATAATGAATTATACTGACCTTTTTCAAATTTAAATTAATAGTTTAGACAAGATTGCAACACTGTCATACCGTAACATTAAGTACCTTACTATAGGAGAAGACCTCTATAAGCTATAGCTTCCGGTTCTAATCCTTTTTCTTACATGTTTCTAAATGTTGTGTAAAATGTAAAGTTGTACATGTTGTATCATTGTTTGAAATAAACTATGTTTAAACTAATATCGAACCCCTCGCGGGGGATGTAGAAATGTCTCTAAAAGAATCAATATATCAAGTAATTTAATTAAAAAAGACAACGTGGGACAAATGGGGACGATGCATTCCGAATGTAAACAAGTGCGGATGATGCGTTCCGGTTGTAAACAAGTTCGTGACCGATCGACTCGGAAAGTCCTACTTTCAGTTTCGAGTTTGTTTTATCGCAAAAAACACTGTTTACCAAATGAACATAAGCATACAAAGTATAATGTTAGAATGTGTAGCACCATACGTAAACATTGAATTTTTCAAATATCTTTTATTTCATACGATGTAATGCTGCTTTAAGCAAAATCTAGTATAAGACATGCTATTGTTGAGTCTAATCTATTCAAACTTATTAATATAATCTAATTCTAACACCTTAAATACTATATTAATCTCTATAAACCTATAAATAAAACATAAAACAACATTAAGCATAATATCTGCCTCTTCTTCTCCTCTTCCTGAAAACATTGTCCTCAATGCTTCTACCTGCGCCAGTACTTTCGTACTGCAGTTATTGTATCGTACGGCAGTTAGTGCATATACGACTGCAAGCTAGTCAGGGATGAGTTCAGTGCGAATTAAAGTTATATCATTTGAAGCTCTGTTTATTTACTGGCGTGATGGCAGCTGCGACGATATTACTCCAAGACTACCAATATAGAGCGTTACCAAACGCGGTACAAATGATGCAGTTTATCGTGTAACTGTAACATAGAACAATTTACTTTGCAATACTGAACTGACAATAATTAGTCAATTACCAGTCATGGCCAACGCCCGGGCCCCTACACAATGGTCTTTAACCAAGCAAGAAACAATAACCACATTTGAATCGTGGAGACAGAATCTGCAGTATTCGCTCAGTTTAGACCAGAATTTTGCAGCCTTCCTGGTAGATGGATTTACATGGCAGAACAAATCTGCAATAGTACCACTACGGGGCTTGCTCAATGATGGCGATGTTGTCCAAGAAGCCAGACGCAGAACTGCAGAACAAAAAGTGACACACCTCGAACTAATGCTGGGACAAATCGCAAACTATTGTCCAGTAATTTCTAGAAACACAATCATTAAAAATGCTGGCAGTCGACTTCATTATGTCTTCCAGTCCACCGGTGCGCACTTCCTTAATAACATACACCTTGAACCAGGTGAAAGACATGAAGACTTGCACCAACGGCTCAACAGTTTCTTCTTCGTGTATACAGCACTCCATAACGGAGAGGTCCCAGAGACGGTGACGATCTTTGTACTAACATGGTTACGGCTAATACATCAAGACCTACCCAACCTAGTGAAACAGCGTTATGGGACATAATTAAGAAGCCAAACACTTGCTTCTCTGAAACCTGAAATTTCACAAGCCTTAGAGAGCCTTCTTGAGGAATTGCACACATCTAATGAGTCAAAAATCCTTACCGTACCGCCTTTAGAAAGGCACCGAAGACAAAACCCTCAAATGCAAGGAAGTACATATTATCCACCAGGACGATCAAATAAAATGTGTGTTCTCTGTAAACAAGCAGGTAGACCACATCAGCATTTTCTGAGTGCATGCAAGCACCTTCCAGAGGAGGATATACTTTATATGACAAAATCATGTCAAATAGTTGGTGAAAATTATGACTCTGAGGAACATTCTGTTGCTGCTCATCCGAATATTGAATATGAATATCAGAACGAAAGTGAAACACTGCCACATAATCTTCGCTCTGTTTCATCTGGTCGTGTCAGTACCAAACAGTCCCCCCATTTGAAAGTATTCTATAAACATTACCCGCTGCAAATAATTCTTGACACAGGTGCAGACACCAGTACGATTAACTCTTCTGTCGCGCAGTATATTGGCACAACAATCAAACAGACAAATCAAACTGTACTACAGGCAGATGGCATTACCCCTTTGCATATTGTAGGTGAGACGCACATTACCCTTTCCAGAGACAATATTCCTCTCCACCTTGATGCCCTTGTAGTTGATGATTTGGATGTTGATATCCTGGCTGGGATTCCGTTCATGACAATGAACGATGTTTCTGTTAGACCTTCCAAATACCAGATCATTATTGACAGTTCCAAGATCATATCCTATGGTTTGATACCCCATCAATCATCAGCGAACAAAATACGACGATCACAAGCATTTGTGCTCCGCTCCAGAGCAAAATCTAGTTGTTTGGCCTGGGAACGTTTTAGAGGTCGATATACCATCCGACATAGAACCTGACAGTTTCCTAGCAGTAGAACCCCGTTCAGATTGTGTGAAGTCTTCGGTACTTTGGTCATACCCACATATAGTTGAAGATATTGAGGGAAATATCCGTCTTTTGAATGATACCCCAGACCCATTACCAATTAAGAAAAATGAACATTTTTGTCAAGTTCAATATACATGTACATAAGATGTTGCCTGTCATGCAGAGTCCTGTGTCATTTTGCCACCAAGTCAAATCAAACAGACCATATCTCACTCATTCTATTCAGATACAGTCAATCTTGACCCTGATAACATCCTGTCCAATGAGGTTCGAACGGAGTTTCAGCACATACTGCAAGAGAATGATGACGTCTTTAACCCAACCATTGTATGTTGCAATGGTGCTGCTGGGAATTTTACAGCTAACGTCAATATGGGACCAGTTTTACCTCCTCAACGCAAAGGGAGAGTTCCACAGTACTCGCGAGACAAACTGGTTGAACTGCAACACAACTTTGATGAACTCGAAGAGCAGGGTGTTTTTCGTAAACCTGAAGATTGTTACGGCAGAGTATCTTAATCCATCATTCCTAGTTAAGAAACCAAAATGTGGATTTCGGTTGGTCACTGCATTCGCAGATGTTGGCCGGTACAGTAAACCTCAGCCATCTCTAATGCCGGATGTGGATTCAACATTACGTACAATTGGGAAGTGGAGATATATAATTATTTCTGACTTAACAAGTGCATTTGACCAGATTCCACTCTCCAGACCTTCTATGAAGTATTGTGGCATTGCTACTCCATTTCGGGGTGTTAGGGTCTATACACGTTGTGTCTGAGACAGCTCTTGAGGAGTTGATGTGTCGTGTCCTTGGTGATTCTTTACAAGACGGCACTGTAGCTAAGTTAGCCGATGATTTATACTGTGGAGGAGATACACCAGAAGAACTTTTGGCCAATTGGACTCGAATACCTTTAGCCCCCAAGCGTTGCAATTTACGTCTGTCTTCGACTAAAACTGTTATCTGTCCTCGATCTACCACACTCTTGGGATGGGTTTGGTCTCAGGGTAAAATTTCAGCCAGTCCTCACCAAGTTGCGGTTCTTGCCTCCTGCTCACAACCAGATACAGTAACAGGTTTACACTCATTCATTGGCGCCTACAAGGTTCTTACTCGAGTCCTTTCAAAGTGCTCTCACGTCCTTGCTCCACTCGATGATGCCATTGCTGGGGAAGCAGTCACGTGATAAGATCTACTGGACTGACGAGTTAACACAGAACTTCTTAAGCACACAGAAAACTATTGGCACCCATAGTGTTACCAACCCCCGAGGACCACCTGTGGATCGTTACTGATGGGTCTGTTAGTAGGCATGGAATTGGTGTAACTCTTTATGTAATGCGTAACAACAGCTTATTCCTGGCAGGATTCTTTAGGGTCAAGTTACGAAAACATCAAGTCACATGGCTGCCTTGTGAGATAGAGGCTTTGTGCATCGCAGCATCTGTTAAACACTTTAGTCCATTCAGTATTCAGTCCAAACATCAAACGTGTGTCTTTACTGATAGTAAACCATGTGTGCAAGCCATTGAAACGTTGTGTCGTGGGGAGTTCTCGGCAAGTCCACGTGTTACGTCATTTTTATCTACAGCCAGTAGGTATCAAGTCAGTGTTAGGCAGGTTCTGCCAATATCCCATCAAATTTCGCCAGCCGTAATGCACCTGAATGCAATGAGACCCATTGTCAAATTTGTGGATTCATAATCGAGACTGACGACTCTGAGCCGTGTGCGTACAGGATGTCATAGACAACATGTCCCGATTACCTTTTATTACCCAATCTGCCTGGCTGAACATTCAATCTGAGTGTGCAGATTTACGCCGCACACATGCCCATCTGAAACAGTGCACGCGCCCATCAAATAAGCTAACTAACATCAAAGATGTCAAAAGGTACCTAAATGTTGCACCCATCGCTAAAGATGGTTTGCTGATTGTTCGCCGCAACAACCCATTGATGCCTACAGCTGAGCTTATTCTTGTTCCTCGGTCAGTGCTGGATGGCCTTGTTACAGCTCTTCACATAAAGTTGGATCATCCCACCAAACATCAAACACAGCAAGTCATGAAACGACATTTTTATGGTCTTGATATGGGCCAAGTTATTGACCGTGTTAGTGAGTCGTGTCACACATGTGCTTCATTGCAGAAGTTCCCAGATAATTAGTAAGTCAGTCGACAGAAGATCCAACTGAAACAATAGGAATTTCATTTGCAGCAGATGTACTTAAGCGTAACCATTAACTTGTACTTGTACTTCGTGAAATTACCACGTCATACACTGCTAGTTGCATCATAAGTGATGAAAAACATGATACTCTTCGCAATGCCCTGCTGTAATTAGCTATGGAACTACATCCACTGTATGGTCCCCATGCAGTTATCAGAGTTGATCCTGCTCCAGGTTTTATTTCTCTAAAAGATGACAAAACACTCAATTCATTCCGCTTAAGTCTTGAAATTGGCCGCGTGAAGAATGTGAACAAAAATCCAGTTGCAGAGAAAGCTATAGGTGAATTAGAGGAAGAGCTGCTACGTCACGATCCAGGTGGAGGTCCAGTATCTGAGCTCAGTTTGGCTATATCAACAGCTAGACTTAACTCCCGCATACGTAGCAGAGGTCTGTCAGCTCGAGAGCTTTGGACTCAGCGAAGCCAATTTACTCATGATCATAGGGACATCATTATACAACAACACTAGCAACGTGTCCAAAATCATCCCGTCAATGAAAAATCAAAATATTAAGGTAGAAAATTCCGACAGCCATCTACCATAAGTGTTGGTGATCTAGTGTACCTCTATAGTGATCGTGATAAATCTAAAGCACGTAGTCGATATCTAGTAGTGTCTGTAAATGAGGAATGGTGTTTTGTTAAAAAGTTTTCAGGAAACCAGATACGCTCAAGTTCATACAAAGTTAAGGTCAGTGAATGTTACCGTGTACCAAATTCAATTTCACCATATCATATTGTGCAACGCGATTCAGTAGCTGAAAGCGACGAAGAGTGCGAGTCTCCTGATCTTTGCCTTCCACCAGAACCAATTGATATTCCTCCAATACTGAGTGCTCAAGCGGGAGATTCATTCTCTGAAGATTAGATACATACAGATGTGCACAACGACTCAGATGACTTGGCCGAGTCGGTTTTAGACGACAGTGAAACCGCCAACTATTATAGGCCAAATCGTCCACACAATCCACCAAAATATCTTGACGATTATGTGGTGACTTAAAAGCCATCTGCAACTGTAAATTGTAATGGACAGTTTTAATGTATCGTTCACATGAGTTACATGTTTTCATAGTTGACACTTAAATTGATACCTATATTACTTATAATGACTGAAGAAGAAGAACGTTGAATATTGTTATTATTTAAATATGTTTATGTGCAAAGAATTTACATCTTTAAGGTTGCGGTGTGGTAAAGTCTTTGCAAAGTGTTTTTGTAGAACAGTAATTTGCAACATGTATTAATTTTCAGTATGGAAAATGTTTCATCTCCCCCCCCCCCATGTTGGGAGAATTTCCCCTTTTAAGAGAAAAGATTATCACTTTTGCAAAGGGTTTAAAGTGACAATGTTGTATGTTTTCACTATCTTTGTTTCAATACAAATACTTGTGCCATGTTCTTTTTTGAGAAGAGATCATGTCAGTACATGCGTACGGCAGTTATTGTATCGTACGGCAGTTATTGCAAGCTATTCAGGGATGAGTTCAGTCCCTTGTGTTTGTTTACGCCGTTTGTTTGACATCCTCATGTGAATTAAAGTTCTATCATTTGAATCTCTGCTTGTTTACTGGCGCTGCATGTGCTTAACACAAACCGCAGCAAACCTAAAACAACAACAATATGTAAATTATTAGTCAAAAGTACTAGTATTCAAAGTGTCTAACTTCTAACTGGTAAAAAAACTCCTCAATATCATGATTGGATAATAGCAATACAGTACAATACTAATTATTTCATGACAACATTTAAAATGTTCGTCATCTCCGTATTCAACGAATTAAAAACACCTGAGTGCATGAGATCATCTAACGCATGTAATCTCTCATCCACTGGTCTGCTCGGTACTGTATTAATCACATAAGCATCAAATATATCTGGTAATTTCCTCGCTCGCCCTGATTTTCTAACTGGCTGCGGTACTTTTTCTGCTTCTTTGTCTCTATCCGGTATAACTCTATCAAAACTATCCTCCCCATCCCTGTTCTCGTCTGTATGCTCTTCTGTATCTTCTGCAGTCCCAAGAGTGTCGTTGTTTTCTCTAGCACATTAAGTCTCCTTCTACCTCTTCGGTCTCATCATCACCACTAACAGCTCTGCTATCACAACTGTCATCGTGCCTGCTATCTTCATCTGCACCATCATCTCTAGCTACTCTCTCTTGCACGGTATCGTCTATCTCTACTCTATCAGATCTGTTCTGGGCGTCCCCATCTATACTCATAGGTACTACAAGTGTATCTGATTCATCATATGATGACTCTTCATCTGACGTCTCCTCTTCAGTGGTACCACTGTTCTTCGTTGCAGCTGTCTTCTCTGTGCTCGGTGCTCTAACGACTTCTCTCTAAAGTTCTTCTGGGTCTTGGTACGGGTAGAATCTTCGCTATCTGTTTCGGTTCTTGTTCATCAGCGACGAATCCTAATGGCAACAGATTGTTCCGGTGCAGCTTATTCACCTTCCCGTCTGGTGCTCGCACCTCATACACTGAGATGTTTTCTATAGGTTGTCTAATAGGTATGTCTCCTGCTCAAACTTATCCGCAATCTTGTGCTTACCCTCGAACGCAACGATCTTAACCAACACCTTGTCGCCGATGGTCAACTTCACTGCCTTTGCTTTCTTGTCATATTGTAATTTCTGGGTTTCTCTAGCCTTATCGGTCGTTCTCTTGACTATCTCTTGTGTTGTTTCCATCCGCTTCCTGAACTATGCGATGTATGTGACTGTAGACTGGTTCAGGTCGTTGTTGACATCAGTCTGGAACACGGAATCTATGGGCAATCTTGGTTTTCGGCCGAACATCAGCTCAAACGTCGTACTTTGGTGCTCTCGTGAGGCGTTGCGTTATAGGCGTAGACCAAGTTTGTGACGTATTTCTTCCAATCGCACTTCTGCTCAGGCTCAAGGGTCCCTAACATGGCTAGTAATGTGCGATTGAATCTCTCGGTTTGTCCGTTTCCCATCGGATGGTATATGGAAGTCCTTGATTGCTCAATGTCAGTGAGTCTACACACCTCCCTCAGTAATTCCGACTGGAAGTTAGCGCCTTGATCTGAATGGATCTTGGTGGAAATACCATCATTAAGAATGAAATTCTCGTAGAATGCGTTGGCGGTGGTAGCTGCTGTCTGGTTTCTGGTAGGGATGGCCATGGCGAACTTGGTGAAATGGTCCGTTATCACAAGGATGTTTGAAGTACCTCCTTTGGATGGCTCTAAGGTCATATAATCCATGCAAATGAGCTATAACGGGTAGGTTGTCACTATGTTCACCAGTGGTGCTTTCATGTTGGTCTTACTCTTCCGCCTGATGCAACGTCTACACTGCTTTACATGACGTTCAATATCCGCAGTCATCCCGGGCCAAAAGAATCGTTCTCTCACTAGCGACCAGATCTCTCCCTGGATGTATCGTCGTGCAATCCACTTAGTGCAGTTTCTCTGTATATCGCTGGCAGAACAAGCTGGGTGATCGAACTCTCTCCCTCCTTGACTTCTCTGTATAGTACGCCTCTCTTCATGGACAAATACTTGAAGTTCTTTCTCATGATGACGTCTAACTTATCGGTCTGTTGTCTCATATCGGGTAATCTTTTGTCCATGGTGGCTCTGGTCCATCTGCCTATCACAGGGTCCTCTCGTTGACTTCTCCGGATCTCTCGCATCTCCATCTGCGCCATCGGAGTTCCTGGTGTCTCTGTCGCATCTATGATGTTGATGTGACAACTTGGAATCGCTTTTATGTATGGACTCGGAGTCACAGAGCTACAAATAGCATTCACAGTATGGTCATCAATCTTCACCATGTCTCCATCCTCTTCTAATCTCTCATACGGGTATCTTGACATACCATCAGCGTCAGCGTTCTTGATGCCTGGTCGGTATATGATGTCAAAATCGTATTCACCCAAGGCTGCAATCCATCGCTGACCTGTGGCGTCTACTTTTGCAGAGGTAAGTATGTGGGTCACTGGATTGTTGTCGGTCAAGGCCAATAATTCTAGCTTATGTGCCGGGTAATTCTTCTCGCTCTTGGACAGACTTCTACTCACGTAGGCTATCGCTTCTTGTTGTCAGCCATTTGATACAGCACAGCTCCGAGTCCTATCGTTGATGCGTCGGTGTGTAATTCGAAGCTCTTGGTAAAGTCAGGATACGCCAAAACCGGTGGCGAGGTGAGTATTTCCTTCAAGTCTTCGAAGATCTGCTGTTCATTGGTGGTCCATCTCCACTCCTTCTTCTTCTGGTCTTTATGCTTGGACTTCTTCTGCGAGGTGGGTGGCAACAAGTCTGACAGTGGTTTTGTCAACTTCGAATAATCCTTTATAAACCTTCGGTAATAACCGGTAAATGCTAAATATGACCGTAGCTCATCAGAGTTCTTCGGTTGTGGCCAATTCTCGATCTTCTCGATCTTCTCCGGGTCAGTCTCGATTCCCTTCTCACTAACTACGTCACCCAGGAAGTTCACTCTCTTCTGTAGGAAGAAGCACTTCTCTGGTGATAGCTTCAACTGGCACTCCTGTAGCCTCGTCATTGTCTGGTCTAGTCTCTAGTGTGTTGCTGGTATGTCTTGGAGAATATGATCAGATCGTCTAAGTATATGATACAAATCGTCATATTGTAGTCTCCAAGACATTCCTCCATCAGGCGTTGGTAAGTGGCTGGCGAGTTACTTAGGCCAAACGGCATTTTCTCGTACTCGTAGAAGCCAAGTGGGCCAAATGTGAATGCCGTCCGCTCCTTGTGTGTGTCCTCGAGCTCGACTTGGTAGTACCCGGCATTCATGTCGATGGTACTGAAGTACCTGGCACCGTGAAGGACGTCGAAGACATCTTCGATTCTCGGTAGTGCATACGCGTCCTTCACCGACTTGTTGTTGAGCATCCGGTAGTCGACACACACACGCAACTTGCCATTCTTCTTCCGCACTAGCACCACATTCGAAGACCATGGAGACTTCGACTTCCTAATGATCTTCGCTGCCAGAAATAGCTGTAAGTGCTTCGGACCTCCTCTATCATAGCTGGTGCTATGCGTCGATGTCTCTGTTTAAATGGTATCGGATCTATGAGATCTATCCTGTGTTTTATCAAATCACAGTTGCCGATATCCGTGTCACTCTTGGAGAAAATCTCAACATGCTTTGCTAATACATCTCTCAGCTTAGAATCCTGCTCTTTATCCAAGTCTGAAGCAATGTGAATTTCGCTAAACACGTTCTCTATGTCGTCCCCCCTCTCTGCACTCTCTTGCTCTGTCTCTTCTACAGTAACTGGCTGTAATTCACATAGAATAGCTTTGGGAGCTATTGTGATGGTGTTCGTAGTGAGGTTGGTGATGTTCACAATGACCTCTCCCGTCTTCTTGTATGTGTAGTGGAAGGCTGTAGGGGCCAGATCTATGAAGTCTGGTAGTGCAGAGTCCTCACACTCATGTATCATCGCTGTTCGTTGGCTGGTGGTCTATCTTCCTTGTCAGTATAGCCACGTAGGTTCACACTATCATTGGGGCGTATGCCCATTCTGGCTATCTCTGCGCACTTTGCTACTGCCACTCTGTCTTTATTCCTACTCAACTCTTTGTCTCTCACTGTCATGCATCGGAATGTTAAAAACCAAGGAGTGTGTAGCTTGGCCGTCTGTAGGTATCTCTCACCATGCGTTTCTCTGCACTCTGCCATCAGCTCACTAAGGATGTTCCTAGCAGAATATGTGTCAAAGCACTGTACTGAGTCTCTGGTGTAATTAGTAGAAGGCAGGGATGTGAGGTAGAATTTGGAAGTCCTGTCAAAATCTGAAGATCTATTTCTATATATCCTTGGTAGGGTAGCTTGCTTCCATCCGCACATTCTACATTGATGATCTCTTTCAGTGGCTGTATTGGGATATCCTTGAAGTGCTCTGTGTAAAACGTCTCTGACATCAAGCTGATGCAGCTGCCTGTATCTAGTAAGGCTTTCGTCTCAACTCAATTGATGGTAGCTGTCGCCTCGTTTACTTCACCAACTAATTTGGGACCTTTGTATCCTGCACCGGTGCCCGAGTTTGATCCCGTAACTGAGGCACTTACTCTTTTTGGGCAGTTTCTTGCAAGGTGTCCTGTCTCGTTGCATGTGTAGCAGGCTCTCTCATCCCTCTTGGGACAGGCGTTGGCTAGGTGTCCCTTCTGGTTGCAGTTATAGCAAGTGGGCTGGAAGGTAGTGCTGCCCCTAGGTCTAGTTGGCTTGTAGTCATCTCTCTCTCTACCTCTATCTTGGAATCGCCCTCTATAGTTGGCTCGCCCCCTCCTATTACCTCGATATCCTCCTCGGTTGGTATAAGTCATATATTCGGTTGTGGCCCCGTCTGCCTTCTTTCCCTCTTGACCCTTCTCCAGACTGTCTATTCTAGCCATAATAGTCTTCCTCATCTATTCCATCTGCTCAGCCATAGCTTTCAAAAGGTCGTTGTCCTTCACCTCATCTTCCTTCTTGACAGCTGGCTTGCATGGCTTGGCCTTTGGTTCCTCACATACGTCGCCCTTCAACTCTGCTTCTTTCTTCCTAAGTTCTATCAGGAATCTGTCACAATCTTCCAATGTGCTGTACTGGAAGATGGCCATTTGCTTCAAGTCCTTGTGTAGACCCTGGTATAAAACACTATTCAGGATATGGTTATCTGTCCTCTTCATTGCCTTGAGGTTGCAGGCTCTAGTAAACAACTCTTCAAGTCTGGAAGCATAGGTGGTTATCGATTCACCTGTCTGTTATCTACATGAGTAAAACAACTTCATGATGGTCTCAGATGTTTCGATAATTCCGAATGTACTATTAAGCTTAAGCATTATCTCCTGTCTGGTGGCCTCTACTCCTAATCTCCTGATTATATCACCTGCTTGTCCCTTCAGGGAACGACGTATTCCAAGCAGTATATGTGCACCGGTGAAGGACTTTGAAGCACACACAGCTTCAACTTCAAATTTAAAAGTCTCGAATGACACTTCACCTTTGTTATCAGTCCCAAAAAATGTAGATAGCTTAGGGTAATGATAATTTCCTTTATGCATATCCTGCTGCATCTCCATCCTAGTATACACAGGCTTTCTATCCTCCTTAACTCCTCCCATGTTGCTCATAAATGAAGCCAACTCTTCTTCCTTTGAAGAAACAGGTCTCCTTTTCAACCTCTTAAATGCCTTTAATAAATCAAGGTCTTCTGTTGTTAAAATCACCTCCTCCTCTTCCCCCCCTGCAGCATATCCTAACTTATCCTCTTCCATACTGATACTACTGCCTTTCAATAATCACTTCACCAAGATCAAAAGTTCACTAGTGCAAGTACACCGAACTAAATACCTGTAAATATCTGTAAGTACTGAAGTGTAATTCAAAGTATAGTTACAAGTAATGCACTATTGTCTCAATAAACTCAAAACAACCAGTACACTGATCCGCATTAACAGTTAAAGCAGTATTGCACCATATAAGATCAAATTGCAATTAACTAGTTCAATTAAAAAATACAATTCAACAGCACTGTATTTGAACTTCTGAAGCTGTATTCAAGTTAGTTCTTATGTGCACTGACTTTATGTAAAAGTTACATCAATATGACACTCAGCTAGGTATTTCATGTGGTTACATCAGTATTACATAAGTTCAATACAAGAGTCAGATTTATTTCAAAATCAAGACTAATTATACATCAGTATACCACTAACCAAAAAAAATCAAACTATTTAAATCAATATGCCACTGAACCATGGAACAAATGATCCAACTAATTGATTCAAGTTCAAATAATTGATTAAATTAAGAATTCAACTGTAGTACATCACACAACAATTCACTATAAAGAATCAAAGTTCAACTATCACTTTCAATCTACTTTCACTTTCGCTTTACAAGTTGTACACAACCTTCAAGCACACTTCACAAAAACCAGATAATTTCACAACCCCATGTGTCACTAATGTCACACTAATTCAGCATTAATTCATATCAACCGACTTCAAATCCAACTGTTCAAATAGTGTCTATTTAATTCACAAATGTCCAAAAAAATATAATCAAAATGTTTTGGTGAAAATAAATTTCTAAACATCTATATATGCTTGTAAATAAAGCATTTACTACAAGTATCAACTAAATTAAATATATGTGTTAGTATGTTTTAGTTTCTAATTAACTATAGTTCTATATGCATGCATACGAATTATTGAGCATCTATATGTAATAGGACAGGATTTTACCTCTTTTGAAACAAAAATATAATTATTATTATAGCTGAATTATTCGTCAATTTCTAATTCATGGAGGCATCCATTTTGGAATGTTTGCCTAGTTGCTTTCTAGTACGCTTGTTTTAAGTGGCTGTTCAGTACAGAAATCTACATTAATTGGAATGGGGGTGTTTTTATTAAAATGAGTTAGTCCTTTTCTATCATGTGATTTATGTTGACCAATGATCTATTTCTCCGGTCCTGTGCACATGGAAATGTCTATTTAATCTCCGACATATGTGTATTTGGGGATTAGGTTTGCTGGCCTTTGGGTCAGTATTCCAACAGAGCGTTGACTTTGAACTTTAAATTGGAATTAGTTCCAAATGTAGTGATTATTCACTATCCAGCTACTTTATACATCTCTAGAAATAAATTATTTGAACTTTTAGGGCATTTAAAACTAATATTAAATATCGAACTCATAATTATCATATTAAAATATTACAGTATATTAAAAGTATAGATTAGCACTGACACTGCATTTCGTTGTCTTTTACCGGAAACGTCTTCTATCTAGATCGTCTTCTACCTAGATCACGCCACATATATGTGTATAATATAGGCCTATATACATGAACTTATAAGGAGTTTTCTGTCCGTCCGTCTGAACCATAGGTATAGGTTGGTTCGTCAGGTCATAACCCACTGTGTCTGAGACGTGCATGTCTGGTCCAAGTATAAACGGCTTCTCTGAGGACCCTTTCTCAATATGTTACAATACATGTTACTATTCAGTAACGTGTAGGTTGTGGATTAGCACATGGTTAGTTATTGAGTGCTAGCTGAACATAGATCAATACGTTAGTCTACCACTATACATATACAAGGCAACGACTACACATTGAACCTTTACTGAGTTGTCGCGAGGTTAAGCTTATAACTATAAAAAGCTCAGCCTATTACATATATATAAAACTAAATAATCATAAGTGTTAGCATCTATAGAATAACGAACAGTATGGACCCTCCTCTGAAAAACTAAATAATCATAAGTGTTAGCATCTATAGAATAACGAACAGTATGGACCCTCCTCTGAAAAACTAAATAATCATAAGTGTTAGCATCTATAGAATAACGAACAGTATGGACTCTCCTCTGAAAAACTAAATAATCATAAGTGTTAGCATCTATAGAATAACGAACAGTATGGACTCTCCTCTGAAAAACTAAATAATCATAAGTGTTAGCATCTATATAATAACGAACAGTATGGACTCTCCTCTGAAAAACTAAATAATCATAAGTGTTAGCATCTATAGAATAACGAACAGTATGGACTCTCCTCTGAAAAACTAAATAATCATAAGTGTTAGCATCTATAGAATAACGAACAGTATGGACCCTCCTCTGAAAAACTAAATAATCATAAGTGTTAGCATCTATAGAATAACGAACAGTATGGACCCTCCTCTGAAAAACTAAATAATCATAGTGTTAGCATCTATAGAATAACGAACAGTATGGACCCTCCTCTGAAAAACTAAATCAATGCCATAATAAAAGTACATTTCAATATACACGTACACTCATTATTTATCTAATTATGCAAGAATGTGGGCACTTGCTTCGCTCTGAATGGTTATTACTAACAAATACTATCGTGTCACGGGAAATATCATATCACATGATTTATGTCAAACTTTATCTTCTCTAAAAAGTAAACACAAGCAATTCTGGACTATTTCATTTAGAAAACAACGGGGAAACTCGTTAGTACCCAATCTTATTGTCTATCGTTAGTACCCACTCTTATTGTCTATCGTTAGTACCTAATCTTATTGTCTATCGTTAGTACCTAATCTTATTGTCTATCGTTAGTACCCAATGTTATTGTCTATCGTTAGTACCTAATCTTATTGTCTATCGTTAGTACCCAATCTTATTGTCTATCGTTAGTACCCACTCTTATTGTCTATCGTTAGTACCTAATCTTATTGTCTATCGTTAGTACCCAATCTTATTGTCTATCGTTAGTACCCACTCTTATTGTCTATCGTTAGTACCCAATTTTATTGACTATCGTTAGTACCCACTCTTATTGTCTATCGTTAGTACCCACTCTTATTGTCTATCGTTAGTACCCACTCTTATTGTCTATCGTTAGTACCCACTCTTATTGTCTATCGTTAGTACCCACTCTTATTGTCTATCGTTAGTACCCACTCTTATTGTCTATCGTTAGTACCCACTCTTATTGTCTATCGTTAGTACCTAATCTTATTAACTATGAAATGATACATATAATTGTCAATTAATCTAATAAACTAGCGATTGGAAAGCAATTAAAATTCACACAGTAGTCCTACGACATAATAAGGCCTACTGTACGGCTACGGTCGTCTGTCAAACTGAAATAAACGTGTTTATGCAATCTACGATAAATTAATCATTGTATTTCCTATAATACTTCTTATCTACTTAAACATTCAACTATGTCTTAGCAACGCAATATTACGACCAATCAACAGGAAAATGGAATATTTGGACATGACAAACCACGAGAACTTTTACAAAAATAAACAACGGGAAAATATATGGCGGGAAATCGACGGAGAAAGAAATACAACTGGAAAATGGGGGAAATGGATAATGATAATATATTAAGAAGTGTGATTAATGCAAATGTACGTGAATGGTTATGAAGCTATCTTCATGCTGGTGATGTTTGCACAGACACTCTCAAAAATCGCCGTCGTCATCGCACTGAAAAATCATACAACCTACAAAAATCTCTAGAACTACATGCACTCACCCCTGTGTCCTAAGTAGGTAGTGAACCCACACTTATCACAAATAAAAATTACACAATTAAAAAAAATAGTGTTCACAACTGTCCGTCAGCTTCACTATGTGGTATACACGCTCTTCTAAAATGATCGGCTCCTATGGTGAACTGTACGTTCGGTACTCTGCCTCGTCGTCCCTCGTTGGGCGCCAATGTGGTAGGGTTCGGATTCTGGGGGATCAGTAGAATGACAACACCCTATACGTTTCATCAATCTATTGAATCTCATTGTAGACAACAAGGTTCTCGAATGCTCGGGTTGCAGAGATATGGTCTGTAACACGCTTCTCGCTATTCTCTCCACCGTCCGCTACACATTCAACCACTCACTCACTGGTATGTATGTTCCATTAATGTCAAACCCCTTGCAGGGACGTAGACATGTTTTCCTGGGCAGGCTTAGCCGACCTAAGTGGTTAACCAGTACTAAGCAATGTGTGTGAGGTGCCTTGCTCAATGACACTACATACGTGGCCTGACCGAGTATCGAACCCGGGACTGTTCGATTCCAAATCCGATGCTCTACCACTGGGCCACGGATGCCACACTGAATAATACGTTTGAAGACTTCTATGGTATGGTTCTATTCTCTATAACTATATAATAAAATGTTCTCTTCATAAAAAGACGACTGACTATCATACGATATTGGAAATGACTGCGTTGGAATACCACGCTACATATCGCTCACACACGTACCCTCGAGCTAAACTCGCTACGCACGATTGCGTCTCGCTGACCAGTACACATCGTGTATATCTACAAGGAATAACTGGTTTAAAGTATGGAGGCTAAAACGGACACTACTACACATACAAAACCCTAGCACCACGGAAGAAGCCATGAATGATGTACGTCGCTACCAGCACGTACACCAAGCAATGTTTGGTAAGGCCAAACGTGCACAGCGTTATATGGACCATGAGGATGACCATTCCGCTATTTATACGGTACAAGACCGAGCAACGTTACCCAATAGGGGGGGGGGAGTGAAGGCACTCCTGATCTGACCTCTATTGGGGCAATAATGAAAACGTTGCAAACACAGTTGGAGGAACAGCCACGGATAGGGCTGGACAGAGTTGCTGCAGAGGTAAAGCAGCAGAGGGGTAGTGGAACCACCAGGCCAGCTAATGGTAGGGCGAAAGCTGGTGAATGTTTTGGCTGTGGAGAAAAGGGACATTTCAAGCGGAATTGCCCAAGATCTGGTGACAGGTATGCGTCACGTCGGCCATTAATCCGGAACGGGTCGAGTTCAAAGGCCAACCCTCGACCCAAAAAGGATTAGGCCAAAAGGGGCATAAAGTGACTGGTAAATTGGCTGAATTCAAGGTGTGTCAGTTGACATCCACATCACAGTTCAGCATGAAAGTCCAAGTAGCTGACAAGGAAGCTACAGTAGACTCCGCAGCCCAGGTGTCGATCATTTTGGATAGGCTATATAACTCACTACTGAAACCACCTCCGAAGTTACATGAGGTAAAACTCATGACTGCTGGTAGACAGATGAGTATGAAGGGTTTGGTGGTAGGACCTGTACGGTTAAAGATTGGCGCACAGTGGTATAGCGAGCACAAATTGTGGCTCCAATCGAACAAGATATGCTCCTCGGTTTTGACATATTATGTCGAGGGTCTGCCATGTTAGACATGGGTAGTTGTATTGTATATTGGTGTTTGATGGGCAGGAGATGAACCTGTATGGAGGTAACAGTGCAGAAACGCCTGTGGTTGCTCGGGTTACAGTGGCCAAAGGCCAGACCATCCCACCTAGCTCCGTGATGAGGGTGAAATGTACTCTTAATTGCGAGATGCCCGAGTACTACGTGGAACCCGTAGATAGTCTGAAAGTCCTTGTACCGAGAGTAAGTTGTGGTGCAGGGGCGGGTCCGATAATGTGTGTTGTCAACCCAAGTGATAAACACCTGCTTGTTAAAAAAAGGGATGCAGATCGGCAGAGCCTATCCAGTGGGAGAGTTCCTAGAGACGGACAGTAATGTGTATGCAGATGCACAGGTAACATGTGAATCTGCCCAGGACATGCACAGACAGGGTGATCTGGGGTAGGACCCATCAGTCAGACTGGTGAAACCTGAGCCCGAACCATATCGACGAGTTCATCTTGTAGCAATCGGAGCCGAACTTCTCCAAATCCAAGATGGTGCCGAAAAGGTTATAGCCTATCGTGAGCAGTGCAAGTACTGTGTTACACGTGCGGTGCAAGTACTACGTTACACGTGCGGTGCAAGTACTGCATTACACGTGCGGTGCAAGTACTGCGTTACACGTGCGGCGCAAGTACTGTGTTACACGTGCGGTGCAAGTACTGCGTTACACGTGCGGTGCAAGTATTGTGTTACACGTGCGGTGCAAGTACTGCGTTACACGTGCGGTGCAAGTACTGCGTTACACGTGCGGTGCAAGTACTGCGCTACACGTGCGGTGCAAGTACTGCGTTACACGTGCGGTGCAAGTACTGTGTTACACGTGCGGTGCAAGTACTGTGTTACACGCGTGGTGCAAGTACTGTGTTACACGTGCGGTGCAAGTACTGTGTTACACGTGCGGTGCAAGTACTGTGTTACACGTGCGGTGTTACGACAAAAAAAGAACTTTTAGCAGTCGTGCAGTTCACATGCCAATATCGGCACTATCCGATAGGGAGACCTTTTACGGTTAGGACTGACCACTCGAGTCTAACCTGGTTGATGCGGTTCAGGGAACCACATGGACAGTTGGCGAGATGGCTCGAGGAGCTATCTCTATATAATATGGTGCTACTGCACCGGCCAGGCAATAAGCAAGGAAACGCATATTCCTTGTCTAGAATACCTAAAAGAGAGGAAGCGTGTGCTCAGAGGCTGCCTGAGGATCTGCCATGTGGCTGGTATGAATACTGCTTGAAAGCAGAAGAGAAATGGGGATCGTTTATCGAGATCGTAGCCATTGCAGTCCCGTTGGCCTCGCAAAGAGTACATTGACCAGATACAATAGAGTAATGACCAGCACTGACAGTAGAGCAATGACCAGCACTGACAGTAGAGCAATGACCAGCACTGACAGTAGAGCTATGACCAGCACTGACAGTAGATCAATGACCAGCACTGACAGTAGAGCTATGACCAGCACTGACAGTAGAGCTATGACCAGCACTGACAGTAGATCAATGGCCAGCACTGACAGTAGAGCTATGACCAGCACTGACAGTAGAGCTATGACCAGCACTGACAGTAGATCAATGGCCAGCACTGACAGTAGAGCTATGACCAGCACTGACAGTAGATCAATGACCAGCACTGACAGTAGAGTAATGACCAGCACTGACAGTAGAACTATGACCAGCACTGACAGTAGATCAATGACCAGCACTGACAGTAGAGTAATGACCAGCACTGACAGTAGAGCAATGGCCAGCAATGAGAGTAGATCAATGACCAGCACTGACAGTAGAGCTATGGCCAGCACTGACAGTATAGCTATGACCAGCACTGACAGTAGAGCTATGACCAGCACTGACAGTAGAACAATGACCAGCACTGACAGTAGAGCTATGACCAGCACTGACAGTAGATCTATGACCAGCACTGACAGTAGATCTATGGCCAGCACTGACAGTAGAGCTATGACCAGCACTGACAGTAGATCAATGACCAGCACTGACAGTAGAGCTATGACCAGCACTGACAGTAGATCTATGACCAGCACTGACAGTAGAGCTATGACCAGCACTTACAGTAGAGCTATGACCAGCACTGACAGTAGATCAATGACCAGCACTGACAGTAGAGCTATGACCAGCACTGACAGTAGATATATGACCAGCACTGACAGTAGAGCTATGGCCAGCACTGACAGTAGATCAATGACCAGCACTGACAGTAGAGCTATGGCCAGCACTGACAGTAGAGTTATGGCCAGCACTGACAGTAGAGCTATGACCAGCACTGACAGTAGAGTAATGACCAGCACTGACAGTAGAGCATTGACCAGCACTGACAGTAGAGCTATGACCAGCACTGACAGTAGAACAATGACCAGCACTGACAGTAGAGCTATGACCAGCACTGACAGTAGATCTATGACCAGCACTGACAGTAGATCTATGGCCAGCACTGACAGTAGAGCTATGACCAGCACTGACAGTAGATCAATGACCAGCACTGACAGTAGAGCTATGACCAGCACTGACAGTAGATCTATGACCAGCACTGACAGTAGAGCTATGACCAGCACTTACAGTAGAGTTATGACCAGCACTGACAGTAGATCAATGACCAGCACTGACAGTAGAGCTATGGCCAGCACTGACAGTAGATCAATGACCAGCACTGACAGTAGAGCTATGGCCAGCACTGACAGTAGAGTTATGGCCAGCACTGACAGTAGAGCTATGACCAGCACTGACAGTAGAGTAATGACCAGCACTGACAGTAGAGCATTGACCAGCACTGACAGTAGATCAATGACCAGCACTGACAGTAGATCAATGAACAGCACTGACAGTAGAGCTATGACCAGCACTGACAGTAGATCAATGACCAGCACTGACAGTAGAGCTATGACCAGCACTGACAGTAGATCAATGACCAGCACTGACAGTAGATCTATGGCCAGCACTGACAGTAGATCAATGACCAGCACTGACAGTAGAGCTATGGCCAGCACTGACAGTAGAGCTATGGCCAGCACTGACAGTAGAGCTATGACCAGCACTGACAGTAGAGCATTGACCAGCACTGACAGTAGAGTAATGACCAGCACTGACAGTAGAGCATTGACCAGCACTGACAGTAGATCAATGACCAGCACTGACAGTAGATCAATGACCAGCACTGACAGTAGAGCATTGACCAGCACTGACAGTAGATCAATGACCAGCACTGACAGTAGAGCTATGACCAGCACTGACAGTAGATCAATGACCAGCACTGACAGTAGAGCTATGACCAGCACTGACAGTAGAGCAATGACCAGCACTGACAGTAGAGCTATGGCCAGCACTGACAGTAGAGCTATGACCAGCATGACAGTAGAGCATTGACCAGCACTGACAGTAGATCAATGACCAGCACTGACAGTAGAGTAATGACCAGCACTGACAGTAGAGCATTGACCAGCACTGACAGTAGATCAATGACCAGCACTGACAGTAGATCAATGACCAGCACTGACAGTAGAGCTATGACCAGCACTGACAGTAGATCAATGACCAGCACTGACAGTAGAGCTATGACCAGCACTGACAGTAGAGCTATGACCAGCACTGACAGTAGATCAATGGCCAGCACTGACAGTAGAGCTATGACCAGCACTGACAGTAGATCAATGACCAGCACTGACAGTAGAGTAATGACCAGCACTGACAGTAGAACTATGACCAGCACTGACAGTAGATCAATGACCAGCACTGACAGTAGAGTAATGACCAGCACTGACAGTAGAGCAATGGCCAGCAATGACAGTAGATCAATGACCAGCACTGACAGTAGAGCTATGACCAGCACTGACAGTAGAGCTATGACCAGCACTGACAGTAGATCAATGACCAGCACTGACAGTAGAGCTATGACCAGCACTGACAGTAGATCAATGACCAGCACTGACAGTAGTGTAATGACCAGCACTTACAGTAGAACTATGACCAGCACTGACAGTAGATCAATGACCAGCACTGACAGTAGAGCAATGACCAGCACTGACAGTAGAGCAATGGCCAGCAATGACAGTAGATCTATGACCAGCACTGACAGTAGAGCTATGACCAGCACTGACAGTAGAGCTATGACCAGCACTGACAGTAGATCAATGACCAGCACTGACAGTAGAGCTATGACCAGCACTGACAGTAGATCTATGACCAGCACTGACAGTAGATCTATGACCAGCACTGACAGTAGAGCTATGACCAGCACTGACAGTAGATCAATGACCAGCACTGACAGTAGAGCTATGACCAGCACTGACAGTAGATATATGACCAGCACTGACAGTAGAGCTATGACCAGCACTGACAGTAGAGCAATGACCAGCACTGACAGTAGATCAATGACCAGCACTGACAGTAGAGCTATGACCAGCACTGACAGTAGAGCTATGACCAGCACTGACAGTAGAGCATTGACCAGCACTGACAGTAGAGTAATGACCAGCACTGACAGTAGAGCATTGACCAGCACTGACAGTAGATCAATGACCAGCACTGACAGTAGATCAATGACCAGCACTGACAGTAGAGCTATGACCAGCACTGACAGTAGATCAATGACCAGCACTGACAGTAGAGCTATGACCAGCACTGACAGTAGATCAATGACCAGCACTGACAGTAGAGCTATGGCCAGCACTGACAGTAGATCAATGACCAGCACTGACAGTAGAGCTATGGCCAGCACTGACAGTAGAGCTATGGCCAGCACTGACAGTAGAGCTATGACCAGCACTGACAGTAGAGCATTGACCAGCACTGACAGTAGAGTAATGACCAGCACTGACAGTAGAGCATTGACCAGCACTGACAGTAGATCAATGACCAGCACTGACAGTAGATCAATGACCAGCACTGACAGTAGAGCATTGACCAGCACTGACAGTAGATCAATGACCAGCACTGACAGTAGATCAATGACCAGCACTGACAGTAGAGCTATGACCAGCACTGACAGTAGAGCAATGACCAGCACTGACAGTAGAGCTATGGCCAGCACTGACAGTAGAGCTATGACCAGCACTGACAGTAGAGCATTGACCAGCACTGACAGTAGATCAATGACCAGCACTGACAGTAGAGTAATGACCAGCACTGACAGTAGAGCATTGACCAGCACTGACAGTAGATCAATGACCAGCACTGACAGTAGAGCAATGACCAGCACTGACAGTAGATCAATGACCAGCACTGACAGTAGATCAATGACCAGCACTGACAGTAGAGCTATGACCAGCACTGACAGTAGATCAATGACCAGCACTGACAGTAGAGCTATGACCAGCACTGACAGTAGATCTATGACCAGCACTGACAGTAGAGCAATGACCAGCACTGACAGTAGAGCTATGACCAGCACTGACAGTAGATCAATGACCAGCACTGACAGTAGAGCTATGACCAGCACTGACAGTAGATCAATGACCAGCACTGACAGTAGAGCTATGGCCAGCACTGACAGTAGATCAATGACCAGCACTGACAGTAGAGCTATGGCCAGCACTGACAGTAGAGTTATGACCAGCACTGACAGTAGAGCTATGACCAGCACTGACAGTAGAGTAATGACCAGCACTGACAGTAGAGCATTGACCAGCACTGACAGTAGATCAATGACCAGCACTGACAGTAGATCAATGACCAGCACTGACAGTAGAGCTATGACCAGCACTGACAGTAGATCAATGACCAGCACTGACAGTAGAGCTATGACCAGCACTGACAGTAGATCAATGACCAGCACTGACAGTAGATCTATGGCCAGCACTGACAGTAGATCAATGACCAGCACTGACAGTAGAGCTATGACCAGCACTGACAGTAGAGCTATGACCAGCACTGACAGTAGAGCTATGACCAGCACTGACAGTAGAGCAATGACCAGCACTGACAGTAGAGCAATGACCAGCACTGACAGTAGAGCATTGACCAGCACTGACAGTAGAGCAATGACCAGCACTGACAGTAGATCAATGGCCAGCACTGACAGTAGAGCTATGACCAGCACTGACAGTAGATCAATGACCAGCACTGACAGTAGTGTAATGACCAGCACTTACAGTAGAACTATGACCAGCACTGACAGTAGATCAATGACCAGCACTGACAGTAGAGTAATGACCAGCACTGACAGTAGAGCAATGGCCAGCACTGACAGTAGATCAATGACCAGCACTGACAGTAGAGCTATGACCAGCACTGACAGTAGAGCTATGACCAGCACTGACAGTAGATCAATGACCAGCACTGACAGTAGAGCTATGACCAGCACTGACAGTAGATCTATGACCAGCACTGAGAGTAGATCTATGGCCAGCACTGACAGTAGAGCTATGACCAGCACTGACAGTAGATCAATGACCAGCACTGACAGTAGAGCTATGACCAGCACTGACAGTAGATCTATGACCAGCACTGACAGTAGAGCTATGACCAGCACTTACAGTAGAGCTATGACCAGCACTGACAGTAGATCAATGACCAGCACTGACAGTAGAGCTATGACCAGCACTGATAGTAGATCTATGACCAGCACTGACAGTAGAGCTATGGCCAGCACTGACAGTAGATCAATGACCAGCACTGACAGTAGAGCTATGGCCAGCACTGACAGTAGAGCTATGGCCAGCACTGACAGTAGAGCTATGACCAGCACTGAGAGTAGAGCATTGACCAGCACTGACAGTAGAGTAATGACCAGCACTGACAGTAGAGCATTGACCAACACTGACAGTAGATCAATGACCAGCACTGACAGTAGATCAATGACCAGCACTGACAGTAGAGCTATGACCAGCACTGACAGTAGATCAATGACCAGCACTGACAGTAGAGCTATGACCAGCACTGACAGTAGATCAATGACCAGCACTGACAGTAGATCTATGGCCAGCACTGACAGTAGATCAATGACCAGCACTGACAGTAGAGCTATGGCCAGCACTGACAGTAGAGCTATGGCCAGCACTGACAGTAGAGCTATGACCAGCACTGACAGTAGAGCATTGACCAGCACTGACAGTAGAGTAATGACCAGCACTGACAGTAGAGCATTGACCAGCACTGACAGTAGATCAATGACCAGCACTGACAGTAGATCAATGACCAGCACTGACAGTAGAGCATTGACCAGCACTGACAGTAGATCAATGACCAGCACTGACAGTAGAGCTATGACCAGCACTGACAGTAGATCAATGACCAGCACTGACAGTAGAGCTATGACCAGCACTGACAGTAGAGCAATGACCAGCACTGACAGTAGAGCTATGGCCAGCACTGACAGTAGAGCTATGACCAGCACTGACAGTAGAGCATTGACCAGCACTGACAGTAGATCAATGACCAGCACTGACAGTAGAGTAATGACCAGCACTGACAGTAGAGCATTGACCAGCACTGACAGTAGATCAATGACCAGCACTGACAGTAGATCAATGACCAGCACTGACAGTAGAGCTATGACCAGCACTGACAGTAGATCAATGACCAGCACTGACAGTAGAGCTATGACCAGCACTGACAGTAGAGCTATGACCGGCACTGACAGTAGATCAATGGCCAGCACTGACAGTAGAGCTATGACCAGCACTGACAGTAGATCAATGACCAGCACTGACAGTAGAGTAATGACCAGCACTGACAGTAGAACTATGACCAGCACTGACCGTAGAGTAATGACCAGCACTGACAGTAGAGCAATGGCCAGCAATGACAGTAGATCAATGACCAGCACTGACAGTAGAGCTATGGCCAGCACTGACAGTAGAGCTATGACCAGCACTGACAGTAGAGCTATGACCAGCACTGACAGTTGATCAATGACCAGCACTGACAGTAGAGCTATGACCAGCACTGACAGTAGATATATGACCAGCACTGACAGTAGATCTATGGCCAGCACTGACAGTAGAGCTATGACCAGCACTGACAGTAGATCAATGACCAGCACTGACAGTAGAGCTATGACCAGCACTGACAGTAGATCTATGACCAGCACTGACAGTAGAGCTATGACCAGCACTTACAGTAGAGCTATGACCAGCACTGACAGTAGATCAATGACCAGCACTGACAGTAGAGCTATGACCAGCACTGATAGTAGATATATGACCAGCACTGACAATAGAGCTATGGCCAGCACTGACAGTAGATCAATGACCAGCACTGACAGTAGAGCTATGGCCAGCACTGACAGTAGAGCTATGGCCAGCACTGACAGTAGAGCTATGACCAGCACTGAGATTAGAGCATTGACCAGCACTGACAGTAGAGTAATGACCAGCACTGACAGTAGAGCATTGACCAGCACTGACAGTAGATCAATGACCAGCACTGGCAGTAGATCAATGACCAGCACTGACAGTAGAGCTATGACCAGCACTGACAGTAGATCAATGACCAGCACTGACAGTAGAGCTATGACCAGCACTGACATTAGATCAATGACCAGCACTGACAGTAGATCTATGGCCAGCACTGACAGTAGATCAATGACCAGCACTGACAGTAGAGCTATGGCCAGCACTGACAGTAGAGCTATGGCCAGCACTGACAGTAGAGCTATGACCAGCACTGACAGTAGAGCATTGACCAACACTGACAGTAGAGTAATGACCAGCACTGACAGTAGAGCATTGACCAGCACTGACAGTAGATCAATGACCAGCACTGACAGTAGATCAATGACCAGCATTGACAGTAGAGCATTGACCAGCACTGACAGTAGATCAATGACCAGCACTGACAGTAGAGCTATGACCAGCACTGACAGTAGATCAATGACCAGCACTGACAGTAGAGCTATGACCAGCACTGACAGTAGAGCAATGACCAGCACTGACAGTAGAGCTATGGCCAGCACTGACAGTAGAGCTATGACCAGCAATGACAGTAGAGCATTGACCAGCACTGACAGTAGATCAATGACCAGCACTGACAGTAGAGTAATGACCAGCACTGACAGTAGAGCATTGACCAGCACTGACAGTAGATCAATGACCAGCACTGACAGTAGAGCATTGACCAGCACTGACAGTAGATCAATGACCAGCACTGACAGTAGATCAATGACCAGCACTGACAGTAGAGCTATGACCAGCACTGACAGTAGATCAATGACCAGCACTGACAGTAGAGCTATGACCAGCACTGACAGTAGAGCAATGACCAGCACTGACAGTAGAGCTATGGCCAGCACTGACAGTAGAGCTATGACCAGCACTGACAGTAGAGCATTGACCAGCACTGACAGTAGATCAATGACCAGCACTGACAGTAGAGTAATGACCAGCACTAACAGTAGAGCATTGACCAGCACTGACAGTAGATCAATGACCAGCACTGACAGTAGATCAATGACCAGCACTGACAGTAGAGCAAACACAACATGTTACACATAATGAGATACATTCGTAGGTAACTGTCCCCTGGCTACTCCTTAAGGCGGATATGTCCTCTAAGTTGGGTTCCTCTGTTTTTATCAATATTTCCTTTGCTAGCAAATTCCATCCGTTTTCTTATCTTATAATTATTAAATCATTAAATATAGACAGATATCCTACAGTATATCCAAGGGGTATTACTGGTTGAGGAATACCCAGGGTGCCCCTCCGAGCAGTATATCAGGCACGGGCAGTACATGGGCACCCGCGTAGAACCACCGACCTACCGCAAGCAAGCAAGAGGACTTTTTAACATGGTGTGCTTCATTTATGGGTTGTTCCTCAATTCATTGAATGTCAGAAGCTTATATTGGATCGAAGTCATCAACGGAGCAAGCGTCCATTGATCCACACACTTGCCCATTCAAACGACGATGTTTTAAATTAGTATGTTTCCAGACCGCTTCCGTTGTCGAGTGGTTAACATCATTGACCTATATACCACTTTAACATATCATCACTGATGATCACGTATTCCAGCCCCGCTCAGACCGTCTTTATAAACAAATGAAATAATTGGCAGTTTCTTACGGAGGTTGGTGCACCAAGTACTGGTTAACCGCTGGAGCCTGTCCATGGAAGGTGCTGTTAGGTAAACTGCCTGTCGCTCAAATGGGCAATCGGTAGCGACGTTAAATAAGCTTATTTTTTTTTTTAATAGTATACCTCTTTGGTGACATGTACATCAATTCATCGAACGACATCAGTAGATTTCTCTGTTAGTGTGTCCGTTCGACTACATAATGTATAAAATACAACCAAGTCTGCCATGAAAATCAAATATTTATTGCCAAAAAACAAACAAAATTGTTCTAAATTTCGATTAGTTATTAGAACCACTATTGGAGCTCGCATCCGTCTAACTACATGCCTACACACTACGGAGGTATCTAACTACATGCCTACACACTACGGAGGTATCTAACTACATGCCTACACACTACGGAGGTATCTAACTACATGCCTATACACTACGGAGGTATCTAACTACATGCCTACACACTACGGAGGTATCTAACTACATGACTACACATTACGGAGGTATCTAACTACATGCCTACACACTACGGAGGTATCTAACTACATGCCTACACACTACGGAGGTATCTAACTACATGCCTACACACTACGGAGGTATATAACTACATGCCTACACACTACGGAGGTATCTAACTACATGCATACTCACTACGGAGGTATCTAACTACATGCCTACACACTACGGAGGTATCTAACTACATGCCTACACACTACGGAGGTATCTAACTACATGCCTACTCACTACGGAGGTATCTAGCTACATGCCTCCACACTACGGAGGTATCTAACTACATGCCTACTCACTACGGAGGTATCTAGCTACATGCCTCCACACTACGGAGGTATCTAACTACATGCCTACTCACTACGGTGGTATCTAACTACATGCCTACACACTACGGAGGTATTTAACTACATGCCTACACACTACGGAGGTATCTAACTACATGCCTACACACTACGGAGGTATTTAACTACATGCCTACACACTACGGAGGTATTTAACTACATGCCTACACACTACGGAGGTATTTAACTACATGCCTACAAACTACGGAGGTATCTAACTACATGCCTACTCACTACGGAGGTATCTAGCTACATGCCTCCACACTACGGAGGTATCTAACTACATGCCTACTCACTACGGAGGTATCTAGCTACATGCCTCCACACTATGGAGGTATCTAACTACATGCCTACTCACTACGGTGGTATCTAACTACATGCCTCCACACTACGGAGGTATCTAACTACATGCCTACTCACTACGGTGGTATCTAACTACATGCCTACACACTACGTAGGTATTTAACTACATGCCTACACACTACGGAGGTATCTAACTACATGCCTACACACTACGGAGGTATTTAACTACATGCCTACACACTACGGAGGTATTTAACTACATGCCTACACACTACGGAGGTATCTAACTACATGCCTACACACTACGGAGGTATCTAACTACATACCTCCAGACTACGGAGCTATACTTTATTTCCCTTTTTCGTGATTTGCGGACAGATCTTCAAAATGTTATTTCAAATCTGAACAAATTATTATATAAAAAAACAGGCAATAAAAGGCGATGTTCACAATTCCTAATAATTCTTCTCACCGGGTTCGAACCTCGGACCAGGAAGTATGTGAGATGGTATGGTGGTCGTCAGATCGGACAGGTTCGTTTTACCCGGGTACTCCGGTATCCTCCTACACGAATGCCCACATTTACGCAACGAGATTTATCAATATAAGTTGGCTTATAGTTTGTTGGCAACCGCTGTAAAATAAATAAAGTTGAAACTTTACATCGGTGTACAGCAAATTATCTAAGTAAACACATTTATAGTTTATACAAATTATATTAATCACTCACTCGATACATCATTCCTGATGGAATCCATCGCAGTGAGGGAGAGAGAAGAGGAATGTGGAATTTAAATGTCTTGTCACTAATCAGTCTCAGTCATTAATCAGTCTCAGTCACTAATCAGTCTCAGTCACTAATCAGTCTCAGTCACTAAACAATCTCAGTCACTAATCATTCTCAGTCACTAATCAATCTCAGTCACTAATCAGTCTCAGTCACTAATCAGTCTCAGTCACTTATCAGTCTCAGTCACTAATCAATCTCAGTCACGAATCAGTCTCAGACACTAATCAGTCTCAGTCACTAATCAATCTCAGTCACTAATCAGTCTCAGTCACTAATCAATCTCAGTCACTAATCAATCTCAGTCATTAATCGGTCTCAGTCACTAATCAGTCTCAGTCACTAATCAGTCTCAGTCACTAATCAGTCTCAGTCACTAATCAGTCTCAGTCACTAATCAGTCTCAGTCACTAATCATTCTCAGTCACTAATCAGTCTCAGTCAATAATCAGTCTCAGTCACTAATCAGTCTCAGTCACTAATCAATCTCAGTCACTAATCAATCTCAGTCACTAATCAGTCTCAGTCACAAATCAGTCTCAGTCACTAATCAATCTCAGTCACTAATCAGTCTCAGTCACACATCAGTCTCAGTCACTAATCAATCTCAGTCACTAATCAGTCTCAGTCACTAATCAATCTCAGTCACTAATCAGTCTCAGACACTAATCAGTCTCAGTCACTAATCAATCTCAGTCACTAATCAGTCTCAGTCACTAATCAATCTCAGTCACTAATCAATCTCAGTCACTAATCAATCTCAGTCACTAATCAGTCTCAGTCACTAATCAGTCTCAGTCACTAACAATCTCAGTCACTAATCATCTCAGTCACTAATCAATCTCAGTCACTAATCAGTCTCAGTCACTAATCAGTCTCAGTCACTAATCAATCTCAGTCACTAATCAGTCTCAGTCACTTATCAGTCTCAGTCACTAATCAATCTCAGTCACTAATCAATCTCAGTCACTAATCAATCTCAGTCACTAATCAGTCTCAGTCACTAATCAATCTCAGTAACTAATCAATCTCAATCACTAATCAGTCTCAGTCACTAATCAATCTCAGTCACTAATCAGTCTCATTCACTAATCAATCTCAGTCACTAATCAATCTCAGTCACTAATCAATCTCAGTCACTAATCAGTCTCAGTCACTAATCAGTCTCAGTCACTAATCAGTCTCAGTCACTAATCAATCTCAGTCACTAATCAATCTCAGTCACTAATCAGTCTCAGTCACTAATCAGTCTCAGTCACTAATCAGTCTCAGTCACTAATCAATCTCAGTCACTAATCAGTCTCAGTCACTAATCAGTCTCAGTCACTAATCAGTCTCAGTCACTAATCAGTCTCAGTCACTAATCAATCTCAGTCACTAATCAATCTCAGTCACTAATCAATCTCAGTCACTAATCAGTCTCAGTCACTAATCAGTCTCAGTCACTAATCAGTCTCAATCACTAATCAGTCTCAGTCACTAATCAATCTCAGTCACTAATCAGTCTCAGTCATTAATCAGTCTCAATCACTAATCACTAATCAGTCTCAGTCACTAATCAATCTCAGTCACTAATCAGTCTCAGTCACTAATCAATCTCAGTCACTAATCAATCTCAGTCACTAATCAATCTCAGTCACTAATCAGTCTCAGTCACTAATCAGTCTCAGTCACTAATCAGTCTCAGTCACTAATCAATCTCAGTCACTAATCAGTCTCAGTCACTAATCAGTCTCAGTCACTAATCAATCTCAGTCACTAATCAGTCTCAATCACTAATCAGTCTCAGTCACAAATCAGTCTCAGTCACTAATCAATCTCAGTCACTAATCAGTCTCAGTCACTAATCAATCTCAGTCACTAATCAGTCTCAGTCATTAATCAGTCTCAGTCACTAATTAGTCTCAGTCACTAATCAATCTCAGTCACTAATCAATCTTAGTCACTAATCAATCTCAGTCACTAATCAGTCTCAGTCACTATTCAGTCTCAGTCACTAATCAATCTCAATCACTAATCAATCTCAGTCACTAATCAATCTTAGTCACTAATCAATCTCAGTCACTAATCAGTCTCAGTCACTATTCAGTCTCAGTCACTAATCAATCTCAATCACTAATCAGTCTCAGTCACTAATCAATCTCAGTCACTAATCAGTCTCAGTCACTAATCAATCTCAGTCACTAATCAATCTCAGTCACTAATCAGTCTCAGTCACTACTCAATCTCAATCACTAATCAAAATATAGCACTATTAGTGAGAACTGCACATTGGAATAATATAGTAATGTAAAAGCTGAAAAATAGAGAAACTATATTTAATATGTAATGGAATATGATGATATATTGAATTGGCTAGCAGAGTAGAAAATGGGAATGAGACAATTAATGATACTAGATCTATCTAACAATGTGCAGATTTGACTAGTAGTGGTATCTTCAAAATATGTATGAAATCAACTTAAAGACAGCAATTTTCCGATTCTAATAAATATAGCAATGGCAATACACGTTTATAATAACAGTAGAAGTACGCGATTAGTTTGAATTGTTATAGTTCCACCTTAAGTAGAGAATTTTGAACTGTTGGATAGTTGGAGCATTTTGAACTGAGTGAGGCAATGAATTCCAAATAGATGATCCTGAAAATTCAAATGTATTACGAAATAATTCACAATTTGGTCTTGGTGTGTATTATTGATATTTTGAGGTTGATCTAAGAATTCTAGGATGTATATCAGAAGTAAAAGTGAAGGATGATTTTAAATAGTCTGGAGCAGCTCCATGTAATGTTTTATACATTTGTGTAGCCTTCTGATGTATGACTCGTTCTGGAAAGGTCATCCATTTTAGTTGGGAGAATAATAATTGCGATGGAGTGTCAAAGTCCTGATCTAGAATTAGTCTAGCTGCTCTCTTTTGTAACCGAACTATTTTATCTTCTAATGATGAGTTGCAGTTACCCCAAATCACACAACAACCGTCTAAGTGAGGCAATATGTAAGCATTGTAGAAGAGGTTGCGATTGGGAATAGAGAGATACCTTTTTATACGAGACAATAAATATAAATAAGAGTTACATTTTTTGAGAACATTGTCAGTATGCTTATCCCAGGATAGTGTGTTGTCAATCATAACTCCGAGTAGTCGTTTAGCAGAACTCGGATGTATGACGGTGTTGTTCACTTTCACGTCAAGAGCAGACTCACTGATACTATAAGCTTTTGATTGTCTAAACACCACTGTTGAGCATTTATCAAATCAGTAGATAAAGAAGTAGTAAGAGTGTCAAGAGATTGATCGGAGGCAGATATAGTTGTATCGTCAGCAAATATGTCTGCAACTGTGCTGGTAAGAGTCATAGGTAAGTCATTGATGTAAATTATATAGAGAATGGGACCTAAGACAGACCCCTGAGGAACACCAGAAACAACAGGTCCATCATCAGAACGAGCACCAGAAACATTCGTTTGTTGGAACCTGTCATCTAAGTACGAGGAAAACCAATGTTGTGATGATTCAGCAAGACCATAATAAGCTAATTTACGTATTAAGATATACTTTGTAAGTATGTAAGCTCACACGTACATGCTATTATAATTAATAAATTAAACAATTTATATAGCTACCTATCACGCTGTGCCAAGAACACCAACATATGAGCTGTGTTATGCTTAAGTCTAATAAATCATATGTTCTGTTCTGTTCTATACAGTTATTTGATTATTTTCTTTTTTTGTGTGAATATTTGGATTTTGTAAAATATACATTGAATGGAAATTATATTCTTTAAAGATCTGGTACATTTGACCAAACACATCCTTTAATCCGATATAGTTCCCCTTTAAGTAGTAAAGCTGATCAGTAGACTGACCGTCAGTACGCCGTGCCAGCAAATTGCCGATATGAGACATAGTCTGTCAAACGCTCTGGATACCATCTTCCAAGTGACTGGCGCAGACTCCTTATCAATATTGACCATGTGTGTTATATCGTTATTTGCAGTTGCACTACGATTGTCTGGTATGTGTATTTCATTGTCAATACAATTCATTTCCGGTATTCCAATACAACATAATTTGATCAACATCCTGTGTACAGCCAATATGTTGTTGTTTTTATCCTTATAAAATAGATTCAAAGAAACGATGGTCAGCATGATTGTAAAAGCGCTGCTGAATAGTTGTAGACCGACGTACACGCTAAATAAGGCAACTTCGTCGGAAGATTCCGGCATGAACTCGTTGACGACGGTCAGAAACACTGCCAGTGTCAGGAATATTGATATTGACAAAGTCACTCTTTCCCCACACTCGGATGGTAGCAGAAAGCAGATGATATTCAAAATAGAAATAAGGAATACTGGTACAATTATATTCATACAATAGAAAAGAGACTTGCGTTGTAGCTGAAATATAAAGTAAACATGGTCCCATTGATCGTGTCCATAATTAAGCCGGGTATGTTTCACTTCACTACTTGTAAGATCCCATTCACCGCTTACGGTAAAATACATCATATCCGGCTTTCTCTGCGAGCTTTTTAAAACGAGAACATGTGATGGGTTGGTCCAAGACAGAAAATCTAACCCGCACCTCTGTTTATCAAATGGAAAGTTTTGAATGAATATTTTACATGCTGCAGTGTATATTTTGTACGGCCATATTGTAACCGTGCCGTCGTGTGTTATTGAGGCTTTCCCACCACCTTGACCCAGATTAGTCGGTACATCAAATGTGTCCTGCAAAGCTATATCCGGAATCCATATATCTGTATCTTTGACATTGATTGTTTGAATGCCTTGATAGTTGGATGGTTCCCACGTCAAAAAGTCATCTCTCCACACAATTTCCAGGAATGCTTTTACGGTGATGGTTTGTTTCCTCTCGTCTATGTCGTCTATTGACATGAGGTACATATCCAATGTCACTTTTATCGGCGTTGACCTGTTCTCATTCGGCATCACATTTGGATTATACTTAGCAAACAACGTCTTGTGGAGATGAAACTCAGCCACATTAGTGCTGCTGGCATAATAAACCAACCACAAACCAATCAGAATCACCGAAGTGTAATGCCCGAACATTTCCGTTGCCGTTTTATCCCGTATTTTTAAAGTGTTGACTATGTATTCACTATTCAAATAGCATTGTCTTAAACACGTTTACCAAACTTTAGATAATTATATCCACTGCTTTCCATCAAGACATTAAATCCACCAATGAGATAGCAGATTTAGCTTGATATTTCTCCAATCAGGAATACTCTGCTTATTCTATGTCTGAAGAGTCATTCACCGTATCCGGCGCTTGGAATCTTAGGAAAAAGTAGTACACATTTCTGCTGGAGGAAATATTTTTTGGTTTAGAGTCAACAACATCAACTTAGGTCGTATGTTGACTCCCCAGATGTTATTGGTGAAACAAGACTTCGAGTGCCCCTTCGAGTAGTATTCCAGACACGGACCGACACCCGGGTAGAACCGCCGACAGTCCACAATTCCGCTGGATAGTTTCCTCACATGTAAGATTCGAACATACAGCAGCAAGGGCATGTGATTAGAAGTGTACGACTCGGTCACTTCCCTGGAGCACGTCCCTACCTACCAGCCCTTTATTAGGTGACATGTTGCTTTATCGTGTGTCTGTGTAATTATAGCAATATGCTTCCGTTATTACTCAAACTGGCCGAGACAGAAAGGAACAGTTCTGAATGCATGTATTCTCCACAAATATTATTACACATTAATACAAGGCACAATCTGTTCCGAAACTTAATAAACGAAATCAGTTATCTACAGACAATTGTACACTGATACCAACCATTAATGCTATTAATACCGTGTAACGTGAGTAATGAATCCACAAAGTAATCCAATTACCAGATCCACAGTGTCCACAGCACTGATAGCGTAATTTGCACATCGAGTCGCAGTCAAAATTGATTTATAGCATGTATTCCGATATCATCAATTATTCAACAAGTCAGACAAATAAGGTTCGGCTTTGGAGCGACATATATCATTTCTATCATATCAGATACACACACAAAACAAAAAGCGCCACCGTGGCCTAGTGGTTAGAGCGACGGGAGGTCGAAGGTTCGAACCTCGTTAGGAGTTCGTTTTGATATGGCCCCCGGTTGGTGAGCCGCCAGTTAGATAACGGTCATCCTGGTGACTGGCATACACAGATTGGATTCGCTAAGTGCTGATGTTCATAATAGGCGACTCATAATCCAGAAATGGCTGGCCCTTTCTATATTGGTGACACTGTAATATACAACTACTTTATAAAAAATTGTTGAATCATCTTGAAAATACCAATCAAAACTATTAAAATTAAAACCAATTTAAGGGTTGTGTTCAATCAGAATATGTAAGGGAACGCGTGACTGACTGTGTACGGTCGTATACTTCATTACCTAGCTGCCTAGCACCGATGTTTACGGTCGTATACTTCATTGTCTAGCTGCCTAGCACCGATGTTTACGGTCGTATACTTCATTACCTAGCTGCCTAGCACCGATGTTTACGGTCGTATATTTCATTGCCTAGCACCGATGTTTACGGTCGTATACTTCATTACCTAGCTGCCTAGCACCGATGTTTACGGGCGTATACTTCATTGCCTAGCTGCCTAGCACCGATGTTTACGGGCGTATACTTCATTGCCTAGCTGCCTAGCACCGATGTTTACGGTCGTATACTTCATTACCTAGCTGCCTAGCACCGATGTTTACGGTCGTATATTTCATTGCCTAGCACCGATGTTTACGGTCGTATACTTCATTACCTAGCTGCCTAGCACCGATGTTTACGGACGTATACTTCATTGCCTAGCACCGATGTTTACGGTCGTATACTTCATTGCCTAGCTGCCTAGCACCGATGTTTACGGTCGTATACTTCATTGCCTAGCTGCCTAGCACCGATGTTTACGGTCGTATACTTCATTACCTAGATGCCTAGCACCGATGTTTACGGGCGTATACTTCATTGCCTAGCTGCCTAGCACCGATGTTTACGGTCGTATACTTCATTACCTAGCTGCCTAGCACCGATGTTTACGGTCGTATACTTCATTGCCTAGCTGCCTAGCACCGATGTTTACGGTCGTATACTTCATTACCTAGCTGTCTAGCACCGATGTTTACGGTCGTATACTTCATTGCCTAGCTGCCTAGCACCGATGTTTACGGTCGTATACTTCATTGCCTAGCACCGATGTTTACGGTCGTATACATCATTGCCTAGCACCGATGTTTACGGTCGTATACTTCATTACCTAGCTGCCTAGCACCGATGTTTACGGGCGTATACTTCATTGCCTAGCTGCCTAGCACCGATGTTTACGGTCGTATACTTCATTGCCTAGCTGCCTAGCACCGATGTTTACGGTCGTATACTTCATTACCTAGCACCGATGTTTACGGGCGTATACTTCATTGCCTAGCTGCCTAGCACCGATGTTTACGGTCGTATACTTCATTACCTAGCTGCCTAGCACCGATGTTTACGGGCGTATACTTCATTACCTAGCTGCCTAGCACCGATGTTTACGGGCGTATACTTCATTGCCTAGCTGCCTAGCACCGATGTTTACGGTCGTATACTTCATTGCCTAGCTGCCTAGCACCGATGTTTACGGTCGTATACTTCATTACCTAGCACCGATGTTTACGGGCGTATACTTCATTGCCTAGCTGCATAGCACCGATGTTTACGTTCGTATACTTCATTGCCTAGCACCGATGTTTACGGTCGTATACTTCATTACCTAGCACCGATGTTTACGGTCGTATACTTCATTGCCTAGCTGCCTAGCACCGATGTTTACGGTCGTATACTTCATTGCCTAGCACCGATGTTTACGGGCGTATACTTCATTGCCTAGCACCGATGTTTACGGTCGTATACTTCATTACCTAGCACCGATGTTTACGGGCGTATACTTCATTGCCTAGCACCGATGTTTACGGTCGTATACTTCATTACCTAGCACCGATGTTTACGGGCGTATACTTCATTGCCTAGCACCGATGTTTACGGTCGTATACTTCATTACCTAGCACCGATGTTTACGGGCGTATACTTCATTGCCTAGCACCGATGTTTACGGTCGTATACTTCATTACCTAGCACCGATGTTTACGGGCGTATACTTCATTGCCTAGCTGCCTAGCACCGATGTTTACGTTCGTATACTTCATTGCCTAGCTGCCTAGCACCGATGTTTACGGTCGTATACTTCATTACCTAGCACCGATGTTTACGGTCGTATACTTCATTACCTAGCACCGATGTTTACGGTCGTATACTTCATTACCTAGCACCGATGTTTACGGTCGTATACTTCATTGCCTAGCACCGATGTTTACGTTCGTATACTTCATTGCCTAGCACCGATGTTTACGGGCGTATACTTCATTACCTAGCTGCCTAGCACCGATGTTTACGGGCGTATACTTCATTGCCTAGCTGCCTAGCACCGATGTTTACGTTCGTATACTTCATTGCCTAGCTGCCTAGCACCGATGTTTACGGGCGTATACTCAACCACACCGATGTTTACTCGTATACTTCATTGCCTAGCCAGCACATGTTTACGGCGTATACTTCATTGCCTAGCACCGATGTTTACGGTCGTATACTTCATTACTGCCTAGCACCGATGTTTACGGGCGTATACTTCATTGCCTAGCTGCCTAGCACCGATGTTTACGGTCGTATACTTCATTGCCTAGCTGCCTAGCACCGATGTTTACGGTCGTATACTTCATTACCTAGCACCGATTCGTTCTATACTCTTGCCTAGCGCCTAGCACCGATGTTACGTTCGTAACTTCTTGCCTACGCCACACCGAGTTTACGCTAAACTTCATTGCCTAGCGCCTGCACCGATGTTACGTCGTATACTTCATGCCTAGCCACACCACAACCAACCCACGATGTTTACGGTCGTATACTTCATTGCCTAGCACCGATGTTTACGGTCGTATACTTCATTGCCTAGCACATGTTTACGGCGTATACCTCATTGCCTAGCACCGATGTTTACGGTCGTATATCATTGCCTAGCACCGATGTTTACGGTCGTATACTTCATTGCCTAGCTGCCTAGCACCAATGTTTACGGTCGTATACTTCATTGCCTAGCTGCCTAGCACCAATGTTTACAGGCGTATACATCATTGCCTAGCTGCCTAGCACCAATGTTTACGGTCGTATACATCATTGCCTAGCTGCCTAGCACCGATGTTTATGGTTGTATACTTCATTGCCTAGCTGCCTAGCTGCCTAGCACCAATGTCGGTTTGAATCCAACTAGCGGTGTTGACATCTTTCATGTGAGGAAAATACATAGCTGACTTGAAGAAGTTCAGTGGTTATATACGGGTGTCCATCCGTGCTTGAAATATACTGCTCGGAGGGGCATCGGGAATATTCCTCCACCAATAATAACTGGAAAGCCGCCATATGACCAAAGTTGTTGTGACTTTAAACCAGAAAAACGCGGAAAACAAAACAACCAATTGTCTTTGAATCACAATCTATTTATGTTGAATCACAACCTATTTATGTTGAACCACAACATATTTATGTTGAACCACAACCTATTTATGTTGAACCACAATCTATTTATGTTGAACCACAATCTATTTCAACATTATGCGTATGTCACACACATCACCGTATATGGAAACGGACACCATCGTATATGTCCGGCAGAGGAATGATGTCTGGTCCTCCCAGGAACGTATATGCAATGGACATGGCACGGGTGGAACGAACAAGGAACAAACAGGAATGAACATGCACCGGTTCTGTAGAGTACAATTAGACGAATGCCACTGAATGAGTAACGAACAGATAGCGCACTATTAACGGAAGAAACGCACGCATACTGGATGTTTTACCGGACAAAACGAACAAATAATGTATGTCAAACAGACACGCCACGGTTACAGAACGTTAGGCGAGAGCGTTGTGTACCGGACACCACAGTTCAAAGTTCTCGTCAGCACATCTATTTCACTATGCCAAGAGGAAGCAAGAGCATCCAAACCATTCACAATTTATGTAATTTGTAACATATTTTGTGTTATACATGTACATTTATTGGAATAAATACTGCTTAAACCAAGCAAGGGCGCGGACAAAGGACCCCATCCAGATCTAATGATGAAGAGGTGGTTGGGACGCCAGCAGAAAATAAAAGCCAGAAACAGAAGAGGCGGTTGGGGAGATGGTTCAACCAGGGTCATCAACTTCTGGGACCAAGTCCGGCCCTGCACCTGGCGGTGGGGGGGGGTGTCTGTGGAGATATCATCCAAAATGTCAAACATCTCAGGAGTCATGCACATGCAGTTATGGAACGAGTCAGGGTCCTCGTGCAGCAGTTCAGACCAAACTGCCGGCGTCTCTCAGGACCTAGCCATGTCCGTGACCACCATCGTCTTCCTGGTCCACTGCGACGCCTTCTACTGCGATCAAGATACCTCTGGAGATCAACATGATGCAGGTTCAGTTGTGCCTGCAGTGAAGCTGCCGTATACTTCAGGGCTACTCTAGCCCGACACTCCATCATGATGTACACTAGTTCTGATGAAGTGCACCGAGAGCCTGCGATTTTATATGCCCTGGGTGATCAGTTTCTGTCATGTGTACGTTCGCCATTTGTCAGTTATTTCCCCTGTAGGCATGTATTGTGTACTCATCAGTTCTGTTCATCTCGTCTGATATCCATTCGTTTTTCAATGCGTTGGGTCCGGTAATAATCCGACAGGAATTGTGTGTGTATCCTTCACCGAACCTCCGGAACACCTGCCGCATATACGAACCTCCGGAACACCTGCCGCATATACGAACCTCCGGAACACCTGCCGCATATACGAACCTCCGGAACACCTGCCGCATATAAGCGAACAAGATGAGGAGACAATTCGAATGTCCATCGGACAACCAACGGACTTACTTGTACTTTTATGCACACAACTTGAAACGGACATTGCCGAAAGTCACCTGACACGAAACGCATATGACGGATATTAACAGGACATTAAAAAGGACATTGATGCAACAGCAACGGATTTTTCCTGTCCGTTTCCCATATACAGTGATATGTAACAGACGCATACGATTGTAACTATGCTAGCCTGGGAACAGTCGTTCATATATTTTGTCTAGTCAGTCATATAACTATAGTTTTAACAGCCCTATTGAGATTCTGATAATGTCAACATTTTACCAGAAGTAAAAAAGTGAAAAATCGACAGACTGGAATACAGGCTATAACTATAGGTATACAGTATGGAAACACTTGGTCCAGCTATGCCTGTGTCTGTGCAGTACTTTGATATTATGTACAACAGAACAAGTCATATACTCACATGATTTCATTATACATGTATTTTAATCACATTTCTTGTTAGAACTGTGTAAACCTTTTGTATAAACTATGAATACGATTTCAATCTCTAGAAATTGTTTTTGGAACGATCTGTAAATCACTGTTCAACAGTTCCTATACTTGCCAATATGTGATAACTACATACAGTATGCACAATCAGCCAAGCTCTTTATTAATCTGCTAATTGGAACTATTTACAATTGTGTGTACGAAAACAGTACCATTGGTAAACGCATCTAGTTACTCATTTCTAACCTATTGCAAATAACGATCCGCTTTATTTGATATGATTCGTCCATATTTGTAGTATATGAGCATATTGCTAACAAGATGGCCAGCTTTAATCTGTAATATTGTCTCGTCTATGGCCAGCTTTAATCTGTAATATTGTCTCGTCTATGGCCAGCTTTAATCTGTAATATTGTCTCGTCTATGTACAACTAATAAAACAAAATATGAGCAAATATACAACAGTTCATAGCCATCATAATAATAGAATTACAGAAGACATACTTCAGAATATTATAGTATATGGGGCGCCGCTTAGCTATTTATTCAGTATTTATGGATATCCATAATTCCAAGCTATTTATGGATATCCAAAACCGAGAGTTGGATATCCATAATTCGATTTTTGGATATCCATATTTCCAGGCGCGCCGTTTTGTAATTTATTCAGCATTTGTGGTTATCCAATAATCTATTTATATTGCCAATCTTTCATTTCTTCTGATAACACATCCACTGTGAAGAGGTAATCAAACTGAAAAACAGCAAAAATATCACAAATGTAATGTTCCGGATTTACAGTGCTAACCTGTCAATAACGTCACTGTGTTTACACACTGTATTCCTCCGCCAAATAATACAGCATACCACACCTTCAGTTTGCGATGGCCTGACTTCTTATATCACATCTTTTCTACACTTCTACACATCAACTTGTCTGAAGTCTTCTCAAGTCACATAATTTCTCAAAAACAGAAAAACTATACACTGCATCATGAAAATGCAGTTTGTTACCAAAAAGACATGAACTATATTAGTTATTAGGACTACATTATACCTCGGATGCACTTCGGCATATGTACGTATATACAACCTTAGTTATAGCTATGTTCATGTTTATATTTCGCATGGCTTTACAATTAATGTAAAGTAGTAACAGTATCAGCATTTCTGATCCACGAATATGACATTTAAATTATCATCTGTTTGTTGCACTAATGGCAATACAACATTAACTCAGTATCCGCATACTGATGTATGCATATTTTGAAAGATTATCAACAGATAGGGAGTTCTCGGCTTTATTATTCTGTAGTTTGCGCTCGTGAACATGTGTTGAAGTTTAGGATTCGTATACGGCATTGGAGCATATTATGTCTCTTTAAATGAACAATTAAATCTCAGTTTCATCCTAGTTCATCCTAGTTCATCCTAGTGTAATCTACATCGATTTACAAGACATTTGATAATGTTGCCCAAAAAATAAACAAAGTCCTAACCGGAAGTACTCTATAACTAATAAATAATCAGGTATACCGGAAGTACTCTAGAACTAATAAATAATCAGGTATACCGGAAGTACTCTAGAACTAATAAATAATCAGGTATACCGGAAGTACTCTAGAACTAATAAATACTCAGGTATACCGGACGTACTCTAGAACTAATAAATAATCAGGTATACCGGAAGTACTCTAGAACTAATAAATAATCAGGTATACCGGAAGTACTCTAGAACTAATAAATAATCAGGAATACCGGAAGTACCCTAGAACTAATAAATAATCAGGTATACCGGAAGTACTCTAGAACTAATAAATAATCAGGTATATTGCGTGCTGATCTTCAAAAGTTTATTTCATATTTAATCAAATTACTAATGAAAAAATAAAGCAATGCAGTTAAAATGATTTCTAATAAGATGCTCCTTAGAATACCCCTGTATGCAGAAGTTTATAAGATCACCCACAGCGAGGTGTTAAGCCCTTGTACAAACGTTGAGATTTATAAGAACACCCACAGCGAGGCGTTAAGCCATTGTACAAGAGTTGAGATTTATAAGAACACCCACAGCGAGGCGTTAAGCCTTGTACAAGAATTGAGATTTATAAGAACACCCACAGCGAGGCGTTAAACCCTTGTACACGAGTTGAGATTTATAAGAACACCCACAGCGAGGCGTTAAACCCTTGTACAAGAGTTGAGATTTCTGTGAAATTGATATAACACATATATATGTTTATTCCACAGCACAGATCATGTTTATTCCACAGCTCCGATCATGTTTATTCCACAGCTCCGATCATGTTTATTCCACAGCACAGATCATGTTTATTCCACAGCTCAGATCATGTTTATTCCACAGCACAGCTCATGTTTATTCCACAGCTCAGATCTCGTTTAGAAATCTCGAAATAAATAACTTGTGGAAAAAAGTGTTTTAATGAAACGTTGACGAACTGGTTCCACAAATAACTAGTTTTGGATTATATAACTTAGATATGGAAATCAGATACACGAAGGCGTATACAGGTATTCGAAGGCGTATACAGGTACACGAAGGCGTATACAGGTAATCGAAGGCGTATACAGGTACACGAAGGCGTATACAGGTAATCGAAGGCGTATACAGGTACACGAAGGCGTATACAGGTATTCGAAGGCGTATACAGGTATTCGAAGGCGTATACAGGTATTCAAAGGCGTATACAGGTATTCGAAGGCGTATACAGGTATTCGAAGGCGTATACAGGTATTCGAAGGCGTATACAGGTATTCGAAGGCGTATACAGGTATTCGAAGGCGTATACAGGTATTCAAAGGCGTATACAGGTATTCGAAGGCGTATACAGGTATTCGAAGGCGTATACAGGTATTCGAAGGTGTATACAGGTATTCGAAGGCATATACAGGTAATCGAAGGCGTATACAGGTATTCGAAGGCGTATACAGGTACACGAAGGCGTATACAGGTATTCGAAGGTGTATACAGGTATTCGAAGGTGTATACAGGTATTCGAAGGCATATACAGGTAATCGAAGGCGTATACAGGTATTCGAAGGCGTATACAGGTACACGAAGGCGTATACAGGTATTCGAAGGTGTATACAGGTATTCGAAGGTGTATACAGGTATTCGAAGGCATATACAGGTAATCGAAGGCGTATACAGGTATTCGAAGGCGTATACAGGTACACGAAGGCGTATACAGGTATTCGAAGGTGTATACAGGTATTCGAAGGTGTATACAGGTATTCGAAGGCATATACAGGTAATCGAAGGCGTATACAGGTATTCGAAGGCGTATACAGGTACACGAAGGCGTATACAGGTATTCGAAGGTGTATACAGGTATTCGAAGGTGTATACAGGTATTCGAAGGCGTATACAGGTATTCGAAGGTGTATACAGGTATTCGAAGGCGTATACAGGTATTGTATTTCTATTGATAGCATTCAATATCAGTGGTACCAAGTTAACACGGATCGAAGCTGATCTTCACACATTTCTATTCAATGACTATAACATTAACATAATGCCTAAAATTAATAAAACTACAACAATTCAAGTACAGTTGGATATGTATTTATTAGCTATAGAAAACATTGATGAGAGAAGGCAGTCGATAACGGTTAGAGTTTTCCTGGAAATACCCTGGACCGATCAGTTTCTTACTTGGAATCCGGAAGAGTTTGGGGGAACAGAAATGGTAAATGCGAAAGACGAGGATATATGGGTTCCGGACATTGTACTCATGAATGCAATGGCTGATAAACCAAGCAACGCTGGTCTAGGTGGTAGAGCAAATGTAAACAATACAGGGACAGTGATTGTTTGGCCATATAGACTATATACAGTGACTTGTAAAATAGTAATCGCAAGGTTTCCATTTGACCGACAGCATTGCATATTCGATTTCGTCACTTGGACAACTCCAACATCAGCTGTGACTCTTAGTAGTATAAACAAAGTTATACGCACTGAGTACAACATCGAGAGCGGTGAGTGGGACTTAATGCCAGGTGAAATGAGACATGAAATACTTCCGTACGGACCCGATGATTTTGATCATGTTGTTTACATACTTCATATCCGGCGGAAGTCCTTGTTTTTTGTCCTAAATGTTATTTTGCTAGTGACTTTGATTGCACTGCTAAACATACTTTGCTTTATTCTTCCGTCGGGCGAACTACTCTGTGCATATCAGTGTTCTTCACTTTAGCTATATTTTGAACTATTGTAAACAGTACTTTACCAGAGTCGTCAGACGAAGTAGCGTACTTCAACATCTACGTCGGATTGCAGTTAATAGGTAGCATCCTTACCATTGTAATGACAGTTACCTCCCTGTTTTACTTCTTCAAGGACGACAACCAAAGGGTTCCGAAATATTGGCAGGTGCTCGTGATGCTGACGTGCCTGAGAGTGCCAACAGACCAATCAGAACACAGAACGATTGGTGATCAATCGAAACATCAAATTGGATACAAGAAAGTGAAACAGAAAGAGTTAAGCTTCAGATCTGTTGGAAAATGGTTTCTCTGGCAATAGATAGGCTTTGCTTCATTTCGTCTCTTATATGGCATAGCACGTTACTTATCACAATGTCTGTGAATATTTTGACCGACACTCACGATTGATATGGGAAAGGGGCCCTTAATGGATAAGGTCGCTCATATCCTTATCACAGTGAATTACCCTCTACCGCCAGGCCATTTACACATACGCTACGTAATGCAGTATACAGATTAGTATATAGCTATAGTCGCGTAAGGTCATATATTGTTAGCAGAAACACATTTATTTTAAAAGCAATAAATAAAAGTAAAACTAAGAACTATATCAAGAAAGATACGCACACATTTCGCCGAATGTAGAAAAACATATTTAAATGCTTCATTATGTTTGACAAAAATGTCTCTGGCGACTTAGTGCTATGCACCACCTTTTTACCCGTCACTATCCGTATTCCCGGAAATCACATGGAGTTAGTTTAAACAATATATATTTCTTTTAATAAACATAGTCAAGTATAAACAAACAATATGTATGTATAGTTTCATTCACAATATAATATACTAGAGGACATAGAAAACGCACACATACATTATATACTAGAGGACATAGAAAACGCACACCTACATTATATACTAGAGGACATAGCAAAAACGCACACCTACATTATATACTAGAGAACATAGCAAAAACGCACATCTACATTATATACTAGAGGACATAGAAAACGCACACCTACATTATACACTAGAGGACATAGAAAACGAACACATACATTATATACTAGAGGGCATAGAAAACGCACACTTACATTATATACTAGAGGACATAGAAAACGCACACCTACATTATATACTAGAGGACATAGAAAACGCACACCTACATTATATACTAGAGGACATAGCAAAAACGCACACCTACATTATATACTAGAGGACATAGAAAACGCACACCTACATTATATACTAGAGGACATAGAAAACGCACACCTACATTATATACTAGAGGACATAGAAAACGCACACCTACATTATATACTAGAGGACATAGAAAACGCACACCTACATTATATACTAGAGGACATAGAAAACGCACACCTACATTATATACTAGAGGACATAGAAAACGCACACCTACATTATATACTAGAGGACATAGAAAACGCACACCTACATTATATACTAGAGGACATAGAAAACGCACACCTACATTATATACTAGAGGACATAGAAAACGCACACCTACATTATATACTAGAGGACATAGAAAACGCACACCTACATTATATACTAGAGGACATAGAAAACGCACACCTACATTATATACTAGAGGACATAGAAAACGCACACCTACATTATATACTAGAGGACATAGAAAACGCACACCTACATTATATACTAGAGGACATAGAAAACGCACACCTACATTATATACTAGAGGACATAGAAAACGCACACCTACATTATATACTAGATGACATAGAAACGCACACCTACATTATATACTAGAGGACATAGAAAACGCACACCTACATTATATACTAGTGGACATAGAAAACGCACACCTACATTATATACTAGAGGACATAGAAAACGCACACCTACATTATATACTAGAGGACATAGAAAACGTACACATACATTATATACTAGACGACATAGAAACGCACACCTACATTATATACTAGAGACATAGAAAACGCACACCTACATTATATACTAGAGGACATAGAAAACGCACACCTACATTATATACTAGAGGACATAGAACGCACACCTACATTATATACTAGAGGACATAGAAAACGCACACCTACATTATATACTAGAGGACATAGAAAACGCACACCTACATTATATACTAGAGGACATAGAAAACGCACACCTACATTATATACTAGAGGACATAGAAAACGCACACCTACATTATATACTAGAGGACATAGAAAACGCACACCTACATTATATACTAGAGGACATAGAAAACGCACACCTACATTATATACTAGAGGACATAGAAAACGCACACCTACATTATATACTAGAGGACATAGAAAACGCACACCTACATTATATACTAGAGGACATAGAAAACGCACACCTACATTATATACTAGAGGACATAGAAAACGCACACCTACATTATATACTAGAGGACATAGAAAACGCACACCTACATTATATACTAGAGGACATAGAAACGCACACCTACATTATATACTAGAGGACATAGAAAACGCACACCTACATTATATACTAGAGGACATAGAAAACGCACACCTACATTATATACTAGAGGACATAGAAACGCACACCTACATTATATACTAGAGGACATAGAAACGCACACCTACATTATATACTAGAGGACATAGAAACGCACACCTACATTATATACTAGAGGACATAGAAAACGCACACCTACATTATATACTAGAGGACATAGAAAACGCACACCTACATTATATACTAGAGGACATAGAAAAACGCACACCTACATTATATACTAGAGGACATAGAAAACGCACACCTACATTATATACTAGAGGACATAGAAAACGCACACCTACATCATATACTAGAGGACATAGAAAACGCACACCTACATCATATACTAGAGGACATAGAAAACGCACACCTACATTATATACTAGAGGA
>CM026403.1:37490838-37527970 GCA_014843695.1 Archivesica marissinica
AGGCATCGGCAACAATGTATACAGGCCAGATAGGCATCGGCAACAATGTATATATACCAGATAGGCATCGGCAACAATGTATATAGACCAGCTAGGCATCGGCAACAATGTATATAGGCCAGATAGGCATCGGCAACAATGTATGCAGGCCAGATAGGCATCGGCAACACTGTATATAGACCAGATAGGCATCGGCAACAATGTATATAGACCAGATAGGCATCGGCAACAATGTATGCAGGCCAGATAGGCATCGGCAACAATGTATATAGACCAGATAGGCATCGGCAACAATGTATATAGACCAGAGAGGCATCGGCAACAATGTATATAGACTAGATAGGCATCGGCAACAATGTATGCAGGCCAGATAGGCATCAGCAACAATGTATATAGACCAGATAGGCATCGGCAACAGTGTTTATAGGCCAGATAGGCATCGGCAACAATGTATATAGACCAGATAGGCATCGGCAACAATGTATATAGACCAGATAGGCATCGGCAACACTGTATGTAGGCCAGATAGGCATCGGCAACAATGTATGTAGGCCAGATAGGCATCGGCAACAGTGTTTATAGGCCAGATAGGCATCGGCAACAATGTATGTAGGCCAGATAGGCATCGGCAACAGTGTTTATAGGCCAGATAGGCATCGGCAACAATGTATATAGACAGATAGGCATCGGCAACAGTGTTTATAGGCAGATAGGCATCGGCAACTATGTATGTAGACAGATAGGCATCGGCAACAATGTATGTAGACCAGATAGGCATCGGCAACAGGTTATAGGCCAGATAGGCATCGGCAACAATGTATGTAGGCCAGATAGGCTCGGCAACAGTGTTTATAGGCCAGATAGGCACGGCAAAATGTAAATAGACCATATTGGCATCGGCACAATGTATAGACCATATAGGCTCGACAACTATGAGTAGACAATAGGCATCGACAACAATATACGTAACCAGATAGGCATCGGCAACAATGTAAGTAGACCATATTGGCATCGGCAACAATGTACGTAGACCATATAGGCATCGACAACTATGAATGTAGACAATAGGCATCGACAACAATATACGTAGACCAGATAGGCATCGGCAACAATGTATATAGACCAAATAGGCATCGGCAACAATGTATGCAGGCCAGATAGGCATCGGCAACAATGTATATAGACCAAATAGACATCGGTAATAATGTATATAGACCAGATAGGCATCGGCAACACTGTATGTAGGCCAGATAGGCATCGGCAACAATGTATATAGACCAGATAGGCATCGGAAACAATGTATATAGACCAGATAGGCATCGGAAACAATGTATATAGACCAGATAGGCATCGGAAACAATGTATATAGACCAGATAGGCATCGGCAACAATGTATATAGACCAGATAGGCATCGGCAATAATGTATATAGACCAAATAGACATCGGCAACAATGTATATATACCAGATAGGCATCGGCAACAATGTACGTATACCAAATAGGCATCGGCAACAATGTATGCAGGCCAGATAGGCATCGGCAACACTGTATATAGACCAGATAGGCATCGGCAACAATGTATATATACCAGATAGGCATCGGCAACAATGTATGCAGGCCATATAGGCATCGGCAACAATGTATATAGACCAGATAGGCATCGGCAACAATGTACATAGACCAGAGAGGCATCGGCAACAATGTATATAGACCAGATAGGCATCGGCAACAATATACATAGACCAGAGAGGCATCGGCAACAATGCATATAGACCAGATAGGCATCGGCAACAATGTATGCAGGCCAGATAGGCATCGGAAACAATGTATATATACCAGATGGGCACCGGCAACAATGTATGTAGGCCAGATAGGCATCGGCAACAATGTATATAGACCAGATAGGCATCGGGAACAATGTATATAGACCAGATAGGCATCGGCAACAATGTATATAGACCAGATTGGCATCGGCAACAATGTATGTAGGCCAGATAGGCATCGGCAACAATGTATATAGACCAGATGGGCATCGGCAACAATGTATGCAGGCCAGATAGGCATCAGCAACAATGTATATAGACCAGATAGGCATCTGCAACAATGTATGTAGGCCAGATAGGCATCGGCAACAGTATATATAGACCAGATAGGCATCGGCAGCAATGTATGTAGGCCAGATAGACATCGGCAACAGTGTATATAGACCAGATAGGCATCGGCAACAGTATATATAGACCAGATAGGCATCTGCAACAATGTATGTAGGCCAGATAGACATCGGCAACAGTGTATATAGATCAGATAGGCATCGGCAACAATGTATGCAGGCCAGATAGGCATCGGCAACAATGTATGTAGGCCAGATAGGCATCGGCAACAGTGTATATAGATCAGATAGGCATCGGCAACAATGTATATAGACTAGATAGGCATAGGCAACAATGTATGTAGGCCAGATAGGCATCGGCAACAATGTATGCAGGCCAGATAGGCATCGCAACAATGTATGCAGGCCAGATAGGCATCGGCAACAGTGTATATAGACCATATAGGCATCGGCAGCAATGAATATATACCAGATAGGTATCGGCAACAATGTATATAGACCAGATAGGCATAGGCAGCAATGAATATAGACCAGATAGGTATCTGCAACAATGTATGAAGGCCAGATAGGCATCGGCAACAGTGTATATAGACTAGATAGGCATCGGCAACAATATATGCAGGCCAGATAGGCATCGGCAACAGTGTATATAGACCATATAGGCATCGGCAGCAATGAATATATACCAGATAGGTATCGGCAACAATGTATATAGACCAGATAGGCATCGGCAGCAATGAATATAGACCAGATAGGTATTGGCAACAGTGTATATAGACCAGATAGGCATCGGCAGCAATGAATATAGACCAGATAGGTATCGGCAACAGTGTATATAGACCAGATAGGCATCGGCAACAATGTATGCAGGCCAGATAGGCATCGGCAACAATGTATGCAGGCCAGATAGGCATCGGCAACAATGTATATAGACCATATAGGCATCGGCAGCAATGTATGCAGGCCAGATAGGCATCGGCAACAATGTATATAGACCAGATAGGCATCGGCAACAATGTATGCAGGCCAGATAGGCATCGGCAACAATGTATGCAGGCCAGATAGGCATCGGCAACAGTGTATATAGACCATATAGGCATCGGCAGCAATGAATATATACCAGATAGGTATCGGCAACAGTGTATATAGACCAGATAGGCATCGGCAGCAATGAATATAGACCAGATAGGTATCGGCAACAATGCACGTAGACCATATAGTCAGGGTGCAGAAGAAAATTTGCGGGGAAAAAGTAAAGGAAAAATAATTCTTAGTTTTTCTGAATCAGTACACCCCATAGTGCCTCAGAAAAAAAATCCCCATGAATTGGGCTTGGGTAATTTTTTTCCAAGCACTTTGAAATTTCGGCCCCAAGACCCAATCGAAGATCCATCAAGATAGGGGGTAGGACTAACACATTTAAGTCTCTAGTCACTTCTGGTCTAGGTATGATAATGGAAATTGGCAGGAGGTTACAAAGGTGATTACTCTTCCCTGGGGTCAATGGAGCAAATTGATGTGATGATGTAATCATGACGAAATCCAAGATGGCGTCCATTTTGGCGGGAAAAACGAAAATATTGGTTACCAGTCAACTCACGTCATTCTGACTTGAGAAATATATTCTATACCAGCCTGTAATGTAATTTGATGTATCTCTCTTGTAGATCCTCACAGTTTGATTTGCATTTCTGGTGCCTTGCGTAGTGTCCTGGGTTCGAATCCCAAGTGTGACAATATTGTTTCCGTCTTTTTCGCCAGGGTAGGTGGCAGTAGAAAAGATGTGCTTTGCTTCCAAAATATGGCATCATACATAGTCAGTGATGAGTGGTACAAGGAGAGGAACAATGATAGCAAGAAAGAGTCAGAAAGGGTGATGATAGCTGCTGCAAAGCTTGTCCGGGAAGAAATACGAGCGAGAAATTATAATAAAGATGTGTATCTAGGAATAAATGAGATTAAAAGTTCCGAAGAATGCGGAGACTTTTTGACTCCTAGTTTACGTGTGTTCCTGGAAACACTGATTAAAGATGAGCTAAAGTGTGACGTAATTGGGCAAGCCATCACACAAGCCGCACGTCCGAACTCTGTAATTTCACCACTGCTGTTCGGTCTTGGTATAGAGTTAGATCACGTCTTTGGATCAAAGTGGCTCACAGAAGAACTTTCCTCATTTGGCTTGTCCATCACCTACAATGAAGTTCAGTTTTTCAAGCAGTCCATTCTTCAGCAGCAAACATTGCAATCGTTGTCCCCACCGCCATTCCTGACGTTAGGACAGTACATTGCAGATAATGCAGATTCAAACATACGCACCTTGGACGGGACCGGAACCTTTCCCGGTATGGGTATTATTGCTTGGTACCAAAGCCGAAGTAGCGTGTAACACGTATGGCAAGGGTCAAAATTTCCGATCTTACTTACGATAAAGGCATACCAATTATTCTTTATGTCACACCAGCCATCCCCGCCTTGTCAACATTCAAGTTCAATGCGATATGTGAAACGATATTACCATTCACTATCCCACCTGTGTCATATTATTCAAAGGTGCTTTGGAGTTCTGCCAAAGTACTTGCAACCAAAATGACTCCTAGCCCGGATTGGACAAATTGGTCTGGATTCATGCACTGTGTCTATCAAAACGACACAGATGGAATTAGTGCCGATGAAGTGTTGATGCTTCCAATCATAGACCTGAACCCTAGTGATGAAACTTGCATCTACTCCACGTTGTCTTACATACAAGACCAAGTGACGAAACTGAAACTGCCAAGTACATCAGTAACATTTGACCAACCGCTCTTCATTAAAGCTGTTGAAATTGCTGCCACCAAACAGCTTAACAAACTTGTGATTAGACTGGGTGGGTTCCATACATTAATGAGCGCAATCAGTAGTATCTTTCATACGATGCGAGGATCTGGAATATATGAAGCTCTGGGTCAGATATTTGGCCCCAATGCTATTTTGCACATATTGTCTGGCAAAGCCATTGCACGGGCACTATGGGTTCTCTATCTTCTCGACGCATGCCTGACCACCAAATTACTGGAACAGATGATACTGGACTGCGAGGCACATCGTGACGAGAATGATGATTATGACGGTGGTATCAATGAGAAATTTCAGTCCAGTCTTACTACAAAGGATGTGGAGGCCTTGCAAAAGCTTCTCGGTGACGTATTGAATTCCGATGCTGAAACTCGTTGTGATGACATTGTAAACTCGGAGCCACTTGTCTTGTTAGATAAATGCATTGAAGATTTGAAAATATCATTGTCATCACAGTCTAGAACAGCAAAATTATGGATCCAATTACTGAATTATATTCGGAAAATAGAAGACTTTGTAGCATGTGAGAGACTAAAGGACTGGAACGGACATTTGAGAGTATGTAGTGAGTTTCTGAACTTATTTGCAGCAACAGGACATATTCACTACGCAAAAAGTGCAAGGCTTTACGTGCAAAATATGGCCAAGCTACCAGAACAGCATCCTGGCTATATCAGAAGTACATAGAAGGCGCTCATGCTGTGGAAAGAACAGAACACTGTTTTAACGGACTCTGGTCAGACTTGGTGATAGAGCAAACGCTCATGTGTTCGCTAAAAAGTCGTGGTGGTTTGACACATGGACGAGGTCTGACTGAATCTGTCCGTCACCAATGGGTGTTGACCTTACCAATCTGTGTGGCAATCCATGATGCAATGACAACTCGCTCGCAGAAGAAGATACGGACGTCCGAACAACACGTAGATCTCAGCATTGCTCGAAAAGACCGCGACCTCACTGATCTTGATAAACTGTTAGACTGGTTTGGTGATCACAATCCATTCATCAGCAACGGTTGTGACTTGCGTTCATTGTCAACCGGTTTGACAGCGGAACAAGGGGATGGTATCAACTGTAATATCACCGAGGAAGTTAGTTGGCTCTAAATTACAGTCAAAGATAGACTCCGTGTCATATAACGGCGCAAAGATTAAGCGATCTGAGCAAATTAAGACTTTGCAAGATCTCCAACCCGGAGTAAGGGTAGGACGAAAGAAAACACTGCACATTGATCCGGCTATTCTACTCGATGTTCGGCCATCTCACAAAGAATCAGCGAGAACATGGAGCCATATTTCCAATGGGAAATGTGTGTGAGTCCTCCATCCTTGTTCAAGGACAATTTCATGAGGAAGCCGGTGAAGTCTGAATTAGCTAACGCACTGTATAAGGATGTAGCAGATACTAGGCCATCTGGTGAGCAAATGCGTGTTGTCGACGGCGGTTGGCTTCTTCACTACATACGGTGGAAACACAACACATACGAGGAAGTCTTCGAGCAGTACTCGTCATATCTCACACATAAATTCGGTCAGTGTATTGTTGTATTCGATGGATATCCTGAGTTTTCAACTAAGGATCACGAACACCACCGACGCAAATCAGATCGACTTCCCGCCGCTACAATAGAAGTGAACCCGTCACGTCGTAGGTACAAGGATCAGGAAGCGTTCTTTGCTAACATTGCAAATAAAGTTGGCTTCATTGCTATGCTCACTGATCACTTGGAAGCAAATGGTCATATCATAAAGCAAGCACAAGCAGATGCCGATACACTAATAGTCTCTACCGCACTAGATTATGCCAAGAACCAGCAAACTGTTGAAGTAATCGCAAATGACACGGACATCTTGGTTTTGTTTCTGCATCACTGGAAAGAGGATATGGCGAACATATACGTTCATAAGGTCATCGGAGGAACAAGGCGAAAACTAGTGGGGCCTTCCACAATTCATTCCGTAAAGGATGTGTCATCAAAGGTTGATCCAGTCATTAAAAAAAACATTCTGTTCATACATGCATGGAGTGGATGTGTCACAATATCTTCAACATTCGGACATAGCAAGACTAAACTGATGAAAACTATAGCAAAAGACCGCTCAATTCAAGCGATTGCCGACAATTTCTATTCAGCTGAAACTCAGGACACAGTCGGGAAGCTTGGCATAGATTTATTCACTTTGTTGTTTGGTGAATATTGCAAGGAAAGGACTCTGACGACCATTCGTTTTCACAAGTACCAGACGATGATTGCGCAGTCAAACATCTTGGAACCGCAACGAATGCCTCTGACAGTACGTGCCGCCCATTTCCACAGCCTCAGGGTATTTCTACAAACTATTCAGTGGATGAACTTGGATACTGAAGTGCTTGATCCATGCTCATGGGGTTGGCAACATGATCGTTCCGGACTTGTACCATTAATGACGGACATGGACGTAGCACCGGAGAGTGTGTTGAAATTCATTAGGTGCAAGTGTAAAAGCCAAAATCCCAACCAATGTGGTACGAACTTGTGTACCTGTTTCAAGCATGGAATCCAGTGTGTTGAGGCTTGTGGAGGATGTCATGGAGTAAGCTGTAAAAACACTGTCAGAGTCGATATCCAAGAATAATTGGTAGCCTACACGAAACAAAAACAGTAAACAATGAGTCAGAATGACGCGAGTTGACTGGTAGCCAATAGTTTCGTTTTCTCCGCCAAAATGGACGCCATCTTGGATTTCGTCGTGATTACGTCATCACATCAATTTGGTCCATTGACCCCAGTGAAGAGTAATCATTTTTGTAACCTCATGCCAATTTGCATTATCATACCTAGACCAGAAGTGACTAGAGACTTAAATGTGTTAGCCCTACCCCTCATCTTGATGGATCTTCGATTGGGTCTTGGGGTCGAAATTGCTGCTGGATGCTGGGAAAAACATTCCCCAAGCCCAATTCATGGGGATTTTTTTTCTGATGCGCTATGGGGTGTACTGATTCAGAAAAACTAAGAATTATTTTTCCTTTACTTTTTTCCTGCAAAATGTTCATATAGGAGTTATACAACCAGACTAATATAGGTATCGACAACAATGTACGTAGACCATATAGGCATCGACAACAATGTACGTAGACCATATAGGCATGGACAACAATGTACGTATACCATATAGGCATCGGCAACAATGTACGTAGACCATATAGGCATCGACAACAATGTACGTAGACCATATAGGCATGGACAACAATGTACGTAGACCATATAGGCATCGACAACAATGTACGTAGACCATATAGGCATCGACAACAATGTACGTAGACCATATAGGCATCGACAACAATGTACGTAGACCATAGGCATCGACAACAATGTACGTAGACCATATAGGCATCGGCAACAATGTACGTAGACCAGATAGGCATCGGCAACAATGTACGTAGACCATATAGGCATCGGCAACAATGTATATAGACCAAATAGGCATCGGCAACAATGTATGCAGGCCAGATAGGCATCGGCAACAATGTATATAGACCAGATAGGCATCGGCAACAATGTATATAGACCAGATAGGCATCGGCAACAATGTATGTAGGCCAGATAGGCATCGGCAACAATGTATATAGACCAGATAGGCATCGGCAACAATGTATATAGACCAGATAGGCATCGGCAACAATGTATATAGACCAGATAGGCATCGGCAACAATGTATGCAGGCCAGATAGGCATCGGCAACAATGTATATAGACCAGATAGGCATCGGCAACAATGTATATAGACCAGATAGGCATCGGCAACAATGTATATATACCAGATAGGCATCGGCAACAATGTATATAGACCAGATAGGCATCGGCAACAATGTATATAGACCAGATAGGCATCGGCAACAATGTATATAGACCAGATAGGCATCGGCAACAATGTATGTAGACCAGATAGGCATCGGCAACAATGTATATAGACCAGATAGGCATCGGCAACAATGTATGCAGGCCAGATAGGCATCGGCAACAATGTATGCAGGCCAGATAGGCATCGGCAACAATGTATATAGACCAGATAGGCATCGGCAACAATGTATGCAGGCCAGATAGGCATCGGCAACAATGTATATAGACCAGATAGGCATCGGCAACAATGTATGCAGGCCAGATAGGCATCGGCAACAATGTATGCAGGCCAGATAGGCATCGGCAACAATGTATATAGACCAGATAGGCATCGGCAACAATGTATATAGACCAGATAGGCATCGGCAACAATGTATATAGACCAGATAGGCATCGGCAACAATGTATATAGACCAGATAGGCATCGGCAACAATGTATATAGACCAGATAGGCATCGGCAACAATGTATATAGACCAGATAGGCATCGGCAACAATGTATGTAGGCCAGATAGGCATCGGCAACAATGTATATAGACCAGATAGGCATCGGCAACAATGTATATAGACCAGATAGGCATCGGCAACAATGTATATAGACCAGATAGGCATCGGCAACAATGTATATAGACCAGATAGGCATCGGCAACAATGTATATAGACCAGATAGGCATCGGCAACAATGTATATAGACCAGATAGGCATCGGCAACAATGTATGTAGGCCAGATAGGCATCGGCAACAATGTATGTAGGCCAGATAGGCATCGGCAACAATGTATATAGACCAGATAGGCATCGGCAACAATGTATGCAGGCCAGATAGGCATCGGCAACAATGTATGTAGACCAGATAGGCATCGGCAACAATGTATGCAGGCCAGATAGGCATCGGCAACAATGTACGTAGACCATATAGGCATCGACAACAATGTACGTAGACCATATAGGCATCGACAACAATGTACGTAGACCATATAGGCATCGACAACAATGTACGTAGACCATATAGGCATCGGCAACAATGTACGTAGACCATATAGGCATCGGCAACAATGTACGTAGACCATATAGGCATCGGCAACAATGTACGTAGACCATATAGGCATCGGCAACAATGTACGTAGACCATATAGGCATCGGCAACAATGTATGCAGGCCACATAGGCATCGGCAACAATGTATATAGACCAGATAGGCATCGGCAACAATGTACATAGACCAGATAGGCATCGGCAACAATGTATATATACCAGATAGGCATCGGCAACAATGTATGCAGGCCAGATAGGCATCGGAAACAATGTATATAGACCAGATAGGCATCGGCAACAATGTATGCAGGCCAGATAGGCATCGGCAACAATGTATGCAGGCCAGATAGGCATCGGCAACAATGTATGCAGGCCAGATAGGCATCGGCAACAATGTATGTAGACCAGATAGGCATCGGCAACAATGTATGCAGGCCAGATAGGCATCGGCAACAATGTATATAGACCAGATAGGCATCGGCAACAATGTATATAGACCAGATAGGCATCGGCAACAATGTATGTAGGCCAGATAGGCATCGGCAACAATGTATGCAGGCCAGATAGGCATCGGCAACAATGTATGTAGACCAGATAGGCATCGGCAACAATGTATATAGGCCAGATAGGCATCGGCAACAATGTATGTAGGCCAGATAGGCATCGGCAACAATGTATATAGACCAGATAGGCATCGGCAACAATGTATGTAGGCCAGATAGGCATCGGCAACAATGTATATAGACCAGATAGGCATCGGCAACAATGTATGTAGGCCAGATAGGCATCGGCAACAATGTATATAGACCAGATAGGCATCGGCAACAATGTATGTAGGCCAGATAGGCATCGGCAACAATGTATATAGACCAGATAGGCATCGGCAACAATGTATATAGACCAGATAGGCATCGGCAACAATGTATGTAGGCCAGATAGGCATCGGCAACAATGTATATAGACCAGATAGGCATCGGCAACAATGTATGTAGGCCAGATAGGCATCGGCAACAATGTATATAGACCAGATAGACATCGGCAACAATGTATATAGACCAGATAGGCATCGGCAACAATGTATATAGACCAGATAGGCATCGGCAACAATGTATGTAGGCCAGATAGGCATCGGCAACAATGTATATAGACCAGATAGGCATCGGCAACAATGTATGTAGGCCAGATAGGCATCGGCAACAATGTATATAGACCAGATAGGCATCGGCAACAATGTATATAGACCAGATAGGCATCGGCAACAATGTATGCAGGCCAGATAGGCATCGGCAACAATGTATGTAGGCCAGATAGGCATCGGCAACAATGTATGCAGGCCAGATAGGCATCGGCAACAATGTATGTAGACCAGATAGGCATCGGCAACAATGTATATAGGAGATAGGCATCGGCAACAATGTATGTAGACCAGATAGGCATCGGCAACAATGTATGTAGGCCAGATAGGCATCGGCAACAATGTATGTAGGCCAGATAGGCATCAGCAACAATGTATGTAGTCCAGATAGGTATCGGCAACAATGTATGTAGGCCAGATAGGCATCGGCAACAATGTATGTAGGCCAGATAGGCATCGGCAGCAATGTATGTAGGCCAGATAGGCATCGGCAACAATGTATGTAGGCCAGATATAAAATCGGTCCTAAATTTAAGCAAAGAGTTGTTGATACAGTCTACATCCGCTATGTCAAAGTCGGTTATGTCGAATTATCCGGTTATCTCGAAGTCAGATCAAAGTCCCGTTTCAGACACTATCCTTGTTCATATAACTGGCTCCGTTTATATCGAATTTCGTTAAGTCAAACTTTGGTTATGTCGAAGTGTCTTGTTCGGTCCACCACTTCTAATATACAGCGATGCTGGAGCATGTGTTCCTTGTCGCAAAATCGACAACCAGATTCCGGAATTCTACGCTGGTACTTTGAGATGTGCCCCGACCGCGACGTGCACACCGTGAAGAGGTCAACTTGAATTTGGAAGCATTGTGTTTTACGTTTATTTATCGTCGCTACCGGTAGCCGGAGCGAGGCATCCTGAAGAGATTAGTCATTTTATATTTGTGGAGGATAGTGCAGTGATACAGACAGAGACCCATTCCAGAGTATCCGCTGGTTCTTTTACGTGCACAGTGTAAAGCACCGACAGGAGACCTAGGTTTAAAGTCCCATTTGAAAGACTATTACTTTTATTATGGTCAGACGGGGGGTCGAACCTGTGATCTCTGGATTACCAGTCCAGTGTGTTACTACAGATCCGTCTGTGGAAACATTATGACATAATGTACTTGTTATACGTTGAGCAGGTACTTTCAATATATTTCTAATCTGAGCATACATGCCAATTTAAAACACTATTTATGTTCAATAAACCAATATCGATTTTCAATCAATACTCAATCGAAGTGCAAACTTGTTGATCAAACGAACTTTGGTATTTGACGATATCACATACGTGCGACATATTTCTTTGTTATCAAATAGATTTATTTACTTTGCGATTGTATATTATTTATTACACGTTTAGGTATAACACAAACACAGATAAACTCTCAAGTAGATTTACAGTATCATAGTTCAAACATAAACTAAGATTGTGTGCATTCTGTGTATGTGGATATACCTCTGTACGTATGCATTTTTGGTTATATGAATATTGTATATAATATTATTTATTAATATCAACTTTATTAACATTATCGGCCCGGAAGTCACAATGTTCAACCGGCCCTTTCTTGCTGCACCGCAATATTTCGTTGGAATACGTTTATTTCTCGTTGCCCCCTGGTTAATGCGGTGCCTCCAGACGTACATGACACAGTAAACGCTCACATTCTAGATGCATCCCTGGTTCTTTTACATGCCCAGTGTATAGCACCGATACACGTCGCTCGCCCACATGGTTCACCGGCGGCGAGGGTGAATAAGCTCAATCATCATCACCGATAAACGAGACCTCAGTTAATAGTCCCATCTGATAGACTATACATATTATTAGGGCCAGACAGGGCATCGAACCTGCCATACCTGCATTCACAGTCCACAGTGTTAACAACTGACCTGTGTGACACCAGGATCGGAACCAGCCCACATCCCTTTATTCTATCATTATAGAACTATTGTATTTGATATTTAATTGCATCAGAATTTTACACTAATTCAAAAATGTGTACAAACTCCGAATGTCTTCAAACTTTTCACTATCGAAAGTTCGACATTCACCATACTTATTTCGACATTCATCATCATTGGTTCGACATTCATCATCATTGGTTCGACATTCATCATCATTGGTTCGATATTCATCATCATTGGTTCGATATTCATCATCATTGGTTCGACATTCATCATCATTGGTTCGGCATTCAGCATCATTGGTTCGACATTCATCATCATTGGTTCGACATTCACCATACTTATTTCGATATTCATCATCATTGGTTCGACATTCATCATCATTGGTTCGACATTCATCATCATTGGTTCGACATTCATCATCATTGGTTCGACATTCATCATCATTGGTTCGACATTCATCATCATTGGTTCGATATTCATCATCATTGGTTCGATATTCATCATCATTGGTTCGACATTCATCATCATTGGTTCGGCATTCAGCATCATTGGTTCGACATTCATCATCATTGGTTCGACATTCACCATACTTATTTCGATATTCATCATCATTGGTTCGACATTCATCATCATTGGTTCGACATTCATCATCATTGGTTCGACATTCATCATCATTGGTTCGACATTCAGTATCATTGTTTCGACATTCATCATCATTGGTTCGACATTCAGCATCATTGGTTCGACATTCATCATCATTGGTTCGACATTCATCATCATTGGTTCGACATTCAGTATCATTGGTTCGACATTCATCATCAGTGGTTCGACATTCATCATCATTGGTTCGACATTCAGCATCATTGGTTCGACATTCACCATACTTATTTCGACATTCAGCATCATTGGTTCGACATTCATCATCATTGGTTCGACATTCAGCATCATTGGTTCGACATTCATCATCATTGGTTCGACATTCACCATACTTATTTCGACATTCAGCATCATTGGTTCGACATTCATCATCATTGGTTCGACATTCATCATCATTGGTTCGACATTCATCATCATTGGTTCGACATTCATCATCATTGGTTCGACATTCATCATCATTGGTTCGACATTCATCATCATTGGTTCGACATTCATCATCATTGGTTCGACATTCAGTATCATTGGTTCGACATTCATCATCATTGGTTCGACATTCATCATCATTGGTTCGACATTCATCATCATTGGTTCGACATTCATCATCATTGGTTCGACATTCATCATCATTGGTTCGACATTCATCATCATTGGTTCGACATTCATCATCATTGGTTCGACATTCATCATCATTGGTTCGACATTCATCATCATTGGTTCGACATTCATCATCATTGGTTCGACATTCATCATCATTGGTTCGACATTCAGCATCATTGGTTCGACATTCAGCATCATTGGTTCTACATTCAGTATCATTGGTTCGACATTCAGCATCATTGGTTCGACATTCATCATCATTGGTTCGACATTCATCATCAGTGGTTCGACATTCATCATCATTGGTTCGACATTCATCATCATTGGTTCTACATTCAGTATCATTGGTTCGACATTCAGTATTATTGGTTCGATATTCAGCATCGTAGTTTCCACATTCATCACACATCATCGTAGTTTCCACATTCATCATCGTAGTTTCCACATTCATCATCGTAGTTTCCACATTCATCATCGTAGTTTCTACATTCAGCATCGTAGTTTCCACATTCATCATCGTAGTTTCCACATTCATCATCGTAGTTTCCACATTCATCATCGTAGTTTCCACATTCAGCATCGTAGTTTCCACATTCAGCATCGTAGTTTCCACATTCAGCATCGTAGGTTCCACATTCACAACAATTGTTTTTACATCCGCCATCGTAGTTTCCACATTCAGCATCGTAGTTTCCACATTCAGCATCGTAGTTTCCACATTCACAACAATTGTTTTTACATCCGCCATCGTAGTTTCCACATTCAGCATCGTAGTTTCCACATTCAGCATCGTAGTTTCCACATTCACAACAATTGTTTTTACATCCGCCATCGTTGTTTCGACATTCACTATATAAATTTACAAACGTCATTTCGATATTAACCACCGTTGTTTCGACATTCAACACCGGTGTTTCGACATTCATTATAGTAGTTTAGGCATTCGTTATCGTTGTTTCGACATTCACCATCGTAGTTTTGACATTCACCAACGTTTGTCGCCATTCACCAACGATTTTCGTCATTCACCAACGTTTGTCGTCATTCACCATCGTTTGTTGTCATCATAATTAGTGTTTTGACATTCACCAACGTTTGTCGACATTCACCAACGTTTGTCGACATTCACCTAAGCTTGTCGTCATTCGCCATCATTGTTTTGACATTCACCAACGTTTGTCGACATTCACCAACGTTTGTCGACATTCACCATCGTTGTTTTGACATTCACCAACGTTTGTCGCATTCACCAACGTTTGTCGACATTCACCAACGTTTGTCGTCATTCACCATCGTTGTTTTGACATTCACCAACGTTTATCGACATTCACCAACGTTTGTCGTCATTCACCATCGTTGTTTTGACATTCACCAACGTTTGTCGTCATTCACCATCGTTTGTCGTCATTTACCATCGATGTATTGACATTCACCAACGGTTGTCGTCATTCGCCATCGACGTTTCGACATTCACCAACGTTTGTCGTCATTCACCATCGTTGTTTTGACATTCACCAACGTTTGTCGTCGTTCACCATCGTTGTTTTGACATTCACCAACGTTTGTCGTTATTCACCATCGATGTTTCGACATTCACCAACGTTTGTCCTCATTCACCATCGACGTTTAGACATTCACCAACGTTTGTTGTTATTCACCATCGATGTTTCGACATTCACCAACGTTTGTCCTCATTCACCATCGTTGTTTTGACATTCACCAACGTTGTTTCGACATTCGCCATCATTAATTCGACATCCACCAACGTTTGTCGTCATTCACCAACGTTTGTCGTCATCCACACACGTTTGTCGTCATTCACTATTGATGTTTCGACATTCAACATCGTTGTTTCGACATTCATCATCGTAGTTTCGACATTCATCATCGTTGAATCGGCACTAACCATCCGTGTTTGACATTGACCAACATTGTTCGACATTCGTTATCGTAGTTTCGACATTGATCATAATTATTTCGACATTCAGCATCGTTGTTTCGACATATTCTATTGATGATTCGACATTCACCATCGTTGTTTCCACGTGAACACTCGTTGTTTCGATATTCACAAACGTTGTTTCGACATTCACGATCGTTGTTTTGACATTCACCAACGTTTGTCGCATTCACCAACGTGTGTCGACATTCACCAACGTTTGTCGTCATTCACCATCGTTGTTTCGACATTCATGATCGTTGTTTCCATATTCACAATCGTTGCTTCGACATTCATCAACGTAGGTGAAATTGTTCAGTTTGAAGTTCGTAGTTTCGATATAGAAAGTCGATACTCTATGTGATTCTCGATTCAACGATGACGATATTTAGGCTACGATGGTAATCAGTGCTTCGTGCTTGCACCATCTTGCCTTAGTGCCATGGTTCAAACGGATCACATTTGGGGGCCTCCGTGACCAAGTGGATACTGCCGTTGACATCACTGTTGTAGTGGATACTGCCGTTGACATAACTGCTGTAGTGGATACTGCCGTTGACATCACTGCTGATACTGCCGTTGACATCACTGCTGTAGTGGATACTGCCGTTGACATCACTGTTGTAGTGGATACTGCCGTTGACATCACTGCTGTAGTGGATACTGCCGTTGACATCACTGCTGTAGTGGATACTGCCGTTGACATCACTGCTGATACTGCCGTTGACATCACTGCTGTAGTGGATACTGCCGTTGACATCACTCCTGTAGTGGATACTGCCGTTGACATCACTGCTGTAGTGGATACTGCCGTTGACATCACTGTTGTAGTGGATACTGCCGTTGACATCACTGCTGTAGTGGATACTGCCGTTGACATCACTGCTGTAGTGGATACTGCCGTTGACATCACTGTTGTAGTGGATACTGCCGTTGACATCACTGCTGTAGTGGATACTGCCGTTGACATCACTGCTGTAGTGGATACTGCCGTTGACATCACTGGTGTAGTGGATACTGCCGTTGACATCACTGCTGTAGTGAATACTGCCGTTGACATCACTGCTGTAGTGGATACTGCCGTTGACATCACTGCTGTAGTGGATACTGCCGTTGACATCACTGCTGTAGTGGATACTGCCGTTGACATCACTGCTGTAGGTTCGAATCCCACTGGGTGTCTAATTATTTCAAGTGAGGAAGCTGGTGGAAAGTCGGTGGTTCTACAAGGTGTTCGTCCGTGCCTGAAATACCACGGAGGGGTCACACGCGGTCTTGCCCCACCAATAAAGGCTGGAGTGTCACACATAATACCTATCTCTGATGGTCACGTGTTCGAGCCCCGCTCAGACCGTGTCTCATTTATATGAACAAGTTGGCAGTTTCTTACGGAGGTTGGTGCACCAAGTATTGGTTAACCGCTGGAGCCTGCCCAGGAAAGGTGTTGTTAGGTAAACTGCCCGTCGCTCAAATGGGAAACAGGTAGCGACGTTAAATAAACTTAAATAATAATAAAAAAATAATACCTACATGTAAGTTGTTTGTATTGTCTTAACCTCGCCCTTGCCTCAAAGAACAAACACACAAAACAGAGCACACTACGTTGACAGCTTATTAACTGGATTACCGCTGTCTATAAAATTACTATTTTTTTCTGTATTTCAAGATTGGTTTGAAAATGTAAAATGCAACGCTGTGTTGTAGCCGTTTTGCTCGCCGGGTGTGTCACGACTGCGGCGTCACGTCACGTGGACCAGAAACACACAGGAATAGGGATAATAGACGGGTTATGCATGAACGTGCGAACAGACCGACTGGTATACAGATTCAAGAATGAGTCGTATGTGTACATTGCATTTGATACATTGAAGACCGGTATGGTGGATGTGTTCTCTTGGGACATTGTAATGCGTAAGTATGCACGAGTTGCTCTAAGCTTTACTTTACAACGATTGCGAAACAAGCGTTAACTTATATTAATCACTCTCGTTGGCGCCGATGGTTTTTCATTAAAGGAAGATAGATAGAGCTGTTTATGAATCACATGAATATTCATAAGGTGTGTGTGTTTTACGTTTATTTATCGTCGCTACCGGTTGCCCATATGAGCGACGCCTCCTGAAGATATTAGTCATTTTAGATTTTGGAGGATAGTGCAGTGATACAGACAGAGACCCATTCCAGAGTCTCCTCTGGTTCTTTTACGTACACAGTGTAAAGCACCAACACAAGACCTCGGTTTAACGTCCCATCTGAAAGACTGTTCATTTTATTAGGGTCAGACGGGGGATCGAATCTGCGATCCCTGGATTACCAGTCCAGCGTCTTACCACTGGACTACAGATCCGTCTGTCATTCATAAGGTATAGCCTAAGTATTGTTTTATACTAACGGCAAATTCCTTCCTGTCAGTTTCGGGTGTAGGTAGAAGTGCCTATAATCATATGAGTCATTATTCAACACATTTAAGAATGGTTAAACATCGTATGTATGCTATTTTTGTATTTTGTTACCTATTGTCAATACTGTTTACAGCACAAATAGGCTGTCCGATTAGCGGAGTGGTTAGCGCGCTCGCTTCTCACCAATGCAACCCGGGTTCGGACCTCGGACCGGGAAGTATGTGAGATGGTACGGTGGTCACCAGATCGGACATGTGGGGTTTATCCGGGTACTCCGCTTTCCTCCAACACGAATGACCACATAATATTATACGCTTGCATCCTTATTTTAAGCCAATATTTTGCAGATCTTTCTTTGCAGATTGTAGATTGGGAATCTCCAGTTCGCCATAAACAGCATTATTTGGTGTCTGTTGTTTGACTCCAAGAATATATTTACAAAATCAGATACGCAATTTATCCACCTGTTTGTAACTATTATTATTATAAATACCCCACACTTGTCAACAACAATATTTTGAAAGTTGTGTTCACGACTAAAGAAAATAATAATATACGGCAAGTGCATTTAATTTTTTTTATAGGCCATGAGGGGTTCGACATCAAAGGAAGATAGATATGTAGGATTTACGCCGACTACCACTCTAATAACATACTGGCACCAGAATTTAATGATGTATGACGGGAACAAATATTTAATAAAAAAACATTACTTACTATATATGACCACGGCAAAAACAAAATAGGTGTCGTGTGGTCCTGGCTACATAATATAACAATATAGAAGCATATAGTGATATAGCAATCTACAAAACAAACATTTTGTGCAAAATAAAAGCATTGCTGTATGTGGTGCTTATCACTTTGTGAAGAACGGAAATTGCTATTACGCAATAGTTGTCTACGACCGTGAGTCATCCATTGCTGTATGTAGTGCTTATCACTTTGTGAAGAACGGAAATTGCTAATACGCAATAGTTGTCGGCGACCGTGAGTCATCCATTGCTGCTTGCAGAAATTTGGGAAAGTGGGTCACCGCACAAAGTCAGAAAATATGAACATAGTTAGGACAAGAAATATTTCATACATCAACGGCATTACTTACTTGTAAGACAGACTCCATTGTTTTCACATGCATTGCCGAAAAACATTGCAACTCTTGAAAGTGTTCGTTTATTAATGGCATCTAGTTTGGCAGGAAATGTTCTGATGTATAGACATGTATGTGATTACTGCGTAGTGATTTTTATTGCAGACAAAGCCCAACACCAAACATATTTTTCCAAGGACAAACCATAACATTTCACCCCATGGATTGATGTTCCTAAAATTAACGGACTATTATAAATAAACAAATATAGCAAAAGTATATGGAACTATTTGATTTTAGTAATTTCATTTGTGAGGTCGGTCAACTCTATTACACAGATGGGGGAGATGGGTTTTTATCTGCATTTACAGACACTGATATTATACATAAATAAAGTTATATCATTTTAATAACATATTAATACTAGAGGAACGACTTACTAAGTTAATAATATGACAAGAAATGACATAAATAGAGAACGTTTGATATATATACAACATTGTTATTAGTATTACATCCCTAATTGTTGGGTAAACACATTTGTACCCGATTTCAATTATACACATATAATAGTTATACCGAATTGTTATTCGTATGAAAAACGTGACATCTACATATGTGTATTCCCGGATACGATCATGTACTGTCTATTCCCACAATGCAATATCTACTGATAATTAATCGAAAATATGTTTACAGTTAATCCTAACCCAATTCGACCACTAATAAGGAATCTGCCTACGTCTAATACAGGGCGTGTTTCACACTTTACCATTACTTTTTGTTTTTTTCAGCTAAGAAAGGCACGTATATTTCATCAACACTCAAAGAAGAACGAGTTTTGGCACTAGACTTCCGCAAAGGTGTTAACAGGGAACACGTAATTGGTGCTACCGGAAAAAGTTAGTTGTTTACGACATTGATTCACTGATTATTAATGCATTAAGGGTTACGTCAGTACGATTGCATTGTGAATATGAACCGAGAAGTAATATCGCAACAAAGTATGTCTCATAAATGATCTAGAAGCTACTGATAATAAATAATACTATAACATTTACTTGACTTAACTTGACTACTGATCCTTGTAGTAGAGCTTACATTGCAATAGACGAGCTCTGCTCTATCACGACGTATGGCTTGGTATGAACAGGCGTTATAATATCAGAACTTAAACAATCCAAGGGAAGTAATACATGATTGCTATTTATCATTTAATATAAGTTGAGTTGTCTCTCTTCCGATTGCCGACTTGTAAATTTATTAAAAGCGACAATACATCGGCGAAATAAAAAGGACGGATCTGTAGTCCAGTGGTTAACACGTTGGACTGGTAAAACAAGGATCGCAGGTTCGAACCCCCGTATGACCCTAAATAAACAGTCCTTCAGATGGGACTTTAATCCAAGGTGCTTTACATAAAAGAACCAGACACGACTCTGGAATGGGTCTCTGTCTGTATCATTGCACTATCCTCTATCTAAAATGACTTGTCTCTTCAGGAGGCGTCGTTCATATTTATACGTAAAATGTATATTCTTGTTTGCTTTTTGCGATGTAATGTCGCTTTAAAATAACTTAAGTTGCACATAAAATCGTCGTGTAGCAAACTGTCTTACTTACAGGTATTGCAACTAGTCCTGCACAAAGGTCTTGATGGATAAAGTCTCTAATACTTGTATAATACGAGTAAGGCAATGCCCCAACGCGAGCTGAAGCATTATATATAACCATTTGGAGTAGCTATAACGTATCTAAATATTATACAAAAAGTTGACAGTTTCTTACGGATGTTGGAGCGTCAATGTGTTAATAACGACAGAATAGCGTTATGCTGACGTGTGGACGCCATATGGCGTTAGTTTAACGTTAGTCACACGCTGTGTGCGCTAGGGGTCCGTTCTGTGGTCGTTGACAGGTCGCTAGTGAGTCGTTCACTGCAAGGCAGGCGAGTAATAACAACCAAGTAACGCTATGGTAACGACTCACTAACGATAGCCGAACGCGTGCAACGTTCGGCGAACGTTAGTAAAACGTTCCACGAACGTTCTTCAGCGTTCTCAAGAGATTGAAATTCAACGCTGAAGAACGCTGGTCTCCATGAGAACGTTTGTGCATGTTCAAAACTTTTTTTCGGACCAGCGTTCTCTGCCGATCACCGACGATCACCGACGATCACCAGCGTTCACAAAACGCTATTCTTGGTTAGGTGACTTTCAGGCTATACGAAATGTTCAACCTTACCCGGGCAGCTAACAAATCGAGTTATATACCAAAATGTTTGCAAATGTCTGCAGCTTGTCACACATGCGGCATACATTGGTATAAATCGTGGCGTTCTGAGAAATCCAAGATGGCGTCCAAAATGGCCGCCATAAATTGGTAGTCTACTTAAAGGACTATTAATTGTCCAGAAGTTTACATTTTGTGATATTATTTAATTTTTTTGTATTCATGTGTAAGAATATACATTGTCAATTGGATTTTATGCCATTTTTCATAGAAATTATTGTACCATTTAAGAAAATTATGCAAATTTACCTATTAAAATGGTCACATTTAAGGGCTAGGGTGGTATTTTAAATTTTAGCTCCGAGCCTTTGATGTAAATCATGTGTAAGTATGTTTAAAATGAAAGTGTAGATCAAAATTAATTAAAATAATGGCTTCTTGGTGGGAAACAGATGAAAACTATGAATATATAAGCTTCTATAAGTGGGTGGGGTAATTTAATATGCATTTTAGCTGTAAAAGTATAGCTAGTTTATACAGTTTAGTAGCACCATATTATTGTTTATGTATTATTTGTACATTAAGTTAATTACTTATTTATGTTGGATATGTAATATGTGACACACAAAATGGGTAAAAATCCAAGATGGCGTCCAAAATGACCGCCGTATAGCTTACAATATACAACTTTATTTACGTGAAGTCAATGTTGATTACAAACAAAACGTAATGGAAAATGTGTTTATTTGTACAGAAGTTTAGACTGTTTGTAAGAGACCAACGCCATTACTGAACCCACCAGTACAGCTGGAAGAACTGAACTGTATTGAACCACATAACCCATCAATTATGCGATTAAAGTAGATCATGTATACTATTGGAAGGGGTACATTAATCAACATGGGTGATGAGAGATCTGAACCGTTACCTCCTTGGATTGTATTTCTCATGTACAACCTGACTGTATATGTGATTCAGCAGACATTATATTCAATCCAATCATCATGGCTCCTCCAAATGATTGCAGCACTGTCTATACAACACTTAAACGTACACAGGAGCAAATGAATGCCCTTGGCCAAACAGTTTGTTCAATAGTATTTGACATGGGGTTGCTATACAATGCCTTGGAAGTAGTTTGGGCTCGGCATGAGGAGTTTGATGGGGTTGTACCATTAGATGGTGGTATGCATTACATGATGTGCTTGTTTGGTGGTATTGGATGTGCTTGTTTGGCGGTATTGGATGTGCCTGTTTGGTGGTATTGGATGTGCTTGTTTGGTGGTATTGGATGTGCCTGTTTGGTGGTATTGGATGTGCCTGTTTGGTGGTATTGGATGTGCTTGTTTGGCGGTATTGGATGTGCTTGTTTGGTGGTATTGGATGTGCTTGTTTGGCGGTATTGGATGTGCTTGTTTGGTGGTATTGGATGTGCTTGTTTGGCGGTATTGGATGTGCTTGTTTGGCGGTATTGGATGTGCTTGTTTGGTGGTATTGGATGTGCCTGTTTGGCGGTATTGGATGTGCTTGTTTGGCGGTATTGGATGTGCCTGTTTGGCGGTATTGGATGTGCTTGTTTGGCGGTATTGGATGTGCCTGTTTGGCGGTATTGGATGTGCTTGTTTGGCGGTATTGGGTACAACGTTAAAGATCTATTAGTTGAGTCTGATGTGTTTACTAAACTTACAGCTGAACATATTCTTTCTGGGAACGATTTTAATAGAGCGTTGCGAGCTATTATCATGATTGATGAGTATTGAATAGGAGATCCAATCTGCAGTTTATACTTGGGCTGAGAAGAACTCTCAATATATCCCTTCTATAGTTTTTCTCAGAATTTGAGAGATCTCAAAATACGTTCTGAGAGTGTGGTTAATGATAGAGTTAATTGAAAATAATGTTATGTCCTTAATTGAACAGTTCAGGTCTGAAGGCAGGTCAGCCTCGCCTCTGTTTAGATTATGGGATGATTACCTAAACGAAGTTTCAAATTCCTTGAAACTCTACCGAGCATCTTCAAGACATGCTATGTGGGATGTGCACCAATGTTCACCAAGCTGCTGCTCTTTCTGTTTGCATCAGACCGGACTGTCTACTCCAGATACATGACATACATGGGTCTCAAAATGAATCGTCTACCTGATCAGTTATCAGACAGTTTTGAAAAAGGCTTGTCGGTATCAAATTGATGCAGGGATCATTAAATTCTGTGTGGATAGATTATGTTCTGGAAGTTATAGAAAACATGTCGTTGAAGACTTCAGGTGGCATTATTGGCCAGCCCATAATGACAGCGCACTTACACGCTGGTTTCTGTCTCATTCCTTAGCGGCAAACTAATCTATGGCATACAGTTTTAGTATCACAGATAACCGAGGTACACCATCAGATACTAGTAAACATCACACTGAAACACCATACCACATAACAACACATCACAATGAAGATGTAAATCAAATATTTGGTATGTTCCAAGACAATTGTATAGACCCTTACAAAGCAGTCCTCCAACTGTGTTGGTGAACTTTGCAACTGGTGTTGAGGCATTACAAGAGGTAGAAAGTAGTATGTTGGGTTGTCATGATACAGATAAGAGAATGTTACATTATTATGTACGTGAACAGGATCAAGAAACTTCAAAGCAATTCTTTGATCCTTTGCCAAGACTAAAGATCAAAACCATGAATAGTCCTAAGTCAACTTATAATACTAAATCTAAAGATTTGCAAATAAATGGCGACGAGATGTACTTGAGGCTGTTAGCCAACAACGCCTTTAAACAATTTCCACTGCATCTGGTCATGTCATTTGAAAATGCACCAATTCCAATTAGTTTGTTTTCTGATGATGGCAAAACAATGTCAAACAAAAAAGCTGGTTTTCGTGGGAAATTGGAATAGCTTCTTGGGTCTGATTTGATTCTGCAGAACATACACGGGGCAGACTGTATCATTTTTGTTGCTATGGCTACAATTCAATACAATATCCAGAATGGAATAGGGTACTATCAGCAAAACTGAGATAACAATGTTATACACAAAGTACTTGACAGAAAACTGTCATGAAATGCTTGGAACTGGTAAAGAAGTTTATGTCTCTGGTGGAATGGAAGACAAAGCGCTGAGAGTAACTTGTGATGCTGTATCGTTCATTGATGCAATTGAGTCCAATAAAGAAGAACACTCGGATTCTTCTACACCTAGTACATGCAACATCTCCTTGTGCTCGAAAAGTTGCTGTTGTTAGCCCCGACATTGGCGCCTTGGTCTTGCTTGTGCACCACTTCAACACACTTGGTGTTGAGGAGTTGTACTTTAAAACTGGCAGACAAAGCATACATACTGATTTATCTAGATACATTCCTGTTCATTCAGTGGTTGTTAATTTATTGCCTAATGAAAGAAGGATTGTGCTCCCTGTAACAGGCTGCGACACGTGTTCCACCTTCTTCGGAATAGGGAAGAAAAGGTATTTCAGGTAATGTCAAACCATGCTGAGCAACTTTCTGACCTCTCAGATCTTGGTAAACACCATGTTTGTCATCTCAAGCAAAATCTTCTGCTGTTGTCTTTGTTGGGTTGCTATATGCTTCTAACCACTGCTCGTCTTGCGGTAAAATAGTGTACTCGAAAAGGCTCGATTGAAACCCCAAATAAAGCTGCCACCAACAGACGATAGCTTTGTGTTACATTTGCTTTGATGTATCAGCTGTTGATTTGAAGAGGAGCTTTAGAAGCAATTTGGCTTTTACTGATCCAACAGATTTTGCATATATTTCTGACCCTCAAACGGGTCTGTTTACTCCTCATATGATGGCCCAGTCTGTTGCACCACCTGAACTTCTGTGTGATTTAATTTTTCCATGCCAAGCTGAGTGTAAAGTTGATTGTGTTTGCTCAAGCAATGAACAACCATGTACCATAGCATGTGAATGTAAAGGTTCCCTAGATGAAGTAACTTTTAGTAATAATATGTATGCCTCTAAACCCCGATTTGAGTGGCAGCTATACACTATATATATTATGAAGTGAAACAAAACATGTTATTAGTTTTGATTGTTCTTGCTATATACCAGCGACCATGGACGATTACCAACGTTTCTTCAAACGTCATAGAACGCTGACCAGAACGTTATGGTGTGACGGCCCCTTAAACGAATATATTTTCTCAACTCGCGGTACCGTAAAGCTTGCTACGAGAGCGCGGGTCCGCTCAGTTAGAGCTCGCTAATAATGACCGTATAAATGTCAATGAAAATGAAACGTTTATAGATACTTGTATACCTAAGTACACGTAGAGACGGACATATCTGCTGTGCTTCATGTTTTATATGTTTACACGTCAGAAGGCACTGTAAGTGAAGCCAGACAGCTAACTTTATTACCTCCACACTGTGAGAGTATCATAAATATATTGAACAAATAAAACAAGTAATAAAACAAGTAATACATAATTATGGTATGTATACTAGAGGACACAGAAAACGCACACTTCGGATAAGTGTGTTTTTACATGAAAAACAATAACTATATAAATACATAGTTTTAAACATTTTGGAATATTTTTAGTTGTTCAGTTTGTGTTTTGTAAAGTAGATGTGATATATCTTTGATGGAATCCTTCGTATTTCGTGTTCATGTACTAATAATCATATAATGTAGGTTTGCGTTTTCTATGTCCTCTAGCATACATATTTACATGGAACTAAACAGTTCAACAAACCTTATCCGTAAATCTATCGTGAACAACCCGAACTGTGTGTTAGAAATTGGAACGTCAAGCCATTACTTATTATATTGTCGCAACTATTTCAATATTAGACAAACTTACCTGGATAACTTACTCCTTTAACCTATAGCAATCTTATCTACGGCAACGAACGACGTCTGAATAACGACCCAAACGCGCACCTCTTTCATAAAGTACAGCACTTCATTGTTGCCTCCAAGCGATTCGCTCATTGATCTACGAACACACGGACGGGCGGACTGGGAGGGGAACTTGTATTTTTCTTTCAAATACTTTGCAGCACTTTCAATTACATTCGGGAAATATGGACTATATTTTTGCTTAAAACAAACAATAGTATAACGGTATAATAGTAGCGGACCAGCGGACCAGTGGTCCAGTTGTCAGTACGCTGAACTTGTAATCCAGGGGTCGCAGGTTCCATACCCCACTTTCGGCTTACCATACTAAAATGACTCATCATAGTATTTCGGATGATACTTTAAACCGAGGTCTCGTGTCGGTGCTTAAATTTTACTAACCATTATAAAAGGAAGAGACTATGGAATGGGTTTCTGTCTGTATCATTGCACTATCCTCCAAAATCTGGAGGCGTCACTCATATGGGCAACCGGTAGCTACGATAAATAAAGTCCTACACGGAGAATTCCATTAGAATTGTAACTGAGCACACTGGAAATGTGTTATGGAATTCCATTAGAATTGTAACTGAGCACACTGGAAATGTGTTATGGAATTCCATTAGAATTGTAACTGAGCACACTGGAAATGTGTTATGGAATTCCATTAGAATTGTAACTGAGCATACTGGAAATGTGTTATGGAATTCCATTAGAATTGTAACTGAGCACACTGGAAATGTGTTATGGAATTCCATTAGAATTGTAACTGAGCACACTGGACATGTGTTATGGAATTCCATTAGAATTGAGTGACTATGAAGTAAAAATGATATTTATAATTTGATTGCTTCCGGTAGTTAACTGTATTTAAGCTGCACACGTTCCTGTTTTATTTGTAGGACACCAGAGGCAGTTCAAGCACCGGATTGAACGCAAAATGAAGCACTGCCGAAAACTTATGAAAACTAAGAAGAAACACTGCAAACTGACGTCCATACGTTCCGTGTTCCTCCGAATGAAAATCAGGAACGTGACCTTCAAAAATAACCTTGACGATTGTGACACTTAATTCTTTGTTGCAGAAATGTGTTTTAGTTTATTTATTTGTTTGTTAGTAGACATTTCTTATCAAAATAAACTTGCACGTGCATGACATAATCAAGTAGACTACGCAAATGCAACTATGGTGTAAGGGAGACAACCCAATGAAAATAACAAACAAGCATCTTCTAAATAATGTTGCAGTAATTAAATTCATTATTTAGAGAGTACTAGTCCATTTAGCAAGGCTAATCTTCCATGGGGCCTTCTTAAATATAAAACAGGCTGTCCGATTAGTGCAGTGGTTAGCGCGCTCGCTTCTCACCAATGTAACCCGGGTTCGATCCTCGGACCGCCAAGTATGTGAGATTGTACGGTCGTCGCCAGATCGGACATGTGGGGTTTCCGGCTTCGGGTACTCCGGTACTCCGGTTTCCTCCCACACGAATGACCACATTTACGCTTTCATTAGCGCCAACGAGAGTGATTAATATAAGTTGTTAGAACTAGCTTCACAATCGTTGTAAAATAAATAAAGTTAAACTTAAATATAAAACATATCTATACACCATATCTATACACCATATCTATACAACATATCTATACACCATATCTATACACCATATATATACACCATATCTATACACCATATCTATACACCATATATATACACCATATATATACACCATATCTATACAACATATCTATACAACATATATATACACCATATATATACACACCATATCTATACACCATATATATACACCATATCTATACACCATATATATACACCATATATATACAACATATATATACACCATATCTATACACCATATACACATCATACACCATATATATACCCATATATTACACCATATCTATACAACATATATACACACACCATATTAACACCATATATATACACCATATCTATACACCATATATATACAACATTATACACCATATCTATACACCATATATATACAACATCTATACACCATATCTATACACCATATCTATACACCATATCTATACACCATATCTATACACCATATATATACAATATCTATACACCATATATATACACCATATCTATACACCATATCTATACACCATATCTATACACCATATCTATACACCATATCTATACACCATATCTATACACCATATCTATACACCATATCTATACACCATATATATACACCATATTATACACCATATCTATACACCATATATATACACCATTATATACACCATATCTATACACCATACTATACACCATATCTATACACCATATCTATACAACATATCTATACAACATATATATACACCATATATATACACCATATATATACACCATATCTATACAACATATATATACACCATATCTATACACCATATCTATACACCATATCTATACACCATATCTATACACACATGACGTACATAAACAACTGAAATAAAATACATGTGGTATTAGAACTAATAAAAGTAAGAACGCATCTACATATATATATATATGCATGGATTGTGAACAGAATTACAAACTATTAACATATCCAACCATTTTAAACTATTCGAATTAAGCAAAGTAAGAGAGCTTGAAGTTTTAATGTCCATGGTTAGACAGTTCCAAATAATTGGTCCCGAGTATAAAAGGCTACCCTTAAGCGGACTGATAATACAGGGTCGATCCCCCGTCTGACCTTAATAAAATTAACAGTGTTTCAGTTGGGACTTTAAACCGAGGTCTCGTGTCGGTGCTGTACACTGTGCATGTAAAAGAACCAGAGGAGATTCATTGCACTATCCTCCAAAGATCTAAAATGACAAATAAAACGTACAATACACAGTATGATAATTGTGAATGTATTAATTAATTGATAACAAACCGTTACAGATACGTATCCCATTGGGTATACGGTCGGATATCGGTATACTGATATCTGTCGAGATACAGGAATTTAATGTTTTTCAAATTTGATAAGATGTTGTGCAAAGGAAACAATGATAAAAACAGAGGAGTGTTTTACGTTTATTTATCGTCGCTACCGGTTGCCCATATGAGCGACGCCTCCTGAGGAGATTAGTCATGTTAAATTGTTGGAGGATTGTGCAATGGTACAGACAGAGACCCATTCCAGAGTCTCCTCTGGTTCTTTTACGTGCACGGTGTAAAACACCGACACGAAACCTTAGTTTAATGTCCCATCTAATTTTATTAGTGTCAGACGGGGGATCGAACCTGCGAACCCTGTATTACCAGTATTACCACTGGACTACAGATCCGTCCGTAAAACCACATAGGATGATCTATATACTTTTAGGGAGTATTCAGGGGCAGTAACTGACAAATGTCTCCCATAGCTAATTAGGTTGTCTCCCTTGTATCATACATATGTATCACTGTGTATATCAGAACTTGATGTTTTACACACATACACTTGCTGAATAGTCCATTAGCATATTTACCGATTATCTTTTGGGAATACTTAAATTTCGTAAATTTTCCACACAGCTCCCACACACGATATAAACACAATACAGCACTTTATATGCACACCCTCTATCCATGTCATACCCAATACAAATCGCACCATTAACTGAATGGTATACGTGTTCCCTTCAAGCTTATATAAACTGCTGTAGTGTTTACAACTTGAATGTGGATACCGCGCAGTAGAACTAAACTTTGGATGACAACATTTAAACATTCCAACAATTTAATTGCCAAAAATGCTAATGGACTATTCACCAAGTGTCGGTGGAATTTACTCGTGCATTCTACACAAACATTCGTGACACACTTAAATGCTAAACGCATCCATGGCACGTCTAAGTTAAGCGTATACCGAAACTGTAGTCACTGAAAACATGCTTTTGCCCACGAAATTAAGCGACCCATTTTAGAGACCAAAAGCGTTTCCATAGACAAAACTGATTTTCATTTCTCTATCAACAATTAGTATTAGTACACTCTACATCTGTTATGTCAAAGTCGGTTATGTCGAATTCTCTGGTTATCTCGAAGTCGGATCAAAGTCCCGTTTCAGACACTATCCATGTACATATAACTGGCTCCGTTTATATCGAAATTCGTTAAGTCAAACTTGGGTTATGTTAAGTATTTTGTTCGCTCGGAATTCGACATAACGGATGCAGACTGTATATTACGCATATACGTAGCTTATTAAATACATAACTAAGAGATGATTTAAAATTTGATTTGACTTGTTTATTTATTTCCATTTCGGAACATAATCAAACATTGTGCTCGTATCAAGTCTATGTACAATTATTTCTGCCCGATTCCGATTGTTTACAGCATTAGATTAATCGCTCTCGAGACCACGCGGGTTGCCGTATGACCTGCAGAAGGACGATTGTATCGCCAGACTGTTACCTCAGGGAACCCAACCATCGTAGTTAACTTCCGGTATATGCATCAGCATGCAATATGAGTGAATAGGCAAATGCATAAACTACACCGCCTGCATAATGTAGTTCTAAGTTTTGATCGTATGTACATCATACCCCACAATGTCAAATAAAGGAAAATATATGGCGTATGCTACTTATGCATCATGTGTATAAACTTATATTATTATATTCAAGTATTACATTTGGCAAACATGAAAGTATGCAAAGTAATACTTATTCTTCATGAGGTGGGCGATAATAGAATGGAATGCAATCCTCTGCATAGCAAACTAAAAATTGTTTTGCTTCAAGTGCTTTTTAATGATTGACTAATTATTTTGACTGATTGTACATTACAGAGGGAGCGTGTGTGATACATACTAATTTATATTATATATTCCCAATTGTCACCAAATAGATCAGCGAAGACTAAGATATAGTTTATATGTTTAATATTGAATGATTGGCATAATTATGGCCATGGCTGGCAATGATTGAACCACCCCACAACATTTAGTATCGATTCCTTTTCAATTTTGAATCTTATTATTATTACTGTGGAAGATGGAAAGCACTAAGCACGGACACTCATTTATCTCCGGATGTCGGAAACATAAGCCCATAGGCATATCATAATTATATCCCTCCGGAAATCTCTGAAATTTAACAGGGATTGAGAGGGGTTTTTGATGAATGTTTTGGTAATATTGATTGTAACCTTGACCACTGAAAACGACTGATTGCGTCGCAAATGCTATTTTTTTGGACATAATATGAACTGATTTTATTTGAATGTTATCAAACAATAACGTTAAAACTAATCTTCGCAAAAGTGTCATTACCCGTGCATTGCTGGATGATTTTTTGTTTAAAATGTGCACCAGACTTTGATTGTCACAATGTAGTACAATCTTCTTTCCTTTTAATTTAGATCCCCAGGTGTCAAACGCTAAAATGATTGGAACTAACTCGAGGAAAGTTATATCAGCAAAACCGCATCGCTCCAGTGGTAGGGCCATTTATAGCCCACCCACTCACCGTGCAAATACGCGCCACACCCCAATGACCTATTACCGGCGGTGTCGGTATAAAGGTCAAGGTTCGTATCGCCGACCCACTTTGTGTTGCTAAATACAGATACTCCGTTAAAATCGCTCATAAAGAATAACCACATCTCTAAATCTGCTTTCAATTCTTTCGTAATTCTGATAAAATGGTGTGGTCTTTTGGCCTGCCCTAATGCTTGGTATAGTCTACAGTTGAAAGCTCTCCCTGTTGGAATTGCTCGTGTGAAGAAATTTAAAATTCCCACTATGGATGGTAGCTGGCTTAGTCTTAATTTTCTTGCGGAAATAGCTTCATTAATTTTGATCTTTGCTTTAAAAATCTTGTCTGCTGGAATTGTTATAATCATTTTGTTGCTGTCTAATTCTAACCCTAGGTACGTCATAGTAGTAGTCGGTACGTCATAGTAGTAGTCGGTACGTCATAGTAGTAGTCGGTACGTCATAGTAGTAGTCAGTACGTCATAGTAGTAGTCGGTACGTCATAGTAGTAGTCGGTACGTCATAGTAGTAGTCGGTACGTCATAGTAGTAGTCGGTACGTCATAGTAGTAGTCGGTACGTCATAGTAGTAGTCGGTACGTCATATTAGTAGTCGGTACGTCATAGTAGTAGTCGGTACGTCATAGTAGTAGTCGGTACGTCATAGTAGTAGTCGGTACGTCATAGTAGTAGTCGGTACGTCATAGTAGTAGTCGGTACGTCATAGTAGTAGTCGGTCCTTCATAGTAGTAGTCGGTCCTTCAGATTTTGAGTCATTTATTGGGATGCTCATGCTATTGCAAGCAAATTCAAAATCGGACATCAAAGTTATGCATTCGGTTGAATTTGCAGTTCCAGCAAAAAAGAAATCGTCTAGATAATGATCCAGGTTGATTTTGAAATATTTTCCACGGACCATTGTATAAAAGTTGAAATTTTTTCGAATATCGAACAGCTTATAGCTGCACATTGAGGTAACATTTTTTGTATCCAGTAGCATCCATCGTATTCTATACCCAGCAGGTCAAAATCACTGGGGTGTATGGGGCATAAGTTAAAGGCCGATTTTATGTCTCGCTTACCCATTAAAGCGCCAAACCCCAATCTTTGAATAATTGCTACCACATTGTCAAATTTTGAATATTGTACAGAACAAATTTCTGGGTTTATAAAATCGTTGACTAATGCATATGTGGATATGATAAATGTGAAATTAGACGCCAGCCCCCAGAGTTTTTGGGGACTAGCCCCACAGGGTTAATTCTAAGGTTACGTAATGGTCTTGTATGAAAAGGACCCAGCATTCTGCCAAGGCTAACCTCAGTGTCTAATTTCAGTTTTAAAACATGTGGGTGTGTAATAGCTGACGTAAGGTTTTTGCACGTGAATAGGTGGCGCGGCCCAGAATATTGAAGCTTAATTCCCTCTCTAAATCCTTTCAGTAGGAAACTGGCTGTGTGTAAGTCATACTCTTTAAGCCAAATGTCTAATTGTTGCGGGTCGACCGGTGAACGGCCTAGCTCCAATATACCTTGTTGGAGGTCCGTATCTATGTCTAAATTGTATTGGGTTCTGCATTTTTGGCCTGTAATTGATTGATGTAGGGGCTCTGATATATGTAGTGTGGCAAACAAGAGCAGAATGTGGATCTTTGCATTTCCTGCATTTATGCAGATATGGGCAATTTTCCGTTGAACAAAACCCCTTTCCGTTAAAATCATAACATGGATTCTGTCTATAGCTTTGAGACATGTTATTGGTATGGGAATCAGTTGGCAACATAGACAATAACTACAGCTCCGAGTCAATGCTGGACCATTTAGTTGACGAGTGTTGGGAAAGCGTGCGTCTAAAATATTTGTCATATATTATCCAACCCTTCGGATTTCTTTTTTCCGCTAAACGGATGGTATGCATATTTTGCAACAGATCACTTGCTATGTATGGGTTTTCATGATAAAATGCATCTGTCCAGCTTTGTAAACCTCCTTCTGCGTATGACCTAAGCAGTTGGTGCGACCTTGACCCCACAAACAAACAAACACACAAACAAACAAACAAACAAACAAACAAACAAACAAACAAACAAACAAACAAACAAACAAACAGACACATAAACAAACAAATAAACACACAAACAGACACACAAACAAACAAATAAACATACAAACAAACAAACAGATAAACAAACAGAAAGACAAACAAACAAACACAAAAAAACAAACAAACAAACAAACAAACAAACAAATATAAATAAAAACAAACACACAAACAAACAAACATACACACAAACAGACACACACACACAAACAAACAAACAAACACAAACACCAGCCTGCCGTCAACAACTTTGATTATTTGAGATTTGGAAACTGATTCATCCCTTTGTATTCATGAATGAAGCTCAATAAATTCTCCTTTCCAAATTTGTTCTTTTATTTTTTGTGGTACTTGTATTGACATGTCGCTAGTGACAGATGTGAACGGCAAGCCGGTGCTAACATTTGATGAAGTACTAGTATTACATGTACATTTATATACATTACCGGAAGCTCGAATTGGTTCCTGGCCTGCCGGAAGTTGCATTAGACGGCTAGTATCATGTAGGGGTTGTGTGTACGCCGACTGCTGTTGGTGGTAAACTGGATTATTAGTTCCAGTCCCTGCGGCTGTATAAGCAGTGTTGAAATGTTCCGTTTGCACATGTGCTATTCTAGGCACTGTCTGACTGCTTTCTACACATCCATTGTTGAAAGTCATGAATTGTTCCCCCTGTTGAATAGGCATTTGTACTTGCCCAGCCACAGGTACTGCGTGATTTAAGCCATTGTTGTAGACCACATATTGTTCTCCCTGTTGTAACTGTACAGTGTTAGGTAAGTGCATAGGGTTAGGTGCGGTGCCATGCATGTCATTGTTGTAGATCACATATTGCTCTCCCTGTTGTAACTGTACAGGGTTAGGTAAGTGCATAGGGTTAGGTGCGGTGCCATGCATGTCATTGTTGTAGATCACATATAGCTCTCCCTGTTGTAACTGTACAGGGTTAGGTAAGTGTATAGGATCAGGTGCGGTGCCATTCATGCCATGGTTGTAGATCACATATTGCTCGTCCTGTTGTAATTGTACAGTGTTAGGCACTGCATGATTTGTCCAACTGTATGTATTTCCATGGTTAGTGGTCATTGGCTGTTCAACCGTATGTTGAATATGTACCGGTATGGGTTGGCTGCATACCACATTGGCGGGAACGGAGTCTGAGATACCCGCTTCGCTTCCTTCCCGTGGTAACATGGGGCACATCGTGATTGTCAGCGGCTGCTTTCTTCCTCCGGAGCCGTATTGATGTTCGTCTCGTGTTCGGCATGTTTGCAAGCTCATGAAAAAACAAACTTCATTCATTAAAAGTCAAATTCTTGAACTAACAAGGACATTATTTATTTTCAGATTTGGTCATCTAATTCGTACGATGCAGACTATCTATAGTTAAGACTATAATGAGAATATTTCCTTGCGATATAATAGCTCTCTTTGTGTGATAAATATGTAGCTTTATCAAGAATATAAGCCGGTATATCAATTTTCCATGCTCAAAAACAAGATGGCGCCACGCTGATCAGACAAATGACAAAATGCAATGTATAAAATCGGGGTTAATCCTCAACATCAAGAATTATTTCTATATAATTCATCCCGAGAATTGATTAGATAAATCATGTGCATACTATTGTAAACTAATTTATGAAATTAAAAACTTACTTTCCGTCTTTTAAATAAATGTTTTAATTTCTTTTGAAATATCTAACCTTTCCTGTGAAATGTTGATGCAGGAGAGAAAACCACCCTACGTCATCACTGTCACGTGTCATCATGTTCCACAACTCTGCATTATATTATTTCCACACCAAAATCACGGGGTAGTATCCCTTGGTGACAACTTCATTAATTTAAAGTCAAGCTTGACATGAATCGACTTGTCATTGATCATAAGTTACACAATCTAGCATACCACCTTTTAGGCTTTTAATATATATATATATATCCCAGGTGCGTGCCATTCCCTCAGGGCTATATAGGTTATTCCCAGGGGAATCATTCCCTCAGGTAATACTATATGTATACCACCCTGTCATTGGTTCCCTCAGGTAATACTATATGTATACCACCCTGTCATTGGTTCCCTCAGGTAATACTATATGTATACCACCCTGTCATTGGTTCCCTCAGGTAATACTATATGTATACCACCCTGTCATTGGTTCCCTCAGGTAATACTATATGTATACCACCCTGTCATTGGTTCCCTCAGGTAACACTATATGTATACCACCCTGTCATTGGTTCCCTCAGGTAATACTATATGTATACCACCCTGTCATTGGTTCCCTCAGGTAATACTATATGTATACCACCCTGTCATTGGTTCCCTCAGGTAATACTATATGTATACCACCCTGTCATTGGTTCCCTCAGGTAACACTATATGTATACCACCCTGTCATTGGTTCCCTCAGGTAACACTATATGTATACCACCCTGTCATTGGTTCCCTCAGGTAACACTATATGTATACCACCCTGTCATTGGTTCCCTCAGGTAACACTATATGTATACCACCCTGTCATTGGTTCCCTCAGGTAACACTATATGTATACCACCCTGTCATTGGTTCCCTCAGGTAATACTATATGTATACCACCCTGTCATTGGTTCCCTCAGGTAATACTATATGTATACCACCCTGTCATTGGTTCCCTCAGGTAATACTATATGTATACCACCCTGTCATTGGTTCCCTCAGGTAATACTATATGTATACCACCCTGTCATTGGTTCCCTCAGGTAACACTATATGTATACCACCCTGTCATTGGTTCCCTCAGGTAA
>CM026403.1:37528970-37563346 GCA_014843695.1 Archivesica marissinica
ACACACACACACACACACACACACACACACACACACACACACACACACACACACACACACACACACACACACACACACACAAACAAACAAACAGACACGCAAACAAACAGACAAACAAACAAACAAACAAACAAACAAACAAACAAACAACGCTGTTGGTACCTAATTACTGACGGATTGCATCGCATTAAGGAGATAGAAGAGTGAACGTGGATTTATGTGTACTGGCTAAGGACACGACCACGCACGCACGCACGCACGCACGCACGCACGCACGCACGCACGCACACACGCACGCACGCACGCACGCACGCACACACGCACGCACGCACACCGCACGCACGCACGCACACACACACATTCAACATATAATATATACATGGATATAAACTCTTCTATATGCAGTAACCACAGATGATGCATAACATGGACATTCAACATATAATATATACATGGATATAAACTCTTCTATATGCAGTAACCACAGATGATGCATGGCATGGACATTCAACATATAATATATACATGGATATAAACTCTTCTATATGCAGTAACCACAGATGATGCATAACATGGACATTCAACATATAATATATACATAGATATAAACTCTTCTATATATGCAGTAACCACAGATGATGCATGACATGGACATTCAACATGTAATATATACATCGATATAAACTCATCTATATGCAATAACCACAGATGATGCATGACATGGACATTCAACCACAGGAACTTGAAATGTTATCCCTAAGCCACCAAAGGTCTCGTAACTCTATCCTAGGACACCCCCTCTATTAAAAAAAAGACAGGAATGCAACGTAAACAATACCCCACCCACTACTCACGACATATAAATGCTAACTAAGACCGTGTGACAGTCACACTCACGGGGTTTGTTAGTTGATCTTTAATATCTACCCGCTGAACAAATGATAATCGATTTTTTCTACACAATCTTGCAGACGTCGGAGCCATTGCGTTACGTATTTTACGTTTATTTACCGGTTGCCATATTAGCGACGCCTCCTGAAGAGATTAGTCATTTTAGATTGTTGGAGGATAGTGCAATGATACAGACAGAGGCCCATTCCAGAGTCTCCTCTGGTTCTTTTACTTGCACGGTGTACAGCTAAGACACGAGACCTCAGTTTAAAGTGCCATCTGAAAGACTGTTAATATTATACGGGTGAGACGTGGTGTGTTCTCTGTGACAAGCATATACACAGAGCAGTCCGCACTCAGCCATGTCTGTCCCTGCTGTTCACCTGTAGTTTTCGTTCACTTGCTGTAATAGCCGGAAGTCAATGATCACACATAAACCTGTCAACTTATCAAATGCTAGTTATGGTGTGTTAATTTTAATGTGATGTATTAAGCCATCCAAGCACTTACATGCCTTGTAAATGTGAGGGCACTTCCTTGAATATTACTGAAATGCAGACGTATACGACTTATATATCTGATTCCATCCAAAGTAAGCAGTCTTCATGATTGAAAGTGTGTTGTACGAATCAGAAAGTTTGGTAATATGAAATACATAGAGTGAACCTGGATTAAACTCGGTTAGTAGTTTTTCTAAGATCAAAATTTAACACGTATATACCGTCACCCCTTCATGCGGAGTTTGCATACGTATAATAATGAGTTTTATAAAGGGTTGGGGATTTCTAAGACAAAGCTGACTCCACAATACCAGAAACATCACTTGTTCTATTTTATTATTTCTTCTAGATCTCCGACAATAAATAAAGTTTGAATTGAATTGAATATCCGTTGTTTTAATTTGATAAAAAAAAGTATTGCTCTATATGTAACAATAACAATCCTATAACTGATACATAATTAGCAAATGGGTTGGGCCACGCGTTCTGGCAACACTAGTGATTGGCCCTCCGCGTAACGCTGATGCATCCTGGCAACATTAGTGATTGGCCCTCCGCGTAACGCTGATGCATCCTGGCAACATTAGTGATTGGCCCTCCGCGTAACGCTGATGCATCCTGGCAACATTAGTGATTGGCCCTCCGCGTAACGCTGATGCATCCTGGCAACATTAGTGATTGGCCCTCCGCGTAACGCTGATGCATCCTGGCAACACTAGTGATTGGCCCTCCGCGTAACGCTGATGCATCCTGGCAACACTAGTGATTGGCCCTCCGCGTAACGCTGATGCATCCTGGCAACATTAGTGATTGGTCCTCCGCGTAGCGCTGATGCATCCTGGCAACATTAGTGATTGGCCCTCCGCGTAACGCTGATGCATCCTGGCAACATTAGTGATTGGCCCTCCGCGTACCGCTGATGCATCCTGGCAACATTAGTGATTGGCCCTCCGCGTAGCGCTGATGCATCCTGGCAACATTAGTGATTGGCCCTCCGCGTAGCGCTGATGCATCCTGGCAACATTAGTGATTGGCCCTCCGCGTAGCGCTGATGCATCATGGCAACATTAGTGATTGGCCCTCTGTGTAGCGCTGGTGCATCCTGGCAACATTAGTGATTGACCCTCCATGTAGCGCTGATGCATCCTGGCAACATTAGTGATTGGCCCTCCGCGTAGCGCTGATGCATCCTGGCAACATTAGTGATTGGCCCTCCGCGTAACGCTGAGGCATCCTGGCAACATTAGTGATTGGCCCTCCGCGTAGCGCTGGTGCATCCTGGCAACATTAGTGATTGGCCCTCCGCGTAACGCTGATGCATCCTGGCAACACTAGTGATTGGCCCTCCGCGTAACGCTGATGCATCCTGGCAACACTAGTGATTGGCCCTCCGCGTAACGCTGATGCATCCTGGCAACATTAGTGATTGGTCCTCCGCGTAGCGCTGATGCATCCTGGCAACATTAGTGATTGGCCCTCCGCGTAACGCTGATGCATCCTGGCAACATTAGTGATTGGCCCTCCGCGTACCGCTGATGCATCCTGGCAACATTAGTGATTGGCCCTCCGCGTAGCGCTGATGCATCCTGGCAACATTAGTGATTGGCCCTCCGCGTAGCGCTGATGCATCCTGGCAACATTAGTGATTGGCCCTCCGCGTAGCGCTGATGCATCATGGCAACATTAGTGATTGGCCCTCTGTGTAGCGCTGGTGCATCCTGGCAACATTAGTGATTGACCCTCCATGTAGCGCTGATGCATCCTGGCAACATTAGTGATTGGCCCTCCGCGTAGCGCTGATGCATCCTGGCAACATTAGTGATTGGCCCTCCGCGTAACGCTGAGGCATCCTGGCAACATTAGTGATTGGCCCTCCGCGTAGCGCTGGTGCATCCTGGCAACATTAGTGATTGGCCCTCCGCGTACCGCTGATGCATCCTGGCAACATTAGTGATTGGCCCTCCGCGTAGCGCTGATGCATCCTGGCAACATTAGTGATTGGCCCTCCGCGTAGCGCTGGTGCATCCTGGCAACATTAGTGATTGACCCTCCGCGTAGCGCTGATGCATCCTGGCAACATTAGTGATTGGCCCTCCGCGTAGCGCTGATGCATCCTGGCAACATTAGTGATTGGTACTCCGCGTAGCGCTGATGCATCCTGGCAACATTAGTGATTGGTTCTCCGCGTAGCGCTGATGCATCCTGGCAACATTATTGATTGGCCCTCCGCGTGGCGCTGATGCATCCTGGCAACATTAGTGATTGGTCCTCCGCGTAGCGCTGATGCATCCTGGCAACATTAGTGATTGGTCCTCCGCGTGGTGCTGATGCATCCTGGCAACATTAGTGATTGACCCTCCGCGTGGCGCTGATGCATCCTGTTATCTGTTTTATTTTAATCCTACCCGATAGACTGCTGTATTATGTCGGGTCGGGGCTTGAACTCGCGAGCTCTGTAGTTCAATGCGTTAACCTGCGGACCACTGACCGTTGCCCAGATTGTCAGTTATTATAATGCGCTTTGCTGACAATGTATATACATGCACCAGTGAGTGTTTCTAAGGGAGTGTTCGCACGGTCCGTGTGTCTGTCCGTCAGAGTCAATATTTGCAGTCTGGGATGTAACTTCTTCGGCTATGGCGAGGGCATTCACCACCTACTGTGATATTGCTGGTTTAGCATGTTAATGAATGGATCACGAGTTCCTTTGGGGTATGAGTGTGTGTGTTTTACGTTTATTTATCGTCGCTATCGCTTTCCTATATGAGCGACGCCTACTGAAGAGATCAGTAATTTTAGATTTTGGAGGATAGTGCAATGATACAGATAGAGACCCATTTCAGATCCCCCTCTGTTTCGGTTGCGTGCACATTGTAAAGCAGCACCGACAAGAGACCTCGGTTTAACGTCCCAACTGAAAGACTGTTAATTTTATTAGGGTCAGACGTGGGATCGAACCTGCGATCCGTGGATTACCAGTCCAGCGTGTTAGCACTGGACTACAGGTACGTCTGTTTTGGGGTATGGACTACATTGGGTGTGTTTATAGTGTGTGGAGGCCTCATTCGCTACTTATATTTACATTAACTATACTTTTCAATGCGACAAAGAAAAAGATATCACACTTTCCAATTAAATTGTATTTAGTTCAAATTTGATACTTATAGTGTGGCGGAGACTTGTAATGAACTCATTCTTGGAATAGCGTAAACTGTAAGACACACTTTTACTCGTGACGAACGCTGTCTAACACTGGGATCCAGGGATCACAGGTTCGATCCACGTCTGACCCTAATACAATTAACAGTCTCTCGTGTCTATTATGTACACCGTGCACGTAAAAGAACGAGAGGAGAATCTGGAATGGGTCTCTGACTGTATCATTGCACTATCCCCCAACTATCTAAAATGACTAATCTATTCAGGAGGCGTCGCTCATATGGGCGGTAGCGACGATAAATAAACGTAAAACACACACACAGGCGACAGTTCAATCCACACCAACTATACATGGCATGTATACCTTGCATGCTCACTTTGCATTATTTCTCCGTTGTACAGCTCGTTTATGCTTTCCAATGAATGACAGTGAAAGAAAACTCCATCTTCCAATGTTTTCAAGCATTGACAAATGGCATTTTCTCTGCCACTTGTTGTGTTTCGTATTCCTGCGCGGTTAGATGCACTTTTGTATTTTAGCTATTTTCTGACTATCATGAAGAGTTAATTATAAAGTAATATATTCTTATGTGTTAATTTTGACAGTAAAAAGAATCTAACTTGAAAATTATACCGGAACTATTTTTCATTATGGACATTCACACACTAACACGAGTGGTTATGCGGTTGTGGACTGTAGTGAAATGAGGCTCCCGTAGCCAAATGCATTGGAAATCATAAAAGACAAAACGAAGATGGATTAAGTAAAATCCTGTCTTACACTAATACTTGCAAACATTTATTTTACTCAGTATATATATTCAATATTATCCACTGGTTGCCGCGCGTTCTTATCGCCACTGTTTCCCATTTCGCTTGTCTAGATTGTCCTAGATGGAAAGATATAATAGCTCTTTCTGTTGTAACTCTATAGTGCTTGAACAACGCATCAATACAGAAGAGTTACGAGATTATGCATGGGGTAATCTCGTAATGGACTCTATATCAATATGAAGCAATACACCTAATCAGTATGATATGATGTCAAATCAGCATACTCTGGTGGAGGTCGTGATAGCGCAGTGGTAGAGCGTTCGCTTCAGGTGCGAACTGTCTGGAGTTTGAGCCCCGCTGGAGCCCTTAGTGTGCCCTTAGACAAGGTATTTAAATTCCACGTTGCCTCTTCTCTCTCCCTCGTGGCGATGGATTACATCAGGAATGAGGTATCGAGAGAGATTAATACAAGTTGTAAGAACTTGTTCAATCACGGAATTCACCATTATGTCTATGTATATCTCATGAAAACAGCGACCCCTTTTTCTTTGAATGTACGTTCAAACTTTCAAACTGTATTCAACAACTTAGGTTCATACACATAATGAACTGCAAAAGCATCATATACTACAGCACATATTACATACTATCAGCATAATATCAATGGCGACTTAGAAGTATGGTTATAAAATCACAGCACTTCCAGGAACGGCAATGCTAGTTTTACATGATTGTACGTTTCTTGAAAGTATACGTATTGTGTAAGGTACAAGGATCATTCATGTATGTATTCGCATTTAATTATAATGCACATAGCTACTCCTGATGTGTTGGTCTATAGCCCAGTTCAATAAGTACAGTTGAAATTATCTCCCCTTGTTAACTCTTCATCACGAAAGATAAATTCGGCACAAAGTTCAACTTCCGGTGAGCAAAAAACGTTCTTCTTATAATGGAGTCTATACAAATTGTACCAAAATCCACTAAAAAAGTTACATTACTGTTCAGTCTGTTTAAATTTCCGTGGAAAGATCATTGATGCATAAATTTCCAACGGACGTATGTTATCGGACCACAATGTTCCATCAGTGTTCCAGATCCAATCGAAGAGGAAATTATTCGGAACGTCATCAGTATGTTAAACAGTTTTATTTGTCTATAGTTTATTTTATAAACAGTAAAACTAAAAGGACTAGGTGGTGTACATTTAATGATTTATTGATTACATATGTGTACATTTTAAAATATATCCTCTGCACGACACTAGCTTCATACTCATAGTTAGTAATAGGCAGGGCCCACTTACATGTATCAACTTGGTAACATACATTATAAATAAATAAATATATAAGTACTCATCAAAAACCTTTTCTAGTTAGTTGTACATTTTTAAAGAGATTAAGTCCTGGAGGAAATTATAAATGTTTGTGTGCATGTAGCTGAGAGTTTATAAACATTATCATTTCAGATGTCGAAAGAGCCTCGTGTCGACAATGATTCATGCGATGCCGATTATAGCCCTCACATGTATACAGCAACTAGGCTACACAGCCCTCACATGTATACAGCAACTAGGCTACACAGCCCTCACATGTATACATCAACTAGGCTACACAGCCCTCACATGTATACAGCAACTAGGCTACACAGCCCTCACATGTATACATCAACTAGGCTACACAGCCCTCACATGTATACAGCAACTAGGCTACACAGCCCTCACATGTATACAGCAACTAGGCTACACAGCCCTCACATGTATACAGCAACTAGGCTACACAGCCCTCACATGTATACATCAACTAGGCTTACACAGCCCTCACATGTATACAGCAACTAGGCTACACAGCCCTCACATGTATACATCAACTAGGCTACACAGCCCTCACATGTATACAGCAACTAGGCTACACAGCCCTCACATGTATACAGCAACTAGGCTACACAGCCCTCACATGTATACAGCAACTAGGCTACACAGCCCTCACATGTATACATCAACTAGGCTACACAGCCCTCACATGTATACAGTAACTAGGCTACACAGCCCTCACATGTATACAGCAACTAGGCTACACAGCCCTCACATGTATACAGCAACTAGGCTACACAGCCCTCACATGTATACAGCAACTAGGCTACACAGCCCTCACATGTATACAGCAACTAGGCTACACAGCCCTCACATGTATACAGCAACTAGGCTACACAGCCCTCACATGTATACAGCAACTAGGCTACACAGCCCTCACATGTATACAGCAACTAGGCTACACAGCCCTCACATGTATACAGCAACTAGGCTACACAACCCTCACATGTATACAGCAACTAGGCTACACAGCCCTCACATGTATACATCAACTAGGCTACACAGCCCTCACATGTATCAGCAACTAGGCTACACAGCCCTCACATGTATACATCAACTAGGCTACACAGCCCTCACATGTATACAGCAACTAGGCTACACAGCCCTCACATGTATACATCAACTAGGCTACACAGCCCTCACATGTATACATCAACTAGGCTACACAGCCCTCACATGTATACAGCAACTAGGCTACATAGCCCTCACATGTATACAGCAACTAGGCTACACAGCCCTCACATGTATACATCAACTAGGCTACACAGCCCTCACATGTATACAGCAACTAGGCTACACAGCCCTCACATGTATACAGCAACTAGGCTACACAGCCCTCACATGTATACAGCAACTAGGCTACACAGCCCTCACATGTATACATCAACTAGGCTACACAGCATGGACAGCGACACAGAAATGGTGGATGTGAATGCGGAAACGCCAAATCCGTGTGTAGCTGGCATGAGCAATCAATGTGTTTCTGTGGCATTTCATGACTATTGCGGAGAAGTAGATGTAAATACTGTATCAACATTCTTGAACAAATGTGAAGAGACAGTAGTGGGGCAGGTGACTGTGAAAACAGCCGAGGCATAAATACTGTGTCGAAACTAATACACACCGAACATCCTCACTGTGAGAGACGAGGGATGTTGGAATTCAGTGTAAGCTCCCTGAAATTGTGTTTGAGGACATTGCAGATAAGGAATCAAAAGTCATGTTTTACACTGGGCTGCCAAATGCTGGTACATTTCGTGCACTATTTGATGAAATGGGTGATGCAGAATCACAAACAGACATGACCGGGCATGTAAACAGGAAAGGGCGTCCTCGACAGCTCAGACTAGTAGACGAGGTTTTTCTGGTACTAAAGCGTTTGAGGCTAGGGCTACTTGTGGAAGACATTGCGGCTAGATTTCACATTTCAAAAGGTACATCCTCTGTCATCATCAGCAAATGGATCGACTACCTTTCAGTCAAGCTATCAATTTTGGTAACGTGGCCAAGTAGATCAGTAATTGAGCGGACAATGCCAAGGAAGTTCAAAGCAGCCTAGCCAAAGACACGTGTCATCATAGACTGTACAGAGTATTTTACAGAAACACCCCAGTCTCTGATGAATAAGTCATTAATGTATTCATATTATAAAGCACATATGACCTACACAGCTTTGCTTGGCATCAGCCCATCAGGTATGATAACATTTGTGTCAGATTTGTGGGGTGGCAGTATCAGTGACAAACAGATCACCAGATCATGTGGTTTAATCGTTATCTGTGACTGTGGCGATGCTATAATGGCAGATAAAAGTTTTTTAATTGCCGATCTCACAACACCAAAGGGATTGTCATTGATAATACCGCCTTTTAAACGTCAGAGGTTTTCGAGGAGAGAAGTGGAGGAAACAAGACGAATTGCAAATCTGAGGATTTATGTTGAGGTTTTCGAGGAGAGAAGTTGAGGAAACAAGACGAATTGCAAATCTGAGGATTTATGTTGAGGTTTTCGAGGAGAGAAGTTGAGGAAACAAGACGAATTGCAAATCTGAGGATTTATGTTGAGGTTTTCGAGGAGAGAAGTGGAGGAAACAAGACGAATTGCAAATCTGAGGATTTATGTTGAAATGGCCATGAAACGGGTCAACAACTTTAAAATTTTACAAGGAACTATTCCGATAACTATTTCGAAACAACTCACATTGAAATTATGTGCTGGACTGTCAAATGTGCAACCACCTCTAGTACTGGATGTCTGAACGTACATGTAAACAAATAACTATCAAATGAAGGATGTATGTGTTTATTTCATTAAAGAACAATTGTTAAATATTATAATCTTATTTAGTCTTTTTTCATGTGCCGCTCTCCATTTCTTCAGAATAGCTAATTAGAGCAAAGAAATTAATGTGCGTAAATCCATTTTATCATGTTTTATTATAAAATAACATTTGCTTGCATAAAATTGGTTCAGTCGCATACAGTGAAATTTTGTCTTTCTGAAGAATAACATAAGTTAAGTAGTGGATGTAACTTGTACTATGAATGATTATTGAATACATCTATAGAGTGGTGGAACCTATGCTCGGCGTATTTTTTCCATTCACATCTGTATTTAAATAGTTTTAACCGATTTTCGCTGACAGAGGTGAAGCATGGATCAATAGCATTCAGTTGTGCGTGCCGGTAGCCTAATACAACTGCCACCTGACTGGTTCAGTAGCCGAATATAAACAGATAACTTGATGGGAATTTTGTCCACCTAAATGATGCGGTTTATGAGCATTTCAGGTAGCTATCCGAAAAAAATGTACAAATAACCAGAAAAAAAGTTTCTTATGAGTTTTAATATTGTTAGTTATTGATGTTACTAAGTCAAAATAATATATTCAACATTTACACGTGCATACATAAACAAATTCATGTACGCCGTGCATAGGTGCCCTAAAGTATCTAGTTCCCCATGGAAACAGGTGCCGTTGCGATAGCTGTAGTAAGGCCCATGTTCAACGTAATGAAGCTAAACTGTTTTTGAAAGTTGTTTTCACGACTTAAGAAAATAATAATATACGGCAAGTGCATTTAATTTTTTTTTTTATAGGCCATGCTATGTAGGATTTACGCCGAGCATAGGTTCCACCACTCTATATACATGTAAAACATATTTTGTCAAATGTCATTTATGCTTTCAAGCCCAGGAGCTTGCACTGTTTACTAGATGTTACTGTAGATAATATGCATGTCCTCCTGGCATATTACATACAGTTAAATGTACATCTAATAAACAATGCAAACACATTGCATAAGTTAATTATGTACAGGTAACCCTCCGTATGAAAAAGAAAATCTTTAATCTGTCCCGGCATAAAATGTACATGTTATGTTAACTTATGTCACCGGTTGTACTTAAAGAGTACTTCGGTGTTAAAGTTATATATAGCGGTAATGGTTTTGACATCATTCGTTTTCCTAACAAGACGTGAAATATTTGTGACTTGATTAATACAACGAATGATGTAAAAACCGTGACCACTATATAACTTTAACACCGAAGCACTCTTAAGTACAACCGGTGACATTTACACACATATCAACACAATTTTCAGAGCATAAATTGTTTGCCACGCTTAAAACGGCGTGTGAAAATTTCAGGAACCATTGACTGTATGTAAAATGCATCCAATTTAGCTAGCATATTTTCCCAGAAAATGTTATCAAAGTTAATTCTCTCAGTTGACCGTCCTTCTAATGTCCACACATAAAAGTCCCACCAGCTGCATTCCAGTATACCCATTTGGCCTTGTACTTGGAAATAATAGTTGTGATTCTTTTTCAATGTCACGTTTCCATTTTCCAAGTAACAGAAGAAGTATTTCTGTTTGGAAAGCCTCTACTGGTGATATAGTTCTATATTTATATGGATATTTTATTTCTAAAATGCCGTTGTTAGACACACAATGAGTGCAAGTAACACGCCCATCTGGGCTAGCACCTAGGTGGGGATGTATGGTGTTGACAACTAATCCTGTTTCACTCACTACTGTTATGTTGGTGTGTTCCTGTACCGAGTCTTTCAAATAGCTGGTTCATGATTCCCCCCCTCCCAGTTTGTACTGACTGAACTGAAGCTATTGTATCCAAACACAGTTTTCAAAATACAATCGGGAACTGTATCAGGTTTTTTTTGCACACAAGTCCAAATGTCGAATTGTATTGCTTAGCAACTACGATCAACAGTCCCTGACAATGTTGCATTCAGGCGTTCTTACTTATAATTTGACGGATTATCCTGATCACAATATACTTATATAAATTACGTTTTAAACTATTCTAATATTCGAATTGAGTTCCCAAACAATGTGTGAAGATTATGTCCTACTGTTAATCTGCACACTCTCCTACACGGAGGTGAGACTCTTACAAATGACATTAATAAAACATTATTTGAATATGTCCATAATTCTACAGGCAAACAGAACGTTGTCATGGTTATTGCGGTGATAAAAAGGTTCTTACAGGCGTTTTCATTTCATACCATTTTTATGAAACTCGTTTGAATTTGTCATTAGGCTCGGCAAAATGACCGCGTACTTAGCACGGTTTCAAAACTCGTCATGTAAGATCCTACATTTACATATTTACACATTGTGTTGAATACGTACGTAATGAATAATTTGTCATATTTGCAGGAACTTCCGGGTTTCCAAGCTCAGACGCAGTTGCATGCACATTTCGCTCTTCAACCACGTGCATTGACGTTACATACATGAGTCCACGTCGTTGATTCCCCCAAACTTGTTTCAGCATGAGGTTGTCAGCGTTCCTTCTGGGCATGTTAACGTTGATGTCTTGCAACTATCTGCGAACACAAGCTAACAATGAGCAGTGCCCAGTCAGAAAGATGCTTACATTTAACACAAGCCTTCGCGACGAACCATTCTCCAAAGGACTTCCCGAAAATCGCATACTACGCCGGGAAGCATTAATCCACGAACTGCGGCGCATGGATGCCGATGTCGTATGTTTGCAAGAAGTTTGGATTGGCCAGGATGTTGAACATATCACAAATGAGCTTGTAGATGTATATGCCCACTCGTATAGCAAAATTCACAATCCCGGAAAATTAGGCGGGAATTTACCAAGCCAGAGCGGTCCATCTATGTCGCCATGTAATTATAACCATGCTATGAGTTTCGCAAAATGCGCCAGGCGTAATAAATGCACTAAGAAGAAATTAACAGATGGCCAAACTCATTTCTGTCTGAGTATCCACTGTTATATGGAGTATACAATATTGACACAGAAATGTAGGACATGTGTTACCTCTTGCTCGTCTACAACTACCAATGTTAAACGGATATTTCGTAATTGTATTAAGAAAGGCTTAGCTATTAACATGCGCACCTTGAACGAACCGGGTATTTTATTATTGTCAAAACGACCTCTACTTAATGCAAAATACACTGACTTTCATCCTTATACAAAAGAATTGATCGAAAGGGGATATATCGAAGCTGATACGTATGATTTTGGAAAAGTCGTCTGCACTCATATTACAAATAATATGCAAGACTATATAGAATTTGAATTATTAAGAATGGGTGTATTTTCAACATACGTGGAGCAAGGTCATTCAGAAAGAACTGAACTTATAGAGAAATTTGGAAACTCGTATCCCATGATACTAGCTGGTGATTTCAATACAGGGGATGCATTTGGTCCTATGATTAATGCTGATTTACCACAGGAATTCCGTTATTTAGCGCAATATTTCGATGTCACTCCAGTTAAAATGTGTACACTATGCTGGCCGCATGATAATATTTATAATTCGTTATCGAAAGGGATACTCAACACTGTAGTTGATCATGTGTTCTATAAAGGTCATAAAGTGGCAACAATGTCGCGAGTGATTACACCGAAACACGCTGTATTGTTTGACAATTTACCATTGTCTGATCATAATGGGGTTATGGCGGTCTTTTCCATGTGCTGAATGAGATTGCTTGCAAACATTGTAACAGTTCATATTTTTTGCTTAAGTTTATTTATCGTCGCTACCGGTTGCCCATTTCAGCGACGGACAGTTTACCTAACAACACCTTTAATGGGCAGGTTCCAGCGGTTAACCAGTACTTGGTGCACCAACCGCTGCCAACATTGTTATAGGTCTGAGCCCGTGACAATCAATATTCACATTCGTATATGGCGTCCGTGGTCCAGTCGTAGAGCGTCGGATTTGAAAATGAAGTGTTCCAGGGTTCGATAGTGTCATTGAGCAAGTCGCTTAGGTCGGCTAGGCCTGCCAAGGAAACGTGTTTAAGTTCTCGCAAGGGGTTCCGCAACTGGTTTGACATAATGGAAATCACATACAGAAACTGAGCACAGTATTACTCACATGCATGCCAGTTAATTGGTGACATTTATTAATTAGTTACGTAGAGTAATCTTACAAACACGTATGTAATAAAAAGGCAACTGGAATTGTGTTTCTTTCTTGTTCTGAAGCCTACCGCATTGGCCTCCGTGGCCGAGTTCTCTAACGCGCCGTCGTTAAAACACGCTTTTCAGCGCTATCACCAGAGCTGCAGGTTCGCCCCCTAGTGATGATACAAAGTTGTCCGTCGCTTACGGATGAAATGCGGGTGATCTAGTCTCAGCCACAACATACTGACCTCCCAATAATAATCAGGAAATGATTGACAGGCAATAGAAGAAAAGGTTATCCCCACAAGAAGGGCCCTTTATCCATTACCACGATACCCCTTTGCATGCATCCGTAATTACAAAGACAACACTTGCTCAAATGAATATCGACATAGTCCAACATGTCCCATATTCGCCTGACCTTGCACCGTGCGAATTTTACATGTGCCCTGTCATCAAGTCGGAGATGCATGAAAACAGCCGGATTTAGTGTATACAAATTTAGCTCGATTGCGAAAAAAGTTCTTACACTCTCGAGACCTCATTCCTGATGAAATCCATCTCCACGAGGGAGAGAGAAGGGGCACGTGGAATTTAAATGCCTTACACACGGGCACAATCGCAACAGCTCTATCGGAGTTCGAACCCCGGGCACTACGCGTCTGAAACGAACACGCTAAAACTGCGCTATCCTCACTTCCACCAAACCGGATTTGATGACTGTTCTATTCTAGGACCGTAATACTAAGCATAAACACAGCTCGTGTATTCGATTTCTGCTTTTATTGTGTTGATTTTCCCGGTACCATAAGATTGTACCAACGTGACAATAATAATAATAGGTATAACACCACTAAAATTATCGTTGGACATTCCTCCCAACCTTGAATGAAACTTTACTAGTTGCAATTATATAAACATCTTTATATATCGAAATAACCTTACCAGATCAGAGACAAAACTCAAATGTCAAAATTGTTGATATTTTACATATTAACAAATTAATATATATTTAGGGTTATACAACAAGGTTTCTTCTGAAATTTAGCCTAAAGGTTTGTGCTAAAGATATTCTAATTAAGCTATATTAAAAACATTTAAGTTCGAAATACAGTTCTATGCACCAAATTAAAGTATGCAAAACTAATGTTGAAACAAATACAACTTGTAACAACTAGTGACAGTAGGAGAGTCCATTACCTCGCGATAAGAATCATGTGACACAGGGGGTTCATTATCTTCCTTTCTAGCTGGGTCTTGTTCGTCGTCATCTTCAGGTGGAGTATTGATCTGAACTGGTCTGAAGTATGAAGAGTTAGGTGTAAGAAAATGGCCATTGCATTGTGACCATGCTACCATGTTTCTGTACAACAGTGTATGGTTCAGGGTTAAACGGTGGTGTAAGTTTATTGATCTTACGCTGTTTAACTAAAATTTGGTCACCATGAGTGAGAAAAGATTGTGACGTGTGTCGCTTCTTGTCAGCATAATCTTTCATCTTACCTTTACTGACTGCGTCGTTCTGAGATATACGGGCTTAAACAGGTACGGATTCTGTTTTGGGGATATCTGAAAACCCAAAATTCATCTTCCTACCGGTCACTTCAAATGGAGAGATACGAGTAGCAAAATGGGGCGTGGCTCTGTAATGCATGAGAAAGCTATGGATTTCACCTTTCCAGTCACGATTATCTGCAACAGTGTAGCAACGTTATTGTTCTCCATTACAACTGCACGGAATTCCGAAAGTTCAAGAGCCCTAGCTTCATCCAATAGCTTAGCTATAGTATAATTGTACCTCAATGCTCGTCTTCTTACTCTCGACGATGTGCATCCTTGAATCATATGTGCCAAAATCTCTCTATCGACATCATGAAATTCACAAGTGTTAGCACATGTTCTGAGTCTTGTGTAGTATGTATCAATATTTTAATATAATTAGTTTTGGGTTGTTTGTCTGAAGTTAAGCACCTCATATGCAGTAGTTTGCTTCGGTGTGAAGTAGTCAGTTAATGATCGTTTTGAGACTGGGTACTCATTTGGCAGCACCTCAGCTGTGTCCCCTTCGCCAACAGTTACAGTCGTACCAACCCCTTTCTGTACGTTAGTAAGACTATCAAATATGTCTTATGTTGCTTCGCCGACATAATGGAATAACAGGGCTTTTTCCCGTTTATCTTCATTGATATCTAAAGCACACATCAGATTCTCAAATTTGTCAATCCATTTTTTCCAACGTGTCCCTGACGAATTTTCGTCTGAATGTACATTAAACGGTGGAAACCATGGTAATTGAGTCATTTCCATTACCTCGTCGCCAGATGTTATATTCTAGGACCGTAATAATAAGCATAAACACAGCTCGTGTATTCGATTTCTGCTTTTATTTACATGTGTTGATTTACCCGGTACCATAAAATTGTACCAACGTGACAATAATAATAATAGGTATAACACCACTAAGATTATCGTTGGAGTTGTGGGCTAGACACTACAATGACGTCATTAATCTCCCAGTTGTTGTCTGCGAAGATATTCGTCAAGATTCATTTACAAATTATAAGGATTATTCTCTCAACCAATTAGACTATTTCCAGGTGTTATTACAAATGTGTACATATAAGAAAATATATGGTGGCTGTATGAAACTGTTACACATGTAGCAAAGTTACGTGATAACAAATGTTATAAAATAGGAAATATTTACTCGTTAATATAAACACAAACTGATCTGGAAGCTTTAGTTTAAATATTTATCTCCCGGAGAGAAACACAGCATTCAGTTGTATATATGCCGAAATAGGAAATACTTTTAGATGAATTGACTTTCATAACCACAATACTGTTAGTGTTACGTCCGTTATCTACTTATATTTGTATAAACTTTAAAACATATTTTGTTTTATGGTTTTGTATAGCTACTAAACATTATATGTTTGATTGTGTGGGTCGTTGTATATATTGTAATTGCTCTATTCTTCATAATGGCATGCTATTCATGTTAGTGTGTGCTTTACGCTTATATATCGTCGCTACCGGTTGCCCATATGAGCGACGCCTCCTGAAGAGATTAGTCATTTTAGAGTTTTGGAGGATAGTACAATGATACAGACAGATACCCATTTCAGAGTCTTCTCTGGCTCTTTTACGTGCTCGATGTAAAGCACCGACATGAGACCTCGGTTTAAAGTCCCATCTGAAAGACTGTTAATTTTATTAGGGTCAGACGGGGGATCGAACCTGCGATCACTGGACTACCAGTACAGTGTGCTACCACTGGACTACAGATCCGTCTGTAATTCATGTTAGCCTGGGAACAGGCGTTGATATAGTTTGCCTGACCAATCATATACATATATTTTTTAACACCAAGATCATTAGTTGAGCCGTATTGAGTTTCTGAAATGATCTATGTGTCATTTTGCCAGAAGTAAATTAGTGAAAAATCGACAGTCTGGAACACAGGCTATGTGCAGTCTGGAACACAGGCTATATGCAGTCTGGAACACAGGCTATGTGCAGTCTGGAACACATGCTATATGCAGTCTGGAACACAGGCTATATGCAGTCTGGAACACAAGCTATGTGCAGTCTGGAACACAGGCTATGTGCAGTCTGGAACACATGTTATATGCAGTCTGGAACACAGGCTATATGCAGTCTGGAACACAGGCTATATGCAGTCTGGAACACAGGCTATATGCAGTATAGAACACAGGCTATATGCAGTCTGGAACACAGGCTATATGCAGTCTGAAACACAGGCTATATGCAGTGTGGAACACAGGCTATATGCAGTCTGGAACACAGGCTATATGCAGTCTGGAACACAGGCTATATGCAGTCTGGAACACATGCTATGTGCAGTCTGGAACACATGCTATATGCAGTCTGGAACACATGCTATATGCAGTCTGGAACACATGCTATATGCAGTCTGGAACACAGGCTATATGCAGTCTGGAACACAGGCTATATGCAGTCTGGAACACAGGCTATATGCAGTCTGGAACACATGCTATATGCAGTCTGGAAAAAAGGCTATATGCAGTCTGGAACACAGGCTATATGCAGTGTGGAACACAGGCTATATGCAGTGTGGAACACAGGCTATATGCAGTCTGGAACACATGCTATATGCAGTCTGGAACACAGGCTATATGCAGTCTGGAACACAGGCTATATGCAGTCTGGAACACAGGCTATATGCAGTCTGGAACACATGCTATGTGCAGTCTGGAACACATGCTATATGCAGTCTGGAACACATGCTATATGCAGTCTGGAACACATGCTATATGCAGTCTGGAACACATGCTATGTGCAGTCTGGAACACAGGCTATATGCAGTGTGGAACACAGGCTATATGCAGTCTGGAACACATGTTATGTGCAGTCTGGAACACATGCTATATGCAGTCTGGAACACAGGCTATGTGCAGTCTGGAACACAGGATATATGCAGTCTGGAACACAGGCTATGTGCAGTCTGGAACACAGGCTATGTGCAGTCTGGAACGCAGGCTATATGCAGTCTGGAACACAGGCTATATGCAGTCTGGAACACAGGCTATATGCAGTCTGGAACACAGGCTATATGCAGTCTGGAACACAGGCTATATGCAGTCTGGAACACAGGCTATATGCAGTCTGGAACACAGGCTATATGCAGTCTGGAACACATGCTATGTGCAGTCTGGAACACAGGCTATGTGCAGTCTGGAACACAGGATATATGCAGTCTGGAACACATGATATATGCAGTCTGGAACACATGCTATATGCAGTCTTGAACACATGCTATATGCAGTCTGGAACACAGGCTATATGCAGTCTGGAACACAGGTTATGTGCAGTCTGGAACACAGGCTATATGCAGTCTGGAACACATGCTATATGCAGTCTGGAACACATGCTATATGCAGTCTGGAACACAGGCTATATGCAGTCTGGAACACATGCTATATGCAGTCTGGAACACAGGCTATATGCAGTCTGGAACACAGGCTATATGCATGTGTAAATAAAGAATTATGATTTCTACATGTCTGAACTCACCTGGTTACTCTGTGATAAAAGCTCAATAATTTATCTTCCTTAATTATTCTACTGCATGATATTGGAACCCGTTATGATTCAAATATGTCACGTTTGTAACCTTACAACGTCAACTTGTGATGTCAGAGATAACGTGAATCTAGCACATGCAAGAGTTGCAGATAAGGAAATCCCAAAGAGGGCAGAAGATGCGTTCAAAGCACGAAGCTTTGCAGGGTAGGATTTCCTTATCTGCAACTATTGGAGGTGCTATATTCACATTGGATACACAATCCAATCTTTCATGTGAGGAAGTTATCCAGCTAGAATGCGGAAGGTCGGTGGTTCTACCCGGTGTCCAGGTCCGTACCTGAACTAAAGGTCGAAGTGGCAGTGCGATCTAGAAAATTTAAAACGACGAGTGAAGAGATATACCCCCAACGTATTTAATGATGTGGTGAACGATTTAAAGCGTAACAAAAGGCGAATGACAAGATCAGATTTTCAATAACTCACCCAACTTTGAAATATGGGGTCCATATTCCATTCGGCACTGCTTCGGAAGTCACTGGGGAAAATATCTTGGCGCAAAGTAACGAAACGTTTAAAATGGAAGAAAAAGGGTTAATATTTGAGATGACCCACACGGAAATGCCTCACGGTAAAGGTCGTGGAATGAAAAATATCGATTTACGTGAACATTATGGTTAAGAAATAAACCAGCTTAGTAGAAATTAGAAATGAAGATTCTATGTGCTTGACTAGGGCGGTATGTGTAGGAATGATATATGTAGATAAAAAGAGTACCCCAGAATGGAAGCGCCTATGTGGGTCTATGAAAAGAGCCTACCAATTAACAGAAACATGCAATTTACCTGTAGAAGTTGGTTGCAGTATAAACGAATTAAAGAAAATGTCGACACATTTACACTCTTACTATTGTAACATAATGGGGTTATATGTTGATTATGTTAATTAATTACCTCCATAATTAGTTGTATAGGATGATACATATTCATGAGTATTGATCCATTTCTAATAATGCTGTATACGGTCGTTATACAAGGCAATTATACATGGAACTGTACTAACTGTTTATGTTGGCAGAGAAGCAAATACATTTGGCAGGGAAACACGTATACTTGGCGTGGACATCCCTTACATGTATGCCTGATCAGCATGTTAAAGGTTTTTCCACACATGTGTGCTATTACATCAGACATGTACTCTAATGTTTTAAGTTTAAACAGTACAATTTCAAAATATTAACATGCTATTTCCGTACAGGCATGTGTTTGCACCAAAACAATATATCCGAATTGATATATTGAGTGGCAGTTATGCCAAACATGTTTACTGGAACATCTGTAGCTTGACATTTTATGGAATACATGTCCAAGCTTGCTTCTCTATAAAAGATGAGATAAATTTAGATTACAGGGAGACGAACTGGGATTATGGAAGGCGCCATATGGTGCTTGGGCACACCCTAGAAATTTATTTAAATACACACTTATAACTTGGACTTGTTTTGTAACTTATACGATTACGGTACAATATTCCTTGAATGTTTGGGGGGTTGGTATATGACGTGGGATATGTTGGAAAAACTATACATTTGTATAACTACAATGACCATTACGACTATGTAAAAAGCATAGAAGGGATGAAAGGGAAATGTTATTACTGTGAACCGTGCAGTACGTTTTACAGCACCATAGGTAAACACCATTGTAAACATATGTGCGATTGTTACTCTACCTCAAAATGTACCCCGGGGACGACTGTTAAATGCGCGGATTGCTTACGATCTTTCCGAAGCCAACAATGTTTCAACCACCACAAACAGGTTAGAAAGACAAAGAGCATTTGCACCTCAGTTTACAGTTTACAAGTATGCAAAATATATGGGAATACAATTGCGAATCGGAAGCTAGATACGTTAGCGAATAAGTATTACCAAAATGCCATGGGGATTCAAATGATGCTATCGATATGGTCCAAATATATTGCGAATATTATGACAATAATGAGTTGATACAGGGGGTATGCCCGACGGACAAACTTGCAAACGAATTCATAACAGCCCACTATTGTTTCTTTAAGGATTACTATAAATGTTGCCTATTATGTAGGAAAGTTAGGGCCTCAATTTAACCACCTGGTCAAGTTGAGTGTACTAACAAGATGAATGAGGTAAATAATTACATAACCTTAACTTAGGAACTTGAGTTTCTTATGAAACATGCTCATGTACAAGAATATTTAGATTTAAGATGAATATGTAGTTGTTGAGACTATACCAGGATGGTAATCCGCTCCAACTAAACATATTTAAAAATATCAGATGACATTTTATTTAAAGATATTGTCCTAAGGGTTCTGTATTGAGGTAGTTAGAGTTCGAAATAGAACTTTACATGTAGATTATGAATATAGACCTTTCAAATATTATTTTGACCTTAAAATTGACCAAAAACCGGCCAAAATTGTACAAATTGAGCATTTTGCTTATGACATAGCATAAGGGTCTCAATTTGAATATTGGTGGATAAAAAAAGTGTTATGTTTATTTTGGATAAACAACAATATGAAGTTACTAGAAAGTTATAAATATATAGGATTTATCAATCCCTCTTACAACAAATTTAGCTAACACTTTCCCGAATTTACCATTGTATTGAAGTATCTTATAGATCACATACCAATACAATTTAAACTAGCTTTATTTAGTTTTAGAGTTTCTTAGTCACAAAACAGTATGGGCTTTACCCGACCGGACTGAGTCCACTGGTTGTTCTACGCGCTGTCATACTACCACTCCGGGTAACTTGGACCAGGGGCTCTGGGTCCCAATTTAAATATCTCAGACAAGTATGTTCCACTATAGATGTTTACAAGCTTAATCGCTTGGGGATTTTCAAATACTAATTTAATAAATACTATAGTTTCCTATGTAAATGGTCACAGGGGGGAAAGGCGATAATGAATAGCTAAGGTAAGCTTAGCTATAAGGTAAGAAATGAAAAAAGAATTTGAAAAACTGGAAACTCTCCACACCCGTATACTGGAAAGCGAACATTATACTATAAACGAAAGTGTCTACGATAAAACCCCGTTTTTATCCCTTACACCACCGATAACGGTGGAAAAGGATTTGTAGTTAACCGGAAGTTCCTCGATACCAAGACTTTCCAACGAACTCGACGACAAAATATCGACTCTGGAAAACTAACACTGATGACCCGGGACCCACCGCTATAGTGTCGATAGCTGATCTTGGACACAGATAATTCATATACCCTATTATTTGTATGAATAAAACATTTATCCCCGACGGGGCATACACTGCCCCGATACAAACTTTTACGTCGTATAAACCGGGGGAAATTATGCATTTTTTTACCTCTTGAATATGATTTTTTATAGACAACTAGAGGAAACGTTTAAGGCATTTGTATAAACATCAGGTTTATTGTGGTGTATACTTTAACTCTGATTGTCGAAACTGTGTCGTTTACGCAGACCTGTACGGTAAAGATGATTGGGTTAATGACGCCTCATAAAAATCTATTTGTCTATAAAACATTATTATTAATGCTTAAACATACTATTACCAAAATAAATATTAATTTTCAGATTCTTTCTTCATAATGACCAACTACGTTGCGTTGTGGGGCGAAGAGTGTGGGATTTGTCTACAGGACGATACTTTGTAAATGAATGCCAATGTAAACACTGGTGTGTAAAACCTGCGCTGAAAAACTTAATAAATGCCCGTACTGTAGACAAATTTTGTCTGTATTGAATAGGAGGTGTCGGTGCAGATACGGTGGGATATGTATGTGTATGGTACAATACTGTGGAAGTATGTATGGTACAATGCTGTGAACGTATGTATGGTACAATGCTGTGAACGTGTGCATTGTACAATGATGTGGACGTGTGTATTGTACAATGCTGTGAACGTATGTATGGTACAATGCTGTGGACGTGTGCATTGTACAATGATGTGGACGTGTGTACTGTACAATGCTGTGAACGTATGTATGGTACAATGCTGTGAACGTATGTATGGTACAATACCGTGAACGTATGTATGGTACAATACCGTGAACGTATGTATGGTACAATGATGTGGACGTGTGTATTGTACAATGATACAATGCGTATGGTACAATACTGTGAACGTATGTATGGTACAATGCTGTGAACGTATGTATGGTACAATACCGTGAACGTATGTATGGTACAATACCGTGAACGTATGTATGGTACAATGCTGTGAACGTATGTATGGTACAATACCGTGAACGTATGTATGGTACAATGCTGTGAACGTATGTATGGTACAATGCTGTGGACGTATGTATGGTACAATACCGTGAACGTATGTATGGTACAATGCTGTGAACGTATGTATGGTACAATACCGTGAACGTATGTATGGTACAATACCGTGAACGTATGTATGGTACAATGATGTGAACGTATGTATGGTACAATGCTGTGAACGTATGTATGGTACAATACCGTGAACGTATGTATGGTACAATACCGTGAACGTATGTATGGTACAATGATGTGAACGTATGTATGGTACAATGATGTGAACGTATGTATGGTACAATACCGTGAACGTATGTATGGTACAATACCGTGAACGTATGTATGGTACAATGCTGTGGACGTATGTATGGTACAATGCTGTGGACGTATGTATGGTACAATACCGTGAACGTATGTATGGTACAATACCGTGAACGTATGTATGGTACAATGCTGTGAACGTATGTATGGTACAATGCTGTGGACGTATGTATGGTACAATGCTGTGAACGTATGTATGGTACAATGCTGTGAACGTATGTATGGTACAATACCGTGAACGTATGTATGGTACAATGCTGTGAACGTATGTATGGTACAATACCGTGAACGTATGTATGGTACAATGCTGTGAACGTATGTATGGTACAATGCTGTGAACGTATGTATGGTACAATACCGTGAACGTATGTATGGTACAATGCTGTGGACGTATGTATGGTACAATGCTGTGAACGTATGTATGGTACAATGCTGTGAACGTATGTATGGTACAATGCTGTGAACGTATGTATGGTACAATACCGTGAACGTATGTATGGTACAATGCTGTGGACGTGTGTATGGTACAATACCGTGAACGTATGTATGGTACAATGCTGTGAACGTATGTATGGTACAATGCTGTGAACGTATGTATGGTACAATACCGTGAACGTATGTATGGTACAATACCGTGAACGTATGTATGGTACAATGCTGTGGACGTATGTATGGTACAATGCTGGGGACGTATGTATGGTACAATGCTGTGAACGTATGTATGGTACAATGCTGTGAACGTATGTATGGTACAATGCTGTGAACGTATGTATGGTACAATACCGTGAACGTATGTATGGTACAATACCGTGAACGTATGTATGGTACAATGCTGTGAACGTATGTATGGTACAATACCGTGAACGTATGTATGGTACAATGATGTGAACGTATGTATTGTACAATGCTGTGAACGTATGTATGGTACAATGCTGTGGACGTATGTATGGTACAATGCTGTGGACGTATGTATGGTACAATGCTGTGGACGTATGTATGGTGCAATGCTGTGGACGTATGTATGGTACAATGCTGTGGACGTATGTATGGTACAATGCTGTGGATGTGTGTATGGTGCAATGCTGTGGACGTATGTATGGTACAATGCTGTGGACGTATGTATGGTACAATGATGTGAACGTATGTATGGTACAATGCTGTGGACGTATGTATGGTACAATGTTGGGGACGTATGTATGGTACAATGATGTGAACGTATGTATGGTACAATGCTGTGAACGTATGTATGGTACAATGCTGTGAACGTATGTATGGTACAATGCTGGGAACGTGTGTATGGTACAATGCTGTGAACGTGTGTATGGTACAATGATACAATGCGTATGGTACAATGCTGTGGACATGTGTATGGTACAATGTTGTGGATGTGTGTATGGTACAATGCTGTGGATGTGTTTATGGTACAATGCTGTGGATGTGTTTATGGTACAATGCTGTGGATGTGTGTATGGTACAATGCTGTGGACGTGTGTATGGTACAATGTTGTGGATGTGTGTATGGTACAATGATGTGGACATGTGTATGGTACAATGTTGTGGATGTGTGTATGGTACAATGCTGTGGACGTGTGTATGGTACAATGTTGTGGATGTGTGTATGGTACAATGCTGTGGACATGTGTATGGTACAATGTTGTGGATGTGTGTATGGTACAATGCTGTGGATGTGTGTATGCTACAATGCTGTCGACGCGTGTATGGTATAATGCTGTGGATGTGTACCATACACGCGTTAACAGTATTGCACCCTACACACGTCCACCTTATTGTACCATAAACACGCCCATAGCATTATACCATATACACGTCCACCGTATTGCACAGTACACACGTCCACCCTATTGTACCCTACACATGTCCACATAATTGTACCATACACACGTCCACAGTATTGTACCATATACACGTCCACAGCATTGTACCCTACACACGTCCACAGCATTGTACCCTACACACGTCCACCGTATTGTACCCTACACACGTCCACCGTATTGCACAGTACACACGTCCACAGCATTGTACCATACACACGTCCACAGCATTGCACAGTACACACGTCCACAGCATTGTACCCTACACACGTCCACCGTATTGCACAGTACACACGTCCACAGCATTGTACCCTACACACGTCCACCGTATTGCACAGTACACACGTCCACAGCATTGTACCCTACACACGTCCACCGTATTGCACAGTACACATGTCCACAGTATTGTACCCTACACACGTCCACAGTATTGTACCCTATACACGTCCACCGTATTGCACAGTACACACGTCCACAGCATTGTACCCTATACACGTCCACCGTATTGCACAGTACACATGTCCACAGTATTGTACCCTACACACGTCCACAGTATTGTACCCTACACACGTCCACAGCATTGTACCCTACACACGTCCACCATATTGTACCATACACACGTCCATCGTATTGTACCCTACAGACCTCCAAAGCAGTGTAGCCTACACATTTCCATATCAGTGTACCCTACACACGTCCACAGTAATGTATCCTACACACGTCCACCGTATTGTACCCAATAAACGTTACATATACTCGTGTCCCTGTAACTATATATAATACTCGTATCCCTGTAGCTATATATAATACTCGTATCCATGTAACTATATACACTACTCGTAACCCTGTAACTATATATAATACTCGTATCCATGTAACTATATATAATACTCGTATCCATGTAACTATATATAATACTCGTATCCATGTAACTATATATAATACTCGTATCCATGTAACTATATATAATACTCGTATCCATGTAACTATATATAATACTCGTATCCCTGTAACTATATATAATACTCGTATCCATGTAACTATATATAATACTCGTATCCATGTAACTATATATAATACTCGTATCCATGTAACTATATATAATACTCGTATCCATGTAACTATATATAATACTCGTATCCATGTAACTATATATAATACTCGTATCCATGTAACTATATATAATACTCGTATCCATGTAACTATATATAATACTCGTATCCATGTAAATATATATAATACTCGTATCCATGTAACTATATATAATACTCGTATCCATGTAACTATATATAATACTCGTATCCCTGTAGCTATATTATATAATACTCGTATCCCTGTAACTATATATAATACTCGTATCCCTGTAACTATATATAATACTCGTATCCCTGTAACTATATATAATACTCGTATCCATGTAACTATATATAATACTCGTATCCATGTAACTATATATAATACTCGTATCCCTGTAACTATATATAATACTCGTATCCATGTAACTATATATAATACTCGTATCCATGTAACTATATATAATACTCGTATCCCTGTAACTATATATAATACTCGTATCCATGTAACTATATATAATACTCGTATCCATGTAACTATATATAATACTCGTATCCCTGTAACTATATATAATACTCGTATCCATGTAACTATATATAATACTCGTATCCCTGTAACTATATATAATACTCGTATCCATGTAACTATATATAATACTCGTATCCATGTAACTATATATAATACTCGTATCCCTGTAACTATATATAATACTCGTATCCATGTAACTATATATAATACTCGTATCCCTGTAACTATATATAATACTCGTATCCATGTAACTATATATAATACTCGTATCCCTGTAACTATATATAATACTCGTATCCCTGTAACTATATATAATACTCGTATCCCTGTAGCTATATTATATAATACTCGTATCCCTGTAACTATATATAATACTCGTATCCCCGTAACTATATATAATACTCGTATCCCTGTAGCTATATTATATAATACTCGTATCCCTGTAACTATATATAATACTCGTATCCTGTAGCTATATTATATAATACTCGTATCCCTGTAACTATATATAATACTCGTACCCCCGTAACTATATATAATACTCGTATCCCCGTAATTATATATATACTCGTATCCCTGTAACTATATATAATACTCGTATCCATGTAACTATATATAATACTCGTATCCCTGTAACTATATATAATACTCGTATCCATGTAACTATATATAATACTCGTATCCATGTAACTATATATAATACTCGTATCCATGTAACTATATATAATACTCGTATCCATGTAACTATATATAATACTCGTATCCATGTAACTATATATAATACTCGTATCCATGTAACTATATATAATACTCGTATCCATGTAACTATATATAATACTCGTATCCATGTAACTATATATAATACTCGTATCCATGTAACTATATATAATACTCGTATCCATGTAACTATATATAATACTCGTATCCATGTAACTATATATAATACTCGTAACCCTGTAACTATATATAATACTCGTAACCCTGTAACTATATATAATACTCGTATCCATGTAACTATATATAATACTCGTATCCCTGTAGCTATATTATATAATACTCGTATCCATGTAACTATATATAATACTCGTATCCATGTAACTATATATAATACTCGTATCCCTGTAACTATATATAATACTCGTATCCCTGTAACTATATATAATACTCGTATCCATGTAACTATATATAATACTCGTATCCCTGTAACTATATATAATACTCGTATCCATGTAACTATATATAATACTCGTATCCATGTAACTATATATAATACTCGTATCCATGTAACTATATATAATACTCGTATCCCTGTAACTATATATAATACTCGTATCCATGTAACTATATATAATACTCGTATCCATGTAACTATATATAATACTCGTATCCATGTAACTATATATAATACTCGTATCCATGTAACTATATATAATACTCGTATCCATGTAACTATATATAATACTCGTATCCATGTAACTATATATAATACTCGTATCCATGTAACTATATATAATACTCGTATCCATGTAACTATATATAATACTCGTATCCATGTAACTATATATAATACTCGTATCCCTGTAACTATATATAATACTCGTATCCATGTAACTATATATAATACTCGTATCCATGTAACTATATATAATACTCGTATCCATGTAACTATATATAATACTCGTATCCATGTAACTATATATAATACTCGTATCCATGTAACTATATATAATACTCGTATCCATGTAACTATATATAATACTCGTATCCATGTAACTATATATAATACTCGTATCCATGTAACTATATATAATACTCGTATCCATGTAACTATATATAATACTCGTATCCCTGTAGCTATATATAATACTCGTATCCATGTAACTATATATAATACTCGTATCCCTGTAGCTATATATAATACTCGTATCCATGTAACTATATATAATACTCGTATCCCTGTAGCTATATTATATAATACTCGTATCCATGTAACTATATATAATACTCGTATCCCTGTAGCTATATATAATACTCGTATCCATGTAACTATATATAATACTCGTATCCATGTAACTATATATAATACTCGTATCCATGTAACTATATATAATACTCGTATCCATGTAACTATATATAATACTCGTATCCATGTAACTATATATAATACTCGTATCCATGTAACTATATATAATACTCGTATCCATGTAACTATATATAATACTCGTATCCATGTAACTATATATAATACTCGTAACCCTGTAACTATATATAATACTCGTATCCCTGTAACTATATATAATACTCGTATCCATGTAACTATATATAATACTCGTATCCCTGTAGCTATATTATATAATACTCGTATCCATGTAACTATATATAATACTCGTATCCATGTAACTATATATAATACTCGTATCCCTGTAACTATATATAATACTCGTATCCCTGTAACTATATATAATACTCGTATCCATGTAACTATATATAATACTCGTATCCCTGTAACTATATATAATACTCGTATCCATGTAACTATATATAATACTCGTATCCATGTAACTATATATAATACTCGTATCCATGTAACTATATATAATACTCGTATCCCTGTAACTATATATAATACTCGTATCCATGTAACTATATATAATACTCGTATCCATGTAACTATATATAATACTCGTATCCATGTAACTATATATAATACTCGTATCCATGTAACTATATATAATACTCGTATCCATGTAACTATATATAATACTCGTATCCATGTAACTATATATAATACTCGTATCCATGTAACTATATATAATACTCGTATCCATGTAACTATATATAATACTCGTATCCATGTAACTATATATAATACTCGTATCCATGTAACTATATATAATACTCGTATCCATGTAACTATATATAATACTCGTATCCATGTAACTATATATAATACTCGTATCCATGTAACTATATATAATACTCGTATCCATGTAACTATATATAATACTCGTATCCATGTAACTATATATAATACTCGTATCCCTGTAACTATATATAATACTCGTATCCCTGTAACTATATATAATACTCGTATCCATGTAACTATATATAATACTCGTATCCCTGTAGCTATATTATATAATACTCGTATCCATGTAACTATATATAATACTCGTATCCATGTAACTATATATAATACTCGTATCCCTGTAACTATATATAATACTCGTATCCCTGTAACTATATATAATACTCGTATCCATGTAGCTATATATAATACTCGTATCCCTGTAACTATATATAATACTCGTATCCATGTAACTATATATAATACTCGTATCCATGTAACTATATATAATACTCGTATCCATGTAACTATATACACTACTCGTAACCCTGTAACTATATATAGTACTCGTAACCCTGTAACTATATATAATACTCGTATCCATGTAACTATATATAATACTCGTATCCCTGTAGCTATATTATATAATACTCGTATCCATGTAACTATATATAATACTCGTATCCATGTAACTATATATAATACTCGTATCCCTGTAACTATATATAATACTCGTATCCCTGTAACTATATATAATACTCGTATCCATGTAACTATATATAATACTCGTATCCCTGTAACTATATATAATACTCGTATCCATGTAACTATATATAATACTCGTATCCCTGTAGCTATATTATATAATACTCGTATCCATGTAACTATATATAATACTCGTATCCCTGTAGCTATATTATATAATACTCGTATCCATGTAACTATATATAATACTCGTATCCCTGTAACTATATATAATACTCGTATCCCTGTAACTATATATAATACTCGTATCCCTGTAACTATATATAATACTCGTATCCATGTAACTATATATAATACTCGTATCCCTGTAACTATATATAATACTCGTATCCATGTAACTATATATAATACTCGTATCCATGTAACTATATATAATACTCGTATCCATGTAACTATATATAATACTCGTATCCATGTAACTATATATAATACTCGTATCCCTGTAACTATATATAATACTCGTATCCATGTAACTATATATAATACTCGTATCCATGTAACTATATATAATACTCGTATCCATGTAACTATATATAATACTCGTATCCCTGTAACTATATATACTACTCGTATCCATGTAACTATATATAATACTCGTATCCATGTAACTATATATAATACTCGTATCCATGTAACTATATATAATACTCGTAACCCTGTAACTATATATAATACTCGTATCCCTGTAACTATATATAATACTCGTATCCATGTAACTATATATAATACTCGTATCCATGTAACTATATATAATACTCGTATCCATGTAACTATATATAATACTCGTATCCATGTAACTATATATAATACTCGTATCCCTGTAACTATATATAATACTCGTATCCCTGTAACTATATATAATACTCGTATCCATGTAACTATATATAATACTCGTATCCATGTAACTATATATAATACTCGTATCCATGTAACTATATATAATACTCGTATCCCTGTAACTATATATAATACTCGTATCCATGTAACTATATATAATACTCGTATCCATGTAACTATATATAATACTCGTATCCATGTAACTATATATAATACTCGTATCCATGTAACTATATATAATACTCGTATCCTGTAACTATATATAATACTCGTACGTACTATAATATACTATGTAACATATAAATACCGTATCCATGTAACTATATATAATACTCGTATCCATGTAACTATATAATACTCGTATCCATGTAACTATATATAATACTCGTATCCCTGTAACTATATATAATACTCGTATCCATGTAACTATATATAATACTCGTATCCCTGTAACTATATATAATACTCGTATCCATGTAACTATATATAATACTCGTATCCATGTAACTATATATAATACTCGTATCCATGTAATATATAATACTCGTATCCAGTAACTATATATAATACTCGTATCCATGTAACTATATATAATACTCGTATCCATGTAACATATATATAATACTCGTATCCATGTAACTATATATAATACTCGTATCCCTGTAACTATATATAATACTCGTATCCATGTAACTATATATAATACTCGTATCCATGTAACTATATATATACTCGTATCCCTGTAACTATATATAATACTCGTATCCATGTAACTATATATAATACTCGTATCCCTGTAGCTATATTATATAATACTCGTATCCATGTAACTATATATAATACTCGTATCCATGTAACTATATATAATACTCGTATCCCTGTAACTATATATAATACTCGTATCCCTGTAACTATATATAATACTCGTATCCATGTAACTATATATAATACTCGTATCCTGTAACTATATATAATACTCGTATCCATGTAACTATATATAATACTCGTATCCATGTAACTATATATAATACTCGTATCCATGTAACTATATATAATACTCGTAACCCTGTAACTATATATAATACTCGTATCCCTGTAACTATATATAATACTCGTATCCATGTAACTATATATAATACTCGTATCCCTGTAGCTAATTATATAATACTCGTATCCATGTAACTATATATAATACTCGTATCCATGTAACTATATATAATACTCGTATCCCTGTAACTATATATAATACTCGTATCCTGTAACTATAATAATACTCGTATCCATGTAACTATATATAATACTCGTATCCCTGTAACTATATATAATACTCGTATCCATGTAACTATATATAATACTCGTATCCATGTAACTATATATAATACTCGTATCCCTGTAACTATATATAATACTCGTATCCATGTAACTATATATAATACTCGTATCCATGTAACTATATATAATACTCGTATCCATGTAACTATATATAATACTCGTATCCCTGTAACTATATATAATACTCGTATCCATGTAACTATATATAATACTCGTATCCATGTAACTATATATAATACTCGTATCCCTGTAACTATATATAATACTCGTATCCATGTAACTATATATAATACTCGTATCCATGTAACTATATATAATACTCGTATCCATGTAACTATATATAATACTCGTATCCATGTAACTATATATAATACTCGTATCCATGTAACTATATATAATACTCGTATCCAGTAACTATATATAATACTCGTATCCATGTAACTATATATAATACTCGTATCCATGTAACTATATATAATACTCGTATCCATGTACCATATAATACTCGTATCCCTGTAACTATATATAATACTCGTATCCCTGTAACTATATATAATACTCGTATCCATGTAACTATATATAATACTCGTATCCCTGTAACTATATATAATACTCGTATCCCTGTAACTATATATAATACTCGTATCCCTGTAACTATATATAATACTCGTATCCATGTAACTATATAATACTCGTATCCATGTAACTATATATATACTCGTATCCCTGTAACATATATAATACTCGTATCCACGTAACTATATATAATACTCGTATCCCTGTAGCTATATTATATAATACTCGTATCCATGTAACTATATATAATACTCGTATCCCTGTAACTATATATAATACTCGTATCCATGTAACTATATATAATACTCGTATCCATGTAACTATATATAATACTCGTATCACTGTAACTATATATAATACTCGTATCCATGTAACTATATATAATACTCGTATCCCTGTAACTATATATACTACTCACCAAACAAAAAACAGTATCCATGTAACTATATACACTACTCGTAGCCCTGTAACTATATATAATACTCGTAACCCTGTAACTATATATAATACTCGTATCCATGTAACTATATATAATACTCGTATCCCTGTAGCTAATATATAATACTCGTATCCATGTAACTATATATAATACTCGTATCCATGTAACTATATATAATACTCGTATCCCTGTAACTATATATGATACTCGTATCTCTGTAACTGTATATAATACTCGTATCCATGTAACTATATATAATACTCGTATCCCTGTAACTATATGTAATACTCGTATCCATGTAACTATATATAATACTCGTATCCATGTAACTATATACACTACTCGTATCCATGTAACTATATATAATACTCGTATCCCTGTAACTATATATAATACTCGTATCCATGTAACTATATATAATACTCGTATCCATGTAACATATATAATACTCGTATCCATGTAACTATATAATACTCGTACCCGTAACTATATAATACTCGTATCCATGTAACTATATATAATACTCGTATCCATGTAACTATATATAATACTCGTATCCCTGTAACTATATATAATACTCGTATCCATGTAACTATATATAATACTCGTATCCATGTAACTATATATAATACTCGTATCCATGTAACTATATATAATACTCGTATCCATGTAACTATATATAATACTCGTATCCACGTAACTATATATAATACCCGTATCCATGTAACTATATATAATACTCGTATCCAAACAAAACACCACCATGTAACTATATATAATACTCGTATCCCCGTAACTATATATAATACTCGTATCCATGTAACTATAATAATACT